>CM062293.1:272538666-273252378 GCA_031216915.1 Pictodentalium vernedei
AAGCTCACTAACTCTTCTAGCAGAAGAGAAGGCTAAGAGAAAAGCTGTCTTATAAGATAAGTATTTGCAGTCCACTGTATAAAGAGGCTCAAATGGTGCTTCTTTTAGCTTCAAAAGAAACCAAGCTAAATTCCACTTAGGAATTAACCTAAGGGTTCTAGGTCTATTTATCGAAAAGTTTTTCACTAACTTAGATAAAGAGACATTAGATCCAATTTGTAAGTTATCATGATGAGCATAAGTATCCGATAGCATAGACCCATAACCCTTAATAGTTATTGGCTGCAGTTTGATCTCGTCAAACATGTAGACCAGAAAATTAGCAATGTCTGGAATGGAGGGATCATAAATATCAACAGAATGATCCCTACACCAGCGAGAGAAAACCTTCCACTTAGCAGCATAATTTAGCGAAGAGGAGGTCCTCCTACAGATAGAAATTGAGTCCACTGCTCGTCCTGTAAAATGCTTGTCATGTAAGAAGGACCGCACAACGGAAATATGTGAAGGTTGATACCCTGCGGGTTGTGATGCAGTGTGCGTGATTTCCCCTGCGAAAGAAGGTCCTCCGAGGGAGGAAGCTTCCACGGAATGTCCCATAACAGACACCTGATTAGATTTATCCATGGTCTCTGGGGTGACAGAGATGCTACCAACAGAATCTTGCAGTGAGATTTCTGATTTTAACAATATCTGTTGAATCAACGGTGTTGGAGGATAAGCATATCCCATCAATCCGTCCCAAGAGATCGAGAGGGCATCTACTGCAAACGCTCGAGGATCTGGGCATGGCAACACATACGTCTGCAACTGATAGTTGAGATGCATCACAAATACGTCTATCACAGGACGATCTCATTGGTAGCAAATCTGATTGAATACTTGTTTGTTGAGAGTCCATTCTGACGGCAACATACGACCTTTCCGAGAAAGGGAGTCCGCTAGAACGTTCAGACGACCCGAGATATGACGGACCGACAGAAGAACCCGATGCTCTAGGACAAACAGAAGGATTCTTTCCGTTAAGTTGAACAACGGAATGGAATGAGTGCCTCCCTGGTTCCAAATATACGCTACTACTGTCGAATTGTCGAACAGAATTTGAATATGCGAATTCTGAATAATGTTCATCCAATGACATAGCGCAAGCCAAATTGACATCATCTCTTGATGTGCTTGTTTAGGAACTGTGAAAACCAAAGACCCTGGCACCTCAAATCTATTAGGCTCAAAGTTGCGCCCCAACCTGTTTGACTCGCATCCGTTATTATCGTAAAAATCGGATCCGGCAGTTGCAGTGGTACTCCCTGAGTTAACCACTGAATATCTGCCCAAGTCTGAATCTCTTGTTTTTTCACTTGTTTCGACAAGACGATGTTCGTTTCGAGCGAATGAATCTTCACACTCCAATTCGGAGTAAAAAATATCTGGAGTGGATGAGTGCGTAGTCGCCCCATCGGAATAAGATCCGCGACGGCTCCGCACAAACCTATCAGTCGCATGAATTCTCTCGCTGTTACTACATCTGAGTGAAGACAAATGCGAGCATAACAACTGACTAATTTCGCTCTGGTTAACGGCAGACGACCAGATTGTTGTGCGTCTCGAAGCTCATTCCCAAGTAGGTGAATGACTTGGACGGCACTAGATCTGACTTCTTTTCGTTTACTACGAAACCGAGACGTCGGAGCAGTTGAAGCAGACTCTGAACATCGTTCTGAAGCATTAACTTGTTGCCGTACCTCTGAAGAATGTCGGCCAAGTAGGCCGACATTACCGCAGACGAATGAGCTCTGAAATGAGTCATTACCGAGTTCATTATTCGAGTGAAGGCCCAGGGCGCTAGATTCAGACCGAAGTACATTGCTCAGAACTGATAAACGACCCCTAATACAGCCAAGCAAAGGTACTTTCTAAACGCCGGATGTACCATGACGTGAAAGTACGCATCCTTGAGATCTATGCTTGCAGCATAATCGTTCATTCGAATGCTCGCTCTGACCAATCGGATGGTCTCCGTATAAAATTTCGGAGCCACGATCAGCTTGTTTATCCAGCTCAGATCTCTAACTGGACGAAACGAACCGTCTGGTTTTGGAACCAGGAACAGGTGACTGTAGAAACCTGGAAATTCCTGGTTTTCTACGACCTCTATTGCATTCTTCTACAGAAGAGATTGGACTTCTGATAGAAGCGATCTCTCTTTTGAACGTTTGACGGAAGCTGACTCCAACGTGGACTTCGAGTTAACGGAGGTTCTTCCTTGAAGGACAGTTTTAGACCTTCGGAAATAACCCCTTGCACCCATGGGTCATCCATAATTGACAACCAATTGGTTAAGAATATCAACATCCTTCCGCCCACTGGAATGCAATAGAGGTTTAGACCATCACCTCCTGGACCTGTGAGGCTTGCGGGAGGAGAAACTATGTCCTTCACGACCCGCACCTCGACCTAGGGGCGTTTGACCGGTTGTCTCGGCCAGCATTACGACCCCTACCTGAGTCGCTACTCTGACGGTATCTGGAGTAAGACGTAGAGGCTTTCTTAGATCCTCTATAGGAACTTCCCTTGGACGTACTCGCCCCAGAAGTGCCTGCCTTACTCTTCTCTGCTGAGTCCGACTTTTTCGAAGTGGATTTAAAAAGCAGAGAATCCGAAGCTTTCTTAGTAATCTGATCATAGATTATAGAAAGCTTACCATCGAAGAGAAGCTCTCCGGAGACCGGAGCGACTTGAAGAGAGTTTTTCACCTTACTATCCACTCTTGTGGATGCAGCCAGGGCAGCATCACGTCTGACGAACTCCAGATTTACCACTGAAAGGGCGGAGTTATACGTAGAAAATGCTATGGCCCTCGAAAGAACTCTCAAAGAAGTTTGAACATCCTGGAATTCTTTTCCTTCGAGACGTAATGATAATGCTCTGGTAAGGTGATCTGTGTAAGGTGTCTAAACTGATTCTGTTAGACGAGATTGTCGACTCCAGTGTACTGGAGTGAATCGACAGAGACGCTGGCAATGACAACTCCAAGTCTTCTGCCTGGTCGTCTAAATGCAGGGGAACGCCCTGTCCTGCCATTTCAAATCTATTTCTATTATTGATGAAAGGCAGCTGTAGAGCATGAGACGATAAGAAACCAGATTTGCCAGTCTTAGAGGCTAGCTTGAATATAGCGTCATTAAGAAGTTCAAATGTCCGCATGACATTACTGGACTGGGTCAGAAACTCAGGCGCAATGTCCCTATTCCGGCCTAAAAAGTCTGTGTCCAGTGACGCTATCAGTCTCTTATCAGGTAACGCAGCATTTTGGTCCAGAGGAACAACTTCTGGAAGGTGATGCCGGATGAAATCTACGGCTACCTTATGTTGTTCGGAAAGGGAAAATTCCAGCTCTGCTGATTCCCTTTCACCATCCGACTGGACCACATGAGAATCTCGGTCGTCCCTTTCTGACTCTGCAGGGGAGCGAACCCACCCAGCTTCCTCAGACAGTTCCTGTTCTGAAAAAGTTTCTGATGGCTGCTGGGATGCTGCGATGAGTTGAGCTATCTGTGATAGCAAGTCTGTCACGGAGGCCTGTGGAGCCGCGGTCTTACGTAATTTAGCCGCTGGAAGCTCCTGGGACGTTAATTCCTGCATACTTCTTATATGCGAACGTCCCGACTGGAAAGGCCTAGTGTCCTTGGCTAGCAGATGGCGTGACCTGGTTGATGTGGAATCCCTGGTCGGCGAAGCAGGCTGGATATCTGCGGTCACGTAGCCAAGGTGCGGTCGTGTGTGCTGACGTGAAGATGAGGAAGCCAATACACTAGCCGTGCCAGACTGTCTATGCGGCGGAGCGTACCGAGCAGGAGGAGTGGACGTATGCGCCAACTGACGAACGTTACGTACAACAACATCTGGGCCCAGATGTTGTTGTAAGAGAGAGGGGCCCCTCACGCTCGCGGTCCGGGTAGACCTGGACGAGCTAGCTACCGGACTGACTGGCTTTCTCTGTTCCATTCTCCGATCCGTCGTCGCCGGGTGTGCGTGATCTATTATAGTGCTCGCAACACCCCTTCTCCTCTCCTGGACCGCAACGGACGAACCCGGCATCACAACCATTACGTGAATGATTGCTTCACCGGGGGAGCTAGCAGGCGTCAAGTGACCGTCGATCCTACTAGGGACCTCTTAGGCACTTGCCGCATTTCGTTGAGCACTTTGCCACTAGCTCTTCATTGCGACGACGGAAGCACACTTTTGAAGACATCACGGAAACATCACCCTGTTCTTGTTCCTCTGAAAGAGAGACTGAAAAAACTAGAGTGACCCTGTGGCGAGAGGACCGGCATGGCCCTCTCACCACTAACAATATACCGTGACACACGACTCCAATGTTTGTCATCCAAATTGGCACACACTGAGCAAGAATTAGTGCGAGTACACTGACTACAGAAAATACAATGAACATGAGAATCAGAGGAAGACTTCCTCGATTTACAATTTGAACAATATTCTTCAATTTTGAAAAATATTAAACAGTCATCGTACTCGCACTAACCCTTGAAAACAAAGATACATAATAATAATAATCCATTTCGAAAAATAATTCCAAAAAAAAATTTTTACGAAAAAATTTCAAGATGAGCCCAAGTTCCCAATGGGAACAATGAGCCCAAATGGATCCAAAAAAAGCCTCCTAAGTGTGGACAAAAATTTTAAAACATATCTAAAAATTAATGCTACACTTACGGATAATATTAATGTATCTGGCTATGAACAGAACCAAAAAGAAGACAAGGAATCACTGTCAGAAGAAACCGTTGTCAACATAAACAAAAGTGAATAAAAACTGGAAACAAGACTCCACGCACTAAAATTATGGCCCAAAATCAGTAACCAATTTTAAACACTATCCGATGTAAATCAGAAGCTTCCAGAGAAGAAACTGCAGTACATCAGATGGTAGATGCATGACCAAAATGCCTAACCACCCCAAGGGTGAGGATGCAACCATGGGGAAAAACAGAATAAACATTCTGTTACCAAGCCAAAAACTCCCAAGACATTTCAGTAAAAAAATTACAAAAATTATGCCAAAAGCATGGGAGAATAGCAAGGGGGTATAAAGGAAAGGGAGAGAGGAAACACTGAACAAACTGTGGAAATTTCATAACAAGAATGTAAACATCAGGCCCATGCCCCGAAATTAGGAAACATGAAATAATTTTGCATAAAAATTGTAAGTTACAGCCCTGAACACATCCTTCCACTGTTTCTTCCGCTCATCCTCTTATTTCATCCTTCGATCCACCATTTCTTTCATGATTTTGTGTCTGGCATCATTTTAACTGAGATTATAAGCACAGATATCAGTGAGATGTTACTGATTGAAGGGCCAAACAAAGAATGAGGATTTTGCACCAATTTCAGTACTTCCTTGACACTGCGCATACACAGTGGATAAAAGTATGGAGGACCACATAGAACATTGATTTTTTGGATTTTGATGCAAATTTTGGGGATGGGGGGGGGGGCAAAATTTGTGTTTGGCCCTACAATTTAAGAGTTAGCACCAGCTAAGTCTGGGTCATTGGTACAGTATAAAAATATAATTTGTACTGTTGGCTTCAACTTGTGTTAGGTAAAGGATTAAAGATGCAGTACATAAAGCAATGTTGAGCTATAGGAGTCAATTTTCTTTTTTGCATGTAATAACTCCCAATCCTTAATGAAAGTGTCAATGACACTGTAGCTCAACTTGACAAAATTGAACTTGTTAAGTTATAAATGAAATGGCAAAATTGAAAATCATTGGTACCAATGTTATTTTATGAAATTTCAACATAACAGCATTGAGTGTGTACAACGTCAGAGTAATCCATGCTTTTTTAAATGTAAACTGTAAGACTGGCTACAGGAAGAATGTTGATACACAAATGCAGTATGTTCAGAGGTTATTGTAAATGGCAACTTTTTTCACAGAAATGAATGCTACTCAATAGCTCTTATCTAAAGGTCTTTCCAAATGGGCACACCCAGTTCAAAAACAATCCTATGATAAATGTGGCCTGTAGGCCATGTCAAAGAATGTTGATGCACAAATGCAATAAATTCAAAGATTGTTGCTAACAGCAACAGTTTTTGATGGAAATGAAAAGAAAATCAATAGCTCCTATCTTTGTCACCCTGCATAAGCATACAAAGTTTCAAACCAACCTTATAATGAATGTGCCCTCTGAGGCATACCAAAGGAAGATGTTAAAGCATAAATGCACTAAGTAGAAGTCATTGCTTGTGGCAATGTTTTTTTTTTGTTTTTTTTTATGGAAATTCATAAATATACCCTGCTGAGAGTGCAAAAGGGATAAGTTGATGCACAAATGCAGTAAGTTCAAAGGTTGGTGATAATGACAATAATTTTTATGGAAATGAAAAAAGGCAATAGCTCACATCTAGAGGTCACCAGGAACACACATACCAAGTTTCAAAGTGATCCAATCATAAATGTGCCCTGAAGGGTGTGCCAAAGGGAAATATTGAGGTCTGACTAAACTAAGTTCAAAGGTCAGTGGCAACATTTTTTGACAAAAATGGAAGAAAATCGACAGCTCCAATATATATGTCACCCCACACGGGCACACCAAGTTTGCAAGCGATCCAATCATAAATGTGCCCTGCAGGGTGTGTCAAAGGGAAATATTGATGCTTAACTGCACTAAGTTTTTACAAAGTCCATCGAAGGTCATTGCCAGTGGCAACATTTTTTGACGGAAATTGAAGAAAATCGAAAGCTTCCATCTAGAGGTAACCCCAAACAAGCATACAAAGTTTCAAACCGATCTGATCATAAATGTGCCATGTAGGGCATGCCAAACAAATATACTGATGCCTGACTAAACTAAGTTCAAAGATCGTTGCCAGCGGCAACATTTTTTGACGGACGGAAATGGAAGAAAATCGATAGCTCCCATCTAGAGGTCTCTCCAAACAAGAATGACAGGTTTCAAAGCAATCTGATCATAAATGTGCCCTGTAGGGTGTTCCAAAGGGATATATTGAGGTCTGACTAAACTATGTTCTAAGAACATTGGCCGTGGCTACATTTTTTGAAGGAAATGGAAGAAAATCGATAGCTCCCATCTAGAGGTCACCCCAAACAAGCATGCGAGGTTTCACAGCAATCCAATCATAAATGTGCCCTGTAGGTTGCGCCAAAGGGAAATGTTGAGGTCTGACTAAACTAAGTTTCTAAGAACGTTGGCCGCGGCAACATTTTTCGACGGAAACTGAAAAAAATCGATAGCTCCCATCTAGAGGTCACCCCAAACAAGCATACCAAGTTTCAAAGTGATCTGATCATAAATGCCACCTGTGAGGTGTGCCAAAGGAAATTGTGGACGCACATACGTATGACTTTGTCAAGTTGAGCTAAAAATGCATTTTGGGAATAATTGCCTAAGTGTGTGTGTGTGTGTGTGTGTGTGTGTGTGTGTGTGTGTGTGTGTGTGTGTGTGTGTGTGTGTGTGTGTGTGTGTGTGTGGGTTTGTCTTACCAACTTGACAAGGTAAGTAGACAAAAGAGTTTGCGTGTTTCGCCTTACCGAGGTACAAAAGACAAAAGAAACCCTTTACCTCGGTTGTTTTCCCAGAACTGTACCGGCAAAACGAGGTAGAAACCGTTAGTCCACACAAAGGACAAACAATGGGGTACCTCGGTATGTAGGGTAGACAAGACTGCGTGTGTGTGGGGGGGGGGGGGGGAGGAGGGGAGTTGTGGAACCTATATTCAAACCTGGCCTGTATTACTAGGTGGAAAATACACATATCAACTTTGCTTGAAATCAAATACTCCAAACTGGAGCTATCAGTCGGAACCCTATTGTTTACAGACAGATGGATGGACCGACGGATGGACGGACAAAAGTCATGACTATAGCCCTGTCTATGAACAGTCAGTGTAAAAATACATTTTGTACCAAAGAAAGAATATTGCTGAAATGGCCCTGGGTGAGGAGGAGGTGGGGGGGGGGGGGGAGTGGGAGGTGGGTGGGGGGGGGGGGGGGGGGGGTAGGGGAGTCCATTTTTTTTCTGCATGTGGACGGTCTAAATCCTTCAGAATGCATTTTGAGCAAAGAGAAAAAAATGCCTAACTGGTACCCTGAGGGTGGGGGTGGGAGGTGATGTTTGTTTGTCTGGGTTTAACCAAACTGTAAAAAAACATTTTTGAAGAGAAAAAAAGAAAAAAGTGCCCAATTGGCCCCCCTTGGGGGGGGGGGGGGTTACAAGAGTTTAAAGAAGTTCGCATGTAGTGACTGTAAATAGTTCAAAATGCATATTGGAGGACAGAAAAAAAAATGCCTAATTGGGGGGGGGGGGGGGAGGGCTGGGAGGAGGGGGGGTGTGTGTTTGTCTGGGTTTTTAACCACAAACTTTAACCAAAACTGTAAAAAAGCATTTTTGACGAAAGAAAGAAAAGTGTCTAATTGGCCCACAGTGGGGGTGGGGGGGGGGGGGAGGGGGGGGCAGGGGGGTTACATGAGTTTAAAAAAAGGTTCCGTATGTAGTGACTGTAAATAGTTCAAAATGCATATTGGAGGAAGAAAAAAGAAATGCCTGGGGGGGGGGGGGGGGGGGCTGGGCAGGGAAATAACTTCAACAATTTTCATTCGATAATTGTGGTCATCAAACTTGACATAGAGACATGTACTGAAAAGAATTGAAATCCATTAACTTTTGTTTGTTTAAGTTCTGGCATAAAGAAAGTTCGGACAGATGGACGGACTGACGGATGGATGGACTGACAGATAGATGGAAGGTGCGAGCTCTATGCTATATCCCTCCCTTGTGGGAGGGGATAAAAAGTAATAAAGTATGTGGTAGAAGCCTAATTTGAAATTTAGAGAAACTAAGTTCGAAAAGCGTTGTGAAAAGGGTTAAATTAATGCCAATATTATTTGAAATCACTGTGTACAGCTTCATTAGACCTTGCCCGAAATGAAACGTTGTAACAGAGTGTTTGGAGAATGAAAGGCAGAACTTTAATTACGAAACTTTAAGCTGGGAATACTAAGTAAAATTGATTGGCAAAATAGGGTTAAATATTTCCTAAAACCGATAAAAGAAATCATTGATGAAAATGGAATCATTAAGTTGTATTGACCATGCAAGAATTAGAGTAAGAAAGTATGTGGCAAAGTCTAATTTTAAATACAAAGAAAGTAAGTCTGAAAACATGTTTAAAAGGGGTTAAAATCAAGCCGATATTAATGAAAACCACTGAAGAAATGTTCAGTAAATAGTAGACATTGTCCCAAATAAGAAACAGTGACATTCCACTAAACTGTTTGAAGAATTAAAGGTGTAATTTTAAACCCCTCCCCCCCCCACCAAAAAAAAACTTTAACCAAAAACTTTAACCTGGAAGTTGTAAGTTAAATTGCCATACAAAAAAGGGTTAAATATTTCCCAAAATAACATGAAACATAAAAAAAATAAAAACAAAATGAGAATGATACAATCAATAGTAAAATCAATTTAAAAGAAAAAAAAACAAAAAAAGCTTTAAGGTTGACTAAAAAACTTTAACCACAAACTTTAACCAAAACTCCAAATGTTAACAGACAGAGAAGAAAGTCATGACTAAACAGAAGAAAAAAAACCCACTTGAACCTTCAGTAAAAAACTTTAACCAAAACTCTAAATGTTAACAGATGGACAGACAGACGGACAAAAGTCATGACTATAGCCCTCACTGTAAACAGTCGGGCTAATGATGCAATCAATAGTAATATCAATTTAAAAAAAAAAAACAAAAAAAAAAATTGAAGGTTGACTAAAAAACTTTAACCACAAACTTTAACCAAAACTCCAAATGTTAACAGACAGACAGAAGAAAGCCATGACTAAACAGGAAAAAAAACAAAACACTTGAACCTTCAGTAAAAAACTTTAACCACAAACTTTAACAAAAACTCTAAATGTTATCAGACGGACAGGCGGACGGACAGACGGACAAAAGTCATGACTATAGCCCTCACTGTAAACAGTTGGGCTAAAAAAGAACTGGAAAACTAGATGTTAAGTTAGAATGCCAACAACTACAGTTGTGTTATCTATACAGTATGACTGTTTCAATGTGAGTAAGGAGAGAAGCACTATTCATGTTGAAATCGTAATGTAGCCCTAGATGATCAGTGACTTTAAATGCCAATAAATAAATAAACCTAAGGCCTAAAAAAGTTAAAAATCTGTTTCTCAGGTCGTATGCATGGTCCTTTTGGCTGTCACATGCTCTCTTTTTATAACCAATATAAACTTAAAAAAATAATAATTAAATGGTTTATGTCTGATATTTTACCCAAGTTATAAAATTGATACATTTGGCCCTTGTGTGTAACAAGGCTTTGAAATGTTTTACCATTGCAAATCCTTCTTGCACTCAAGGGACGAAATACACCACACCCATGCTATTCTGTACATTATGTGGCCTAAAACATAAAACAAATCAAGAACATAACTTTTGATGGCAAAGAAACAATTACAAAGATAAAAAATAAAATAAAAACTGGCCGCCTGCATGCAATTTTACAAAAAAAAATGGCCTGAGAAACAGAAGATCTACTTCGTGGGGCCTAACCTAAAACTGAAACCGTCCAATACAAGAGCTCAGTATTAAGAAACACTGTTCATACAGTTATCATAAAGTGGCCTAAGATGCACCAAGTGGCTTTAATTACCAATAAATGAATAAACCTAGCTTAAAATTGAAGACAGTTTAAAATGAAGCATGGATTTATAACCAGCAAAAATAGCACCTTGAAACAGTTGGCAGTCGAAGGGAGAATTTATTTCTGAACAGTTTTGTTAAGGTAAGGGGTAATTTAGTTTCTATGGCAAAACCTCATTAATGTATTGAAAGCGTACTTATCCAACTGTATTCTGAATTTTAGTAATGAAAGTGTCAATGACACTGTAGCTTAACTTGACTGTGTGTAGTGTTTGATGAAAAGGATAGTGTTCAATGTTTATGAAAGAATTAAGAAATAAGACAAGAATTGTGATAATTGAGAATATGTTAATTTCTGTTCCCCATGTGCTATGTTTTCAATAAGTATAATTTGAGGTGTAGACTTTACTAAAAAAACTGAGGCCTGGGTTAATGTGGCCCTCACAGTTAATGTATGTCAACCAATGTTAACAATTTACAGTAAAATAATTCCAAAACAAGTCATCCTACCAAGTTACAATGAAATCCCTTCATAAATATACCTCGTCGGCTTTGCTAAAGGAATCTAGGTCATTTGACGGTTTCACTGAAATGGTTGACCGGTCATGTCCAAAATGTTAAAAAATTTATAGTAATTTATATATTTTTTATACTTACCAATGACCCAGACTTAGCTGGTGCTAACTCTAACAAAACCAGGGCCAAACACAAATTTTGCCCCCCAATCCCCAAAATTTGCATCCAAAATCAAAAGAAATCATGTCCTATAGGACCTCCATACTACGCCCCCACTGCGCATGCGCAGTGTCAAGGACGTCCCGAAATTGGCGCCAATTATCATTCTTACTGGCAGTGCCTGGTCAGCGCTATGTACTCAGCGGGGAGGCAAGAGTTCCCAACTCCTGGGAGGGCCATCCCCGTCTGGGTCATTGGCAAGTATAAAAAATATATAAATTACTATAAATTTTTTAACATTTTTATACTGTACCAATGACCCAGACTTAGCTGAATAGTAAAAAGGCTGGAGGGCCTAGGACATAGAGGAAAATCCAATAAGCTCAACTATATAATAAAGAGGTAACCCCTTAAGGAGAAAAGGAGTATTAGGCTTTACATGTATCTTTCTTATTTAATATTAAATTAGAAAGATACAATACCCTTAATAATTGAGCACAATAATATTCATGTTCTCTATTAACATCCAGTATAACCCTTATACTAATTATTTTTAAAGTAAGCCAATAAATAAAGTAGTCCAGAGAAATGAGACTCTTTATAATCTTTTAAAAGTGTCCGAGTATTGTATATTAAAGCCCATTTGACACTTGACATATACAAATGCTTCACACCGAGCTACACTTTAAAAATAAGACATGAATGAATTTTAACATTAATATTACACTTTAAAACCATCCTGGAAGCGACTCAGAAATACTGACTTTGGAGGAGGCATTCCCTTGCTTTTCACTATAAAGCAGGTGACCTAACGGAACACCCGCCCCCCCCCCCCCCCCCCTTCCCCTTGCCCTGGGTCAAATAGCCCAGAGCGAAGAGGGCAGCCGGACGGAGTCACTGCCGGAACAGAAAGCCTGCATAACTATAGTTGCAACTGTTTAGTGGACGACATTCTGAGCAACAGATAACGGACCTAAACAATGCAGGTCTCCAGAAATGGACTTAATATTTCTGAGATAAAAATTCGTGAATGTGGATGGCTGAGACCAATAAGCAGCCTTCATTAAATCTGTAATAGCAACACTATTAGCATAAGCCCAAGAAGTAGCAAGAGCTCTTACTTCATGAGCGGAAATCTTAAGCACAGACTGCTGAAAAGAAGATAAACTCTCATAAGCAGTACGGATAGTTAATTGAATCCATCTAGCAATAGAATGGACCGAAATGTCCCTTCTATTAGGCATCAAAGACAGAAAGAAACGTTTCCGTCCCTTTCTGATAAACTGAGATCTCTGTTTATAGATACGTAATGCTGTAACAGTACAGAGTAAAGGCCTACGCCCATCTGAAGACGGAAGAGCCTTAATAACAATAGGTTCCGGATATTTATTAGGAGCCTGATTCTTAGCTAAAAAACCCACATTAGTAGTGAAGGTGATAGTGTTCCCGACACTACGATAGTGAAAATCATCCACCGACAGTGCATGAAGCTCACTGACTCTTCTAGCAGAAGAGAAAGCTAAGAGAAAAGCTGTCTTATAAGATAAGAATTTGAAATCTACTGTCCCAAGAGGTTCAAATGGCTTTTCCTTCAATTTAAGAAGAACCCAAGCTAAATTCCATTTAGGAATTAATCTAAGAGTTCTGGGTCTATTTATCGAGAAGTTTCTAACCAACTTAGATAAAGAGACATTAGATCCAATTTGTAAACTATCATGATGTGCATAGGTATGATAACATAGACCTATAACCCTTAATAGTAACAGGCTGCAGTTTGATTTCGTCAAACAAGTATACTAGAAAGTTTGTAATGTCTGGTATAGAGGGATCAAAAATATCTACAGAATGATCCCTACACCAACGACGAAAAACCTTCCACTTAGCCGCATAGTTTAGCGAAGAGGAGGTCCTCCTACAGTTAGAAATCGCGTCCACTGCTCGTCCTGTAAAGTGCTTGCCATGCAAGAAGGACCGCACAACGGAAAAATGTGAAGGTTGAGACCTTGCGGGTTGTGATGGAGTTGACGCGATTTCCCCTGCGAAAGAAGATCCTCCCGTGGAGGAAGCTTTCGCGGTAGGTCCCACAACAGACACCTGAGTAGATTTATCCACGGTCTCTGTGGCGACAGAGATGCTACCAACAGAATCTTGCATTGAGATTGTTTTATCTTTAGCAATACTTGTTGAATTAACGGCGCTGGAGAATACGCATATCCTATCATTCCGTCCCAAGGGATCGACAGAGCGTCTACTGCAAATGCTCTTGGATCCGGACACGGAGACACATACGTCTGCAACTGATTGTTGAGATGTGTCGCAAATAAGTCTATCATTGGCCGTTCCCATTGGTAGCAAATCTGATTGAATACTTGTTTGTTGAGAGTCCACTCCGACGGCAACAAGCGACCCTTTCGTGAAAGGGAGTCTGCTAGCACATTCAGACGACCCGGTATGTGACGGACCGAAAGAAGAACCTGATGTTCTAGCGCAAACAGAAGGATTCTTTCCGTTAGATTGAACAACGGAACTGAATGAGTGCCTCCCTGATTCCGTATATACGCCACTACTGTCGTATTGTCGGATAGGATTTGGACATGAGCATTGTGAATAATGTCCATCCAATGACGTAACGCAAGCCAAATTGACATCATTTCCTTGATGTTTATGTGCTTGCACAGGAATTGTGGATCCCAAAGACCCTGGCATCTCGAATCCGTTGGGATCAATGATGCACCCCAACCTGTTTGACTGGCATCCGTCATAATGGTAAAACTCGGATCCGGCAACTGCAGCGGAACTCCCTGAGTTAACCACTGAATGTTTGCCCAAGTCTGAATCTCGTTTCACTTGATCTGACAAGAGAACGTCTACGTCGAGCGAATGAATTTTCACACTCCAATTCTGAGTCAAGAAAATTTGGAGAGGACGCGTGCGTAACCGCCCCATCGGAATGAGATTCGCAGCGGCTCCGCACAGACCTATCAGTCTCATAAATTCTCTCGCTGTGACTTTGTCTGCGTGCAGACAATAGCGAGCGTAACAACTGACTAATTTCGCTCTGGTTAACGGCAGACGAACGAGATTGTTGTACGTCTCGAAGCTCATTCCCAGATGAGTGAATGACTTGGACGGCACCAGATCCGACTTCTCCTCGTTTACTATAAAACCGAGACGTCGGAGCAATAGAAGTAGATTCTGAACATCGTTCTGAAGCGTTAACTCGTTGCCATACCTCTGAAGAATGTTGTCCAGGTAGGCCGACGTTACCGCAGACGAATGAGCTCGGAAATAGATCATTACCGAGTTCATTACTTGAGAAAAAGCCCAGGGTGCTAGATTCAATCCGAAGCACATCGCCCGGAATTGATACACCACTCCTAGGACTGCGAAGCATAGATACTTTCTGAATGTCGGATGTACCATGACGTGAAAGTACACATCTTTGAGATCTATGCTTGTTGCATAATCGTTCAGCCGAATACTCGCTCTGACCGACCAAATTGTCTCCATATAAAATTTCGGAACGACGATCAGCTTGTTTATCCAGCTCAAATCTATGACTGGACGGAACGAGCCGTCTGGTTTCGGAACCAGAAACAGATGGCTGTAGAATCCCGGAGTCTCCTGGTTTTCTACGACCTCTACCGCGTTCTTCATTAAAAGAGACTGCACCTCTGATAACAGAGCGTCTCTTTTCTGCGGATTTGACGGAAGTTGAGTCCACTTTGGACTTCGAGTTAATGGAGGCTTTCGTTTGAAGGATATCTTTAGGCCTTCCGAAGTCACTCCTCTCACCCAAGGGTCGTCCGTAATCGACGCCCATTCTTGTGAAAAGCTCGACAACCTTCCGCCAACCGGTACGCGATAGAGGTTTAAGCCATCACCTCCTGGACCTGCGAAGCCTGCGGTAGGAGAAACCACGTCCTCCACGACCCGCACCTCGTCCAGTCGACCTCGGGGCGTCCGATCGGTTGTCCCGGCCCGAAGGACGTCCCGAACGAGAGTCGCTACCCTGACGGTCTCTCGAATAAGACCAAGAGGACGCACCGGAACCTCTATAGGAACCTCTCTTGGGTGCATTAGACCCAGAAGTGCCTGTCTTATTCTTGTCTGCTGTATCCGACTTCTTAGAAGCAGATTTGAACAACAGAGAATCCGAAGCTTTCTTTGTAATTTTATCATAAATAGCAGAAAGCTTGCCGTCAAAGAGAAGTTCTCCGGAGACCGAAGCGACTCTAAGAGAGTTCTTCATCTTAGTATCCACGAGTGGGATGTAGCTAGGGCTGCGTCACGTCTAACCAACTCCAGGTTTGCCACAGAAAGGGCGGAGTTACACGTGGAATAAGCTACTGCCCTTGAAAGAAGTTTTAAAGAGGATTGTATATCCTGAAATTCTTTCCCTTGAAGGCGCAGTGATAACGCCTTAGTAAGGTGATCTGCATAAGATAAGGCATCTAAATTGGCTCTGTTAGACGAAATAGCTGTTTCCAACACCGCGGTTGGAATAGAAGCCGACGACGGTAATGATAGCTCTAAGTCTTCCGCCTCGTCGTCCGTACGCAGAGGAACTCTCGGGATACCCTGTCCTGCCGTGTCGAATTTATTCCTTGCATTAATGAAAGGCAGGTTGAGAGTATTGGCGGACAAGAAACCTGCTTTCCCCGACTTGGAAGCAAGTTTAAATATAGCGTCGTTCAATAATTCAAATGTTCTTGCAACATTATTGGACTGCGACGGAAACTCGGGAGCGATGTCCCTGAACCGCTCAAAAAATTCAGAGTCCAATGACGCTATAATCCTCTTGTCCGGAACCGCAGCAGTCTGGCCCGACGGAACAACTTGAGGGAGAAAGTGCCGGATGAAGTCCACGGCAGCTTTATGTTGTTCTGAAAGGGATAGCTCCAAATCATCCATATCCCTTTCACCATCCGGTCGGACCTCATGAAGCTCCCGGTCGTCCGCCCCCGATGCTTCGGCGGAGCGTACCGACCCAGCGCCATCGGATAATTCTCGATCCGACACCGTGTCTGTCGGCTGCTGGGATGCTGCGATAAGCTGGGCTATCTGCACAAGAATGTCCGGCGTCGAGACCTGCGGAGGCGCAGTCTTTCGCTGCTTCGCCGAGGGCAGCTCCGCATCAGATGGCTCCCGCATACTTTTTCTATGCGAACGTTCGGAGTCCATCGGCCTCGTGTCCCTGGCTGCCGGATGGTGTGACCTGGTCGCCGAAGAATCCTTGATCGGCGAAGCTGGTAAGATATCGGCGGTCACGCAGCCAAGGTGCGGTCGTGTGCACTGACGAGAAGAAGCCTTAGCAGTCTCCGCGGACTGCCTATACAACGGAGCGTCCCGAGCAACGGACGTATGCTCCGCTTGCGACACATTTTGTACCACAACATCTGGTCCCAGATGTTGTTGTACGAGAGAGGGGCCTCTCTCGCTTGCGGCCTGGCTGGACCTGGACGAGCTAGGAACCGGACTCGAAGGCTTCCTCCGATCTCGTTTACTATCCGCCGTCACTGGGTGTGCACATTGAATGTTTATAGTGCTCGCATCACCCAACATTTCCTCCTGGACCGCATCGGACGAACCCGGCTGCCGAACCATTCGGTGAATGGATGCTACACCGGGCGAGCTAGCGGACAACATTTGTCTAATCTCCATGAGCACTTTTGCCGCTAGCTCTGAATTCATTTGTGACGACGGAAGCGCACTTGCAGAAGATAACATGGAAACATCACTCTGTTCTTGTTCCTCTGAAATAGAAACTGAGAGAGTAGAGTGACCTTGCGGAGAAAGAGCCGGCATAGCCCTTTCTCCAGTAACAACATACCGTGACACACGTTTCCAATGTTTGTCATCCCAATATTGACATATAGAACAGGGATTAGTGCGAGAACACTGACTACAATTAATACAATGATCATGAAAGTCAGAGGAAGATTTCTTCCCATTACAATTTGAACAATATCCTTTCATTGTGAAAAGTCAACAACAAGTCCTAGTTACTCGCACAAACCCCTGACACAAAGATACATAATAACATGATCCATTAATAAATGAAAAAACAATTGCAAATCAAAATAATTTTGAAAAAATATTTTTTCTGCGAAGCCCAAGTTTCTGAAAAGTAACGTTGAGCCCCGATGGATCCGATGGCAAAGTGTGGTCAAAAATTTTAAATTTATATAAAATAATTAATGAGACACTTACGGATAATATAAATGTATCTTATAGTGAGATAAACTACACCAAAGACAAACAGCCCCCCTCAAAAAAGGCTGTTGCCAATGTAAACAAACAGTGTAAAACACCAGAAAACATGACTCCAGGCACTGAAAAAAACTGGCCCGAAATCAGTCATCAAAATTACACTCTATCTGATGCAAGACAGAGACTCCCAGGGGAGAATCTGCAGAACATCCGATGGAAGATGCAGAACACAACGTTTATACACCCATGGGTGAAAACGTAACTATGGGGAAAATAACAGAAAACATTCTGTATCCAAGCAACTCTCCCAAGAAAATTTTAGAAATGAACTTTCTCAAAAATATGCCAAAAGCATGGGAGAATTGCAAGGGGCGACTTAGAAGGCTAGGGGAGAGGAAACACTGAATAAGCAGTGCAACATTTTAGCAAGAATGACAACAAGAGGCCCATGCCTCGAAAATAGGCAACTTAACATAATTTTATAAAAAATTTTAAGTACAGCCCTGATTATTTTTTGTCACTTCTTTTTCCTCTCCTCCTTCTATATCCTCCTTAGAATCACCATTTCTCCAAAAATTACGTGTCTGGCATCCTTTAAACTGAGATTTACAAGCACAAAGATCAGTGAGATGTTGACTGATGAAGGGCCAAACAGAGAATGATAATTGGCGCCAATTTCGGGACGTCCTTGACACTGCGCATGCGCAGTGGGGGCGTAGTATGAAGGTCCTATAGGACATGATTTCTTTTGGTTTTGGATGCAAATTTTGGGGATTGGGGGGCAAAATTTGTGTTTGGCCCTGGTTTTGTTAGAGTTAGCACCAGCTAAGTCTGGGTCATTGGTACAGTATAAAAATAGGAGAATCTCATCTAGATATCATACCAAGTTATCCTACCAAGTTACAATGAAATCCCACAATAAAAAGAACCTGTAGGCAGTGCTAAAGGAATCTAGGTCACATGACCAGGTGGCAGTAATGGCTGGCCGATCGTGATCAAAATACGACAGTCTCATCTAGACATCATAGAGAGTTATCCTTCCAAGTTACAATGATATCGTTTCATAAAAATGAACTATAGACTGTGCTAAATAAATCTAGGTCACATGCCAGTGCAGCCGTCATGGTTGACTGATCACGGCCAAAATAGGATGTTCTCTTCTAGACATTACACTGAGTTATCCTACAAATTTGTAATGAAATCCCATCATAAATGCAAGCTGTAGACTGTGCTAAAGGAATCTAGGTTACGTGCTCCTGCAGCTGTCACAGTTGACTGAACCCGACCAAAATACGACGTTCAAATCTAGACATTATACAGAGTCATCCTATGAAGTTACAATAAAATCCCTTCATAAATACAACCTGTAGACTGCGCTAAAGATTTTTGGGTTTCGGACATGTGGAGCTGTCACGGTTGGCAGATCGCAACCAAATGGGGAAGTTCTCATCTAATCAACATATGGAGTCATCCTATCGAGTTACAATGAAATCCCTCCATATTAAATACGACATGTAGACTGTGCTAAAAGTTAATGGGTTTCAGACTTGGGCAGCCATCATGGTTGACAGATCATGACCAAAAGGGGACGTTCTCATCTCGACATTATACAGAGTCATCCTATCAAGTTACAATGAAATCCCTCCATAAATACAACCTGTAGACTGTACTAAATGTTTTGGGGCTTCAGGCTTGCGTAGCTGTCACAGTTGACCAATCATGACCAAAAGGGGATGTTCTCATCTAGACATGACCACAAATCTGCATATGAAATTTTGTGATGATTGTCAAGAACTACGGGGTGTAGCCTGTGCTAAAGAAAATGTGAACAGACTTACAGACGTCCGCACTTGTGATGGCAATAGCTTATCTTGATTTGTCAGGTTAACCTAACAATAACTTAGGAGCCAAATGATGAACTGGTGGTTAACTGCTTCCTACACAAGAAAATTAAAAAATTTATAGTAATTTATATATTTTTTATACTTACCAATGACCCAGACTTAGCTGGTGCTAACTCTTAAATTCTAGGCCCAAACACAAATTTTGACCCCCAATCAAATTTGCATTAAAATCCAAAAATTAGATGTCCTATGTGGTCCTCCATACTTTTGTCCACTGCGCATGCGCAGTGTCCAGGAAGTAACAAAATTGGAGCCAAATCCTCATTCTTACAACCAGTGCCTGGTAAGCGTTATGTAATCAGCGGGGAGGTATGAGTTCCCAACTCATGGGAGGGCCATCCCCGTCTGGGTCATTGGTAAGTATAAAAAATATATAAATTACTATAAATTTTTTAACATTTTTATACTCTACCAATGACCCAGACTTAGCTGAATAGAAACAAGAGGCCCCAGGGGGCCTGAGGGCACTCACCTGACATGGCAGCCTAAATATCAACCCAGAGATTTGATTTCAACAAGTTGCATCTGCTCCTCCTAAGAAAAGCTTATACCAAATATCCAAAGATTCTGACCAGTGGATCTAAAAAAAAAAGATTTTTAAAGAATATTCCTCATATTGAACTAAGTTATAATTCGAGCTCCCACAGGGAGCCCATATATGAACCCAGGGACTTGGCTTTAACAAACTTGAATCTCACCCCCCTAAGGATGCTGCACACCATATATCAAAACATTCCGACTGCTGGATCTGAAGAAGATCTATAAAGAAAATTCCTCATTTTGAACTAAGTTATCATTCAGGTTACCACAGTGAGCCCAAATATGAACCTAGGGACTTGGCTTGAACAAACTTGAATCTCACCCCCCTAGCATGGTGCATACCCAATATCAAAAGATTCTGCTGCTGGATCTTGAGAAGAAGATTTTTTAAGAAATTTGCCTGAAATGCACTAAGTTCGAATTCGGGCTTCTACAGTGAGCCCAAATATGAATCCAGGGGGCCGATTTGAACAAACTTGAATCAGATCCACCCCACAATGTTGCATACCAAATATCAAAAGATTCTGCCTTCTGGATCTGGAGAAGAAGATTTTTGAAGAAATTTGCTTGAAATGCACTGAGTTCGAATTCGAGCTTCTATAGTGAGCCGAAATATTTATCTAGGGAGCCGGTTTGAACAAACTTGAATCAGATCCACCCCACAATGTTGCATATCAAATATCAAAAGATTCTGCCTGCTGGATCTGGAGAAGATTTTTTAAGAAATTTGCTTGAAATGCACTAAGTTCGAAATCGGGCTCCTATACTGAGCCCAAATATGAACCCAGGGGGCTGATTTGAACAAACTTGAATCAGATCCACCCCACAATGTTGCATATCAAATATCAAAAGGTTCTGCCTGCTGGATCTCGAGAAGAAGATTTTTTAATGTTTTTCCCATTGCATACAGTATTAAAAAGTGCTGACTCAGCACTTTTTCAAAGTCCTGAAAAAAGTACCTTGTGATCAAACCGATAGGGATTTTTTTTTAACCATTCTATTCTACTGGATAAAAGTAAGCTTTATACAAAATAAGAATTCTCTGTGCCGTGCAGTTTTGGAGATATGGCAGTTTTAATGTTTTTCCTATTTTTAGCTCCCGAGGTTCCCACGGGGCAATGAGAAAAAAAATTTTTGCATCAATCAACTACTTATCACCCATTATCAACTCATATCAAATTTGGTTCAAATCGACCTCACGGCTCTGAAAATAGAAATTTTAGGCATGGCAAAAATTTTGGCCCCTCCCATAACGAAGGCAAATAATGCCCCACAAACTTCTCTTGAACACACTTGATTCTAAACCTCAAAAGGACTCTGTATACCACATATCAAGTCTCTGCTACTGGTGGTTCATTAGAAGAAGATTTTCAAAAAATAAGGCCATTTTTTCCACACCCCTCTGCTCAATACGAGCCGAAACCTAATTTGCATAAAAATCAAAATGCCCCTATATAACCACTACTTACATGAAATTTAATTAAAATGTGGCCAATGGTTTAGGAGAAAGAGGCTCAAACACTACCTTCACACAGGATGAGGGACGACGGATGACAGAAGACGTACGACAGACGACGGACGAAGAGTGATAAGAAAAGCTCACCCTGACTTTCAGTCAGGTGAGCTAAAAAGGCTGGAGGGCCTAGGACATAAAGGAAAATCCAATAGGCTCAATTCCATGTAAACAGAATTATTCCCTTAAGGAGAAAAGGAGAAACAGGATTTACATATATCTTTCTTGTTTATACAAAAAAAGAAAGACATATTACCAATCCGCAATTGAGAACAATAACAACAATGATCTCTATTAACATCCAGTATAAACCATTATACTAATTTCTTAAAGGAAAGCCAATAAATAAAGATAGTCCAGAGATACTCATTTAAAAGTGTCCGAGGATTTATATTAGCGCTCGTATGACACGTGACATATATAAAATGCTTCACACCGAGCTACACTTTAAAAATATTACATAAATGAAATAGACATTAGCTTTACACTTTAAAACTATCCCGGCACCGACTCGGAATTACTGACTCCAGAGGAGATATTCCCTTGCTTTTCACTATAAAGTAGGTGATATAAGGGAACACCATCCCCCCCCCCTTCCCCTTGCTCTGGGTCAAATACCCCAGAACGAAGAGGGCAGCAGGACAGAGTCACTACCAGAACAGAAAGCCTGCATATCTATAGTTGCAACTGTTTAGTGGACGACATTCTTAGCAACAGATAACGGACATAAACATCGAAGGTCGCCAGAAATAGACTCAATATTTCTAAGACAAAAATTTGTGAACGTGGAAGGCTGAGACCAATATGCAGCCTTCATCAAATCGGTAATAGCAACACTATTAGCATAAGCCCAAGATGTAGACAGTGCTCTTACTTCATGCACCGAAATCTTAAGCACAGACTGCTGAGTTGAAGATAATTTTTCATAAGCAGTACGGATAGTTAATTGAATCCATCTTGCATGAGAATGGAATGTAATGTCCTTTCTATTAGGCAGCAGAGACAGAAAGAAACGCTCACGTCCCTTTCTGATAAACTCAGATCTACGTTTGTAAATACACATGGCTCTAACTGGACAGAGCAAAGGCCTATGACCGTCTGAAGACGGCAGAGCCTTAATAATAATAGGTTCAGGATACTTATTAGGAGCCTGATTCTTAGCCAAAAATCCAACATTAGTAGTTAAAGTAACAGTATTACCAAACACTACGATAGTGAGAATCATCAACTGATAGTGCATGAAGCTCACTAACTCTTCTGGCAGAAGAGAAGGCTAAGAGAAAAGCTGTCTTATAAGATAAGAATTTGAAGTCCACTGTATCAAGAGGCTCAAATGGCACTTCTTTTTGCTTCAGAAGAACCCAAGCTAAATTCCACTTAAGGAATTAACCTAAGGGTTCCAGGTCTATTTATCGAAAAGTTTTTCACTAACTTAGATAAAGAGACATTAGATCCAATCTGTAACCTATCATGATGAGCATAGGTATTCGATAGCATAGACCTATAACCCTTAATGGTTATTGGCTGCAGTTTGATCTCGTCAAACAAGTAGACCAGAAAATTAGCAATGTCTGGAATGGAGGGATCATAAATATCAATAGAATGATCCCAACACCACCTATAGAAAACCTTCCACTAGCAGCATAATTTAGCGAAGAGGAGGTCCTCCTACAGTTAGAAATTGCGTCCACTGCCCGTCCTGTAAAATGCTTGCCGTGCAAGAAGGACCGCACCACGGAAATACATGAAGGTTGAGACCTTGCGGGTTGTGATGCAGTGCACACGATTTCCCCTGTGAAAGAATGTCCTCCCGTGGAGGAAGCTTCCACGGAATGTCCCACAACAGACACCTGAGTAGATTTATCCATGGTGTCTGGGGTGACAGAGATGCTACCAACAGAATCTTGAGGTGAGATTGCTAGATTTTTAGCAATATCGGCTGAATCAACGGAGCTAGAGGATACGCGTATCCTATCATTCCGTCCCATGAGATCGAGAGAGCGTCTACTGCAAACACTCGCGGATCTGGGCATGGCGACACATACGCCTGCAACTGATTGTTGAGATGCGTCGCAAATAAGTCTATCATTGGACGATCCCATTGGTAGCAAATCTGATTGAATACTCGTTTGTTGAGAGTCCATTCTGACGGCAACATACGACCTTTCCGAGAAAGGGAGTCCGCTAGAACGTTCAGACGACCCGGGATATGACGGAGCGATAGAAGAACTTGATGCTATAGGACAAACAGAAGGATCCTTTCCGTTAAATTGAATAATGGAATGGAATGAGTGCCTCCCTGGTTCCGAATGTACGCTACTACTGTCGAATTGTCAGACAGAATTTGAACATGCAAATTCTGAAGAATGTTCATTCATTGACATAGCTCAAGCCATATTAACATCATCTCTTTGATGTTTATGTGCTTGTTTAGGAACTGCGGATCCCAAAGACCCTGGTACCTTGAATCCGTTGGGCTCAGAGTTGCGCCCCCAACATGTTTGACTCGCATCCGTCATTATCGTAAAACTCGGATCTGGCAGTTGCAGTGGTACTCCTTGAGTTAACCACTGAATATGTGCCCAAGTCTGAATCTCTTGTTTCACTTGATTCGACAAGACGATGTTCGATTCGAGCGAATGAGTCTTCACACTCCAATTCTGAGATAAAATATATGTGGAGTGGACGAGTGCGTAGCCGCTCCATCAGAATAAGATCCGCAGCGGGTCCGCACAAATCTGTCAGTCTCACGAATTCTCTCGCTGTTACTACATCTGAGTGAAGACAAAAGCAAGTGTAACAACTGACTAATATCGCTCTGGTTAACGGCAGACAAACAAGATTGTTGTGCGTCTCTAAGCTCATTCCCACGTGGGTGAATGATTTGGACGGCTCTAGATCCGACTTCTTTTCATTTACTATGAAACCGAGACGTCGGAGCAATTGAAGCAGACTCTGAACATTGTTCTGAAGCGTTAACTTGCTGCTGTAACCCTGAAGAATGTCGTCCAAGTAGGCCGACGTTAGCACAGGTGAATGAGCTTGGAAATGAGTCATTACCGAGATCATTATTCGAATAAAGGCCCCGGGTGCTAGATTCAGACCAGAGCATCATTGCTTGGAACTAAATACAACTCCTGGGACAGCGAAGCGAAGGTACTTTCTAAACGCTGGATGTACCATGACGTTAAAGTACACAACCTTGAGATCTATGCTCGCAGCATAATCGTTCACTCGAGTGCTCCAGAGAAAACTGGAGATTCCTGGTTTTCTACGACGTCTATAGCATTCTTGTCCAGAAGAGATTGAACTTCTGATAGAAGTGAATCTCTCTTCTGAACGTTTAACGGAAGCTGAGACCAGCGTGGACTTCGAGTTAACGGAGGTTTTTCCTTGAAGGACAGTTTAGATCTTCAGAAATAACCCCTTGCACCCATGGGTCGTCCGTAATTGACAACCAATTGGTTAAGATCTCGACAGCCTTCTGCCCACTGGAACGCAATAGAGGTTTAGATCATCACCTCCTGGCCCTGCAAGGATTGCGGGAGGAGAAACCACGTCTTCCACGACTCGCACCTCGCCCAGTCGACATAGGGGCAGCTGACCGGTTATCTCGGCCAGCATTATGACCCCTATGTGAGTCGCTACTCTGAAGGTCTCCGGAGTAAGACGTAGAGGCTTTCTTAGATCCTCTATAGGAACTTCCTTTGGACGTATTCGCCCCCGAAGTGCCTGCCTTACTCCTCCCTGCTGAGTCCGACTTTTTCAAAGCGGAATTAAAAGCAGAGAATCCGATGCTTTCTTAGTAATCTGATTATAGATTGTAGAAAGCTTAACATCGAAGAGAAGCTCTCCTGAGACCGGAGCGACTGGAAGAGAGTTTTTTCACCTTACTATCCACTCCTGTGGATGCAGCCAGGGCAGCATCACGTCTGACTAACTCCATATTGCCACTGAAAGGGCGGAGTTATACATAGAATATGCTATAGCCCTCGAAAGAACTCTTAAGGAAGTATGAACATCCTGGAATTCTTTCCCTTCGAGATGTAATGATAACGCTCTGGTAAGGTGATCTGCATAAGATAATGCATCTAAATTAATTCTATTAGACGAGATTGTCGTCTCCAGTATACTAGAGTTAATAGACATGGACGCCGGCAATGGCAATTCCAGGTCTTTAGCCTGGTCGTCCAAATGCAGAGGAACTCTCGGAACGCCTTGTCCTGCAGTTTCAAATCTATGTCTAGCATTGATGAAAGGCAGCTGTATAGCGCTAGGCGATAAGAAACCAGATTTGCCATTCTTAGAGGCTAGCTTGAATATAGCGTCATTCAAAAGTTCAAATGTCCGTGTGACATTTCTGGACTGGGTCAGAAACTCAGGGACAGTGTCCCTAATCCGGCCGAAAAAGTCTGTGTCCAATGACGCTTTCAGTTTCTTATCAGGTAACGTAGCATTTTGGTCCGGAGAAACAACTTCTAAAAGGTGATGCCGGATGAAATCTACGGCCACCTTAAGTTGTTGGGAAAGGGAAAATTTCAGCTGCGCTGATTCCCTTTTACCATCCGCCTGGACCACATAAGAATCTTGGTCGTCCCTTACTGACTCTGCAGGGCAGCGAACCGACCCAGCTTGCTCAGACAGTTTCTTTACTGAAAAAAGTTTCTGATAGCTGATGCGAGGAATTCAGCTATCGTTGATAGCAAGTCCGTCACGTAGGCCTGTGGAGCCGCGGTCTTACGTAATTTAGTCGGTGGAAGCTCCTGGGGTGTTAATTCCTGCATACTTCTCATATGCGAACGTCCCGACTAGAAAGGCCTCGTGTCCTTGGCTAGCGGATGGGGTGACCGGGTTGACGTGGAATCTCTGGTCGGTGAAGCAGGCTGGATATCTGCGGTCACATAGCCAAGGTGCGGTCGTGTGTGCTCACGTGAGGATGAGGAAGGCAATAGACAAGCCGCGTCGGACTGTCTATGCGACAGAGCGTCCTGAGCAGGAGGAGTGGACGTATGCTCCGACTAACAAACGTTACATACAACAACATCTGGGCCCAGATGTTGTTTTAAGAGAGAGGGGGCCTCTCTCGCTCGCGGTCCGGGTAGACCTGGATGAGCTAGCTACTGGACTGACTGGCTTCCTCCGTTCCATCCTCCGATCCATCGTCGCCGGGTGTGCGTGATTCGAGATTATAGTGCTCGCAACACCCCTTCTCCTCTCCTGGACCGCAACGGACGAACCCGGCGTCACAACGATTTTGTGAATGATTGCTTCACCGGGGGAGCTAGCGGGCGATAAGTGACCGTCGATCCTACGTGGGACCTCTAAGGCACTTGCCGCATTCCTTGAGCACTTTGCCGCTAGCTCATTATTGCGACAACGGGAGCACACTTTTGAAGACATCACGGAAACATCACCCTGTTCTTGTTCCTCTGAAAAAAGAGACTGAACAAGAGCGCACGTATCGCTGAAGCAATACAATTTCCCCTACCGGACTAATGAGCATTAATAATTATACAAATGTTATAACCTAGATGTGATCAGCATGAATTCAGTTGAAGCATTTCCAAAAATAGTCCGTAAAACTTATATTTTGGCACTTTTCCATATTTCCAAGGGCCATAACTCACACAAGAATAAGGCAATCAGCATGAAACTCAAACTTGATCTGTAAGTCATCGTTCTACAGTAGGTTACCAAAAATGAAATCATTCCGTTGAAGCGTTTCCAAAAAGAGTCCGGAAAACTGACATTTTGGCGATTTTCCATATTTCCAAGGGCCATAACTCACACAAGAATAATGCAATCAGCATGAAACTCAAACTTGATCTATATGTCATCGTTCTATAGTAGGTTACCAAGAATGAAATCATTCGGTTGAAGCATTTCCAAAAAAAGTCTGGAAAACTAAAGTATGACCGACAAACTGACTGACAGACTGACTGATGGATGGACAGAGTATAAATGAAACTTGATCTGTAAGTCATCGTTCTATAGTAGGTTACCAAAAATGAAATCATTCGGTTGAAGCATTTCCAAAAAAAGTCTGGAAAACTAAAGTATGGCCGACAGACTGACTGACAGACTGATGGATGGATGGACAGAGTGTAAATGAAACTTGATCTGTAAGTCATCGTTCTATAGTAGGTTACCAATGAAAGTGTCAATGACACTGTAGTTTAACTGGTCAAGACAAAGACATGTACATGTATAGTATGTGACACAGCAATGACAAACATCTAGGTAATGACCTGATAACAAAGGTACATATAAAGTATTGTAACGGTCTGTACATAAATACTGAGCGTTGCCTGTAACAAATGTATAGGTAAAGTATTGTAAAGGTGGGTGATAGTCAGATGCTAAACTAGAAAAAATCTTTGAGTCCCACAGTGGGTCTGACTGAACCCCAAAATATTTGTTCTCATAGCACAGTGATAACAAAGGCACCCCAAAACACACACATTGCTGTCCCAAGGTGAAAACAAAGGTACCCAAGAAGTTTCGTGAAGATCAGTTCACAAATATGAGCTGTGTAGAAGTTGTGACAAAAAACTGACTGGACCTAATTTCGGTACAAAATGGCCACTGGCAGCCATCTTGAATTTTGGACCACGCCCAGAAACACTTGTTCTCGTCCCAAGGTGATAACAAAGGTACCCAAGAAGTTTTGTGAAGATCGGTTCATAAATACAGCCTCTAGCGCGAGCCGTATTGACATGTGCACTTACAGAGTATAAGTAGCACTGAATAAATCAAAGTTCATCTAATTTGCATAATTTCTGCACGAGAAAAAAACCCGTACTATATGTGATGTATTCCATGTTACTAAACATTCATACAAAAATTTATTCAAATCAGAACTTTCATACAGAAGTTCTGTACAAAAGACTGATTCCACTAATTTTGGTACAAAATGGCAGCTGGTGGCCATCTTGAAATTCGGACCACACCCAAAAACACTCGTTCTCATCCCACGGTAATAACAAAGGTACCCAAGAAGTTTCGTAAAGATCGGTTCATAAATACGGCATCTAGCCTGAGCCGTATAGAAGTTGTGTACAAAAAACTGATTAGACCTAATTTCGATACAAAATGGCCACTGGCAGCCGATCTTGAATTTTGGACCGCACCCAGAAACACTCGTTCTCGTCCCAAGGTGATAACAAAGGTACCCAAGACGTTTCGTGAAGATCGGTTCATAAATACAGACTCTAGCCCGAGCCGTATTGACAGGTGTACTTACTGTGTGTAAGCAGCACTGAAAAAATCAAAGTTCATCTAATTTGCATAATTTCTGCACAAGAAAATAACCTGTATTATATGTGATGTATCCCATGGTACTAAACATTCACACAAAAAATTATTCAAATCAGCGCTTTCATATGGAAGTTCTGTGCAAAAATCTGATTGCACCAAATTTCGTACAAAATGGCTGCCATCGGCCATCTTGAATTTCTGACCGGACCCCAAAACACTCGTTCTCATCCCACGGTGATAACAAAGGTACCCAAGAAGTTTCATAAAGATCGGTTCATAAATACGGCCTCTAGCCCGAGCCGTATTGGCATTTGCACTTAGTGCTGAAAGTAACACCAAAAAAACATCAAAGTTAGTCTAATTTGCATAATTTACGCACAAGAAAAAAACCCGTATTATATGTGATGTATCCCATGGTACTAAACATTCATACAAAAAATTATTCAAATCAGAGCTTTCATATGGAAGTTCTGTACAAAAAACAGATTTCTGCATCGTCAGTACAAAATGGCAGCTGGCAGCCATCTTGAATTTCGGACCGCACCCAAAAACACTCATTCTCGTCCCACAGTCATAACAAAGGTACCCAAGAAGTTTTGTAAAGATCGGTTCATAAATACAACCTCTAGCCCGAGCCGTATCCAATTGTTGACGGACAGATGGACAGATGGACAGACGGACAGACGGCCGACAGGCCATGGCATAAGCTCAAATTTGGCTTCGCCAAAGTTGAGCTAAAAATGAAATCATTCCGTTGAAGCATTTCCAAAAAAAGTCCGGAAAACTGATATTTTGGAGCTTTTCCATATTTCCAAGGGCCATAACTCACACAAGAATAATGCAATCAGCATGAAACTCAAGCTTGATCTGTAAGTCATCATTGTGTAGTAGTTTACCAAAAATGAAATCATTCCGTTGAAGCGTTTCTAAAAAAAACTCCGGAAAGTTAAAAAATTTATAGTAATTTATATATTTTTTATACTTACCAATGACCCAGACTTAGCTGGTGCTAACTCCACAAAAACCAGGGCCAAACACAAATTTTGCCCCCCAATCCCCAAAATTTGCATCCAAAACAAAAAGAAATCATGTCCTAAAGGACCTCCATAGTACGACTCTACTGCGCATGCGCAGTGACGCAGTCGTCCCGAAATTGGCGCCAAATATCATTCTTACTGGCAGTGCCTGGTCAGCGCTATGTACTCAGCGGGGAGGCAAGAGTTCCCAACTCAGGGAGGGCCATCCCCGTCTGGGTCATTGGTAAGTATAAAAAATATATAAATTACTATAAATTTTTTAACATTTTTATACTGTACCAATGACCCAGACTTAGCTGAATAGTAAACAGGCTGGAGGGCCTAGGACATAGAGGAAAATCCAATAAGCTCAATTATAAAATAAAGAGGTAACCCCTTAAGGAGAAAAGGAGTATTAGGCTTTACATGTATCTTTCTTATTTAATATTTAAATTAGAAAGATACACTACCCTTAATAATTGAGCACAATAACATTCATGTTCTCTATTAACATCCAGTATAACCTTTATACTAATTATTTTTAAAACAAGCCAATAAATAAAGTAGTCCAGAGAATTGAGACTCTTTATAATCATTTAAAAGTGTCCGAGTATTGTATATTAAAGCCCGTTTGACACTTGACATATACAAATGCTTCACACCGAGCTACACTTTAAAAATAAGACATGAATGAAATTAAACATTAATATTACACTTTAAAACCATCCCGGAAGCGACTCAGAAATACTGTCTTGGAGGAGGCATTCCCTTGCTTTTCACTATAAAGCAGGTGACCTAAGGGAACACCCGCCCCCCCCCCCCCCCCCCCCTTCCCCTTGCCCTGGGTCAAATAGCCCAGAGCGAAGAGAGCAGCCGGACGGAGTCACTGCCGGAACAGAAAGCCTGCATAACTATAGTTGCAACTGTTTAGTGGACGACATTCTGAGCAACAGATAACGGACCTAAACAATGCAGGTCTCCAGAAATGGACTCAATATTTCTGAGATAAAAATTAGTAAATGTGGATGGCTGAGACCAATAAGCAGCCTTCATTAAATCTGTAATAGCAACACTATTAGCATAAGCCCAGGAAGTAGAAAGAGCTCTTACTTCATGAGCAGAAATCTTAAGCACAGACTGCTGAGAAGAAGATAAATCTTCATACGCAGTACGGATAGTTAACTGAATCCATCTAGCAATAGAATGGACTGAAATGTCCTTTCTATTAGGCATCAAAGACAGAAAGAAACGTTTCCGTCCCTTTCTGATGAACTGAGATCTCTGTTTATAGATACGTAGTGCTCTAACAGGACAGAGTAAAGGCCTACGCCCGTCTGAAGACGGAAGAGCCTTAATAACAATAGGTTCCGGATATTTATTAGGAGCCTGATTCTTAGCTAAAAAACCGACGTTAGTAGTGAAGGTGATAGTGTTCCCAACACTACGATAATGAGAATCATCCACCGATAGTGCATGAAGCTCACTGACTCTTCTGGCAGAAGAGAAAGCTAAGAGAAAAGCTGTCTTATAAGATAAGAATTTGAAATCTACTGTCCCAAGAGGTTCAAATGGCTTTTCCTTCAATTTAAGGAGAACCCAAGCTAAATTCCACTTAGGAATTAATCTAAGAGTTCTGGGTCTATTTATCAAAAAGTTTCTAACCAATTTCGATAAAGAGACATTAGATCCAATTTGTAAACTATCATGATGTGCATAGGTATCAGATAACATAGATCTATAACCCTTTATAGTAACCGGTTGCAGTTTGATTTCGTCAAACAAGTATACTAGAAAGTTAGCAATGTCTGGTATAGAGGGATCAAATATATCAACAGAATGATCCCTACACCAACGACGGAAAACCTTCCACTTAGCCGCATAGTTTAGCGAAGAGGAGGTCCTCCTACAGTTAGAAATCGCGTCCACTGCTCGTCCTGTAAAGTGCTTGCCATGCAAGAAGGACCGCACAACGGAAAAACGTGAAGGTTGAGACCTTGCGGGTTGTGATGCAGTTGGCGCGATTTCCCCTGCCAAAGAAGATCCTCTCGTGGAGGGAGCTTCCGCGGTAGGTCCCACAACAGACACCTGAGTAGATTTATCCACGGTCTCTGTGGCGACAGAGATGCTACCAACAGAATCTTGCATTGAGATTGTTTTATCTTTAGCAATACTTGTTGAATTAACGGCGCTGGAGGATACGCATATCCTATCATTCCGTCCCAAGGGATCGATAGAGCGTCTACAGCAAATGCTCTTGGATCCGGACACGGGGACACATACGTCTGCAACTGATTGTTGAGATGTGTCGCAAATAAGTCTATCATTGGCCGTTCCCATTGGTAGCAAATCTGATTGAATACTTGTTTGTTGAGAGTCCACTCCGACGGCAACAAGCGACCCTTTCGAGAAAGGGAGTCTGCTAGCACATTCAGACGACCCGGTATGTGACGGACCGAAAGAAGAACGTGATGTTCCAACGCAAACAGAAGGATTCTTTCCGTTAGATTGAACAACGGAACTGAATGAGTGCCTCCCTGATTCCGTATATACGCCACTACTGTCGTATTGTCGGATAGGATTTGGACATGAGCATCGTGAATAATGTCCATCCAGTGACGTAACGCAAGCCAAATTGACATCATTTCCTTGATGTTTATGTGCTTGCACAGGAATTGCGGATCCCAAAGACCCTGGCATCTCGAATCCGTTGGGATTAATGATGCACCCCAACCTGTTTGACTGGCATCCGTCATAATGGTAAAACTCGGATCCGGCAACTGCAGCGGAACTCCTTGAGTTAACCACTGAATGTTTGCCCAAGTCTGAATCTCTTGTTTCACTTGATCTGACAAGAGAACGTCTACATCGAGCGAATGAATTTTCACACTCCAATTCTGAGTCAAGAAAATTTGAAGAGGCCGTGTGCGTAGCCGTCCCATCGGAATGAGATCCGCAGCGGCTCCGCACAGACCTATCAGTCTCATAAATTCTCTCGCTGTGACTTTGTCTGTATTTAGACAATAGCGAGCGTAACAACTGACTAATTTCGCTCTGGTTAACGGCAGACGAACGAGATTGTTGTGCGTCTCGAAGCTCATTCCCAGATGAGTGAATGACTTGGACGGCACCAGATCCGACTTCTCCTCGTTTACTATGAAACCGAGACGTCGGAGCAATAGAAGAAGATTCTGAACATCGTTCTGAAGCGTTAACTCGTTGCCGTACCTCTGAAGAATGTCGTCCAGGTAGGCCGACGTTACCGCAGACGAATGAGCTCGGAAGTAGATCATTACCGAGTTCATTACCCGAGTGAAAGCCCAGGGTGCTAGATTCAATCCGAAGCACATGGCCCGGAACTGATACACCACTCCTAGGACTGCGAAGCGTAGATACTTTCGGAATGTCGGATGTACCATGACGTGAAAGTACGCATCTTTGAGATCTATGCTCGTTGCATAATCGTTCACCCGAATACTCGCTCTGACCGATCGAATCGTCTCCATATAAAACTTCGGAGCGATGATCAGCTTGTTTATCCAGCTCAAATCTATGACTGGACGGAACGAGCCGTCTGGTTTCGGAACCAGAAACAGATGGCTGTAGAATCCCAGCGATTCCTGGTTTTCTACGACCTCTACCGCGTTCTTCATTAAAAGAGACTGCACCTCTGATAGCAGAGCGTCTCTTTTCTGAGGGTTTGACGGAAGATGAGTCCACTTTGGACTTCGAGTTAATGGAGGCTTTCGTTTGAAGGATATCTTTAGACCTTCCGAAGTCACTCCTCTCACCCACGGATCGTCCGTAATCGACGCCCACTCTTGAGAAAAACTCGACAACCTTCCGCCAACCGGAACGCGATAGAGGTTTGAGCCATCACCTCCTGGATCTGCGAGGCCTGCGGTAGGAGAAACCACGTCTTCCACGACCCGCACCTCGCCTCGTCGACCTCGGGGCGTCCGACCGATTGTCCCGGCCTGAAGGACGTCCCGAACGAGAGTCGCTATCCTGACGGTCTCTCGAATAAGAGCTAGAGGACGCACCGGAACCTCTATAGGAACCTCTCTTGGGCGGATAAGACCCAGAAGTGCCCGCCTTATTCGTGTCTGCTGAATCCGACCTTTTAGGAGCGGATCTAAACAACAGAGAATCACTAGCTTTCTTTTTAATATTATCATAAATAGCGGAAAGCTTGCCGTCAAAGAGAAGATCTCCTGAGACCGAAGCGACTCTAAGAGAGTTCTTCACCTTAGAATCCACTAGTGTGGATGTAGACAGGGCTGCGTCACGTCTAACCAACTCCAGATTTGCCACTGAAAGGGCGGAGTTACACGTGGAATAAGCTACTGCCCTTGAAAGAAGTCTTAAGGAGGATTGTATATCCTGAAACTCTTCCCCTTGAAGACGCAGTGATAACGCCTTCGTAAGGTGATCTGCGTAAGATAAGGCATCTAAATTGGCTCTGTTAGACGCAATAGCTGTTTCCAACACTGCGGTTGGAATAGAAGCTGACGACGGTAATGATAGCTCTAAGTCTTCCGCCTCGTCGTCCATACGCAGAGGAACTCTCGGTATACCCTGACCTGCCGTGTCGAATTTATTCCTTGCATTAATGAAAGGCAGGTTGAGAGTATTTGCGGACAAGAAGCCTGCTTTCCCTGTCCTGGAAGCAAGTTTAAAAATAGCGTCGTTCAATAATTCAAATGTTCTTGCAACATTATTGGACTGCGACGGAAACTCGGGAGCGATGTCCCTGAACCGCTCGAAAAAATCAGAGTCCAATGACGCTATAATTCTCCTGTCCGGAAGCGCAGCAGTCTGGCCCGACGGAACAACTTGAGGAAGAAAGTGCCGGATGAAGTCTACGGCAGCTTTGTGTTGTTCCGAAAGGGATAGCTCCAATTCATCCGTATCCCTTTCACCATCCGGTCGGACCTCCCGATGTTCCCGGTCGTCCGCCCCCGATGCTTCGGCGGAGCGTACCGACCCAGCGCCGTCGGATAATTCTCGATCCGACACCGTCTCTGTCGGCTGCTGGGATGCTGCGATAAGCTGTGCTATCTGCACTAGAATGTCCGACGTCGAGACCTGCGGAGGAGCGGTCTTTCGCTGCTTTGCCGAGGGCAGCTCCGCATCAGATGGCTCCCGCATACTTTTCCTATGCGAACGTCCGGAGTCCATCGGTCTCGAATCCCTGGCTGCCGGATGGTGTGACCTGGTCGCCGAATAATCCTTCATCGGCGAAGCTGGCAAGATATCGGAGGTCACGCAGCCAAGGTGCGGTCGTGTGCGCCGGCGAGAAGAGGAAGCCTTAACAGTCTCTGCGGACTGCTTATACAACGGAGCGTCCCGAGCGACGGACGTATGCTCCGCTAAAGACACATTTTGTACCACAACATCTGGTCCCAGATGTTGTTGTACGAGAGAGGGGCCTCTCTCGCTCGCGGCCCGGCTGGACCTGGACGAGCTAGGAACCGGACTAAAAGGCTTCCTCCGTTCTCGTTCACTATCCGCCGTCACTGGGTGTGCATCTATTATTTTTATAGTGCTCGCATCACCCAAAATTTCCTCTTGGACCGCATCGGACGAACCCGGCTGCCGAACCATTCGGTGAATGGACGCTACACCGGGCGAGCTAGCGGACGACATTTGTCTAATCTCCATGAGCACTTTTGCCGCTAGCTCTGTATTTAATTGTGACGACGGACGCACACTTGAAGAAGATAACATGGAAACATCACCCTGTTCTGGTTCCTCTGAAATAGAAACTGAGAGAGTAGAGTGACCTTGTGGAGAAAGAGCCGGCATCGCTCTTTCTCCAGAAACAACATATCGTGACACACGTTTCCAATGTTTCTCATCCCAATGTTCACATACAGGACAGGGATTAATGCGAGAACACTGACTACAATTTATGCAATAATCATGAAAGTCAGAGGAAGATTTCTTCCTATTACAATTTGAACAAGTTCCCTTCATTGTGAAAGAACAACAATAAGTCCTAGTTACTCGCAAAAACCCCTGACACAAAGATACATAATAACATGATCCATTAATAAATGAAAAAACAATTGCAAAACAAAATAATTTTGAAAAAATATTTTTTCAGAGAAGCCCAAGTTGCTGAAAAGTAACGTTGAGCCCCGATGGATCCGATGGCAAAGTGTGGTCAAAAATTTTAAAATTATATAAAATAATTAATGAGACACTTTCGGATAATATAAATGTATCTTATAATGAGATAAACTACCTCAAAGGCAAACAGCCCCCCTCAAAAAAGGCTGTTGCCAATGAAAACAAACAGTGTAAACACAGAAGAAAACATGACTCCAGGCACTGAAAAAACTGGCCCGGAATCAGTCCTCAATTACACTCTATCTGATGCAAAACAGAGACTCCCAGGGGAGAATCTGCAGAACATCAGATGGAAGATGCAGAACACAAACGTTATACACCCATGGGTGAAAACGTAACTATGGGGAAAATAACAGAAAACATTCTGTAACCAAGCAACTCTCCCAGGGAATTTTTAGAAATGAAACTTCTCAAAAATATGCCAAAAGCATGGGAGAATTGCAAGGGGGGACTTAAGAAGGTTAGGGGAGAGGAAACACTGAATAAGCAGTGCAACAATTAGCAAGAATGACAACAAGAGGCGTTTGCCTCGAAAATAGGCAACTTAACATAATTTTAACAAAAAATTTTAAGTACAGCCCTGATTATTTTTTGCCACTTCTTTTTTCCTCTCCTCCTTCTATCCTCCTTAGAATCACATTTTCTCCAAGAATTACGTGTCTGGCATCCTTTAAACTGAGATTTACAAGCACAAAGATCAGTGAGATGTTGACTGATGAAGGGCCAAACAGAGAATGATATTTGGCGCCAATTTCGGGACGACTGCGTCACTGCGCATGCGCAGTAGAGTCGTACTATGGAGGTCCTTTAGGACATGATTTCTTTTTGTTTTGGATGCAAATTTTGGGGATTGGGAGGCAAAATTTGTGTTTGGCCCTGGTTTTTGTGGAGTTAGCACCAGCTAAGTCTGGGTCATTGGTACAGTATAAAAATACTGATATTTTGGTGCTTTTTCCATATTTCCAAGGGCCATAACTCACACAAGAATAATGCAATCAGCATGAAACTCAAACCTGATCTGTAAGTCATCGTTCTATAGTAGTTTACCAAAAATGAAATCATTCCGTTGAAGCGTTTCCAAAAAAACTCCGGAAAACTAAAGTGTGACTGACAGACTTACAGACTGACTGACGGATGGACAGAGTGCAAACCTATAGTTCCCTCCGGCGATACCGATATGGAACTAAAAAACTAGAGTGCCCCTGTGGAGAGAGGACCGGCATGGACCTCTCACCACTAACAATATACTGTGACACACGTCTCCAACGTTTGTCATCTGAATGGCACACACTGAGCAAGAATTAGTACGAGTACACAGACTACAACAAATACAATGAACATGAGAATCAGAGGAAGACTTCCACGATTTACAATTGAACAATATTATTTCATTTTGAAAAAATTTTAAACAGTCATCGTACTCGCTCCAACCCTTCAAAACAAAGATACATAATAATAATAATCCATTACAAACATTTCGAAAATTAATTCAAAAGAAAAAAAAAAATTTTTGAAAAATTTTTAAGATGAGCCCAAGTTCCCAATGGGAACGATGAGCCCAAATGGATCCCCAAAAAAGCCTAAGTGTGGACAAAAATTTTTAAAACATGTTTAAAAATTAATGTTACACTTACGGACAATATTAATGTCTCTGGCTATGAGTAGAACTAATAGAAGACAAGGAATCACTGTCAGAAGTAACCGTTGTCAACATAAACAAAAGTGAACAAAAATTGGAAACAAGACTCCAGGCACAGAAATATGGCCCGAAATCAGTAACCAATTTTAACACTATCCGATGTAAAACAGAGGCTACCTGAGAAGAAACTGCAGCACATCGAATGGTAGATGCATGATCGAAATGCCTAACCACCCTAGGGTGAGAACGTAACCATGGGGAAAACAGAATAAACATTCTGTTACCAAGCCAAAACTCCCAAGAAATTTCAGTAAAAAAATTACAAAAATTATGCCAAAAGCATGGGAGAATAGCAAGGGGGTATAAAGGAAAGGGAGAGAGGAAACACTGAACAAACTGTGGAAATTTCATAACAAGAATGTAAACATCAGGCCCATGCCCCGAAATTAGGAAACATGAAATAATTTTGCATAAAAATTATAAGTTACAGCCCTGAACACATCCTTCCACTGTTTCTTCCGCTCATCCTCTTATTTCATCCTTCGATCCACCATTTCTTTCATGATTTTGCGTCTGGCATCATTTTAACTGAGATTATAAGCACAGATATCAGTGAGATGTTACTGATTGAAGGGCCAAACAAAGAATGAGGATTTGGCTCCAATTTCGTTACTTCCTGGACACAGCACATGCGCAGTGGACAAAAGTATGGAGGACCATATAGGACATCTAATTTTTGGATTTTGATGCAAATTTTGGGGATTGGGGGTGGGGGCAAAATTTGTGTTTGGCCCAAGAATTTAAGAGTTAGCACCTGCTAAGTCTGGGTCAATGGTACAGTATAAAAATATAAAACATTCACATCTAATAGTACAAATCGTAGACCATAAGGTAATTTCTTGGGAGACAAAATATGACCATCTGTAAACCCACAACTAAAAGGGTAACATGAATTTGGATTAAATATGACACAAACAAGAAGCCACATATGGCCTGATGCACTCATCTGACCAAAGTTGATTAAAGAAGAATTTAATTAGCATCTATGGCTAGTTAACACCACAGAGGAATGAAGTCATTTAATTATTTATAACTATGTTGTCCATGTCAGATGACTTTTTCTAGTATTGGGATGCTACCAGAAATAATGCCCAGATTTCCAGTAATGCAAAACTAGAGAGCCAAAATATCAACCAAGGGACTTAACTTAAACAAACTTGAACTAGGGTGCCCAAATATGGATCAGCAAACTTGAATCTGAGCTTGCTATTGCACAAAGTTAAAATTAGGTCTCCCCTAGGCAGACCATATATTAACCTGGGGACTTAATGTGAACAATCTCGAAATCCCCCTTCCCCTCCCTCAATGTAAGGATGTTGCATACCAAATATCAAAAGATTCTGACTGGTGGTACTTAAAATGTTCGGTTGTTGTGGATTTGTGAACGTTATTAAAATGACTCAATTTAACATACCATGCTTATTTTCCAACTCTTGTATGTCGCTTAATGCCAGATAGTATTTGTTCGCTTGCGCCGTACACAATGTTCTGAGGAATATCACGGGATATAATTTAACCAATAAGTTCTTAAACAAGCATCATATATTACATCCCCCTCCTCAGTTATGTCCAATTTTTCAAATAATCTTGAAGCTTAGTTGGAGTCTTGATTAGTCTCCCATATCGAAAAATACTTTGTGTCTCAGGGCCTGTATCAGGGTTGGGTCTATCATTCTGATTGACTGGAACAGTTTCTGCATTGTCTGATCGAACATTTATTTCAAATGGGTCAATGTCATATTCAAACTGATCCATGTTGTCGAGATTTTGGTGCTATATCATTTTAGCTACGTGTCTTCTGTTTCTGCGAAATACTTTTCCATTTGTTGCTTTTACCAAATATGATTAATGGCCACTTGCTCTATCTACAATTATACCTTTTCTCCATGTTGAAACATTACAATATCACCCTTATGTACTGGAGGCAACTGTCTTGGTGTAATCTATCGAAGTAATGTTTCTGCTTCAGCTGTCTTTGTTGCAATTTTTCTCTTTGACATTTGTTGCTGCACCTGTTTTGAGCAGTGGAGCAGTTGTTGGTAAGGTAGTTCTAAGTCTACGGTTGAGAAACAGTTGAACAGGAGAGAAACTGATAACATCTATTTTAGTGTTTCTGTAGTCGAGTGTTGCTTTATAAGGATCTTTAGCCTTTTTCAACAAGTTTTTTACAGTTTGCACATATCTCTCTACCTGTCCGTTTGCTTGAGGATATCGAGGACTAACCAGTGTATGTTGAAAATTATAATCTTTGGAGAAAACTTAATACTCATGAGATGCGAACTGTGACCTGTTATCGCTGACCACCTCATCTGGTAATCCATATTGTGAACGCTGACTCTTTAAATACTGTATAACGTTAGTACTTGACAGATTGTTCAGTTTAGCTTTTTCTGGCCACTTTGAGTAATAATCCACAGTGAGTAGATAATTTTTTCCTTTGAACATGAATAAGTCAACTGCGAATTTAGACCAAGGTCGATCTGGAAGTTCAGTGGGTAACAATTTTTCTTTGTGATTAGCTTTCTGGTGTTGTGCACACAAAATACCCTTTTGAACTAGTTCTTCAATTTGTGCCGACATACCAGTCCAGTATATAATTTCACGAGCACGACTTTTGCACTTTACAATACGCAGGTGCGATTCATGTATTTTTTCTAACATTTCATGCTGCATAGTCTTGGGGATTATCAATTTGTGTGATTTAAACATTAAGCCATCAATGGTTGAAATTTCATCTCTAAATGACCAAAATTCTTTTATCTCCGACGGAACAGAATTTTTACTTTCAGGCCAACCCTGTTGAACAATTTTCTGTAAAAGTTGCAGTTGATTGTCCTTCAAAGTTGCTTGTTGAAATTGTGCATACTTTCTGTTGTTATTGGCAGATAAGATATCAGATTCACTTCGAATGTTTCAACATCTGGAACTAAAGTTTCAATAGTTTCATTCAAGTATAATCTGCTCAGATGATCTGCAATCACTAGAGTTTTACTGTGTTTATATGAAAGTTTTAAGTCATATTTCTGTAGATTCATTAGAAATAGTTGAAGTCTTAATGGTGCCTGGTTTAAAGGCTTTAGAAAAATAGATTGGAGTGGCTTATGGTCACTTTCAACTAAAACTTCACAACCAAACACAAACTGGTGAAATTTATGACAACCGAATTCGATGGCTAAAGTCTCCTTTTCAATTTGGGCATATCTTTGTGGAACTGCTGTTAAAGACCTTGAGGTATATGCAATGGGTTTTCCATCTTGTAGGAAAACGGCACCCAAGCCCTTGGAGCTTGCATCCACAGATAATATGAGAGTTTTATTTTCGTTGTAGTAACTCAAAACTGGAGCTTCTGTAGCGAGTTGTTTCAGTTTCTCAAAACTATCTTCTTGTGGCTGATCCCAATGCAAAGAAATATTTTTACTTAACAGTGTTCTTAATGGGGCACTTATTTCTGATAAGTTTTTAACAAATTTGCTCAAGTACTGAATAAAACCCATAAGAGTCATAAGTTCCTTCTTGTTTTCGGGTTTAGGCATTTGCTTAACAACACATATTTTTTCTGGGTCAAGTTTCACACTGTTATTGGTAAGTAAATGTCCAATGAAAGAAACTTCACTTTTTCTAAATTCACTTTTTGCAGCATTTAATTTCAAATTATACTCTTTTGCTCTGTCAAGCACACTTTTTAGTCTTTCGTCATGTTGTTTCATGTTTCTACCCCATATTAGGACGTCACCCATAACTGATTCAGTTCCAGGAATATTTTCAATCATTTGAGACAAGTCACATCATTTTCTGACACACATCTGTATCGGATTTTATCCCAAAGGGAAAATGTGTAAAACTATATCTACCAAATGGGGTACTGAATGTACATAATTTACTACTGTCTTCGTCCAGACAAATTTGTCAAAACCCTGATGTAGCATCTTTTTTTGAGAACACTTTTGCCTCAGGAATTTGTGCGATAACCTCTTCAACAGTTTTCATAGGATAATGCTCATGTTTAATGAATTTATTGAGATCCCTGTGGTCTATGCAGTGATGAATCTCTTTGTTTGGTTTTACGACGATCACTAAACTATTCACCCATTCGGTAGGTTCATTTTGTTTCACCACAATACCTAACTCTTCAAGTCTGTCAAGTTCCTTTTTAATCTCACTTTTAAGTGTTACAGGAATTTCCTAGGTGCATGTATAACTGGTTCACAGTCTGGATTAAATTTAATTTTATGTTTGCCTGGTAGACAACCTATACCTTCAAATAACTCTTCATAGTTAGTTATAATGTCACAAGGAATTTCAGTGTTTACAGTGTTTTCTTGAGCACATTAAGAAGAATCAAATTCAGGCTTTCGTGCTTTTTCCAAAAAATGTATTCTCTTTATCAAACCAATATCTTTGCACATGTCTGCGCCAAATACAGGTTGTGATTTTTCTTCAAACTTTTGTATTGGCATGGTAGCCATATCTGAACAATTACCTTAACTCAATGTCCAGAAAAAGATTTTAAATTAACATTTGTTGGTTTCAAAGCAGCTTTAATATTTAATTCTCGGAAAACTGATGCTGGCATGATATTACATCTTGTGCCGGTATCCAACTGAAACTTTATGTCTTTATCTGCAATTTTAACACTTTCCGACAAGGGGCAACCTCAGCTTTGAGTATGCATTTTGGAACCCAAGAAGTTTCGTGAAGATCGGTTCATAAATATACAGACTCTAGCTTGAGCCGTATTGATATGTGCACTTACAGTGTATAAGTAGCACTGAATAAATCAAAGTTCATCTAATTTGCATAATTTTTGCATGAGAAAAAAACCTGTATTATATGTGATGTATTCCATGTTACTAAACATTCAAACAGAAATTTATTCAAATCAGAACTTTCATACAAAAGTTCTGTACAAAAAAACTGATTGCACCAATTTTGGTACAAAATGGCCGCCGGCAGCCATCTTGAATTTTGGACTGAACCCAAAAACACTCGTTCTCATCCCAAGGTGATAACAAAGGTGCCCAAGAAGTTTCGTAAAGATCGGTTCATAAATACGGCCTCTAGCCCGGAACCGTATTGTCATTTGCAGTTACAGTGTTGAAAGTAACATTAAATAGATCAAAGTTAGTCTAATTGGCATAATTTATGCACAAGAAAAAAACCCGTATTATATGTGATGTATCCCATGGTACTAACCATTCACACAGAAAATTATTCAAATCAGCGCTTTTACATGGAAATTCTACGCAAAACTCTGATTGCACCTAATTTTGGTACAAAATGGCTGCCAGCGGCAGTCTTAAATTTCGGACCAGACCCCAAAACACTTGTTCTCGTCTCACGGTGATAACAAAGGTACCCAAAAAGTTTCGTAAAGATCGGTTCATAAATATGGCCTCTAGCCTGAGGTGTGTGTACGGTGCGACGGACAGACAGACGGACAGACATTCTAATAATTGGTACTTATGTGGCTATTTTTATGGGACTACAATAAAATGCATGTCCATTATATTAAAACAAGTGATTTTGGGGAAAATTTTTGGGGTGGTAGCAAACCCTGACCCTACCCTTTACTGGCCCTAACCTACCCTCCCCCCCACCCCCAATTCTAAACCCCACCCCAGACTAATGAAAATTCATTATGTGCCTAGTCTATTTTAACTAAAATGCATGTCCATTGTATTAAAACAACTTTTTGGGTGAAAATTTTTTTGGATGGTAGCAAACCCTAACCCTCCCCTTTACTGACCCTAACCCCACCCCACCCCATCCCAACTCTAAACCCCACCCTAGAATAATGACATTTAACTATGTGACTAGTCACATAAATTGCGGTAGTTACCTAACCCCCATTTGTACCAACAAATAGCCACCTAAACCCCATATGTCTTCCCAGACGGACAGACAGACGCACAGACGGACAACGGGCCATGGCAATACCTCAAATTTGGCTTTGCCAAAGCTGAGCTAAAAAAATAATAAAATGATAATAATTTTTTAAAATAGCACTGGCCAGATAAACCCAGAATGCCAAGCGTGAGTGAATGGGTGGGTTAATCGTTGAGCTAAAAATAAACTCATCAACTCCTTCCAAAGGAAAAGTCATCAATAAATATAGAAGTTCTGCACAAAAAAAAAACGTGATTGCACCTAATTTTGGTACAAAATGGCCAACCGTAGCCATCTTGGATTTGGGACCACACACAAAAACACTTGTTTTTGTCCCATGGTGACAACAAAGGTACCCAAGAAGTTTTGTGAAGATCAATTCATAAATACGTCCTCCAGCCAGAGCCATATTGAAATGTGCACTAGCTGTGAAAAAGTAACACTGAATAAATCAAAGATTGTCTAATTGGCCACCCACCGCAGGCCATCTTGAAATTTCGGACTGCACCCAAAAACACTTGTTCTCATCCCAAGGTGATAACAAAGGTACCCAAGAAGTTTCGTGAAGATTGGTTCATAAATACAGCCTCTAGCCCGAGTCATATTGACATGTGTACTTACTGTGTATAAGTAGAACTGAATAAATCAAAGTTCATCTAATTTGCATAATTTCTGCACGAGAAAAAAACCTGTATTATGTGTGATGTATTCCATGTTACTAAACATTCATACAAAATTTATTCAAATCATCTGGTGAATGATTTCAGCGATAGTTGCCTTTCTGACAAGCACACATTCCACGCACTGAGAAGACATGGACGGTCAGTCAGAGAATTTACCACATTCAGTCCAAGACCTCAATACCTTGTAATTCCTCCTCATTTCACGAGACAAATGCAGATCCGACGTGGCATACTCCTCACCAAACGTCCAATATCAGCTTGACTAATGTTATTCCATTCACTGATTGAGTAACGCTGACAATTTGAGCCACTGCAGTCTGTCTGTTGCCAGTTTACAACATGCCGACACGTAAACTATTGATGAACGAGTTTATACCAAGAAAAGAACGATGAGACATCCAGAAAGGCGTGTCCAGTACAAATGAAAATTTCAAAACATACCCCCAAGACATTAACGCGGTGCTCGGGTGAAAAACCTGCAGAAAGTTTTCGTGGGCTGGTGACATTCATGATCCACACTAAACTTAGTAACATACTGATGTGTCCAAATATGCATATCCAAAACCATTTTCCGAAAATATCAACATCAGTTTGGATATCCCCTACTTTTTTTTAATAGTATATTTTACTATTTCGTTCCCTGAGAACCAATGTGTTCTATGTGCCTACTGGCACAGAGAACAGATTGGAACTCAGGGGACAATTTTTAGCTAGCGATTCAAATTGTAATTGCGGTGCACGATTTGTGGAAAATTCCACTGAAATTTCGATTCTTTATAAAAATAATCTGTCAACGATTTCCGTTCCGCACACAGATTTTCATTTTCCGCATGCTTCGGTGTTGCTGTTGATGGGGATTTCATAGAACAGGCATGTAATAAATTCCTATTAGCTGTAGGTAAAGAGTTAGTACATGAAGTGACTCACTCACCACCTATCATAGTTGATGTATATGGCCCTCACAGTTAATGTATGTGGCCCTCACAGGTAATGTATGTGGCCCTCACAGTTAACATATGTCAACGAAAGTTACAGTAAAATTATTCAAAAACGAGTCATCCTATCAAGTTACAATGAAATCCCTTCATAAATATGGGCTGTAGACTGTGCTAAAGGTTTTCGGGCTTCAGGCCTGTGTAGCCATCATGTTGACTGATTGGAACTAAAAGGGGATGTCCTCATCTCGACATTATACTGAGTCATTCTACCAAGTTACAATGAAATCCCTTCACAAATATGAACTGTAGTCTGTACTAAAGTTTTGGGGGTTTAAGGATCGGGCAGCCATCATGGGTGAATGATCGCGACCAAAAGGGGATGTTCTCATCTGGGCATTATCTGGAGTGATTCTACGAAGTTACAATGAAATCCCTTCATAAATAAGACCTGTAGACTGTGCTCAAGGTTTTCGGGTTTTGGGCCCCTGTAGCTGTCACAGTTGACCAATCACGACCAAAAGGGGATGTCATCATCTAGGCATTATATGGAGTCAACCTAACAAGTTACAATGAAATCCTTCCATAAATACGACCTGTAGACTATGCTAAAGGTTTTCAGGCTTCGGGCCCCTGTAGCCAACACAGTTGACCAATCGCGTCCAAAAGGGGACGTTCTCACCTAGACATTATTTGGAGTCATCCTACCAAGATACAATGAAATTCCTCCATAAATATGACCTTTAGACTGTGCTGAAGGTTTTCGGGTTTTGGGCTCGGGCAGTCGTTATGGTTGACAGATCGTGACCAAATGGGGAAGTTATCATCTAGACATCATACAGAGTCATCCTACCAAGTTACAATGAAATCCCTTCATATTAAATATGACCTGCAGACTATGCTAAAAGCTTTGGGGTTTCGGGCTTGGGCGGCCATCACGGTTGACAGATCATGACCAAAAGGGGACGTTCTCATCTAGACATCATACAGAGGCATCCTACCAAGCTACAAATGAAATCCCTTCATAAATACGATCTGTAGACTGTGTTAATAGTTTTCAGGTTTTGGGCTCGGGCAGCCATACCGGTTGACTGAATGGAACCAAAAGGGGATGTTCTCATCTAGACATGACCCCAAACCTGCCTGTGAAATTTCGTGACGATCAGACAAGAACTATGGGATGTAGCCTGTGCTAAAGGAAAATGTGAATAGACTTCTGCACGCGTGATGGCAATACCTTATTATGACTTTGTCAAGTTAAGCTAAAAATGAAAATGTCAATGACACTGTAGCTCAACTTGTGTAAGACATGAACATGTATAGCATGTGACACAGCAATGACAAACATCTAGGTAATGACCTGATAACAAAGGTACATATAAAGTATTGTAACAGTCTGTACATAAATGCTGACCGTAGCCTGTAACAAATGTATAGGTAAAGTATTGTAAAGGTGGGCGACAGCTAGATGCTAAACTAGAAAAGAAATCTTTGAGCCCCAGAGTGGGTCTGACTGAACCAAAAAATATTTGTTCTCATAGCACAGTGATAACAAAGGCACCCAAAAACACTCGGTCCTGTCCCAAGGTGATATCAAAGGTACCCAAGAAGTTTTGTGAAGATCGGTTCATAAATACAGACTCTAGCCCGAGTCGTATTGACATGTGTACTTACTGTGTATAAGTAGCACTGAATAAATCAAAGTTCATCCAATTTGCATAATGTCTGCATGAGAAAAAAACCCGTATTATATGTGATGTATTCCATGTTACTAAACATTCATACAATGACAGTGTCAATGACATTGTAGCTTAACTTGTGTGTTGTGTTTGATGAAAAGAATAATGTTCAATGTTTATGAAAGGATTATGAACTATGACAAGAATTGTGATAATTGGGAATATGTTCATTTCTGTTCCCTGTATGCTATGTTTTTGATAAAAATAATATGAGGTGTACACTGTACTAAACAGCTGAGGGGTGGGTTAATATGACCTCACAGTTAATGTATGTGGCTTCACAGTTAACGTATATCAACGAAAGGTACCAAGTTACAGTGAAATTATTCCAAAACGAGTCATCCTATCAAGTTACACTGAAATCCCTTCATAAATATGGCCTGTAGACTGTGCTAAAGGTTTTTGGGCTTCGGGACCATGTAGCCGTCAGTTTCCCAATTGCGTCCATGAAGTCAACCTACCAAGTTACAATGAAAGCCCTTCATAAATATGACCTGTAGACTGTGCTAAAGGTTTTTGGGCTTTGGGCTCGGGCAGCCATCATGGTTGAATGATCGCAACCAAAAGGGGACATTCTCATCTGGCCATCATCTGGAGTGATCCTACGAAGTTACAATGAAATCCCTTCATAAATATGACCTGTAGACTGTGCTCAAGATTTTCGGGCTTCGGGCACCTGTAGCCATCACTGTTGATCAATCACGACCAAAAGGGGATGTCTACATCTAGGCATTATATGGAGTCAACCTAACAAGTTACAATGAAATCCTTCCATAAATACGACCTATAGACTATGCTAAAGGTTTTGGGGCTCGGGCAGCCATCAAAGCTGAATGATCGCGACCAAAAGGGGATGTTCTCATGTAGACATTATTTGGAGTTATCCTACCAAGCTACAATGAAATCCCTTCATAATTATGACCTGTAGACTGTTCTAAAGGTTTTCGGGCTTCGGGCCCCTGTAGCTGTCACAGTTGCCCAATTGTGTCCAAAAGGGGACGTTCTCATCTAGACATTATATGAAGTCAAACCTACCAAGTTACAATGAAATCCCTTCATAAATATGACCTGTGGACTGTGTTAAAGGTATTCGGGCTTCGGGCAGCCATAATGGTTGAATGATCGCAACCCAAAGGGGACATTCTCTTCTGGACATCATCTGGAGTGATCCTTCGATCCTTCAAGATTTTCGGGCTTCGGGCACCTGTAGCCATCACAGTTGTTGACCAAGCACGATCAAAAGGGGATGTCAACATCTAGGCATTATATGGAGTCAAACTAACAGGTTACAATGAAATCCTTCCATAAATATGACCTATAGACTATGCTAAAGGTTTTGGGGTTTTGGGCTCGGGCAGCCATCAAGGCTGAATGATCGCAACCAAAAGGGGACGTTCTCAACTAGACATTATTTGGAGTCGTCCTACCAAGGTACAATGAAATCCCTTCATAAATATCACCTGTAGACTGTGCTAAACGTTTTCGGGGTTCAGGCCCCTGCAGCTGTCACAGTTGCCTAATGGTGTCCAAAAGGGGCTGTTCTCATTTAGACATTATATGAAGTCAACCTACCAAGTTACAATGAAATCCCTTCATAAATATGAACTGAGCACCTTGCTAAAGGTTTTCAGGCTTTGGGCTTGGGCAGCCATCATGGTTGAATGATCGCAACCAAAAGGGGACATTCTCATCTAGGCATCATCTGGAGTGATCCTACGAAGTTACAATGAAATCCCTTCATAAATATGACCTGTAGACTGTGCTCAAGATTTTCGGGCTTCGGGCACCTGTAGCCATCACAGTTGACCAATCACGACCAAAAGGGGATGTCTACATCTAGGCATTTTATGGAGTCAACCCAACAAGTTACAATGAAATCCTTCCATAAATACGACCTATGGATTATGCTAAAGGTTTTTGGGCTCGGGCAGCCATCAAAGCTGAATGATAGCGACCAAAAGGGGACGTTCTCATCTAGACATTATTTGGAGTCATCCTACCAAGCTACAATGAAATCCCTTCATAATTATGACCTGTAGACTGTTCTAAAGGTTTTTGGGCTTCGGCCCCTGTAGCTATCACAGTTGCCCAATCGTGTCCAAAAGGGGACATTCTCATCTAGACATTACATGAAGTCAAATCTACCACTTTACAATGAAATCCCTTCATAAATATGACCTGTAGACTGTGCTAAAGGTATTCGGGCTTTGGGATTGGGCAGCCATAATGGTTGAATGATCGCAACCAAAAGGGAACATTCTCATCTGGACATCATCTGGTGTGATCCTTCGAAGTTACAATGAAATCCCTTCATAAATATGACCTGTAGACTGTGCTCAAGATTTTCAGGCTTCGGGCACCTGTTGCCAACACAGTTGTTGACCAAGCACGACCAAAAGGAGATGTCATCATCTAGGAATTATATGAAGTCAACCTAACAAGTTACAATGAAATCCTTCCATAAATACGACCTATAGACTATGCTAAAGGTCTTTGGGCTCGGGCAGCCATAAAGGCTGAATGATCGCAACCAAAAGGGGATGTTCTCATCTAGACATTATTTAGAGTCATCCTACCAAGCTACAATGAAATCCTTTCATAATTATGACCTGTAGACTGTTCTAAAGGTTTTCGGGTTTTGGGCCCCTGTAGCCGTCACAGTTACTCAATCGTGTCCAAAAGGGGACGTTCTCATGTAGACATTATATGAAGTCAACCTACCAAGTTACAATAAAATCCCTTCATAAATATGACCTGTAGACTGTGCTAAAGGTTTTTGGGGTTTGGGCTCGGGCAGCCATCATGGTTGAATGATCGCAACCAAAGGGGACAATCTCATCTGGGCATCATCTGGAGTGATCCTACGAAGTTACAATGAAACCCCTTCATAAATATGACTTGTAGACTGTGCTCAAGGTTTTGGGGATTCGGGCACCTGTAACCATCACAGTTGACCAATCACGACCAAAAGGGAATGTCATCATCTAGGCATTATATGGAGTCAACCTAACAAGTTACAATGAAATCCTTCTATAAATACGACCTTTTGCCTATGCTAAAGGTTTTTGGGCTCAGGCACCCATCAAGGCTGAATGATCGCAATCAAAATGGGACGTTCTTATCTAGACATTATTTGGAGTCATTCTACCAAGTTACAATGAAATCCCTTCATAAATATGACCTGTAGACTGTGCTAAAGGTTTTCGGGCTTCGGGCCCCTGTAGCCGTCACAGTTGCCCAATCATGTCCAAAAGGGGACTTTCTCATCTAGACTTCATATGAAGTCAACCCATCAAGTTATAATGAAATTCCTCAATAAATATGACCTGTAGCTAAAGGTATTCAGGTTTTGGGCTCGGGCAGTCGTCACGGTTGGCAGATCACACCCAAATGGGGAAATTCTCATCTAGACATCATAAGGAGTCATCCTACCAAGTTACAATGAAATCCCTCCATATTAAACATGACCTGCAGACTGTGCTAAAAGTTTTTGTGTTTCGGGCTTGGGCAGCCATCACGGTTGACAGATCATGGCCAAAAGGGGACATTCTCATATAGGCATTATACAGAGGCATCCTACCAAGTTACAATGAAATCCCTTCATAAATATGACCTGTAGACTGTGCTAATGGTTTTCAGGTTTTGGGCTCAGGCAGCCATACCAGTTGACCGATCGCGACCAAAACGGGACGTTCCCATATAGACATGACCCCAAACCTGCATATGAAATTTCGTGATGATCAGACAAGAACTGCGGGGTGTAGCCTGTGCTAAAAGGAAAATGTGAACAGACTCACAGACTCAACTCACAGACTCACATACTAACAGACTCACACGCGTGATGGCAATAGCTTATCTTGACTTTGTCAAGTTAAGCTAAAAATGTATTCAAATCAGAACTTTCATACAGAAGTTCTGTACAAAAAACTGATTGCACTAATTTTGGTATAAAATGGCTGTTGGCAGCCATCTTGAATTTCGGACCGCACCCCAAAACACTTGTTCTCGTCCCACAGTGATAACAATGGTACCCAAGAAATTTGGTAAAGATCGGTTCATAAATATGGCTTCTAGGCTGAGCCGTATAGAAGTTGTGTACAAAAAACTGTTTGGACCTAATTTCGGTACAAAATGCCCACTGGCAGACATCTTGAAATATGGACCGCACCCAGAAACACTCGTTCTTGTCCCAAGGTGATAACAAAGGTACCCAAGAAGTTTCGTGAAGATCGGTTCATAAATACAGCCCCTAGCCCGAGCTGTATTGACATGTGTACTTACTGTGTGTAAGTAGCACTGAAAAAATCAAAGTTCATCTAATTTGCAGAATTTCTGCACGAGAAAAACACCCGTATCATATGTGATGTATTCCATGTTACTAAACATTCAGACAAACATTTATTCGAATCAGAACTTTCATACAGAAGTTCTGCACAAAAAACTGATTGCACTAACTAAAGTACAAAAGGGCTGCTGGTGGCCATTTTGAATTTCGAACTGCACCCAAAAACACTTGTTCTCGTCCCACGGTGATAACAAAGGTACTCAAGAAGTTTCGTAAAGATTGGTTCATAAATACAGCCTCTAGCTCGAGCCGTATTGAATTGTTGATGGACAGACGGACGACGGGCCATGGCATAACCTCAAATTTGACTTACGTCAAAGTTGAGCTAAAAATTTGACTTACGTCAAAGTTGAGCTAATAACAAAACTTTCCATATTTTTCAGAATGAAGGTGATTCATACCTGTGATCATTTCATTGTGATCAATTATTTCTGATATGCAAACATACAATCTCCTACTTGCTTCTACCATTCTCTGAAAAAGAAAATATCACTTAAAGTTGCATACACATGTATTACCGGATTTCTCATTATCCATCAGCTCACAAAATAATTTCACTTCTAAGTCAATCAAAAGTTAAAAAATTTATAGTAATTTATATATTTTTTAGACTTACCAATGACCCAGACTTAGCTGGTGCTAACTCTAAAATATCTAGGGCCAAACGCAAATTTTATCCCCCAGTTCCCAAAATTTGCATCTAAAACCGAAAATTACATGTCCTATATGGTCCTCCATACTTTTACTCCATTGCGCATGCGCAGTGTCAAGGAGGTCTCGAAAATGGCGCAATTATCATTCTTACAACCAGTGCCTGGTAAGCGTTATGTACTCAGTGGGGAGGTATGAGTTCCCAACTCATGGGAGGGCCATCCCTGTTTGGGTCATTGGTAAGTATAAAAAATATATAAATTACTATAAATTTTTTAACATTTTTATACTGTACCAATGACCCAGACGTAGCTGAATAGTAAAAAGGTTGGAGGGCCTAGGACATAAAGGAAAATCCAATAGACTCAATTACATATAACAGAACTATCCCCTGAAGGAGAAAATGAGAGATAGGCTTTACATGCATCTTTCTTATTTGTATCAAAAAGAAAGACATAACACTATTCTGTAATTGAGCGCAATAACATCAATGATCTCTATTAACATCCAGTATAACCCTTTATACTAATATTTGTTAAAGGAAAGCCAATAATTAAGGAAGTCCCACAAAATGAGACTCTATATACTCATATAAAAGTGTCCGAGGATTGTATATTAACGCCCAATTATAACGTGATATATACAAATGTAGAACACCGAGCAACACTTAAAAAAAAAAATTACATAGATGAGTAAACATTAGCTTTACTTTAAAACCATCCCGGTACCGACTTTCGGAATTACTGACTCCAAGGGAGGTATTCCCTTGCTTTACACTATAAAGCAGGTGACCTAAGGGAACACCCCCCCCCCCCCCCTTCCCCCTGCCCTGGATCAAATACTCCGGAGCGAAGAGGGCAGCAGGACAGAGTCACTGCCAGAACCGAAAGCCTACATATATATAGTTGCCACTGATTAGTGGACGACATTCTGAGTGAAAAATAACGGACCTAAACAAACGCAGATCTGCAGAAAAGGACTCAATATTTCTCAGATACAAATTCAAGAAAGTGGAGGGCTAAGAACAATATGCAGCGCTCATTAGATCAGTAATAGCAACATTATTAGCGTAAGCTCATGATGTAGAAAGGACTCTTACTTCATGAGCTTAAAACTAAAGCTCAGACTGCTGATTGAAGATATTATCATAAGCAGTACTGATAGTAAATTGAATCCATCTGACCATAGAATGGACCAAAATGTGGAGGAAGCTTCCACGGCATGTCCCACAACAGACGCCTGAGTAGATTAATCCACGGTCTTTGTGGAGCTAGAAATGCTACCAACAGAATTTTGCATTGAGATATATAACTTGAGCAATATCTGCTGAATCAATGGCGCTGGAAGATACGCATATCCTATTATTCCGTCTCACAAGATCGATAGAGCGTCTACTGCAAACGCTCGAAGATCCAAACATTGTGACACATACTTCTGCAACTGATTGTTGAGATGCGTCACGAAAAAGTCGATCATATGCCGCTCTCCTTGGTAGCAAATCTGATTGAATACTCGTTTGTTGAAAGTCCATTCTGGTGTCAACAAGCGGCCCCTCCGTGAAGGGAGTCCACTAATACTTTCAGACGACCCGGAATATGACGAACCGATAGGAGAACCTGATGTTCTAGTACAAACAGAAAGATTCCTTCCGTTAACATTATTAACAAATGGAATGATTGTCTCCCTAGTTCCGAAAATACGCTAATACCGTCGAATTGTCGGACAGAATTAGCACATGAGCATTCTGAACAACGTTCATCCAATAATGTAGCGCAAGCCAAAATGACATCATTCTTGATGTTAACGTGCTTAATTAGGAACTACGGATCCCAAATACCCTGGCCCTTCAAATCCGTTGGGCTCAACGATACGACCCAACCTGTTTGACTGGCATCCGTCAAAACTGTAGAACTCGGATCCGGCAATTGCAGTGGAACTCCCAGAGTTAACCACTGAAAACCTGCCCAAGTCTGAATCTCTTATTCACTTGATTGACAAGATGTCCGTATCGAACGAAAAAATCTTCACCCTCCAATTCTGGATCAGAAGAAATTGGAGAGGACAAGTGCGTAACCGCCCCATGAGAATAAAATCGCGGCAGCTCCACACAAACGTATCAATCTCATGAGATCTCTCGCTGAGACCTTGTCTGAGCGCAGACAATAGTGAGCATAACAACAGATTAATTTCGCTCTGGGTAACGGCAGACGAACGAGAATGTTGTGCGTTTTGAAGCTCATCCCCCAGTGGGTGAATGACTTGGATGATACCAGATCCAACTTCTCCTTGTTTACTTATGAAACCAAGATGTCGGGAGCAATAGAAGCAGATTCTGCACATCATTCTGAAGCGTTAACTCATTGCCGTACCTCTGAAGAATGTCGTCCAGGTAGGCCGACGTTATCGCAGACGAATGAGCTCGGAAATGAGTCATTACCGAGTTCGTTATTCGAGTGAAAGCCCAGGGGGCTAGATTCAGATACTTTCTGAACACCTGATGTACCATGACGTGAAAGTACGTATCTTGAGATCTATGCATGTAGCATAGTCATGCTCTTACCGATCGAATAGACTCCATATATAAACTTGGAGCCACGATCAGCTTGTTTATCCAGCTCAGAATTACGAGTGGATGAAACGAGCCGTCTGGTTTTGGAACCAGAAAAGGATGGTTGTAGAAACCTGGAAATTCCTGGATTTCTATCGCGATCATTCCAGAAGAGACTGGACTTCTGATGGAAGCGAGCCTCTTTCCTGCGGACTTGATGGAAGCTGAGTCCATCTTGGACTTCGAGTTAACGGAGGTTTTCGTTTAAAGGACAATTTAGTCCTTCCGAAATCACCCCTCGAATCCAAGGGACATCCGTGATCTACTCCCAATTAATTGAGAAACTTGACAGTCTTCCGCTCACTAGTACATGATAGTGTTGGGCGTCGGGTCCGATAATCCGAATCCGATCCGAATCCGAACGGATTCAGATCGGATTTTCAATTGTGTTTCGGATTCGGGTTCGGGTCGGATTCATGATAGGCAATCGGATTCTGGCTCGGATTGGATTTTCAACACGTCGGATTCCAACAAATCCGACTCCAATCCGACTGCTGAAAAACAATTAAACATTCAAAATTGCAAATCACACTCGACCAGCACTTATCGCAATATCGCCCCCCGCCCTCCTAATTGAACAAGATCACACAGGCACACACACACACACGCGTAGTCGCGTACATATCCAAGAAATTTGAATAGGTTAGGTTAGGCCACGAAGTTGCAGACGCCTTCGCCGCCTTAATTTTATGAAAGTTAATGGCTGATTTCGTTAAATCCCTCTCAGTTATAGGGTAAGTCGATCTCAAAATTACTCACACCATGGCGCTTCGCACGTGGGGCGCCCCTTCTATTCAGAAACCCTGGAACTGCCCTTGTTGGTCGATGGTCATTATCGTTTATTCAACATTCTACCCGTCTCTTCATCACTCTCAGCAAATTTCTAGTACGCTATAGCCCAAGGCTCCAAGTAATATAGGTTATTTTCCAAACTTCCCATCGGAGAATAGATGGTCTGCCAAACCCCCCCCCCCCACCCAACTATTCTCCTTCAAAGATTGTACAAAATTGATCGATGCCATATGATATATTCTATGAGGTGAGTGTTACTGCCAACTGCCAAAGTTACTAAATTTGATATTATTCTTGGAACGTAAATTACGTAATACGGTTATGAATCTATGATACGTGCAGTCGTGCATGTGTTCAATGTATTGTCGCAAAACCATTGGGTAATGGGTAATTGTATAAAAAACTATAAATGAACAAATTTAATGGAAGGTTCCTTCACAAATGAAAGGTGCAGAATCTTGCATATGTTTGCAATTTTGCAGCATTCGCTCCACAAATCTGCGTTGTGTGAGACTTAAAGATTCATAACTAAAAATAAACATGATTTGTCGGATTCGGATTTTCGGATTCGGATCGGATTCGGGTCGGATTTAGGGGCCGATTTCGGATTTTGTTCGGATTCAGGAGAGCTTTCGGATTCGGATTCGGATTTGATGAAACTCAGTCGGATCGGATTTCCCACACTCGCCGGATCCGACACCCAACACTAGTACATGATAGAGGTTAATACCATTACCTCCTGGTCCTGCGAGGCTTGTGGAAGGCGAAACCATTTCCTCCACGGCCCGCACCTCGTCCCGTTGACCTAGGGGCATCTGACCGGATGTTTCGGCCAGAATTACGACCTCTACCTGAGTCGCTACTCTGACGGTCTCTAGAGTAAGACCTAGAGGACACATAGGAACCTCTATAGGAACTTCCCTTGGACGTATTCGTCCCAGAAGTGCCTATCCTACTTTTCTCTGCTGAATCCGACTATATGGAAGCGGATTTGAACAGCAGAGAGTCTGAAGTTTTCTTAGTTATCTGATCATAGACTGCGGAAAGCTTGCCGTCAAAGAAAATTCTCCGGAGACTGGAGCAACTCTGAGAGAGTTTTTCACCTTACTATCCACACGCGTGGATGTAGCCAGGACCGCGTCACATCTAACCAACTCCATATTGCCACTAAAAGGGCGGAGTTTTACGTGATGCCCTTGAAAGAATTCTTAAGGAGGTTGTACATCCTAGAATTCTTTTTCCTTTGAGATGTAATGATAACGCTCTGGTAAGGTGATCTGCGTACGATTATGCGTCTAAGCTGACCCTGCTAGACGATATTGTCGTTTCCAACATCGTGGTTTTAATGACATTGACGATGGTATAAACAATACAAGGTCCTGACCTGGTCGTCTAGATGCAGAGAACTCTCAGAATGATCTGTCCGGCCGTTTCAAAATATTCCTTAAATTGATGAAAGGCAGATGTAGAGCATTTGCCGATAAGAAACCTGACCTGCCCATTTAGGTAGCAAGTTATATAAATATAGCGTCATTCAACAGATCAAATGTCCGTGAGACATATCTGGACTATGTCGGAAACTGAGGGATGATGTCCCTAAACCGATAAGAATTCTGAGTCCAGTGGTGCTATCAGTCTCTTATCCGGCAACGCAGCAATTTTTGGTCCGGAGGAACAACGTCAGAAGATAATGCCGGATGCACTCTACGGCAATTATGTTGTTCCGAAAGGGAAAATACAACTCATCCGTATCCCTTTTGCCATCCTGTCGGACCACATGTAATTCTTGGTTGTCCGTGCCTGAAGCTGCAGCGGAACGTACCAACCCAGCTTCCTCAGATAATTCTTAATCCGACAGAGTTACTGTCGGGTGCTGGGATGCTGCGATAATTTGTGCTATCTGCGATAGCACGTCCATAACGAAGGCCTATGGAACTGCGGTCTTACAGAATCTAGCCGCTAGAAGCTGCTTAGACGTTGATTCCTGCATATTTCTTATATGCGACCGTCCGGAGTATGAAGGCCTCGTATCCTTGGCTACCGGATGGCATGACCTGATCGCCGTAGAATCCCAGGTCGGCGATGTTGGTTGAATATGACTGGTCATGTAGCCAAGGTGCGGTCACGTGTGTTCTGCCGTGAGGATGAGGAAGCCAAAAGAGGAGTCTCTCTGGACTGTCTATATAACGGAGCGTCCCGAGCGGTGGATGTATGCCTCGACTGAGGAATGTTTTGTACCACAACATCTGTGCCCAGATGTTGTAGTACGAGAGAGAGACCTCTCTCGCTCGCAGCCCGGATGAACCTGGACGAGCTAGGAACCGGACTAATAGGCTTCCTCCATACCATCCTCGTATCTGTCGTCACTGGGTGTGTTCACTGTATTTTATAGTGCTCGCATCACCCAAATTTCCTTCCTGGACGGCAATGGACGAACCCGGGTGCTGAGCCATTCGGTGAATGGTTGCGACACTGGGCGAGCTAGCGGGTGTCAAAGCCATCGATCCTACTAGGGAACTCCAGGCAATTGACACATCTACATGAGCACTTTTGCCTCTTCATTTGACTGTGACGACTGAAGCACACTTTACGAAGACATCACGGTAACAACACCTTGTTCATGTTACTCTATGAGAACTGTGGAGCCGCGGTCCTAAGTGAATTATCCGCTGGAAGCTTCCGGGACGTTCATTCCTGCATTTATATAATATGTGAACGTCCCAACTAGAAAGGTCTCGTATCCCTGGCTAGCAGATGGAGTGACCTGGTCGACGTGTATTCCTTGGTCGGCGAAGCAGGAGCACCAGGGACATTCAATCCTGCATTTATATAATATGCGAACGTTCCCTGGAAATCTGAGGTCATATAGCCAAGGTGCTGTCATGTGTGTTGACGAGGATGAGGAAGCCAATATAACAGCCGCGTCGGACTGTCATGCGACGGAGCGTCCCAAGCAGGAGGAGTTGACGTAAGCTCTGACTAAGCGAACAACATACAACAACATCGCGGCACAGATGTTGATGCAATCCTCGGATCCATCATTGCTGGGTGTGCACATCTGAAGTTTTATAGTGCTCGCATCACCCAATCTGCTTCCCTGGACTGCGACGGTTGAACCCGGGTGCTGAGCCATTCTTTCCTGGTGAATGGTCATGACACCGGGCGGACTAGCGGGCGATCAATGCCTTCGATCGAACTAGCGAACTCCCGGCAATTGTCGTAATACCTTGAGCACTTCCCACTAGCCCTAATATTGCAACGACAGAGACACACTTGTTGAAGACATTATGGAAACATCACTCTGAATTCTGAAAAAGAAACTGATAATACAGAGTGACCCTACGGAGAGTGGACCGTAATGGACCTCTCACCGCTAACAAAATACCGTGACACATGTCTCCAACGTTGTCATATCAATCAACACACACAGAGCAAAAATTAGTGCAACTACATTGACTATAAGAAACACAATGAACCTGTGAATTAGAGGAAGATATCCTCGCATTACAATTGAAGAATTTTTTTTCAACATGAAACAAGACCAATATCAGGTCTGGACCTGCGTCGCTGCATGCAATTGAATCGGCAAACAGGAAGTGGCTGCATGGCAGATCTGAAAATTGCATACACGATACAACTGATCATTAGCAGGCTCCATGAGGAATTATATAATTAATCCCTTGTATAGAAGCCGAGAAAAGTTTGACGAAAAATTTCAATGTTCAGTGGGTACAGTAAAATTTCAAGGTATCGGCAAACAGGAAGTGGCTGCACGGCAGATCTGAAAATTGCTTACACGATACAACTCATCATTATGAAGCAACAGACCAAATATAAAATCAACCCCTTGCATAGAAGCCAAGAAAACTTTGACGGAAAAAGTGTTTCGGACGGACGGACTGACAGACAGACGGACGGACGGACGGGGTCGAGCGGTTACTAGACCTGCTCTGCCGCTGGCGACGCAGGTAAAAATATACACAGTCATATTACTCACACTAACCCTCGAAATAAATATACATAATATATTATAATCCATTATAACATTTCAAAAGAAAATAATTTAAGAAAAAAAAAAATTTTTGCAAAAATTTTCAGAAGAGCCCAAGTTCCCAATGGGAACAATGAGCCAAAATGGATCCCAAAAAGCCTAAGTGTGGACAAAAATTTTAAAATCATTTCAAAAATTAATGTAACACTTACAGACAATATTAATGTATCTTGCTATGAACTGAACTAAGCAGAGGACAAGTAATCACTATAAGAAGTAACCGTTGTCAACATAACAAAACGTGTAAACAAACCGGAAACATGACTCCAGGCACTGATAAACATGGCCCGAAATCAGTTACCAATTTAAACACTATCTGATGCAAAACAGAGACTTCCAGAGAAGAAACTGCAGAACATCAGATGGTAGATGCAGACCGAAACGCCTAACCACCCAAGGCTGAGGATGTAAACATTGGGAAAACAACAGAAATTAATTCTGTTTCCAAGCCAAAACTCCCAAGAAATTTTAGTAATAAACATTACAAAAAATAAGCCAAAAAAGCATGGGAGAATAGCTAGGGGGGAATAAAGGAAAGGGAGAGAGGAAACACTGATTAAACAATGGAACATTCATAGCAAGAATGACAACAAGGTCATGCCTCGAAAATAGGTAACATGAATAACTTCGTAAAATAATTATAAGTTATAGCCCTGAACATTTGTTTCCACTGTTTTTTCCTCTCATCCTTCTATTTCCTCCTTATATCCACCATTTCTCTCATAATCATGTGTCTGGCATCCTTAAAACTGAGATTTACAAGCACAAATAACAGTGAAGTGTAACTGTATTGAGGGCCCAACAAAGAATGATAATTGCGCCAATTTCGAGACCTCCTTGACACTGTGTATGCACAGTGGAGTAAAAGTATGGAGGACCATATAGGACATGTAATTTTTGGTTTTAGATGCAAATTTTGGGGATTGGGGGATAAAATTTGCATTTGGTCCTAGATATTTTAGAGTTAGCACCAGCTAAGTCTGGGTCATTGGTCCAGTATAAAAATATAATATGACGCACATACACATAATATGAAACCTTCAAGTTTTTGTGCAGTACATGTACCTGCAATTCAGAATATGGACTTCCAGCACTCAACCAACTATAGAAACCACGCAGGAAGAGCAAGTCACTAGAGCTGGGTGGTATTACCTGAACTGAAAATTGTGACATTGTCAGTTTAAAATTACTGTTCACGGTTTTAGCAATAAAATATGATTTTTGTGGATAGATCTGGCTGTTTTGGGGTATTACATTGGGTAAAGGGTTGAAGAAAGATTTATGTTCACTTTCATAAATTTATTCCTTACTGAAATATGATTTATCATATGCTTGCCTCTCACTTGTTCATATTATATCCGAGAATACATGACACATGTAATATTTTTGGATGCAATGACATTAAACCATGCGTTGTGTGATTCAAGAACCTTGTCAGGTAAAATCAAATTGTTTGTAAAAATTTGATATATGTGTATTGTTTACACAACCAAGTAATAAAAAGGATCTCAGTTTTATCCTATTTTATATGAAATGTTTAATCCTTTACCCAACATAACGGCCAAACCCGGCCAGCGCTATTCTCAAAAATTGCCAATGAATTTTCATTATATTTTCATTTTTTGTCTCAGAAACATAGGTTATGACCCCTCTTTGGAACGAGCTCATCATAATTACTAGTGATGAACCAATAATCAGAATTGGCAATCAGAACCAGCCAGTTGTGGGACATCAGCTGATTATGACAACCGGCAGTTTAAAAACGACAATTTCTGATTATTCTATATTTAAAAATCTCTTTGGTATCTGGTTATTTCAATGAAGTTTGCTGATTAAAAATGTATGAAGTGTATAGCAGAATATATATAATAATCTGCAGAGCTAAGATATTAGAGGATTTACTGTCTGCAATTGGTACGAGATGGACACTGTTTCTCAGCTGATCGAAGTCACTGGCCTTTGACCATTATGCTGCACAACGTTGCAATGAGTACATAACGTTAACGAATACGATGTGTACAGCAGATAGTCTGCAGTACTTCATGATGCAGACATCACAACACAATAGGAGAATAAAATTGGAGAAAAAAACTCAAAAGAACAATCTTTTTTTTGTTGACAGATGATTGTTACACAATATGTATGTTGCATGGCTGTCACAAACACGTTTTCAGTTTGTAAAGTTCATTATTTAATTCAGTTACCTCTCTTGATATTTCTCTCCACTGTTGACTGCATAGTAAACTAGAGTGATGTCACACATGCAGCCCGACTGTCCCAGGAATGGCAATGCTTAGACACAAAATAGTAGGAGCCATTTTTTGTTAACAGTTTACCTAAAGAATCTGCCATATCTGCACTCGTGATATACAAAATTTGCTATTCAAATTTTATTTTTTCATTTCTCTACTTCAAAACATACCTCATGACCTATTAATGGAACAAACTTGATGAGCTTGTTCCAATAAGGAGTAATAAGCCATGGTTAGAAGTAAATAAATGAAAGTGTCAATGACACTGTAGCTCAACTTGTCAAGACAAAGACATGTACATGTATAGTATGTGACACAGCAATGACAAACATCTAGGTAATGACCTGATAACAAAGGTACATATAAAGTATTGTAACGGTCTGTACATAAATACTGAGCGTTGCCTGTAACAAATGTATAGGTAAAGTATTGTAAAGGTGGGTGACAGTCAGATGCTGAACTAGAAAAAATCTTTGAGTCCCAGAGTGGGTCTGACTGAACCCCAAAATATTTGTTCTCATAGCACAGTGATAACAAAGGCACCCCAAAACACACTCGTTCCTGTCCCAAGGTGAAAACAAAAGTACTCAAGAAGTTTTGTGAAGATCAGTTCATAAATATGAGCTGTATAGAACTTGTGACAAAAAACTGATTGGACCTAATTTCGGTACAAAATGGCCACTGGCAGCCATCTTGAATTTTGGACCGTACCCAGAAACACTCATTCTCATCCCAAGGAGATAACAAAGGTACCCAAGAAGTTTTGTGAAGATCGGTTCATAAATACAGCCTCTACCCTGAGCCATATTGACATGTGTGCTTACATTGTGTAAGTTGCACTGAATAAATCAAAGTTCATCTAATTTGCATAATTTCTGCACGAAAAAAAACCCCTTACAATATGTGATGTATTCCATGTTACTAAACATTCATACAAAAATTTATTAAAATCAGAACTTTCATACAGAAGTTCTATACAAAAGACTGATTGCACTAATTTTGGTACAAAATGGCTGCTGTGGCCATCTTGAATTTCGGACCACACCCCAAAACACTCGCTCTCATCCCACGGTGATAACAAAGGTACCCAAGAAGTTTCGTAAAGATTGGTTCATAAATATGGCCTCTAGTCTGAGGTGTATAGAAGTTGTGTACAAAAAACTGATTAGACCTAATTTCGGTACAAAATGGCCACTGGCAGCCATCTTGAATTTTAGACCGCACACAGAAACACTCGTTCTCGTCCCAAGGTGATAACAAAGGTACCCAAGACATTTCGTGAAGATCAGTTCATAAATACAGACTCTAGTCTGAGCCGTATTGACATGTGTACTTACTGTGTGTAAGTCGCACTGAAAAAATCAAAGTTCATCTAATTTGCATAATTTCTGCACGAGAAAAAACCCCGTATTATATGTGATGCATCCCATGGTACTAAATATTCACACAAAAAAATTCTTCAAATCAGGGCTTTCATATGGAAGTTCTGTGCAAAAATCTGATTGCACCTAATTTTGTACAAAATGGCTGCCATCGGCAATCTTGAATTTCGGACCGGACCCAAAAACACTCGTTCTCATCCCACGGTGATACCAAAGGTACCCAAGAAGTTTCGTAAAGATCGGTTCATAAATACGGCCTCTAGCCCGAGCCGTATTGGCATTTGCACTTACAGTGCTGAAAGTAACCCCAAAAAACATCAAAATTAGTCTAATTTGCACAATTTACGTACGAGAAAAAAACCCGTATTATATGTGATGTATCCCATGGTACTAAACATTCATACAAAAAATTATTCAAATCAGAGCTTTCATATGGAAGTTCTGTACAAAAAACAGATTTCTGCATCGTCGGTACAAAATGGCAGCTGGCAGCCATCTTGAATTTCGGACCGCACCCAAAAACACTCGTTCTCGTCCCACGGTCATAACAAAGGTACCCAAGAAGTTTCGTAAAGATCGGTTCATAAATACGGCCTCTAGCCCGAGCCATAGCAGCTTGGCACTTACAGCTCTGAAAGTAACACTAAATAAATCAAAGTCAGTCTAATTTGCATAATTTACGCACGAGAAAAAACCCCGTATTATATGTGATGTATCCCATGGTACTAAACATTTATACAAAACTTTATTCAAATCAGAACTTTCATACAGAAGTTCTGTACAAAAAACTGATTTTTGCATCATCGGTACAAAATGGCCACTGGCAGCCATCTTGAATTTCGGACCACACCTAAAAACACTCGTTCCCGTTCCAGGGTCATAACAAAGGTACACAAGAAGTTTCGTAAAGATCGGTTCATAAATACGACCTCTAGCCCGAGCCATAGCCAATTGTTGACAGACGGACAGACGGACAGACGGACGGACGGACGGACGACGGGCCATGACAATAGCTCAAATTTGACTTCGTCAAAGTTGAGCTAAAAATGAAAAAATCTGAGGTTTCAGAAAAATAATTTGTACTGTTGGCTTAAACTTGTGTAAGGTAAAGGATTAAAGATGCAGTTCATAAAGCAATGTTGGGCTATATGAGTCAATTTTCTTTTTTGCATGTAATAACTCCCAATCCTTCAAAATGCATTTTGGGAATAATTGCCTAAGCGACAATTTGTGTGTGTGTGTGTGTGTGTGTGTGTGTGTGTGTGTGTGTGTGTGTGTGTGTGTGTGTGTGTGTGTGTGTGTGGGTGTGTGGTGTGTGGTGTGTGTGTGTGTGTGTGTGGGGGGGGGGGGGGAGACCTATGTGGAACCTGTATTGAAACCTTGCCTGTATTACTAGCTGGAAAATACACATATCAGCTTTGGTTGAAATCAAATAATCCAAACTGGAGTTATCAGTCGGAAACCAATTATTTACAGACAGATGGATGGACCGACAGATGGACAGACGAAAGTCATGACTACAGCCCTGACTATACACAGTCAGGCTAAAAATGCATTTTGTACCAAAGAAAGAATACTGCATGAATGGCCCTGGGTGAGGAGGAGGTGGGGTGAGGGATGAGGGGTGGGGGAGAGTGGGGGTGTGTTAGGGGAGTCCATTTTTTTCCACATGTGGTCAGTCTAAATCCTTCAGAATGCATTTTGAGCAGATAAAAAAAAAAACCTAACTTTCACCATGGGGGTGGGGGTGGGTGGTGGTGTTTGTCTGGGTTTTTAACCACAAACATTAACGAAAACTGTAAAAAAGCATTTTTGACGAAAGAAAAAAAAGTGCCTAATTGGCCCCCCAGGGGCGGGGGGGGTTACGTGAGTTTAAAAAAAGGTTTCACATGCAGTGACTGTAAATAGTTCAAAATGCATATCCGAGGAAAGAAAAAAAAAATGCCTAATTGGGAGGGAGGGGGGGGGAGAGTATTAATTTCTGTCTGGATTTTTAACCACAAACTTTAACCAAAACTGTAAAAAAGCATTTTTGACAAAAGGAAAAAAAGGGTTCTGCATGTAGTGACTGTAAATAGTTCAAAATGCATATTGGAGGAAATAAAAAAAAAAAAGCCTAATGGGGGGGAGGGGGAGGGTTGGGGGTGGTGGTGTTTGTTTGGGTTTTTAACCCCAAATTTGGAGTCATCCTACCAGGCTACAATGAAATCCCTTCATAATTATGGCCTGTGGAATATTCTGAAGGTTTTTGGGCTTCGGGCCTCTGTTGCCATCACAGTTGCCCAAAAGGCGACGTTCTCATCTAGACATTATATGAAGTCAACCTATCAAGTTACAATGAAATCCCTCCATAAATATGACGTGTAGACTGTGCTAAAGGTTTTCGGGCTACGGGCCCCTGTTGCCGTCACAGTTGCCCCAAAGGGGACATTCTCATCTAGACATTATATGAAGTCAACCTATCAAGTTACAATGAAATCCTTCCATAAATATGACATGTAGACTGTGCTAAAGGTTTTCGGGCTTTGGGCTCAGGCAGCCATCATGGTTGAATGATCGCAACCAAAAGGGGACATTCTCATCTGGGCATCATGTGGATTGATCCTACGAAGTTACAATGAAATCCCTTCATAAATATGACCTGTAGACTGTGCTGAAGGTTTTCGGGCTTCGGGCACCTGTAGCCATCACAGTTGCCCAATCACGTCCAAAAGGGGACTTTCTCATGTGTAGAAATTATATGAAGTCAACCTATGAAGTTACAATGAAATCACTCCATAAATATGACCTGTAGACTGTGCTAAAGGTTTTCGGGTTTTGGGCTCGGGCAGTCATGACGGTTGATAGTTCACGCCCAAATGGGGAAATTCTCATGTAGACATCATACAGAGTCATAGTATCAAGTTACAATGAAATCCGTCCATATTAAACATGACCTGCAGACTGTGCTAAAAGTTTTTGGTTTTCGGGCTTGGGCAGCCATCACGGTTGACAGATCATGCCCAAACAGAGATGTTCTCATCTAGGCATTATACACAGGCATTCTATGAAGTTGCAATGAAATCCCTTCATAAATACGACCTGTAGACTGTGCTAATGGTTTTCGGGTTTTGGGCTTGGGCAGCCATACCGGTTGACCGATCACGACCAAAAGGAGACATTTTCATGTAGACATGACCTAAAACCTGCATATGAAATTTCGTGACGATGGACAAGAAATACCGGGTATAGTCTGTACTTGAAGGTTGAATAAAAAACTTTAACCACAAACTTTAACCAAAACACTAAATGTTAACAGAAAAAGACAGATGGACAGATGGACGGACGGACGGACAAAAGTCATTACTATAGCCCTCACTGTAAACAGTCAGGCTAATAATGGAGAAACACATCAAGGGAGGTAAAAAGTTGAAAACTGAACATTAAATTCTGATACGTCTTTGCTTATCGATCTGAAAACCGTGCATGTACACAAGTATTTATACACAAAACTGTATTACCACTATTTAACAGAATAAACACAAACTTCACATGAGAACAATATTGTGTGATTATATCGTTAATCATGATCTTCTTTCTGCAAAAAACCATCAAATATTATTTTGGCTAATGTTGACCAGCACTAAACATGCATAGTCTTTTGGTAATTGGTTATTTATCAATGAAATATTTCTAGTGGTATAATAGGTGACAACAGACCTTTTTCTGTGCCCTATTCAAACCATCAGAATTGGCAGAAAGTTTGGTGAAATAATGAGTAATTGGTTCATAGCAAGTTTATACAATTGGTTCATCACTAGTAATTACCACAATTTCTTCTGCAAGGCAGCCAAAAATTGAATAGACAGCACTACCAAGGTAATTTGCCTATTATCCACAGGATCTATTCATGATTATATGTTAAAATATGAGTTCTCAAATCACCAAGTTGGTCGGATAAGCACTGCTGATGGTCAACAGCTTCCAGTGGTATTAACCCTTTCAACACTGGCACCCTGGAAGGTATCATTTCAGTCAATACTGTAAAAGGCGAAATGGGCAAAACCATCCTGGACTGTTAGGAGGTTCAGTAATAATTTAATCCAACAGCTCTGTCGGAATAAATTCTCGCTTCAAATTTTTTTTTTGCTCTTTATATTGTCTGCTCGTCCACTACCAATTTTTTCTTCACGCAAATATTTATGCGCGCTATGTTGAAAGGGTTAAAGAAAAGTCTATAGTACATGGGGCAGTGTTGGCTCCTGTGAGGCTTCGAAATTTGATTCATTTTGAAATCTTCCTGATGATTCAATTTGATTCAAGTCAGACAGATTCTGAAATTTTGTAATCATGAAGATGTTTTCAAAATTTAACAAATTATCTCCTCTTGAACTCTTCTTCTATCATCAGTTTCCTGTAAAGGACACCTGATGACTGAAGACGAGTTCAGAGAGCTCTTGCTTCTGGAACTAACTTTGATTCCATTCTGGAATATTCCACTTTTTTGATTGAATTGCCCCAAATAGAAGAGTCACCATTTAACTCTTAAGCACGCCAAGTATTTTAAAGATATTTTTCATCAAACCTAGTCATGGCTGCTTTGAAGCAGCCATGACTAGATTTGATAAAAAATTCATTTGAAATTTAAATCAAGAAATCATTAGCGAAAAAATACATTCACTTTTAATTGATAAATTTGATTGAATGTGCTCAAATTATATCTATTTCAGTGGCAAGAGAAATCCTGCCCTGGACAGGAATATCTGCCAGCAGCATGCAAAGAGCTCATACAATACTTGAGAGGAGACTGGCGATATTTATGGTTGTAAGAAGGTGCAATATTTACAATCTGAAGAGCAATGAGATTCAATTCAGCATTCGATTTGATTCAAAATTCTAGGCCTGATTAGATTTGATTCAACCAAAAATTTGAGATTTTCTGGACCCTTGGGCAGTGGCCCTTCTGAGCCTTTTTGCAGGAGGGCAATAGTCACCCTTCTGCGATTTTTGTAACAACAAGACTGTTCCAAGATGAGAAATTAGGAATTAGTGGCAGTTCGGAAAAATATAAACCATATCACATAAAAATAGGCCGATGAAATCGTCAGATGTGTACCCATACGCGCAATTAGTAGAAAGCTGTATGACGGAGGGCCACCACGGATGCTGACATAATGTACACCATACAAGGTATTTATAGAAATGGATTAGAGGAGAGTCTAATGTGATGGATAAAGGGTTAATATCTCCGGATCAAATTATCAGATTTACATAAAAAACTATACAGCACAGCACATCAGTAACCTGAATAAATATATAAAGTAACATGACAATCGGATTGATATTTTTTGAGTTATCTCATGCCAAAGGGATTGGAGGAATTTTCAATTTGAAGGATAAAGGGGTTAATATCTCTGGATCAAATTATCAGATTTACACCAAAAACTATACAGCTCAGCACATCAGTAACCTGAACACAATTATAAAGTAACTTGACAATCCAAGCAATATCTTTCAAGTTATAGAATGCGAAAGGGATTGGAGGAATTTTCAATTTGAAGGATAAAGGGTTAATATCTCAAGATTAAATTATCAGATTTACACCAAAAACTATACAGCTCGGCACATCAGTAACCTGAACACAAATATAAAGTAACTTGACAATCCAAGCAATATTTTTCAAGTTATCGAATGCCAAAGGGATTAGAGGAATTTTCAATTTGAAGGATAAAGGTTTACGGTTAAAACTGTCCTGTCATGAATTGTGCGCTTATCTAGCCTTAATTGCGAGCAGGAATTGCGCGCATTTGCCATATCGAATGGCATCCAAAGCACAGCAGGTTATCCTGGTTACTCATAGCAAACACAGGCAATGTTTCTGTTAATCGACCTCCGGGTTACCCGGAGGTCCATTGGCTGAAACATTGCTTGTGCACAGGCCATGTGTACAGAATTTGATAGCCTTACTATGGTCATAACGCGTAGATTAAAGCGCTGACCGACGTGCTATTTGTGCGCATTTCGTGACAGGACTTCTAGTTTTAACTGTAATATCTCAGGATCAAAATAACAGATTTACACCAAAAACTATACAGCTCGGCACATCAGTAACCTGAACACAAATATAAAGTAACTAGACAATCCAAGCAATATTTTTCAAGTTATCGAATGCGAAAGGGATTGGAGGAATTTTCAATTTGAAGGATAAAGGGTTAAAATCTCAGATCAAATTATCCGATTTACACCAAAAACTATACAGTTCGGCACATCAGTAACCTGGACACAAATATAAAGTAACTTGACAATCCAAGCAATATTTTTCAAGTTATCGAATGCCAAAGGGATTGGAGGAATTTTCAATTTGAAGGATAAAGGGTTCATATCTCAGATCAAATTATCCGATTTACACCAAAAACTATACAGCTCGGCACATCAGTAACCTGAACACAAATATAAAGTAACTGGACAATCCAAGCAATATTTTTCAAGTTATCGAATGCCAAAGGGATTGGAGGAATTTTTAATTTGAAGGATAAAGGGTTAATATCTCAGGATTAAATTATCTGATTTACACCAAAAACTATGCAGCTCGGCACATCAGTAACCTGAACAGAAATATAAAGTAACTTGACAATCCAAGCAATATTTTTCAAGTTATCGAATGCCAAAGGGATTGGAGAAATTTTCAATTTGAAGGATAATGGGTTAATATCTCAGGATCAAAATAACAGATTTACACCAAAAACTATACAGCTCGGCACATCAGTAACCTGAACACAAATATAAAGTAACTGGACAATCCAAGCAATATTTTTTAAGTTATCAAATGCCAAAGAGATTGGAGGAATTTTCAATTTGAAGGATAAAGGGTTAATATCTCGGGATCAAATCATCAGATTTACACCAAAAACTATACAGCTCGGCAAATCAGTAACCTGAACACAAATATAAAGTAACTAGACAATCCAAGCAATATTTTTCAAGTTATTGAATGCCAAAGGGAGTGGAGGAATTTTCAATTTGAAGGATAAAGGGTTAATATCTCAGGATCAAATTATCCGATTTACACAAAAAACTATACAGCTTGGCACATCAGTAACCTGAACACAAATATACACTTGACAATCCAAGCAACATTTTTCAAGTTATGGAATGACAAAGAAATGGATACGGACACCGGACGGACAGACAGACGGACAAAGGATGGACGAACGACAGATGGTCACGCCAGATGCCGGCATTATGTGTACCATACATAGTATGGGTACACATAAAAAGAGCCATTAGACTACTAGGATAACCATTGATGTGGGCCCTTCTGACTTAATTTCTGTTTATCTTTCAAATGTTCATAAGACCGTTCACATATCTTTAACCCTGGAAGGCCTGACTCGGACTTTGATCACTCTTTACTGCAACATAATAGGTGCCCCAACATGTAGTCTTTAGGTAAACTTGCCACTGACCTAAGTGCTCTGACAGCTGTTTCTAGGCAAATCATGGTTGCCTATATAGGCAGAAAAGACCTGCCCAGCAACAACAGCAAAGACACAGGATGTAGACTGTTATTGTGTCTCAAAAATGTATAAAAACTTCCAGTCTTTTAAGGATTAACCCAACATGAGTGGGAAAATAATTGAAACTAGTGAAAAGTCTAAAATATTTCATGAAATTAAGAAAATATTTTATGGCATAGGTTATTCTTACGGTTTTTGAATATCGCATTTTCTCTTTAAAACCAAGTTTCCATTTTATGCTCTGCCAAAGTCCAGGAGGTGTACCAGAAATGCCAGATACTGTTGCATAGTGGTTTCTCTACAATATAGAAGGCAATACATACACAACTCCATCTGTCTTTTTACAAGCTGATCAGTTTCTTTTTGACAATAGAGGAGGGTTCCACTTAATTGCATATCTTTTAATTGAAGAGCCATGTTTTTTGTTTTTTTTCTATTTTTTATTCAGATCTTAGGTTTTTAATTACATTCAAAGGCATATTTCATGAAATAATTTTACAAAGCGGTTTTATGCATGACACAGAAAGAAAATTAACAAAGTTTGTTATTCATTCATAGTGATATATTTATTTATTTATTTGTGTTTAGGGTCACACATTTCTGCACAATGGCTAATCATGACCGTGACAGTTTTGCGGGTGTGGAGGAAGCCGAAGTACCCGGAGAGAACCGCCGTGCAATGGCGAGCAACTGTCAGCTCCCCAACATACTAACTCCACACAAGCAGGGTTAGCATTGGTTGAAGGCAGGTGCACTACCAACATGCAGTACGCCTTAATACACAACGCCACCATGCCCCCATGTGGGCAATGGGGGTGAAGTGTCTTGCTCAAGGACACAATGCGGTTGCCACAGGTGGGATTCGACCCGAGGACCTCTCGGCTTGCAGCCTGCACCTCTACCTACTGTGCCACCAAGCCCCCCATTCACAGTGATATGAAGTAGTATGATACGGCAGCTTCCTGCAACACAGTGCAGCTACAAATGATAATTCATAGTGATATGAAGTATCATTTGTAGCTGCACTGTTGCAGGAAGCTGCCGTCTGAGTTTTGGTATGGGATCGAGGTGGTACATGCGTATCAATTTACTTACATGTACAAAGATGTGACTACGTTGGTGTATGAATGTCATTTTATATAAAATCCGGTGTCGCAGCCTCTCCACTCTCGCAAAAATTGTAATTCTTGTTAATTGTACACTCCTCTTAATTGAATACTCTTTTTTGGCAAAGTGGCCATTCAATTAACAGCATTCCCCTGTAAATATTTTTTACGAAAACAACAATGTTCCACTCTGAGCATAAAGATTAAACACCAAAACACTTGCAGTTTGACTGGCTGAACCATGATGGCTTTTCAGTTGATGAAGACTTACATGTATACAGTTTGGTAAAGGGGATGGGAAGCAGGACATATTTTGTTTAGAGTCAACCCCTGTAGAAATCGTTAATTAGTATAAATACTTTGGAGTCACATTTTATAAATGAGAATAGCTCAACAAAGATAAAAATATTAGATGTATTGAAGCGAAAATGGCAATGTACTCTCCTGTAAATAAAATGATCCTGGAAAAATAATAAATTATCCCAATCATGACATATGGCTGTGAAATATGAGGCTATCAAAATAAAAATTGTATCGAGAAGCTAGAATTATGGTTCTTGAAATTTGTTCTAAAGCTAAAATATCAACTGGTGATAGCATCGTATTTGGGAAGCTTGGCCTATACCAAATTAAAATTATAATCACATTTAGGTGCCTTAACTTGTAGGCAAAAGTAGTTACAGACAGACTCGCAAAAAATTTTCCCCTTCTCTATTCTCACCTACTTACAGACATATTTCTGGAAGGTATTCAAGTCTTTGGATCCTAAAATTAATTTTACTTCTAAATAGTACAGGCATGGATTAATCTGTACGTTGGGGATAGAAAATGGTTTGATCTTAGAATAAAGAAAAAAAGACTGTTTGCAATGATGAACAAGATTGGAGAGTACGCATTTAATATTTTTGATGTCAGTGTGTGGTCTCTTGATAGCTCTTTAAGAAAGTGTGACCTATGAAACAACACTATGTGCTAATTTCATTCGAGAAAAGTTAAAGATATTAGTTTGCTGATACATCTGACTGTACTGTCTTTGTTTGTCTACTCAATATGACGAGCTCCATATATTATTCAGTAACGAGAATCCAAAAATATAAAAAAATCTTCCAAAGTTTATAAAAAACCTTAATCAGTTTACAGATGATGTAAATCTTGCTGACCGTTTTTATTAAATGTATTCATGAAATATTTTTAATAACAAGAGACCCCAAGGGGGGTGTGAAGGAGCTTTAATCACTCATCTGAGAAAGTTGTTTAAAGAAGGATTTATGGTCACATTCAGCAACTACATGTCCATTTAGATAATCTAATTTCTAACTTGTGGATTCAAAGAAAAGAAAGAATAGATCTCATATTGCACGAAGTTAAAATTAGGGCTCCACAGGTAGTCCAAATATTACCCCATGGACTTTATTTGAACAAACTTTAATCTAAACCTCCTAAAGTTGTTGCATATCAAATATCAAAAGATTTGGAATAGTGGAACTATAGAAGATTTTTAAAGAATATTTCTTATATTGCACTAAGTTCAAATTCTGGCTCCCATATGGAGCTGAAATATGACACCAGGGACTTGATTTGAACAATTTTGAATCTGACCCCCTTAAGGGCTCTGTGTTCCAATCATCAAAAGATTTTGTTTGGTGGATCTGAAGAAACTTTTGAAAGAATTTTCCCCACAGGGAACCCAAATATGAACCCAGGGACTTGATTTGAACAAACTTGAATCTGACCCCATTAGGGATGCTGCATAACAAATATCAAAATATACTGACTGGTGGATCTGAAGAAGAAGATTTTCAAAGAATATTTCTCAAATGCCACAAAGTTTAAATTTAGGCCCCAAATATAACTACAGGGACTTGATTTGCACAAACTTGAATCTTGCCCCCAAAGGATGTTGTATACTCAATGTCAAGAGAGATCTGAAGAAGAAGAATATTTCTCATATTCCACTAAGTTAAACTTCGGGCTCCAACAGGGAGCCCAAATATGACTCCAGGGACTTGATCTGCACAAACTTGAATCTGACCACCCTATGGATGATGTATACCAAATATCGAGAGATTGTGACTGGTGGATGTGAAGAAGATTTTTAAAGAAATTTCTTCATATTGCAAAATTTAAAATTTGGTGCCCCATAGGGAGCCCAAATATGAACCCAGGGACTTGATTAAAACAAATCTGAATCTGACCCCTCTAATAATATTGTATACCAAGAATCAAAAGATACTGAATGGTAGTTCTGGCGAAGAAGATTTTTGAATTTTTAAAAAAGTTTTGTGGGGGCTATCAGCATTATGCCCATTGTGGTGCCGCCTCTAGGCATGGCAACTTTATTCGAAAAAAACCTGAATTGTCATATGATAAGGTGCATGCATTTCAAATTTGGTTCAATTTGGTCCAGTGGTTTATGAGGAGAAGCGGTTAATGTAATGTTTATGACAGAAGACAGACACACTGCATAATGGTCTAAAAGTGATCACTAAAGGCCTCCTTGACCTTCGCTCAGGTGGCTCTAGTTTGTCTGAAACTTGTATTGGGCCAATGTTTTTGGTAGCAAAATTTAGTGCTCTAACTTCTAAGAGGTGAGCAAAAATATGCTTAGACTAAAACGCTCTTCAATGGAAAAACCCAAATTTGTAGCAGTGATTCATTTCTGACATGCAGTATTGTGCTCATGCACCTATGGTGCACTCTAATTATAATATAGATACACTTTTCTCATGCGCCTGAAGTCTTTTCCTACCACAGCTTTTGAATGGTAAAATCCTAGTATGTAATCTTGTGCATGAAAGCAAAGTCCATTCTGTAAATAAAGAAGAGAGAAATATTAAATTTTATATTCTTTTTCATCAAGCCATTCCTGCTTGTTCGGATTGACACTGGCATATTATTCTGCACAATTTATCGTCCTACCTCACTTCAAAGTGAAAACCAATCAATAAACAAAGAGCCCCTCACAGTACAAATACAGGTATCCACTGATATCTGGCGGGCGAAACAGTCCGAGTCACTCTTTCTGGAGGAAGAAATTAACGGAATAAACGTTTTTTAGGGAAACGCCCATACTTCGGTCAGGGCCAGAGGCCACCAAATTACCAATCCAACAATCAGTACGGGAGACAGTGGTCAGACAGGTCATAAAATTATCAAAGGCCATACCGACGCAACCCAACGTTTCCAGATGGACAGGAAATAATGGTAAGTACACATTCCTTTGCAGGAAACATAACACACTTCCTTGACAACTGGAAGGAAATTACCAATGATTCTTATATCATTAATATTGTCAGGGGATATGAGATTGAGTTTGTATCTTCACCAATCCAGCATAAAATACCCCATCCTATTCTTTTTTCCCAATACCGAGACTGACTTAATCGACACTGAAGTTGAACAGTTGCTCGAAAAAGGTGCAATCACTTTTTCTTCTCCAGAGAAGGATGAATTCATTTCTAATAATTTTTTGAGCACAAGAAAAATGGGAAAATGCGTCCTATTATTAACCTCAGGTCTCTTAATAAATTTGTTGCCTATTCCCATTTTCACATGGAAACTCTTCCTTCAGTCTTGCAATTAATTCAAAAGAATGATTTCTTCATATCCATTGACTTACAGGATGCTTATTTTAGCATTCCTATCTGTGAACCACACAGAAAGTTCTTGAAATTTAAATGGCAAAATCATCTCTATGAGTTCACTTGTTTACCTTTCGGTTTGTCCTCGGCACCGAAAATCTTCACCAAAATTATGAAGCCAGTATTTGCACACCTCCGGAGTAGAGCAATACGATGTATATATTACATTGATTCCTTAGTCATGAGTCACATCAAGGCAGGACTTGTTGAAGATACTAAAACTATCACAGATCTCTTGCTCAAACTGGGTTTTCACATTAATTTCAGCAAGTCAGTATTAAGTCCATCAAGGGAGATAACTTATCTGGGATACATATTGAACTCGGCCACTTTCACAATTTCTTTACCCTCTCATAAAATTGAGAGTATAATTGCATTTTCCAAAGAAATGTTACATCAAAAGCACCCAAGAATTCTACAAGTGGCAAAGCTTATTGGTCTATATGTTTCAACTTTTCTAGTCATAGAACTTGGACCACTGTTTTATCGGAATTTGGAAAGGGATAAAACAAGGGCTGTTACAAAATACAATTCCTATTCAGGCTCAATGACACTGTCTAAAGAGGGCCAATCTGATATTAGGTGGTGGATATCCAATATTGCATCAATGAACAGTAGACCACTTCGATACCCTTCACCTTCTGAGGTTTTGGTGTCTGATTCTTCTTCCTTTGGATGGGGTGGTTTCTTGGGTGGCGACTGGATTAATGGACTTTGGTGCCTCTGAACAGTCAAAACACATAAACATTTTGGAACTTTTGGCAATATTCAAATGCTTAAAAGCTCTTGCCAACAATTTCACAGACTGCCATATCTGTATTAAATCTGATAATTCAACCGCTGTCTCTTACATTAACAATGTTGGGGGTAGGAAACCATCTCTTTTTAACATTTGTAAAGACATTTGGTTGTGGTGTTACAAAAGGAAAATACACATTTCAGCTGTTCACAATCCTGGCCACACAAATATTTTGGCAGATAATTTGTCCAGGGAACTCAAAAGTACATCTGAATGGAAGTTGAATCCGAAAATTTTCCTCCAGTTATGTGACAAATTGTTTTTCCCGTCAATTGATATGTTTGCTTCCAAGAAAAATCATCAGTTGCCAAAGTATTGCAGTTGGTATCCAGATGTTGATGCCTTAGCCATTGATGTTTTTTCTTTTCACTGGACTGGGCACTTACCATACTTATTCCCTCCTTTCAGGTTGCTCGGGAAAACACTGGTGAAAATAGAGGAAGACAAGGTAAATCATGCCATTCTCATCTGCCCCTGGTGGCCAACACAACAGTGTCACATCCTCCAAGCCTACAGGCTTGTATTCTAAGAATCCCCCTCATCCTGCGTATACTGCATATACTTGGATGAGGTGGGGGATTCTTTTTCATCAAGCCATTCCGGCTTGTTCGGATGTGACACTGGCATGATTTCAAAGTTTATCATTGAATACTACATGTAGGAGCCCAAAAGAGAAGTGAGGAAAAACAAATGACAAACACTAAACATGAACTTGGAAGTTTCCATGATTTAATTATTCATCGTACACATTTATTGATAGGCACTGCGTATACTTGGATGAGGTGGGGGATCATCTGCCATTGGGGAAAGGATTTTAAATTTTATGTTACTAACCTCTTTACTTTAAAATATTCTGTCATGGTATGAAAAGAATTAAATATAAGCTGTAGGAAACACTATACCACATCTCAGGATTACCTAGGCTTAAAGACCAGGGAGGCCTGAGGTGAACCATAGTCTAACAGATAATTGGTAGAATAGATGAGGTGATGTTGCTGCCATGCCATATATGCAAAATTTTGTTCACATTCATTACTTTCAACTTCCTGACTATGCCTACCGGTACTTGTGCATGAATACATGCAGGTTTTCGGTGTGCCATCAAATTTTCTTAGGATTTTCATCCAAGTTATTTTTATTACTTCACACTGTGTTATAAGAGCAACTGATGCAGGCGTATAGCCAGGACTCTATAATAGGGGGTGCCTTGGCCAGTTTGGGGGGTGGGGGATTTTTTTTTAGGGGGGGGGGGAGATATCTGAAAGGCCATTGTGTGGGGTTTCAGGGGCTTCCCCAGTTCTAATTAGGGCCCTCTGGTCATTGCCCCCTCCTCCCACTTCCCAGGAGGAGGGAACAATGACCAGATGGTCTTAGTTGGGACTTGACCCACACATACCCAAGACACTTCTGCAAATTTAATGCTCTTAAAGCAAATCTGAGGCATTTGTAGCATCTATAGCCCTATATTGGAGATTACTTTGGGGCTCTAGTTTGTGTGAAAGTTGCATTGGGAAAATGCTTTTGGTGGGGCAGTAAAAATTTTTGGAGAGGCAAGGTCTCCCCCCCCCCCCCCCCCCCCCCCCCCCCCCTGAGGTGAACCATAGTCTAACAGATAATTGGTAGAATAGATGAGGTGATGTTGCTGCCATGCCATATATGCAAAATTTTGTTCACATTCATTACTTTCAACTTCCTGACTATGCCTACCGGTACTTGTGCTTGAATACATGCAGGTTTTCGGTGTGCCATCAAATTTTCTTAGGATTTTCACCCAAGTTATTTTTATTACTTCAAACTGTGTTATAAGAGCAACTGATGCAGGCGTATAGCCAGGACTCTATAATAGGGGGTGCCTTGGCCAGTTTGGGGGGTGGGGGATTTTTTTTTTAGGGGGGGGGGGGAGATATTTGAAAGGCCATTGTGTGGGGTTTCAGGGGCTTCCCCAGTTCTAATTAGGGCCCTCTGGTCATTTCCCCTTCCTCCCACTTCCCAGGAGGAGGGAACAATGACCAGATGGTCTTAGTTGGGACTTGACCCACACATACCTAAGACACTTCTGCAAATTTAATGCTCTTAAAGCAAATCTGAGGCATTTGTAGCATCTGTAGCCCTATATTGGAGATTACTTTGGGGCTCTAGTTTGTGTGAAAGTTGCATTGGGAAAATGCTTTTGGTGGGGCAGTAAAAATTTTAGGAGAGGCAAGGTCTCCCCTCCCTCCCTCCCCCCCCCCCCCCCCCAGCTATGCTACTGAATCCTCTCTCACAATTCCGACTCAATCTTGAGAACATGATAAATGACATAAAATGCAACATGTTTATTACAATTTACTTACCTGACTCTGAATTAGTATGGGAAGAAATTTTGTCTGTAATTTGGTACAATGTTTACACCTCACCACACTGGTTAAAATAACCCGTGACTGAACTGTCAGCCTGCTTATCATGTGTAGTAACTTCATTTTTCCTTAAATGAAGACAAACCAAGTATTCACTGTTCAATTAACAATACATATTATCACCACTTTACCGGGCATTCTCCAGTACATTAATGGAATTTGGCAGAAAAGAAGGTAATTCATTGAGCTATGCAACTGGAAGCATGCAGTGGGCTGTTAATGAAAACAAAACTCATTAACAGCCTGCTGCCCGCTTCCAGTCATGGTAATAACTGTAATAACATGATTTTGTTGGGTGTCCTGGTTTGTTAACGTCCCTCCAGAACTGAATAACAGCTCCTCTGTTACTACTGGACCTTAAAACTTTGACTCGAGACGGTAAAAACCCTTGGACTTCTATTCATTCCACCTGGGCCATTAATAAACTGTAATGCCCTCAAAACTCATGTTATTGTTAAAATGAAGTAAAGGTAACAACATTTTTATTCATAAATATATGCTTATGATAACTCCATTTTTACCATGTACACAAATTTCCACCACCACCCCTCAATAATTTTCCATTTAGGGGGTTTTCGGGATTTCCATCTGGAATGGAGTTTTAGTTATCGATTTGCCCTTTGCTTGTAATCATGCACTTTCTTGCAAGACTAGAATTGATACTTATGTCACATACAGTTGGTCAAACAAAAGGAGGTCTGTAGTAACTGATACCTGATTCAGGCTGTTGAGGACCCAGTGTGACCAATTTGGAGTAACCTTGTGGTATAAGTTAATTAAATAAGATGTTGCGTCATGACTACTATATGCACATTTTATAATCCAAAAATAATCAAAGAAGAATTGAGTTTTTGAACTATAATCCCGACTGACGAATATTCCAACAACATCATCAAGGCAAGCCTTCAATGAAGGCATGCTTTGATGATGTAGTTGGAATATTTGATAACTTGGAATACAAGTGATCAAAATCGTGCCAGCTCGGTCATCTTTGCAATGCCCATGAATAAAACTTAATAATGTTAAATATGCAGAAAGAATGCAAAAAAATATTTTGCCTGGTTCTTACTGTACAAATCAACTCAACATTTTAAAATTCTGACGCCTGAAACTTCAAAAGTTGTTTCCAGAAAATTTTGCTGATGTATATTGTTTAGATATATTTCTTGGTTTACACTGATGGCTGAAATGGTACAGAGCTGAATATGACTCAGCTTGTGTTTTATTTGTAAGGATAGTTTTTTTTAAATTAGCATTTTGAATTTTCTTTACATAGATCTACAAAAAGTACACACTTTAAACAAATGATCTAATTTTAACTCAATAAAAATTTTAGGGTCAGCAGGATTTTTAAGGGTAGGCCCAAAATTATTACTGAAACATTATATAAGGCATGAAGTCAACTTTAGCTGATCTTTCATACCTATGCTGCCTACTTAAGAGGACACTAGGCATTGGTTTTCGATGTCCTACATGTATTTTACCAATGAAGCAAACTTGTTTACTGCAGTAAACAAGCACTACTCCATTTCTAGGGGGTTTCCATAATCATGAAAGAGGTCCTTGTTTCAACTGAGCTGTTTCACTTTGTATGTGTATGAAAGGATGTGGTGTCATAAAAATTCAAACAAGAAGCCCAAGGGACATGAAGTACCACCCCCAACCCCTAATGCCAAAACCCATGATTTTTCACAAAGATTGAAGATTTTCAAAAACAATCATTCGCTTATTATTTATCAGATATAAGAGTCAAACTGATGTTATTTGGAATATTTTTTAAATGTTTCTCCCATTACCAATGGGAGTGACAGGCAGTCAAAGTTGGGGTGCTGTGGCATAGCAGCCCTCAGAATGGCCAAAGTAGCTTAATATCTACAAAGTTGTGAATGATCACTGTTAGGACATAATCTGTCAATTGTGAAATTATTCAGACCAGTGGAATTGTGAAAAATGTTTTTTAATGTTATGCCTAATTGTTATGCCTAATACTCAGGTTACAAGGTGTTTTCCTCCCACCCCACCCCTCCCAAAATTACACTAGAGGATTAATTTGAGTAAATGGTTCTTCACAAAGATGTTATGTGTGTGTGTGAATACTACTCACGAAGAGAGAAGAAAATTTTCAACTCGGAAACTGTTTATAAGTATTGTTTTTAATATTAGTTTTATTTCAGGGAAGTTTTTATATATTTAGTTTTGCAAGTGTGTTTGGGAGGATCGTACGGTGTAATAAGGAGGTTTAGGTGATAGGTTTTTCCGGTTTTGTTGTTTGTTTGCCTTAGTTGCCTTTTTTCGTGTGTGTTTGTTGCCCTGGTGTTTTTGTCGTTTTTGGTCATTGTATAATATTTGTAGTCATGAATGGTAAGTGCACGACGGGTGTTCAGACGGAGGTAAGTATGGGTGTTAAGGGAGGTCTGAGGGAGGTGAGTCGAGGGGTGCAGGTGGGGGAGAGTGAGGATCCGGGGGCATGCAGACAGTGTAATATGAGGTATGGTGGTGGTCGGTCAATGGAGAGTAGTGGGGTATGTGCGAATTGCAGGGATATTTTACAGTTGTTAGAGAAGTGTGTTGGATTTGAGCGGGAGATTGCAGAGCTGAGAGGGAGGTTGGGGAGGGCCGGTGTATCTTGAGTTACCCCGTTGAAGGTTACCTACGATGGTGAGGTGGAAGGTGGGTGGAAGGTCGTTGTGGATTCAAGGAGGAAAGTGGGAAGCAGGAAACGTGGGGGAATAATGCTTGATGTGGGGGGTTTAACTGAGGAGGGGGGTTCTAGTAGGAAAATTCGGAAGGTGGCGTCAGGTCAGGGCTGCGTCGAGTCCGGAAGCCAGAGTCGGCGTAAGGCTGCCAAGGTTGCTAGGCGGTGTTTAGAAAACAGGTTTAGTGTTTTAGACTCTGATACCCCTGGGGACGAGAGTGAGGGGGAAAGTGTGGGGGGTGAGATGGTTGGTGATGATGATAGGCCAGTCGGGGTAAGGAGGGCGGTCAAGAGAAAGAGGGGGCCAGGAGCTTGCAAAACGAGAGGAGGTGCAGATGATATAGGAACTGGAGCCAGAGAAAGAAAATTAGTTGTAGTGGGGAGCAGCATTGTACGTGGGATTGACAATGTTGTTTGTGGTCCTGATAGTTCCAATCGAACAGTCTTGTGCTTTCCGGGGGCGAAGGTGGAGGATCTCAGGGACCGGGTAGACGGCATTGTGGCAGGGTCAGGGCCGGAACCGGTAGTGGTGGTCCATGTGGGGACCAATAATATCAGGGAGAGAAGGTCAGTAAGTTTGGTGGAGTCGTATAGAGGCTTAGTTGGCAAACTGTTAAGTAGGAATGCAAGGGTAGTCGTATCCGGGGTCCTTCCTGTCCTTGGAGGTGGGGACGAACGGAACTCAAGGATTTTGGCACTAAATGAAGAGTTGGAGGACTACTGTGTTGATCTGGGAATTCCCTTTATCGACCATTGGGACACGTTTTGGGGCAATGGGAGCATGTACGGGCGTGACGGGCTGCATCTTAGCAGGGTGGGGAAACGGGTATTAGGGGATAAAATTCTACGGGTAGCAGAGCCTTTTTTGGAGAGGAGCGGGGTGGGAGGTCAGAGGCAAGTATAACGAGAGTGGACATAGGTGGGGTGAACAAGAGTGAGGGGGACAGAATAAGTTTACCAAGACTAGCACCAGAAAACAATGGGCCCAGTAGGCGGAAGCCAATGAACCTCGGTACCCTGAAAGTGGGTTATAGCAACATCCAGGGTCTCCACCGGAAAGTAAGTGAAATTGCTACATTGATCGAGGCAGAGGAAATTGATGTCATGGGCTTAAGCGAGACGTGGGTAAGACACGAGGAACGGGTTGACCAAGTAAGCGGGTGTGTGTGGATAGGTGTAGGGCGAACGGAAGGCCAGAAAAAGGGGGGAGGGGTAGGCATGTACATTAAAGAGGATTTAAAACCGTCGCTGATTACAGATCTGGAAGATATCATCACCTCGGCTGATGTGTCAAAAGAAATTGGATGGGTAAAGATCAGTCTGAGAAACAAAAGTATTGCCCTTGGGATTGTGTACTGTGCAGTGGAGGGAAGTAAACCCGAGTGGAATGACTCGATATACTTAACACTAAGGTCCAATATCACTGAACTAGAAAACAGGGGGTTCGGTATAATTCTGATGGGCGACTTTAATGGACACATAGGTGACAAGGAAGAAGGCATAGAGGGTGGGGACAAGAAAGTCAACAGGAATGGAAGGAAGCTGTTGAACTTCACAAATGAGCTCGGTCTGAAGATTCTGAACAGGGACGCTAGATGTAAGGGGAAATGGACCTGGGAGAGAAACGACAGAAAATCAATAATTGACTACATTCTCATAGATATGAATTTATGGAGGGAGGTGATAAGGGTAGAAGTGGATGATGAGGGCAAAATGGAGTTGGATAGTGATCACAACTTGATTACAGTGACGATGAGGGCCAAAAACCTAGAGAAAAGGAAAGGAAGCTTCAAGGAGATTTGGGAACTCAAAAAGGATGCCGACTGGGCGAAGTTCGAAGAAAAACTGAAACCAAAGCTTGCAGCCGTACACAAGGGGGGTAGTGTCCAGAAGATGGCCGACGCCATAGTTGTGAGCCTAGTGGAGGCAGGGAAGGAAAGTGTAGGAAAGATTAGGGTGCCAACACGGGAACTTGGGTACAGAGTGAACGAAGAATTGAAAAGGGCCATAAAGGTTAGAAAAGATAAATGTGCTGCATACAGGAGAAGTAGAAAACTTAAGGGGGTGGAAAGCAATGAGGCCATGGTGGCAAAGGAAGAATACCAACAAGCACGAAATAAAGTAAATAAGATTAAAGACGACAACCGGAGAGTGCAAAATAGCAGTCTTATTAGGACGATAAGAACGACAGGGGGGTCGAGTTCGAGCGTATTTTGGAAATGGGTGAACAAACGTAACAAAGGGAATAACCAACAGAGCATTAAAGTAGATGACAGAGTTACAGAAGAGCGAGATCAAATCGCATTAGAACTAGTCAAGCACTGGGAAAAGGTAAACGATAAGCGATGGGGCATGGGGAACCCACCGGAGTGTCCGAACCAGGTCGAGGAAAATCTCTCGGACTTCGTGTGCAGCGAAATCAAAACTGAGGAGGTGCGAAGGGTGATCTCAAAATTGAGGAATGGAAAAGCGGGAGGGGTGGACGAAATTCCTAACGAGTTTATCAAAAAAGGGGGAGAGGAACTCTTGGAAAGCCTGACTGCCCTATTCAATTTAGCCATAGAAAAACAAGAGGTCCCAAAGGAGTGGAGGGAAATCAAAGTGACGTTTATTCACAAAAAGGGGGAAAAAGACGTTTTGGATAACTATCGAGGGATCTCTGTCAGTAGCAACATTGGAAAGGTTTTCTGTAAAGTCCTTTATGGGAGACTAGAGGAGGTAATTGAGGAGAAGGGTTTTTTGGGAGAAATCCAGAATGGCTTCAGGAAGGGAAGGAGAGTAACCGACCATCTTTTCACGCTATCCCAAATGATAGAATCCGCGAAAGCAAAAAAGAAAAAGATGTTTATGGCCTTTTTGGATGTCAAAAAGGCATACGATAGAGTATGGAGGGAGGGTATGTGGCGCAAGCTGGAGGCTCTGGGCTTAGGAGGCGAGTTTGTTGGAATTATGAAAGCATTATATAAAGATGTACAGAGTGAACTTAGTCTGGGAAACATTACAACAAAACGTGTGCCTATGGAGATAGGCCTAAAACAGGGGTGTATCCTTTCGCCAATCCTGTTTGCATTGTACATCAAAGGTTTAGGAGATGAACTCCTGCGTAGCGACGAGGGGGTAGCAGTTGGGAACTTGAAGATCCCAGGGCTATTTTTTGCAGACGATATGGTTCTAGTGTCAGAAAGCGAAGAGGGGCTAACGAAAATGCTGGGAATTGTTGGGAAATATGGGAGCAAATGGAGACTCGAACTTAATGAAAGCAAGAGCAAAGTTATACCTGTGGGCCGCAAAGTGGACCCCACTCGAAGGTGGAGAGTGGGTGAGTTCTGCATTCCGGAAGGGAGCAGCAAACTTCTCAGTGTAGGAGAGACAGGTGATTACGAGTATTTGGGGGTAAATATAAACATTACAGGAAGAGGCATCTACCGAAACCACACAAATAAATTGATTCTGAAGGGGAAGCGAATCCTTAACCAAATGAAACTTATAGGGAGAAACAGTTTCAATAAGGTTTTCGTGGGGAAAACCATTTGGGAAATGGTGGGGCTGCCAAGTATAACATACGGTACGGAAGTGGTACCTCTAAACCAGACGGCCATAAAGAGCTTGGAAATCTTACAGAACGATGCAGGCCGATGGATAACGGGGTCGAGCAATGCCGCAGCGCTAGAAGCAATCAGGGGTGAGCTTGGGTGGATGAGGATCAAGGACAGGATAGACCTGTTGAAACTCGGTTATCTTAATTATTTGGTGAATCTCCCCGAAAGCCGATGGTGTAAAGTAATGTTCCTGCAAATCTTCAACTCAAATATCAAAACGGGGTGGATGGTCCAAGTGAGGGAGCTAGTAGAAAACTACTCATTGGAGATCTCGGACCTGGACGTTGGGGCAAACCAGGGTAAAAAAATCGTCAGAGAAAGGGTCTTGGAGGATTGTAACCGTAATTGGCGAGAGGGGGTCAAATCAAAGAGGTCTTTGGGTGGCCTGCGTGATAAAGAGAGGCCAGGTTTTGAAGAGTACCTTGATGGCACCTTTGGGGGGTCACTGCTGTTCAAGCTGCGGTCGCGATCCCTGGAGCTGAGGGGAAAAATTGGTAAAGACGGTGAAAGGGAGTGCCAGATGTGTAACTTGGGCATGGTGGAGACCCTGGAACACTTCCTTCTAGAATGCCCTAAGTATCAGTCTAAAAGAATGAGATTCAATGGGAGTATAATGGGGAAGTGGGATGGGAGAATGAAGGACATGTGGTTAGTGGGAGACTCAAAGGAGAGGGTTAATGTGCTAATCGGAGAGATTGGGAAGAATGGGGCAAGGGATGTCATCAAGCAGTTCGTCTCCGAATGTTGAGAGGAGAGGAGAAGCGTGGGAACAGGGAGGCAGTTGGGAGTTCAGGGGTAACCAAGGCCTTCTCGTTCGAGAACCGCGACAAATCAGCGGCTGGCCAAAGTGTTATTATTATTATATATTATTATTATATTATATATTAAATCTGGAATCATTTGGAGCAGTGAATTAGGAGAAGATTTTTTAATGTTTTCCCTATTACCCATATTGTTAAAATCTTGGGCCTGTGATGACATGCTTAAACTTAACCCTTATTTATTTTTTTAATTTGTTAATTACATACTCATTTTTCACTATTTGACTCTACTATCGATGCAGCAAGAACTAAGAGGTAAGATCTCAAGAAAATGTTAATATTATTATCACTTGGAAAACTTTGTGCATTTTTAAAATACTATTTTCAGCCTTGAATCAGTTAATTTTATATGTGATATTTCAAAGTAATGAGCAGGGGTTGGCTAAGAAAATTAACTCTTTACATAACAAATGATCCAAATGCTCTGCACTTTGAACTTTTCATTCTCCAGTACATTAATTGTGTTAATTATTTATGGTACCGGTATGTATATGTATGTCACTGTTATTAATCTTCAAAAAGATTTGGCCTCAGTAAGAAATGGCCTCAGGAATATTCTGCCCCATGAAGATTTGGCCTGTGAAGATTTGGTCACCAATAAAGAGCAACATGGTCATAAAGGTTTAACAGATTTATTTTTTAATTCAGCAATCTTCTTATTTTTCATAACATACTTTTCAGTTGTTATGGCATTAATCTTCAAACTGGAAGGTCCACAGTTTGATCCCCGCCAGGGGTAACTCAGATGTGTCCTCGGGAAAGGAACTACAACCAATTGCCCAATTAGGGTATCTGATAGTTGTTCACCATTGCTCAGTGGTTCTCAGCAGGTACTTCATTTTCCTCCACCTGTAAAATTATCTGACACAAGGTGAGCCTGGATGTCAAAAATGTCCTTAAACCCTAAAATATAACATAAACATAGTTTCTTCTCTGTGGCTTGTTTTCTGATTTCAGCTCATTAGCAATGACACTTTAATCTTCAATACAGTACAGTGCCTGCTGTAATTATTGAAGAATAACCTTTAGAAAATTTCTGCAGTTATCCTGCTACTCATATCCAATGGTAGATAAAATTCACAGCATCGCAATTAGTAGTAATTCACCCTCCACAAAGTGGTAGTAAACAATAGGTACATTTCATATTTCACAATTTTGTCATAATTAGAAGCCTTAAATCATGCAAAAAATATAGAAAAAGATGAATTAAAAATTTAAAGTAAACAGTGTTTCTACTTCCAGGAAGACTCAGCCTCTAAGGTGAGAAGATTCGGCCTTGACGGAGGTCAAATATTCCCCCAAAACATGTCTGGGCCATAGCCTAGGCCTACCATCCAGAGGGCAAATCTTATTGGACCCATCAATATATACTCTCACAATCATCAATAATAGTGATGTGACTGTTGTTAATCTTGAAAAAACCTTTGGTCATCAGTCATCAGACATCACTATTATTTAGAAATGAGTGATAATGCCATCATTATTATTAATACCTAGTAATGCAATCACTATTATTAATTTTAACAGTAATTGAGTAAATGCAGGACATCTCCATTATTCAATTTCAGCATTGATATTGTTCTCAGGTATGAGCATGAATTTGACTATTCCTGTCTGCTGTGGAAATGCTGTTTACTCTTGTCTCTTCTTGTTGCACCAATTATTACACCAAATAGACAAACGAGGATAATTTTCCAAATACAGGGCTTATATTTCGTCTAAATTTGTGAGAATCCATTTGGATTCTCGTGATAATGGTTGCGAGAATCCATATCTACTATGAGTGTCCCAGGATTCCAGGACGCCACCATGGTTCAACCACTGCTGTATACTGATAACACATGTTAACCTTTTACCCAACACACCTTTTTAATTTTTAAAACTAAATTTGATATTTTTCAAACAATGAATAATAAATAAATGATAAAATAATTAAATGAACAATATTTACCAATAAAATCTTACAAATATGGCTGTCATTGGAACCGGTTCAATGAGCCGGTTCCAATGACAGCCATATTTGTGCAATTTTATTGACAAAGTGTCAGGATATTTCAGGTCATGTTAGCCTTCTATTAATTAATTTGTTGTGTTAGATAAAGGGTTAAGTTGACTCAATTCTTTTCACGCGAATCCTAGCAGAGGTGCAGCGAGAATCTACACGGATTCTCGTCGGTTTTATTGCGCGAATCTTTGTGCGAATCGATTCTCGGATTCTCGGCGAAATATAAGCCCTGAAATATTGAATTTGAAATGAAACTTTTGTCACTTTTTGTCAGGGAAACTTTAAAATCAGAAACATTCATTCTCAAGTACTAAATACAAAGTTAAGGGCCTATATAAGTAATGGAATTTTGTTTATTTTGAAATTCTCACCTCTCATATTCCTTAAATTCAGATTAAATATACACAAAGTATACATCAAAATGAAGGTTGGGATGTATAGAACACGAAACACATATGTAATCGACTCATAGAGTCGACTGTAGGCACCACTGGTTCCTGGAAGTCTGCTACCGTATTCGCACCAGAACTGATAATAAAATAATATTTCATCAGAACAACTTGTGGCCAAATATGCTTCATATATCCAATAACAAAACTAGGCATTCAAAACACTTTCGAATACAGCCATAGGTCTGCATTTTGGAAAAGGACAACACTGTCTGCATTTTTTATTGAAGATGGTTTCCATGCTCGACAGACATGCGCAAATCACTCATTACCATGAATTTCCATCAAAAAACAAAATCGTAATTCTAAGAAATTTCAACAGGTATCATGATACCTTGCATTGAATATGGCAACTGTGCAATCTCTATCTAATAACTGTTAACTGTATGAAGGCGATCTTTTTCATTATTTGATTTTAGACGGCGTTGTTTTTACATGCTTTTTCTGTCCGATGACGTCGGCCGGAAATCGAAAGTATACTCATACGTAAACAAAAGCAAAGGCGTTGGAATTTCCCCATTGCAGCTCTGTCGACGTGTTTTGAAGAATTTTTATCCCTTAGCTTTGTTCTTGGATATGTAAAGCACATTTGGCCCCAAGTTGTTTTCGTGAAATATTATTTTATTATCAGTTCTGGTGCGAATACGACAGCAGACTTCCAGGAATCAGTGGTGCCTACAGTCGACTCTATGAGTTGATTACACATGTGTTTCGTGTTCTATACATCCCAACCTTCATTTTGATGTACATTTTGTGTATATTTAATTTGAATTGAAGGAATATCGGAGGTGAGAATTTTCAAATAAACAAAATTTCATTACTTATATAGGCCCTCAAAAACTAATTTATTAATTAATAATTTGCACCCCACCCCCCAAAAAAAAAAATAAATAAAAAAATGTTGGTCTGTTTAGTGGTTAATTTTCACGGGTCCATAAGTTGACCGCTGATGGATGCGACGGTAGAAATGTGTACGACTCACCCGGAAAGGATTTTCTTTGGGACCCCAACTGGAACGTGCAATGTCAAGGTTAAAGTGATGTTCAGGACATTTCATTCAGACAGGGAGATAGATTCTATTTTCCGTGATACAGATAAGATTTTTAATAGTCCTGTTTTACAACTCCGCCCCAAGTATTATTAATATTAGAATTTGCATAGACTACATTGGCGTATTCAGACAAAGCTTTCTTCTTACTGTTTTTTTTTAAAAATGTTTCCACAATAAAATTATCAACTAAACACCAACCTGTTTTCTGTGCTTAATTTGTCGAAGTACTTGACAAGTAACAATTGGTACCATTGTTAACAGGCTCCGGTCGTTTCGTCCCAGGCTTAATCAGATCAACATCAGTCACACAACATTCAAGTTCAACAAACCAGATATATAATTATAATGACAAAAGTAAGACCACTTGGCAGGGCCACCAGATTGGGGGGGGGGGACTCCTGCCCCCACTGAATTGCCCTAATCTTATGGGTGCCCAGGCCCAGCCCTTTTGATCTTCCGATGGCCCTGCTTGGGGGCATTTTACAAATAATAATAATAATAACACTTTGGCCAGCCGCTGATTTGTCGCGGTTCTCGGACGAGAAGGCCATGGTTACCCCTGTACTCCCAACTGCCTCCCTATTCCCACGCTTCTCCGGTTTACTGACGTTTCGTACACAAGACGTTTCGTGCACGCGACGATTCGTACACAAATAAGACGTTTCGTACACAAAAATTGGACGTTTCGTACACGAAGTGAGCGTTTCGTACACGTGTTTAATTATCTGTTTTAGACCTTGTATTATAAAATTAATTATTATTTTTGTTACATTAAATTAATATTTTGACATTTATGAATATCTCCTGTGAATATTTATGTAAAATTATTCCTGTTTTTATAGATACTGTTGGTGTTTAATTGCATGTTGAATAAGTTAATTTTCCTTGATTACTTTGATTTATTGTTTGATTTACTGTTTGATTTTACCGATGAGTGACTTGTTTGAATATTGCCGGGATGTTTTTAGGTTATTTTGTTTGTACATGCGATGGCTAATCTAGTCAGCGGTAAATTGCAAAGAGTCTGACCGTCGCCGACGATGAAAATATTGAAGGCCGGTTTGGGTAAAAATGTGGAGGCCGGTTTGGGTTAAGTGTAGGCCGGTTTGGGCCAAAATGTCGGAGGCCGGTTTGGCTGGAGGCCGGTTTGGGCGTATTCGTACACGATGAGGAGGAGCTCAGAAGCTACAACATACTGGTGGTGTTAAATGACACCAAATACTGTTGCTATCAATAAAGGGCAAATATCGATAAAATAAAATCAGTTTAGCATAATGCAATGAGGTGATTCGCCGAAAATGTACAGTATCGCTGGTGATAAATTGTCATAAAAACGGAATAAAATTTTATCACTATCAAAGATAGCAATATATTTTATATTGATGTAATACAATAAAATCACATGCAGAATACAACAAACACATAAAAACAAAACATGTTATTTTTGTTTAATGAATTTGTTTTAATTTAGTATGTATGAGATTTCAACTAAAATCACCACGTATTTATTGGAAAATAAAATTATTTCACGCAAGAAAATAGTCTTCTTTCTTTCTTTTAAACCCAAAATCTGAAATTAGAAGGAAAAAAAGTGAGATATAAAGAGAAAATGCGAAATTAAAATCTGTGTACGAAACGTCCAGGCGTTTTGTGTACGAAACGTCCTAAATTGGCCGTGTACGAAACGCCCGTGTACGAAAAGTCCAGCACCCCGCTTCTCCTCTCCTCCCAACACTCGGAGACGAACTGCTTGATAATATCCCTTGTTCCATTCTTCCCAATCTCTCCGATTAGCATATTAACCCTCTCCTTTGAGTCTCCCCCTAACCACATGTCCTTCATTCTCCCATCCCACTTCCCCATTATACTCCCAGTGAATCTCATTCTTTTAGGCTGATACTTTGGGCATTCTAGAAGAAATTGTTCCAGGGTCTCCACCATGTCCAAGTTACACATCTGGCACTCCCTTTCACCGTCTTTCCCAATTTTTCCCCTCAGCTCCAGGGATCGCGACCTCAGCTTGAACAACAGTGACCCCCCAAAGGTGCCATCAAGGTACTCTTCAAAACCTGGCTTCTCTTTATCACGCAGGCCACCCAAAGACCTCTTTGATTTGACCCCCTCTCGCCAATTACGGTTACAATCCTCCATGACCCTTTCTCTGACGATTTTTTTACCCTGGTTTGCCCCAACGTCAGTAGTTAGGGGAGCCACTATAGACCCAAGCATTTTTAACACTGAGTTTTCCATAGGGTCCATTGCCTTAGTGTTAAATTGTGTAACTTATAGACCCAAGAATTTATAGTTGTGTAACTTATAGACCCAAGAACTTATAGACCCAACATGTATGCACAGTGGTGGCACAGTGCATACATGTTGGGTCTATAAGTTCTTGGGTCTATAAGTTACACAACTATAAATTCTTGGGTCTATAAGTTACACAATTTAACACTAAGGCAATGGACCCTATGGAAAACTCAGTGTTAAAAATGCTTGGGTCTATAGTGGCTCCGCATCATGCATTATGACCAGCTCTTATAGTACATTTTTGCTTATAAGTTTATCACTGGAGGATAAGGGAACTGGTTTTGTCTTTTTTATATAACAAAGACTTGATTGTGTACATGAGAAGATCTCTTTCTAATAGTGTGGGTAGCCCTTAGAAGGGCTGCCACGAAGGCACATTTTGAAATCACACTCATTTGTGAGAGTAACAAATTATTGATAGGTTAGAATGACAAACAGAGATAATAAGAAATAGGATGAATGAGTTTAAGTTGTATCCTGATTTTTTTGTCAAGATAAAATTCAATAACTTGTATCCAGATTTTGTAGGAATCCTCATGAGAATTCACTTAAATCTGGATACAGGTTATTGGATTTAACTTCACATTTTTTATATCGTCTTTCTGGCTGCCAATTAAGATCAGGATACAAGTCAACTTTCTTCACCTGGTATTTCTCCAGTTCATAACCGCGGACAGCTAAGAACTGTCTTATCCCTGCCTTTCGCTCCAACTCATCAATAAGCTGCTGACCCCACTGTCGAGTGTATTTCTGAGGTCCACCACTTCTCCTCATATGACCGAAAATATCTTCAGCTAATTGGCGTCTCCGTGCTTTCTCTCTCTCTACTCTGATGGATTCTTTTTCTAATCGGCGATTCCAATCAGCGTCAGACATTTCCCCGGACCTCCACATTCTGTATTCATTCATCTCTAGCGAGAACTTCATGTTGTCTCAAAATGAATTGTTTGGAATGCGTGCTAGATTTTATAGACAATGCGAGGATCGGAAATGCACTGGAGAACGCTCACGCGACAATTTTGATCGAGTGCGGGAAAAAATTGTTGACATCGGACGGCTGTGATAGTAAACGTGTGTTATCAACAATATTTTCCCGCACTCGATCAAAAATGTCGCGTGAGCATTCTCCAGTGCATTTCCGATCCTGGCATTGTCTATAAAAACACTGCTGGAGATATCATAACGTCATTTTTCTTATCATCAATCATGAGAATTGAGCTATCCATCGAGGTAAAGATTCCATCACTAGAAGGTGAATGTGGGCCACGAGAAGTGAAGAAGGAGAGAGAGGACTGCAATACTATTCCACCAGAAGAGGTGAAGATGGAGAGAGAGGAGCGTAATACTATTCCAAGGAGTAATTTGCGAAGATTGGCAAGAAAAGCTGGGGTGAATAATATCTCACCATTGTCACTTGATGAAGCTGAAGAAGCCTTACACTGTTTTGTTCGAAAATTGATAAGAGATACCTATCATTATGTAACAATTAGGGGAAGAGGATCACAACATCTCGTCAATCAAAAGGATGTCAAGAGAGCCGCAAAGAGAAATGGAATAAAGTTGGTAAACTAAACATTTTTTGTTTAGTAAAAACGGCCCTTATAAGGGCCACCATATTCTTAAAAAGAGATATCACGTTTACACACTTGAGTGGCACATTTCAGTGCTACCACAATGGAATGAATTGAACTTTTTTTGTTCAATTGTATTTTCATTACTCAATTCAAAAGAGGTTAACCTCATAGCTCCCACACTAGATTTCCCTGTCATGGCATATTTTTTGTGTTTGCAAATTATTTTTGTTTTTACCTAAATGTTTTTGTGTGAAAACATTTAGGTAAAAAACAAAAATAATTTGCAAACATAAAAATATTTTTGTGTTTGCAAATTATTTTTCTGTCTTGCAAGTTTTTTATTTTATAAGAAAAATATTTTTTGTGTTTGTAAAATGAATGTTATGAAAAAAAAAACTTTTTCATAACATTCATTTTACAAACACAAAAATACTTTTTTCTGTTTGCAAATTATTTTTCTGTCTTGCAAGTTTTTTTATTTTATAAGAGAAATATTTTTTGTGTTTGCAAAATGAATGTTATGAAAAAAACTTTTTCATAACATTCATTTACGAACACAAAAATATTTTTTTGTGCTTGCAAAATAATGTTATGAAAAATGTTTTTTATTTTTAAAAAATCTTGAGTTGGAAAAAATTTTCCCCTGTTTAAATAACAACAAAATAATATTACCTTTTTTCAAATCCGAAAATTTTATTCCATGAATATTTACAGATTTGTAAATGTCTTTTATGAAAATGTCACTTTCAAAAACTGTTTTCAATGTTTCTTGGCAAGTTTTCCTATTTTAGAATTATTGTCTTTAGCTTTTCGTTTTCTTGTAACTTTCTTTGGTGGTTCCTCTTTCTCTGGAAATAATACTTCTAACTCATCATCTATTTCCATTTTTGTTTCTTTGGGTATATCCATATTATATAATAATGTATCATCATTATCATCAAACTCTGGTAACACAGGTTCTGCTAAGTCAACTTTCTTATTTGTAAAGTTTATATGGGGAGGTGGTGGTAATGGTAGTGTGCTCATCCCCTGTAAAGTGTGGTTGTCAATGTCTTTTTCATCAAGTTGTAAGTTGAAACCTGTAATCGGTAATCTATCTTCTGTATGCTTTATGTATTCTGACCATGGATAAACTTTTACCGGTCCTCGTTGATCAACAGCTGGCGAACCCCATCTTGGTTGAGACACAGAGTTATTCGATAGCTTTTTCAATCTGCATTCATTTATCCAATGTCCTCTCTGATTGCAATAAAAACATGGCCCTTTGTCTGAACATGTATTCGCCCAATGTCCTTTCTGATGACAAATGGAACAAATCATCTCTTTAGGTGTTGATATCAATTTATAAAGTTCATTCACAAGTTTTCTAACTTCTCCCCATTTAGATGGTTTATAGTAAATACTTTTAGCATCACTTGCTTTTTCTAATCTTGGATCTGTAACTCTATCCATCTTTAACTTTTGGAGTGTTTCAAAAATATGTCTTGTCTTCTTGAAGTCAAAAGCAAGTGTGAAACATCTTAAGATTCTTCCTCCTTTTATACTTTTTTAATGTACATTTAATTGTACATTTAAATGTTCAATAACGTGCATTTACACACAATTGTTTAAATATACATTCATTTGGTTACAAACAGTTATGCTATCTCTTACACTCAATAATCTCTGGATACTATATTGCTGTTGTTAAATGTGTTTTAGTGAATTTAATATTGACTGAAAGATACACTAACAAATAAAATATTTACCATAGGAATATTTCCCATAGAGTGAATGGATTACATTTTATAACTTTTCAAATGTGTATAAGAAACATTTATTAACAGTATAATTCAGTGGGTATTAAATGTACATTTAAATGCACAATTAAATGTACATTAAAGGAAAATATAAAAAGTGGGGGAATCTTAGGTTGATTCACACTTTGGTTTTTGACTTCAAGAAGACAAGACATATTTTCAAAAGCTAGAAGACGATAGAAGAAAAAGATGAAGAGAGCCATTGACGAATCCAGTGAGACAGAGAGTGAAGTAGATTACAAGAAGCAGAGAGTAGAATCAGCAAGAGACTTATACACCATCCACCCACTCCTACAAAAAACATCAAGAAAATTCCATTCCAAATCACATGTATGCAGAATAACCTTTAAACAATTTAATCAAAAGAATCCATTTGACACCCTTGGAAAAGTCTTTGACAGTTTGGTAGATGATATTAAAGAAGAATGTGGAGTAGAAGACAACGATCCAATGAGAATATCAGTTGACCATCCAGGATTAGAAATAGGTATATTTATCCCATTTACTAAGGCTTCAGGTATCACTGGTAACACCATATTAGATGAAATAGAAAAAGTTGTACAATCAAATGATAACTTTACTATCCATGATGGGCAATTATCTTTGGAAATAACACACACTTCTCTACCACAAGGGTCTGGGCGACATGCACCAATTTCATTTTCATCTGTTGATAAAATGGTTGGAAACAAGAGAAGTATTATTGAAATTAAAAATGTTAATGATTCAATGTGTCTCGCACGGGCCATTGTAGTGGGAAAGTGTCATGTTGATAGAGATAATTCTGAACTTTGGCAAAAGAAATGGAAAAATATTAAACGTTCTGATAGACCGACACAAGAGTTGGAAGCTAAGGCATTGATGGACAAAGCAGGTCTTGATTATAATATTCCTTGTGGATATGAAGAATATTATAAAATACAAGACCTGCTTTACCCAGAGTATGTCATCAAAATTCATCCACAGTATGCAAAAAGTGAATTTTTATTCAAACCTCCAGTTACCACCACTGATAGTAAAGTTATTCATATTTACCACCATGACCAGCATTTTGATACCATCACTACAATTACAGGGTTTTTAGGATGTCACTACTATTGTGAACTTTGCAGTAAAGGGGTCCAACAGAGAGAACGTCACATGTGCCCTTTTGGTTGTATTTGCTATGCTCCAACAAAATGTATTCCTGAACATCCCACTACCTGTTACAGTTGCAATAGACAATTTAGAAGTCCATTATGCTATAATAACCATATCACTAGAAAGGGGAAAGAAGAAAAAACAATTTGTCAATTAGTTCAAAAATGTAAAACATGCAATTCACTAATATATCCAACAAAAGGAAAGCACATCTGTGAAGGATTCAAAAAATGCAAATATTGTCAACAAGTAGTTAATTCTGATCACCAATGTTTCATTCCAAAATACACTTCACCCGAGGATGAAAAAATACCAAACATTCCATTTGTGTTTTTTGATTTTGAAACCACACAAGACTCAGGAGTTCATATCCCAAATTTCTGTGTTGCTCATCGTGCATGTGGGGAATGTATTTGCAAATCTATAGATCAAGAATGTATTTCCTGTGACAAATTTGGATATAGGCAATCAATATTTAAAGGGGAATCTACTTTATCAGATTTTTGTGATTGGCTTTTCAGTAAGGAACATAAAGGGACAACAGCTATTGCTCACAATTTAAGAGGTTTTGATGGACAGTTTATTTTAAGACACCTCATTGAAACTGGTACAACAACTCCTGATGTAATTATGAATGGGAACAAAATTCTTTCACTTAAAGCTTGTGGTATTAGACTTATAGATTCTTTAAATTTTCTTTCAATGAGATTGGCACAATTTCCCAAAACATTTGGCTTGACAGAATTAACAAAAGGTTATTTCCCCCATTTGGCAAACACACAAGCTTATCAAAATTATATTGGTCCTTATTTAGATCCATCATTGTATATGCCAGATTCAATGTCTCCATCAGATAGGGAAGATTTTATCAAGTGGTACAACCAAAAATTTACTAGTAATGCCAGATTTGATTTTCAAAAAGAAATGGAATTATACTGTAAATCAGATGTAGATATCTTGCGTAGGGGGTGTGGGGAATTCAGACAAAAATTTATAGATAGTGATGGCATAGATCCCTTGAGAGAAGCATTTACCTTAGCCGATGCATGTACAAAAGCTTGGAGAAAAAATTCACTTCCAGAAAACAAAATGGCAATCATTTCAGACATAGGTTACCCTGCTAAAGTCAAATACTCCATTAAAGCCATTAGATTTTTACAGACAGTTGCACAGGAAGAAAACATACATATTCAACATGCACTCAATGGTGGGGAAGTTAAAATAGGGGGATATTATGTTGATGGGTTTCACAAAGACACAAATACAATCTTTGAATTTTATGGATGTATGTGGCATGGGTGCAAGACATGTTACAAAGACAATACACATGAGAAAAATCCAATCAATTTGCTAAGTTACCAAACTCTATACAACAATACACAGGAACGCATACACCATTTAGAATCATTAGGGTATAACATGAGAATAACATGGGAACATGAACTTGATGATTTTTGCAAATCAAACCCTGAAGTAAAATCAACATTAAATTCATTTTTTCCAAACATGGATCCTATTAAACCACGTGAAGCATTATTTGGTGGGAGAACAAATGCCATTAAATTACATCATAAAATAGACCAAAACACAGGCAATGAAATAAAATACATAGACATCTGTTCACTCTATCCTTATGTCAATAAACACAGAGAATATCCAGTAGGTCATCCACATATACTCACAAAAGAAAACATAGACCTGAATAATATAAGACAGTACAGGGGACTTATCAAATGTAAAGTTTTACCACCACAATCTCTACACATGCCAGTATTACCAATTCATTGCAACAAGAAAATGGTTTTTACACTTTGCAATACATGTGCAGAACAAGAATTAGACAAATGTGAACACACACCAGATCAACGCAGTATTACAGGTACATGGACATCTGTTGAACTTTTTAAAGCATTGGGAATGGGATACACATTACTTGACACTTATCAGATTTGGCATTGGGAAGAATGGTCTTCAGAAATTTACAAACATTATGTGAACAAATATTTAAAAATGAAACAAGAAGCCAGTGGATATCCAGATTGGGTGAAAACAGAAACAGACAAAGATACATTTAAGAAAGACTATGCACAAATTGAAAACATACATTTGGAAAATATTGAAAAAAATCCAGGACAAAGATCATTTGCTAAAACCATGTTAAACTGTTTATGGGGGAAAAGTGCACAAAACAATTTAAAAACAAAAACAGAATACATACAAGACCCATCAAAATATTTTGACCTGATACAAGATAAAGACATCATTATAAAAAATGTTGAATTGTTTGATCATGATAAATGTATTTTAGTCAATTACACAAAATCTACAGATGTTTATGAACCTCACAAATCAGCTAATGTTGCAGTTGCATCTTTTGTCACAGCTTATGCACGGATGAAATTATATAAAGTAATAGGACGTTTGGGTAGACGGGTATTATACTTTGACACAGACAGTTGTATTTACATCCATAACCCCACACTTTGGAATCCACAAATTATAAACAGTAGGTTAGGTCAATGGACAGATGAACATCCAGATGCAAAAATTATTGAATATGTAGGTTTAGGTCCAAAAAATTATGGTTACAAGTACATTAAAGATGGTCAAATACACACTTCATGTAAAGTTAAAGGAATCACATTAGATTACAATACATCACAGAAAGTCAATTTTGAATCCATGGTGGAATGTGTACAAGACAGACACAATTACAAAATGAACATTGAATACACACATAGAATTAAACGCAACAAGAACAGACAAGTCACAAGTGAAAGACAAACCAAAACATTTAGATCTGTGTACACAAAACGTTTTGTAGTGGATAAATATGACACAAGACCTTATGGGTTTAAGGTATAAAAATTACTCTTCAGAATTCTCATTTCAAGTTTGAACAAGACCAGACATGTCACAATTGAATTACAAACCAAAACATTCAGATCTGTGTACACAAACCATTTTGTAGTGGATAAATATGACACAAAACCTTATGGGCCTAAGGTATAAAAGAACCCTTCAGATTTCTCATTTCAACTTTGAACACTGAGCAGGCAAGATGTCTCTACCACTCAATCCTACTTATCCTATATACTTGTCAGAGTTAAGAAGACTTTCGAGTTTTAGCATGACTACAAACCCTATTTTAAAATCCAAGAAAGAAGACTTAGCTAAAGCTGGATTTTTCTATATAGGAGATGGTAAAGTAAAATGTTTTGTATGTGGACAAGGTTTAATGAATTGGGAAGAAAAAGATATTCCTTTGCAAGAACATGTTAAGTGGTCACCAAATTGTTCTTATATTCAATTGATAAGAAATTGTCAATTATACAAACCACCAACAAGTATGCAAACACCCCCAGATAAAATATTATCAGTGATGGATTATGGATTCACTTTAAATCAAATATTTTCAACAATGAAAAAATATGACAAGTGTTTAGATGATTTTCCAGATTCTAAGTCTTTATTTGCACTCATGGTGCTAAATGATCAAAGTACATCATTTAGTACCATAATTGCAAGACAAGCTGCAGGACAATTCAAAACTAAGTTTGATAAAATGTTTTCAGATAATGCAGGAAATGATTTTCCTGACCGTCCTGATGTATTTTGTGCATCAGGTAATATAGTACCTGATGGACAAAATACATCAGAAGAGACAAAAGAATCATCACTTTGATTTCAACCATGGAACCAGTAAGACATATGTTAGACAACAAGATTACACGTAAGGCATTATTATATGCATTTCAATTGATCACTCCTGGTTATCTAACAATAACAAAAGAGTTTATTCATAATCAATTGGGAAAAGATGAAATGTATGGGGAATTTTGTAATGCATTACAAATCATGAATGCTTTTTACAAAGATAATATAGAAAATATTTGGACAAGAGTTGTGTGGGGTAATATAATTTATGATAAAGAAATCATTAATTACTTGTATAGACAATGTGTACCACAAATAGATAGAAGAATAGATTCTTCAGAAACTGTATTTGAGTTAAAAGCACCCTTAAAACGAATACCTACTAAAAGACATGAAGAAGGTATGGAAACAGAAAGTATATAAGTGAATGATTTGACAACTCTTATTCACACAAATACAATTATGGCATCGAGTGAATGTTTATTGTTTCAACACCCTTGTAATATCTTTATTTCAAGACCTAGTGGTTCAGGAAAAACAGAATTTGTCAAAAAGCTTATTGATATGAAACATGACTTATTTCAAATTCCCCCACAAAAAATCATTTGGTGTTATAAAGAATGGCAAAATACATATACTTTACTTAAAGAAAGTGAAGATATTAAATTCATAGAAGGTATCCCTGATGATGAATATGAAATTGTCAGTGATGTCACTATTCCCCATCTTGTAGTTTTTGATGATATGTTAGGAGATAAAGATGAAGAAAAAATTAAATTATGGTTCACACGAAAAGGACATCATAGAAATGCAAGTGTCATTTACATAACACAAAATATGTTTCAACAATCTAAATCTAGTCGTACCATAAGTTTAAATGCACATTATATGATTTTATTTCAAAATACCAGAGATAAAGGGCAAATTAAAGTATTGGCAAATCAAGTTCAATTACCACATTTAAATGCATGTTATCAAGATGCAACAAGTATTGATCATGGTTATTTATTAATTGATTTTCATCCTAGAACTCCTGAGTCTTTGAGATTAAGAACTGATATTTTTCATCCTTGGGTAACACAAAATGAACGTGGCCCTATCATTTATACAAAACTATAAATTCCCCATGTTCTAATGAGTTGGTGTTAGTGAGTCAAAGTTTGTCAACGACTACACATCATCATGGTATCATTCATACAATCTTTGGAACAACTTGGTCAAGAAACAAGTCCATTTGCAAGACAAAAATTACTTAAGAAAGGTTTTAAGAAAATTTTAAAATGGTTTACATTAGCAAGTAGAATCATACTGAATAAGAAAATTAAATTGCCAAAACAAACTTTAACCTATATGGATAAACATAAACAAGATCTTGAACAACTTGCAAATCCCAGAGTTGATCTTGCAACAAAACGAAACATTATTTTAAAACCAGGAGGTGGTGGGTTTTTTGGTGGTGTTATCATTCGTAATTTAATTCGATGGGATGGTCATAAGACAAGTAGATCATTCTATTCACCATTCAAAAAAACAAAGAGTAAGAAACAAAAGTCACCTAAAAGGAAACGAAAATCCCCTAAGAAAAGATCAAATAATTCATCAAGCTCTAGAGAGATAAAAAATCAACGAAAGGTAGGACCTAAATATATGTACACAAATTTTGAAATTGCCCCTCATAGATCTCCATCTACAAAAACAAAAGCATTACTTGTGAAAAATCTTCAAAGACAAAGAAAAGTATCACCACTTAAGTTAACACATGTAGTGTCAATAACAAAAGATGGTGTTAAAAATCATGACCCAATGTATTCTGTACAAAATACACAACATGTACCATTAAAAGAAAAGATTCCCACAATGGTACGTTTTACAGCTTTAAATACACCTAAACCTGTTAAAGGGATAAGGTCTTACTTTAAATAATATAAAGTTTGCACATGTATAAATAGCATTACATTTTTATATTTGTTTCATTTAATCATTAGATTCTATAAGATCAAGATGGTGAGACAAAATAAGAAACAAAAAATTCCTTTAGTTAAAAAATATGGTGGTATGTTAATAGGTTTAAGTCAAACTCCTCCAGCATTTCAAAAACAAATTATGAAAAATGCACCTAAAGAATTAATTAATTGTGTGTCAGAATGTTGTCATAATCTTTTAAAAGGCAACATACATCTAACAAAAAGTCAGAAACAAAAATTACATCCAAAGCGTCAACAACTACGAGCACTCGCTAGTAAATCAATAACTCTTAAAAAGAAAAAACAAATTTTAAATCAAAAAGGTGGTTTTTTACCATTACTTGGTTTACTTGGACCTGCTATAGGAGTTGCAACAAATCTTGCAAATAAATTAGTCGATAAAATATGAAAAAGATGGCTATTGTACCTTATCAAATGTTAGAAGATATGCAACGTTTTAGAAATGAAAAAGCTCAAAGACCAAGATTACCCCCTAACCCACAAGTTACAAATACTGCACAACTTCAAAATGATTTATCATCTGTGTTAGGAAATTCAGAGTTGTCCGAAAGTGAGAAAGAACAAAAGTATGGGGAAACTTTACAAAAATTTCAAATGTCACATAAGAAAGCATTACAACCAACATTGGTTCCATTGCCTGAGTCAGGAGAAAAATCATTATTTTTACGAGATCGTATTATAGAAAGTGTCCCTGTTACAATGAGACGTAAAGCAACTTCATTATTATCTGCTTTATCATCTCATCCACACATGAGTTGGGATGATCAGGGTGTATAAAGTTACGATGGAGAAGTCATAAAAGGTTCAAATATCATAGATTTAGTCAATGATGTTCTTAGACACCGAAAAGGTTTTAAACCGAGTGGATGGGAAATGTTTAGTCGTGGATTAAAAGATATAAATATCCCTCAAGATTTTGTTGGTAATCGTGAACGTTGGTTATGGATGAATAGACAACCTATACCCAAACCCAGTAAATATCAAAGTTCTCCAGAAGATAGTTGGTCTGAAACTCTTCAATCCTCCCCTCCAAAACGTAAAGTTCGTCGAGGTCATAGAGTGCAGTGGAGTGAAGACACACCAAAGTCAGCACTAAAGCGTAAATTGACAAAACGTAGATTATCTGAAAAATGGGAAGCTTATTGAATGATTTATTATCTGAAATATATTACAATACAAAACATCCTGCTGGTTATGGTGGTATACAAAAATTGTACAAAGCAGCTCATAGTAAAGATAATTCCATCACAATTGATCAAGTGAAAAAATGGTTGAAAGGAGAAAGAACTTATACTTTACATAAACCCATCCGTAAAAAATTTTCAAGACGTAAGACTATAGTGGGTGGTATTGATCATCAATGGCAGATTGATTTAGCAGACTTACAAAGTTTACAATCTTACAATGACCAATTTCGTTATTTAGTTTGTGTTATTGATGTATTTTCCAAATATGCATGGGTAATACCCATTCACAATAAATCAGGAGAGACATTAACAAAATCTTTTCAGAGTATTTTGAAAACTTCTGGACGTAAACCATTATCATTACAATCTGATAAAGGTTCTGAATTTAAAAATAAAGACGTGCAAAAATTTTTAAAGAAACAAAACATTCATTTCTTCACAACAGAAAATCCTGAAACCAAAGCTAGTATTGTTGAACGTTTTCAACGTACATTGAAAACACGAATGTGGAAATATTTTACACACAAACGTACATTAAGGTACATTGATGTGTTGGAAAATTTAGTTGATGGATATAATCATAGTTTTCATCGAAGTATTCAGAGAACTCCTGCTTCAGTATCATTAGAAAATGAAGTAGAAGTATCTCAACATTTGTATGGTAAAAAAAAGTCTAAAAAGAAAAAAATACAATTTAAAGTTGGTGATATAGTACGTATTAATAAAACCAAACGTACATTTGAAAAAGGGTATTTACCAAATTGGACAAAAGAGTTATTTAAAATTACTCATGTAAAACATACAATACCACCCACTTATAAACTTGAAGATATGGGTGGTGAAAATATACAAGGGACATTTTATCCACAAGAAATTCAAAGTATAAAAGATGATAAAAAATATATAATTGAATCAATTCTTAATAGACGGTCAAGACGTGTGGGAAAGAAAATTATTAAAGAACTTAAAGTACATTGGGAAGGTTATCCAAAGAAATTTGATAGTTGGATAGCAGAATCAGATTTGATATAAAAAGAATATGTCATTAAATGAAACTTCATTACCTAATGAAACCACAAGTGTTGATGTACAAAGTCAACAAAGTCAACAATTTAAAATTTGTGGAAATCGTGTTGCAAAAAATCAAGTCACTTATTTCACACAGATTATTATCATTTATGGTATTATAATTACTGCCATTGCACATTTGAGTTTACAAAGCCCTGATAAAGAATTGTGGTTAGTGTTATTAAGTAGTTCATTAGGATATATTCTTCCAAGTCCAGGTTTAAAATATTTGAAACAACCACAAGATAAGAAAAATGAATTCATTTTACGTAACACTTCTCAGTGATAGTTCTATGGATATGTTTCCAAGTAATAGCCAATGTTGTTTTCAAACACAATTATCTAAACCCATTCATGTTGATAAAGAACATTGGGAGGTGGGATTAGTTGAAGTAATTTTACCTTCGGAAGCAAAAAATATTACAGATGAAGAATCTGTTTTTAAAATCATTGTGACAGATAGCAAAATATCAAATCGTATTAATAAAACGAATTTGAAACATACATTACACAAAGGTGTTGCTGTTGTTGAATTAAATATTTTATCAGGTGCATATTCAAATGGCGCTCATGTCATAGATGCAATGCAAACAGAAATTCAAGAAAAACTTGGAGACATATTTAAATCATTTGATGTATTATTTCATGTTGGATTTTCAACTCTCCAAGGGCGTGTAAAAATAGTAGGAAATAGTATTGGGAAAGTGGGTATTGAAATGTCAGAAAGTTTATTACAAAAATTGGGATGTAAAGATAGTTATTCTGTCATTTTTCCTAACACATCAAAAGGTGCATTTAAATATAATGTGGACTTAAATGTGGATTTCAATCAAATCTTTATTTATTCTGACATAGCAGATTATACATTTTTAGGTGATATTGAAGCACCTATTTTACGTGTGATTCCATTTGAATCACATAAAGAGTCTCTACATACTCATATAGAATTTGATAATGTACATTATGTACCAGTATCAAAATCTTATTTTGATCAGATTAGTATAAATATAAATGGGAACACTGGTAAATCCATTCAGTTTGCAAGTGGCAAGACAGTTGTCAAGTTGCATTTTAGACAGAGACATAAATTAAATTTGTAAAAAATGATGCCGGTGTATCAAGGTGTACCACGGCAATATGGATATGGATTAGGGTCTATTTTTCGCACAGCAATAAGAACAGCTGCACCATTTATAAAACCAATTGCAAAAAATGCATTTCAAACCTTAAAGAGAGATGGATTAAGACATGGTTTAGAAATAGCAAATGAATTGATAAAAAAACGTAAAGCACCTAAAGACATTTTATTAACTCATGGAAAAGATCTTTTGAAATCAGTTGGTGAATCTGCTTTAGGTATAAAAAGACAAAAACAAGAACGAAAACGTCAGTCTGTGGTTCGTTCTCGTAGAGGTAAGACACGTCAAAGACAAGCTTATTCAAAACGAAAATCAAGACCACTTGATATATTTGATTGAAAAAAAATCATGATGTTACATGGATCTTGCGAACATTTTGGTAGTAGTTTTGATCCAGATAATGTATCACCAACATCAAGTGGTATAGAAAATATTGGTGAAATTGAACAATTTCCTATTGCATCTTTAAATAATTCTTCACCAATAGAATTTTTAATTCCAAGACAAACAACCAAGTGGTTAGATCTTGCAGCATCTACACTTGAAGTTCAATTTAAAATTACAAAACAAGATGGGAGTGTTTTGGCTGGAGATACACAAATTGCTCCTATCAATAATTTTTTTCATAGCATGTTCAGTAAAATTGATGTTACACTGAATGGCAATCTTATCACCACCAATACAGATCTTTATCCTTATAGAGCATATTTTGAGAATTTTCTTAGTTATTCAAAAGATGTGAAAAAAACACATCTAGCTGCTAGTGAGTTGTGGTATAGAGATACTCCTGGACACCTCACAGAAACTAGTAAAGCTTCGTCGAACAAAGGTTTGACTGAGCGAGCTAAAATAATTGGTGGTAGCAAAAATGTACAACTAAGAGGAAAACTGCATTTAGATCTGTTTGTGCAAGATAAGTATTTACCAAATGGAGTTGAGATGAGAATTAAATTGCATCGTGCTCCAACTAAATTTTGTTTGATTGGTAGTGAACATGGAAAAATAGAAATTCAAAAAGCCATATTCAGAATACCGCCATTGGATTTATTTCCAAAATTTGCGAATGATCTTAATGCACAAATAGATCGAACAAATTATAAAATGCCCATAAGACGTAGTGAAATTAAAACTTTTACTATTGGAAGTGGTCTTCGTTCAAAAATAGAAGACTATCTGTTTCATAAACAGATGCCAAAACGAATTATTCTTGGTTTAGTTAGTAATAGAGATATAAATGGAGATGTTGGCAGTAATCCATTTAATTTTCAACATTTCGATTTGAATAAGTTGGAAATCACAATAGATGGACATTCCATTAAAGCACGTCCCTTTGAACCGAATTTTGAAGGTGGACTTTATCTAAATTCATATTTATCATTGTTTGAAGCTATGGGCTATTTTGGACAAAATCAATCATTTAATTTATCTTTGCAGGATTATGCAAAAGGGTATACCCTTTGGGGTATTGATTTGACACCTGATCAGAGTAGTAGTGGGCCCTTGGCTCACCCAATAAAGTCTGGCAATCTTAGGTTTGAACTTCAGTTTGCTCAAGCTCTTCCAGAGGTGATCAACGTTGTTGTCTATGCAGAATTTGATAGTGAGATAGAAATCAACAAATTCAGAGAAGTGATATTTGACTATTAAACAAGATGAGTCAGTGTGAACATTGCAAGATGTGTAAAGAAAAAATACAAACATTATTTCAAGAATGTGTAGTGATAGAACTGACAAAATCCATTCAACAGAAAATGAAAAATATCTGTGAAGAAGAAAATCGAACCAACACAACAACATTAATAGATATGAACATTGCAGAGTGTTTACAGAAAGTGTGTCCAGTGACTATACTATATAATCTACACAAGAGAGCAAGAAAAATAAACTTATTAGAATATTGTGCTCATATAGACTTTGAAATAGACTGCCAAAAAGACATTCAAAAGTGGGCAGATTTAGTGAAAAGAGACTGGTCATATTATACAGCATATCTTGATTAATGGCTCCGTGCCAGCCTTTTTCAAGGCTAAGAAGATGGAAACCATACAATTACAAACTATACTTGACAGTTCTCAAAGGTTATCATCCTTAAAAGGAAAAGTGTGTTCAAAAGACTTGCTACCAAAACGAAAACCTAAACACAGACAAGCATATATTGTGAACACAGATTCATCAAAAGAACCAGGAGAACATTGGATAGCAATATATTTTAAAGACAATCATTCTGCTATCTACTTTGATTCATATGGTTTACCACCAATAGATAGAGACATATACAATTTCATAGTGAAAAATACAGATTCCTGGACAATAAGTACAATGAGACTACAAAGTGAATTTACTGTTGTGTGTGGAATGTACTGTATATTTGCTTTAGATCATCTTGCAAGAGGATATGATTTAGAGACAGTTCTTACTATCAAATTTGATCCAAGAAATTTTCAAGAGAATGATAGAGATGTTCGACGATGGTTTGAGCAAACTTATAGACATTATTTGAAATAACTGTAATAAATATCAGGTGTCAAAACAATCCCACAGAGGTAATTTTTTACATCTTTTAGTTTTTTAAGTTTTTTATTAAAAGTCAATCATCTATTATATAATTTTCGCCAGACATTTGTGTAACAGAGAGATAGGGTTTTTTAGTTATTTTTTATATTTGTTTCAAGATCAGATCACTTGAGTGATATCAGTTTTTTATTTGATACCCAAGATTGTTTTCAAAAAACAATCTTGGGTATCAAATAAAAAAACTAGCATAAAAAAGAATCTTGATGTAAATAGGTTTTCTCATGGATAGGCAAACTCAGATCTCGGTGTATATATGTTCAGAGTTCATTTCAATATAATGATTCAACTTTAAATACAGTTTTGTCTTTTGTTAAAACCTCTGTGATAGTTTTGTCGAATTTGTTAGGTTAGTCCTATAATCCCTTTTTTATCACCGTGTCCCTATTATTTCCCACCAGTAAAAAAGAGTCAAGAGTCACTTCTCTTTTTCACTGTGAGTATTAGGTTTTAATATTGTATGCATACTTATCGAAAACTTTTATAGTGTAACCTGATATACAGTTTATACTGTAGAGATAATTTTGATTGCTAAACATACAATGAATACTATTCTTACTATAGAAAAAACAACTATCACAGAGAGTTCGACCACAACGCGAATCACTAAGTTTTTTTTATTTTGTGCATGTGTTCTTGTGTTTTATTGTAAGCATAATTTCCTTATACTTACAACAAAACACAAGAAGACACACAAAATTTCCCCAGTTATAGAAGTTGTATACACAGGGTGGAGAGATGACAAAACCATATGGATAACCCCTAATATAAAATGATTTTAAATTAATATAGACATTGGGTCACACTCTAGGGAGGGAACTGTTTTTTGTCTTTTTATATAACAAAGACTTGATTGTGTACATGAGAAGATCTCTTTCTAATAGTGTGGTTGGCCCTGAAAAGGGCCGTTTTAAAACATCTTCAGTTCCGTAGAGAGCTATGTGTTGAAGCCATCTCTGCTTCGGTGAAGAATTCACCTTCCCACACGTCTATGGTTGTTGCTAGCATCTCTTCTTCTGTAAAGCAATCTTGCTCCCATGTGTAGCTTTTCCCCACAAGAGCTTCCTCCTGCAAATGTACGGGGAGATCAAACCAGTGTTTAGGTCGATTCTTGTACTGGATCTCCCCGAACGGACGTGTGGCGGCTTTGACGAAAGGGTGGTCTTCAATCTTCTTAAGTTGTTCTTCCATCGAAAGTGTTGCCGACCACCACTTTCTCAAAGCCAAGGCGAATTCTTCATCGGCTCTCTGTTTCTTGGTTCTCTCATAACTCTCTACGGAACTGTAATTGATCTTCGTTGGCTCCATGTCTTTTTTCCTCTCTGTCAAATATGATTTCTTGAGTCAGATGATGAAATGTATCCAAATCCTCAACTCACCTTCTTTTTATAGACAATCTGAGGATCGGAAATGCACTGGAGAACGCTCACGCGACAATTTCGATCGAGTGCGGGAAACGATTGTTGACATCGGACGGCTGTGATAGTAAACGTCTGTTATCAACAATCGTTTCCCGCACTCGATCAAAAATTGTCGCGTGAGCGTTCTCCAGTGCATTTCCGATCCTCGCATAGTCTATAAAATCTAACACACATTCCAGACAATTCATTTGATAAAAAGCAATCGCCTGTTCTGCATTCAATCATGGATGAATACAATATACTAGATGATTTTAACGATTTAATTCGTATTGACAACTCATTGATGACACAGCAGAGAATACCAAACCAAAAGGATACCATACCAAATAAGAGGGTGAATAATACTTTTTCACAAGATGAAAAAAATGAAACATTATTACAGAAAATCTTGGAAACTCTACAAGACATGAAATCATCTCACCAAAAGATCGTTCTCTCAGCTGATAAGATTACAGTTCCTATAGAATTCAAAGTGTCATCTCTTCCTTTAACAGTACCACATGAGTTGGCAGAACCGACACCTAAACCTAAGAGAAAAAGGGGACGTCAAGCACAGAATCAGTTAGTGACTACATCCACACAAACAGATACAATAATTCAACAACCTATTCCAGAGGAAGAATCATCTGATGATATTGTTAAACCTAAAAAAAAGAAACGGGTACGATTCGATGGTCTTGGGCGATACATGAAAAATATTGCTAACTGTTGAGTGACTTGCACTTCATCAAAACTAAAACAGCCCTTCTAAGGGCTACCCACACTATTAGAAAGAGATCTTCTCATGTACACAATCAAGTCTTTGTTATAAAAAGACAAAAACCAGTTCCCTTATCCTCCAGTGAAAAAAACTTATAAGCCAGAAATGTACTATAGGATCTGGTCATAAAGCATGATGCGGAGCCACTATAGACCCAAGCATTTTTAACACTGAGTTTTCCATAGGGTCCATTGCCTTAGTGTTAAATTGTGTAACTTATAGACCCAAGAATTTATAGTTGTGTAACTTATAGACCCAAGAACTTATAGACCCAACATGTATGCACTGTGCCACCAGTGCATACATGTTGGGTCTATAAGTTCTTGGGTCTATAAGTTACACAACTATAAATTCTTGGGTCTATAAGTTACACAATTTAACACTAAGGCAATGGACCCTATGGAAAACTCAGTGTTAAAAATGCTTGGGTCTATAGTGGCTCCCCTAACTACTAACGTCCAGGTCCGAGATCTCCAATGAGTAGTTCTCTACTAGCTCCCTCACTTGGACCATCCACCACGTTTTGATATTTGAGTTGAAAATTCTCAGGAACATTGCTTTACACCATCGGCTGTCGGGGAGATTTACCAAATAATTAAGATAACCGAGCTTCAACAGGTCTATCCTGTCCTTGATCCTCATCCACCCAAGCTCACCCATGATTGCTTCTAGCGCTGCGGCATTACTCGACCCCGTTATCCATCGGCCTGCATCGTTCTGCAGGATTTCCAAGATCTTTACGGCCGTCTGGTTTAGGGGTGCCACTTCCGTTCCGTATGTTATACTTGGCAGCCCCACCATTTCCCAAATGGTTTTCCCCACGAAAACCTTATTGAAACTGTTTCACCCTATAAGTTTCATTTGGTTAAGGATTCGCTTCCCCCTTCAGAATCAATTTATTTGTGTGGTTCCGGAAGATGCCTCTTCCTGTAATGTTTATATTTACCCCCAAATACTCGTAATCACCTGTCTCTCCCACACTCAGAAGTTTGCTGCTCCCTTCCGGAATGCTGAACTCACCTACTCTCCACCTTCGAGTGGGGTCCACTTTGCGGCCCACAGGTATAATTTTGCTCTTGCTTTCATTAAGTTCGAGTCTCCATTTGCTCCCATATTTCCCAACAATTTCCAGCATTTTCGTTAGCCCCCTCTTCGCTTTCTGACACTAGAACCATATCGTCTGCAAAAAATAGCCCCGGGATCTTCAAGTCCCCAACTGCTACCCCCTCGTCGCTACGCAGGAGTTCATCTCCTAAACTTTTGATGTACAATGCAAACAGGATCGGCGAAAGGATACACCCCTGTTTTAGGCCTATCTCCATAGGCACACGTTTTGTTGTAATGTTCCCCAGGCTAAGTTCACTCTGTACATCTTTATATAATGCTTTCATAATTCCAACAAACTCGCCTCCTAAGCCCATAGCCTCCAGCTTGCGCCACATACCTTCCCTCCATACTCTATCGTATGCCTTTTCGATATCCAAAAAGGCCATAAACATCTTTTCCTTTTTTGCTTTCGCGGATTCTATCATTTGGGATAGTGTGAAAAGATGGTCAGTAACTCTCCTTCCCTTCCGGAAGCCATTCTGGATTTCTCCCAAAAAACCCTTCTCCTCAATCACCTCCTCTAGTCTCCCATACAGGACTTTACAGAAAACCTTTCCAATGTTGCTACTGACAGAGATCCCTCGATAGTTATCCAAAACGTCTTTTTCCCCCTTTTTGTGAATAAATGTCACTTTACTTTCTCTCCACTCCTTTGGGACCTCTTGATTATCTATGGCTAGATTGAATAGGGCAGTTACGCTTTTCACGAGTTCCTCTCCCCCTTTTTTGATAAACTCGTTAGGAATTTCATCCACTCCTCCCGCTTTTCCATCCCTTAATTTTGACATCACCTTTCGCACCTCCTCGGTTTTAATTTCGCTGCACACGAAGCTCGATAGGTTTTCCTCGACCTGATTCGGACACTCTGGTGAGCTCCCCATGCCCCATCGCTTATCGTTTACCCTTTCCCAGTGCTTGACTAGTTCTAATGCGACTTGATCTTGCTCATCTGTAACTCTGCCATCTACTTTAATACTCTGTGGGTTACTTCCTTTGTTACGTTTATTCACCCATTTCCAAAATACGTTCGAACTCGGCCCCTCTGTCGTTCTTATCGTCCTAATAAGACTGCTATTTCGTACTCTCCGATTATCGTCTTTAATCTTATATATTTACTTTATTTCGTGCTTGGTGGTATTCTTCCGTAGCAACTGTGGCCTCATTGCTTTCCGCCCCCTTAAGTTTTCTACTTCTTCTGTATGCAGCACATTTAGCTTTTCTTCCCTTTATGGCCCTTTTCAGTTCTTCATTCACTCTGTACCCAAGTTCCCGTGTTGGCACCCTGACCTTTCCTACACTTTCCTTTCCTGCCTCCGCCAGGCTCGCAACTATGACGTCGGCCATCTTCTGGACACTGCCCCTCTTGGGTACGGTTGCAAGCTTTGGTTTCAGTTTTTCATTGAACTTCGCCAAGTCAGCATCTTTTTTGAGTTCCCAAATCTCCTTAGAGCTTCCTTTACTTTTTACTAGAGTTTTGGCCCTGATCGTCACTGTAATCAAGTTGTGATCACTATTCACCTCCATTTTACCCTCATCATCCACTTCTACCCCTATCACCTCCCTCCATAAATTAATATCTATGAGAATGTAGTCAATTATTGATTTTCTGTCGTTCCTCTCCCAGGTCCATTTCCCCTTACACCTCGCGTCCCTGTTCAGAATCTTCAGACCGAGCTCGTTTGTGAAGTTCAACAGCTTCCTTCCATTCCTGTTGACTTTATTGTCCCCACCCTCTATGCCTTCTTCATCATTACCTATGTGGCCATTAAAGTCACCCATCAGAATTATACCGAGCCCCTTGTTTTGTAATTCGGTGATATTGGACCTCAGTGTTGAGTATATCGAATCATTCCATTCGGGTTTGCTTCCCTCCACCGCACAATACACAACCCCAAGGGCAATACTTTTGTTTTTCAGACTGATCCTTACCCATCCAATTTCTTTCGATACCTCAGCCGGGGTGCTGATGTTTTCCAGGTCTGTGATCAGCGATGGTTTTAAATCCTCTTTAATGTACATACCTACCCCTCCCCCTTTTTTCTGGCCTTCCGTGCGCCCTACACCTATCCATACGTACCCCCTTACTTGGTTTACCCGCTCCTCGTGTCTTACCCACGTTTCGCTTAAGCCCATGACGTCAAACTCCTCTGCCTCAATCAATGTAGCAATTTCACGTACTTTCCGGTGGAGACCCTGGATGTTGCTATAACCCAATTTCAGAGTGTCAAGGTTGATTGGCTTCCGCCTACTGGTCCCTTTATTATCTAGTCCCTGTATGTTTGTATATCCTACTTTGTGTACCTGTTCTTTCCTTGGGAAGCTATTCCTATTGATTTGGATTTTTGGTCCCTTTTCCTTATCCCCCTTGTCCCATTTTTTACACCTATGGTTCGTGACACAATTTCTGTGATTATTCCCCCCTTCACTGACCCCCCTCCCCTCCCTATACCAAAAAAAGGCTCCACCACCTGCAACATATTTCTTCCTAAAACCTCTGTACCCCTTGGGCTAAGATGGAGACCATCCCTTCCATATAGGTCATTTCTGCCCCAAAACGATCCCCAATTGTCTACAAAGGGTATCCCAAGTTCCTTACAATACTCCCCCAGTTCCTCGTTGGTCCCAATGAACCGCGAATTACGCTCGCCCCCACCACCTAGTACTGGGAGAAGCCCCGAAACCACTACCTGTGCATTCTTGGCATTCAGTTGAGTTATTAAGTCCTTGTAAGTCTCAATAAGCTGAACTGATTTTCTCTCCCTGATGTTGTTGGTCCCCACGTGTACAACAACCACTGGATCTTGGCCTGACCCCTTTACTAAACCATCCACTCTGTCCCTTAGGTCCTCCACTCTAGCCCCCGGAAAGCACAAATTGGTCCTGTTGACACTGTCGGGCCCACACACCACCCTATCCAACCCCCGCACTATACTACTCCCTGCAACCACCAACTTCCTGTCCTTCCTGTCCTCTTTCCCGTCCTACTACCCCTACTACCCCTGTTACCACCTCTGTCCCCACAGGGCCGGCTCGCAATCTTGCCCTTCGCCACACTAACCCCCATGCCTACCGCCACCTCCACCTCTTCGGACCCAACCTGCTCCTCAGAATTCTCGAAATTACCTAACACACTGAATCTATTTTGGACACTGCACCCCACCTTCTGCCCACTCCCACTACAAGCCACCTTGTCCTCGTTTACCACCTTCCTAACCTTCCCTCTGACTGATGATTTTTAAGTAGGAGAATAGTAAACTATTGGCTAACTTGACTTTACACCTATGTTACGGTCACAATTAGCCATAGCCGAAGAAAAGTGACATTAAACACCAATAAATAAATAACAAATTCTCGCCCCAACCCCCCCAACCCCCCCCCCCCCCACCCCTATACACACATACCTAAAATGTAACATCTATTGGGTTGAAATTAAAAGGTTCTGGGTTTGTGATATTCTTGTTATTTCTGGCAATCTGTGCACATCACAGCAATGATGATTTCTTTCTATTGTTTGTCTTCAGATAATGGGGCATCACTCCTGTTGTGTGAAAGGATGTGGTGCAGATGGGAGGAAAAAAGGGAACTGTTCAAAGTTTTTCTGTATTCCTAATCCAAAAAAAAACCAAGATAAACTATAATTGGGTTGAACTTCTGTCTCAAAATGGGTTAGTAAATCATGCTAAATGTATTACCCAGCAGCACAAGAACAGTGTGCAGATTTGATCCACGTATCCTTTTTATGGATCAGAATCCAGGCCTCATGGGGTGTGTCTGCTGATCTTTGAGATGGCCGCACTTTGCCTTTAAGAAATAGGAAGTCTGAGTTTGCAGGACCGGTGAATAAAGTTTGTACCCATTCATCCTTCATGTATTGGGTGGCTTTGAGTGCTTTCTTAGATTTTAAACATTCATTGTTAAAATCACCAGGTGTATTGATCAAATTGGAATAAATATCTGAATAGTCAATATCGGGTATTTTGTGCAAATCATCTGACCAATTGATAATAAGGTTTGGGTCTGGGAGTTTGACCCCACTTTCCAATGTCAGCTTTTCAATGTATCTTAACTCTGCTTCCGCCTTTTGTTACCCAGGGGTTGGATATGTCTGTAGGTTGAGTTTATCAACCCAATAAAAGCGTTTTAGTAGTTGTCTTTGAGTACCGGTCTCTGGTACACTTCTTGATTTTAAAAATTCTTTCATTTGAGAAACAGTGAAAGAAGTAAATTTACTGTTTTCTTCCATCTTGATATTCGATTAATTATGCAAAATGCTACCTTATTTTACACAAATTGAAATTAAGATATTTAAAATGGTTCTATTTTTGTTAATTTGGTACTTTACATTTTTCTCTGTAATGAGAAAAGAAAATTCAATGAGCATAAATAATGGTGTTATTTTAAGTAATCATTGACTGAACCAACCCAGACAATATATTGAATGATTTTTTTCCCCAAGGGGGGAGGGGGGGGGGGGGCAATAAAGTTTTCCCACTAGGTACAAAAAAGTTTTTTCAAACTTTTGGGAACCCACTCACTCCTTTAGGGCAGCAAAAAAAAAAAAAATTCTGATTTTCAGATAGGGACCCACCCCCTTACACCATTAGCAATGTCTATTTTATCCATTTCGTCATGCCAACCTTCCATCAAATGTTTATTGCTGCATTCGAAAAAGCTCAAAGTTTAATTTAATGCAATGTGAGGACATTTTTTGAAAATCTTTTTAAGTTCCACCAGACAGCACCATTCAGAATTCTTAGCTTACCGGTACTTGACAGAAAGTCAGGATGTTTTGTGATCACACCCCATCCATCGTCTGTCTGCCATCATCCGACATCCTGTGTGAACTTGTGAAAGTGTTTTTTGTGCCTTAATTAAAAGAAAACATTGAACTGATTTAAAAGATAGTTTAAGAAATGATTGGTTGGGGAGTTGCCTATTGGTTTTGTACAAATCCAATTGCTGCCCCATAGGGAGTGGTGGGAAAAATGCACTAACATTTTTAAAAAATCTTTTCACGAACAGACACATACAATGTCTTGATATAGGCCTATGGTATTCAGCTTTCTTTTGGGGTGTACATGCATTTACGTTTGTTGAAACAAAAATTGTGGAGCAATATTTTTCATTGTGTTATAAATGAGAGGAGGAAGGCAAGATTTTTCCAAGTTGACCTGGGCCCCATCAGCTCTCATTCCTAAAGGATGTCAACTCAACCCTCCACCCGCCGCCTCAAGTTCACTCAGAGGAGATAAATGCAAGTCAAAACAGTAAACACCATAGAAGCATGCCTGAACAATTTGGCTCCATCATTTTCAAGAAAAATAAACACAGGAAAAAATTTGCAGGGCCCTACAGGGCCAGGATAAAATGTGTTTTGTGGGCTGGTGACCCACCCACCCTCGGCCTCGTGTTCGAAAGAAATTTTCAGACCCCCCCCCCCCCCCCCTTACTTTCCACCATTTTTCCAGCCACATAGTATATGTGAGACTTAGATATGATCGGGCCTACCTGACTCTCACATCTTGGCTGATTGGGAATATCTAATACGATGTGTGTGTGTGTGTGGTGGGGGGGGGGGGGGGGGGGGGGAGGGGGGTGTTATAAAACTGGTCCCACCCGCGAATTACCCCACCCGCATGCCTAGTCCAACCTTGGAGACACAGTCTATAAATATATTTTGTTTATTTTGGTACGTGCACAGGACGTACCAAAACTAGACTATAAAATTAACATTAATTACAGTCGAGTGACCTAAGATTGCGCATGACCTAACATTGCGCACGCGATATTTGTGGTCTTCTGTCAACAAACACTTGTCGCCCGGGACAAACGATTTTAATTTCTGGCTGTCACGGATAGAAGTTAGAAATTACTTGTCGGCGACGAGCAGACAAGCGTTATTTCGATTTTTGACCCCAGCAATCAGCACTACCGATGTTTGACAAGGACTTCCGATTGCCCGAAATCGGCAGCTTCCGATTGTCATTACCGATCATCGGCCCATCACTAAAAAGTAGCACAATGGATTTGTGACAACTAACTGAATATAGACTAACATTTTGTGGCCGGTGATGGTACGTTCTGGGCCATCGTACAGTGATTTTCTAGACCGGAAATATCGGAGGTACTTCAGTGCGCAATGTTAGGTGACACAACAGTTGATGGCAGATTACATGGGATGAGTGCATTCTTTTACTTACATTGGTTGTTAATTATTTTCAAACCTCGTTTTATTTTTACAGTTTTAGAGATATATAGTTGCTCTATCCATTTGTTAATCGGTTAGGAAATTGTATCATGCCTTCAGTCAGTGAATGGTGATCGGAGCGTTAGGTCACAGCTGTGTATGTAACTATCATCTGGGCGCCGAAGGTCCTACGGCGAACACAGAGATTTCAGCCGATAAATGTTGAAATAAATCCTGTTGTTGGTTATTCATTTCGCTCAACAACTAAAATTCTGCATAATTATTATTCGATTTATCTTTACTTGTGATTATTAAATGTGAAGTTGACAATATTCACGAGAACATACATTGAAACTTAAACTTTCGAAGCGAGTCGGTTCTGTTTGCACACGTGCGTTCGTGTTTATGTTTACGTTTTCACTAAAAAGTGTAGCCCGAGCTGAGAATATGGTGTAGCTGAGAAATAAAGTTTTGTTTTTTTTCTTATTTATCGTTAGATTTCCGTTATTTTTGGTATATAAATCACTGGTAGCCAAATGAATCTAGACAAAGTGAAATGGGTATTTTTAAACGTCAATTTCGTGAAATATACGAAAAAATTACTCCGAGAGACACTAAAAAGTGTAGCCGAGAATCTGGTGTAGCCGAGTAGGCCTAATAAAGTGTCGTTTTCTCGTTTGTTTATCGCTCAATTTTAATAATTTTTGGTATATATATTAGTGATAGCCAGGCGAATCCAGATAAAAAGAAAGGGATATTTTAAACAGTATATTTTATGAGAAATACGAAAAATAACTCCGAGAGACACAAACAAGTGTAGCTGAATTGCCGAGCCGGTTAATTAACTAGTATGTTACATTATTTTCACAACAAAGGCGATTAACAGTAATCCTAACAATAGCATCATAACAATAGTCTTGGTGACTATTCTTCATGGCTATCCTGTTTTTTGTTTTTAGTTTGAAGATATTATACAAAAGACGCTCTTTGTGATCAGTATATGTGGGTAAAAATGTTCACTGGGAAGGGCACGAGGGGTGGCGGTGGTAGCATAAAATGACATATGAATTGGACTTGGATTGTGAAGAATGCCAAATTTATTTGATAATATGGTTGAATGTAGTGAGGAAGAAGTATGGACAATTCGGACCATGTACGATTCGGACCAGATTTTTTTTGGACGATTCGGGCTACACTTTTTAGTGTGTCCGCGTTTTCATTTGGGTGGCGTCCCGAAATGCATTGCGCATGGAGGATAGTTGATAAGATCTACCGCCCAATCTCTTTATACCGTTATGGCGCGCCAGTTTATTTTTAGCTTTGCTCTTATCGATATCAAATAATAAACAATAAAAGCGATAAAGGCTGAATGAATGTCCTGTAAAACATTTCAGACAGGTTTCAAATAAAAATAACATTTTGGTGAAACTGTTAAAAAAATCTTACCAAACTTAAGTCATCATCCGGAAACGGAAAAGTTTACGAACAGACCAAAGCCATAATACGGGATCACTGCCTCTCGACCTAGCGCTTTTCGGTCTGACGCTTTTCAGCCCAACGCTTTTCGGTCTCGGGGTATGGCGCTTTTCGGCCTCGAGAATTTGGGTTTTTTCCGATTCTTTGATGGACAATTTTTCCATTTCGGTGATCGATGAACAAGAACAAATTCAGCCCTACGACCGGGTCACTTGAAACTATAAAATTGTTTTGCAGTTATTCTACTGAAGAACATCATTTGGTGCTTTACAGTAAATAATTGCAAAATAATTATGTTAGCGGAGGCTTGGCTTTAAGTTTTAAATTATTTTAGAGTTATTTACTGGAAAGCAATTACTACGTGTACATTAGCACTATACGACCGGATCACTTGAAACTATAAAATTATTTTGCAGAACTTTTATTGTATATTATATTTAAACTGCTGTTACCAAATCCGTTACACTTGGTTGAGATCTCGATTGCTTTCTTGTGGCAACTCACCTTTATCTTAATGGTTTCTCGATGTTTTCACAACATTTCAGAAAACAAATTAAAACGTGAGCAAAAAACAAATACAGACACTTGCAAAAGAAAGTTTTTGAGTTATGGGAACAATATGTAAATAATGAAATTTCAACAAGATAATTACTTAAGAAATGTCCACCTTTGAACGGCCCAACAACCTGAAAGTAAGCAGTAAAATGTCTGTTCCTCCCCGCCGATAATGTCAGACTAGGGCAATGATATTACAGTCAGTTTCAGAAGGCACCGTATATATCAAAGGCATGTGCTAGCTTCTGAAACTAATCACAATATCATTGTCCGAGTCTAGAATTATCGGCGAGGGAAACACAAAACAATTCCTCTCTTGTCTTGTTTTCTTTTATATGCAAACTGTATGTGATCTTGCCCTGTTATTATGATTCTCTCTCATTTTGTTATGTTATTTATGTTTTTCCTTTGAGAAATAAAAGAACAGTATACGGTTATATTCATAAGGAAATTATGAAACGTTAAATGCTGCGTGCAGTGATGAAAGATGGGACATCCTATTCGACGCCCCATGCCTCGATTCGATTGTGACTAACGTCACCAGTAAGATATTTGATATTGCATCCAAGCATATACCCACTAAACTAATTACATTTAGGGCATCCCAGCCCAAATGGATGCATAATGAAATTCGTCTCTTGATTAGGCAGCGTAAACGTTTATACCGTATTGCAAAACGCAACGGCACCCCCAAGCATGGGAGAAATACAAAATAAAAAGGATTGAAGTTGTAGCGGCCATTAGGAGGGCAAAAAATTCATACCTTTCAAAAGGCCAATCAACATTAGGTAGCCACGAAACAGCCCCGTCTCACTGATGGAAAACCCTCAAGTCATTCTTAAATAATAATGTACCTGCAATTCCCCCTCTCTGTCATTCTGATATTCTCTACTCCTCTAATACTGAGAAGGCTGAGTTGTTCAATGATTATTTTTGCTCAATCTCAACTATTGATGATTCAAATGCCCACATTCCAACCCCTGCCGCTACTCCCGTACAAACCCCTGATAGCATAACCCTTAATTATAGCGAGGTGTATGAAGCGATCAAATCTGTTAAAGCCTCCAAGGCATGTGGACCTGACCTTATAGCCCTCGACTGCTTAAAGAATGTAAGTTGTCCCTGTGTGGACTTCTTTTGGTCTTGTTTAATATTCTGCTAAATAATTCCCATTTTCCTTCTAAGTGGAAAAAGGCAAATGTGTCCCCAGTTCTGAAAAAGAACCCTGCCAATTTGGTAACTAATTACCGTCCAATATCTCTAATTAGCAGTGTTGGCAAGATATTCCAGAAATGTGTGTTTGGAGGCTTATGGAAAATTTTTAGCTGACAACAATATTTTAAGCAATTTCCAGTCTGGTTTTACTCCTGGAGACTCAACTGTTCTCCAGTTGACTGACTTATACGATGAATTCTGTCGAGCTCTAGACGAAGGTAAAGAAATTCGAGTAGTATTTTGCGACATCAGTAAAGCCTACGACAAGGTGTGGCATGTTGGGCTTATTCACAAGCTTAAGAGGATCGGAGTTTCCGGTGATCTCCTATTGTTTCTTAAATCCTATCTCTCGCACCGGTCCCAACGAGTCGTCGTAGGTTCTGAATCATCTTCCTAGAAACCCATTAACGCGGGGGTCCCTCAAGGATCTATACTTGGGCCTTTATTGTTTCTAATATACATCAACGATATCACCGAAAAGTTACTTAGCTCTATACGTCTCTTTGCAGATGATACGTCGTTATATCTCATTGTTGAAAATCCGGACCAAACATCAATTTTAATGAATCGCGACCTGACATCAATAGATCACTGGGCGAAACGTGGCTAGTAGAGTTTAATCCCCAGAAAACAGAATGCATGTTGCTATCACATAAAAAATCAGCTACTTCACCCTCCACTAATGTTTTGTGGTACTCGGATTTCTGAGGTTAATAATCACAAGCATTTGGGATTAACCATAAATAATACTGGCACGTGGGATGATCACATGACCATGTCTGTAACAAGGCATGGACACGTGTAGACTTACTGAGGAAATATAAATTCATACTAGATCGCAAGATTCTAGAGAAAAATTACTTTGCATTTATCAGACCTCTCTTAGAATACGCAGATACCGTATGGGACAATTGTTCTGCGTTCAAGGCAGCAGACTTAGAGAAAATTCAAATAGCCGCTGCGAGAATCATAACTGGTGCAACTGTGAGTGTGAGCAAGACATTACTATACACTGAAACATGTTGGGAGCCTCTCCAAGAAAGACGACGAAAACATAAACTTGTGCAATTTTTTAAGATGTATCATAATATTACTCCACCCTACATTGCAACCAAAGTCCCGCCGCCTGTTTCGTCTACCGGTGTTCGTCACAGTCTGCGATCTTCCCAGAACCACCGAATTCCGTTCTGCGGCACAAATTTGTACCAAAGGTCATTCATTCCTAGTACTACTAGTCAATGGAATAACTTGCCTCTATCTATCCGTAACAATTCATCTATTAGCAACTTTAAATGTTTCCTTATTAGCGGCAACACACGTCCACCTCATTTCTATAGTAGCAATAGATCTCGTGTAGCCCAAGTTTACCACTGTAGGTTGCGTCTGCGTTGTAGTAACCTAAATGCTCATTTATTCGATAACCATTTATCAATCACCCCTTTCTGCCAATGTGGAGAACTTGAGACAACTGATGACTTTCTCTTATATTGTACCCGCCACCTGAATGCTCGCATTCACTCAATTAGTGCTCTGCCATTTGTTTTCGATTCCCCAACTCTTCTGTTCGGCTCGAACTTACTTGGCAATACCGAGAACCGTCGTATTTTTGAAGAAGTACAGAAATTTATTTTGCTAAGTGGGCGCTTCGGGTACTACAGGACCCTAGTGATCTATGCTGCTTAAGTTATTATCTTCGACGCTCTCCCAAATATAATTTATATATTATGCAGCTAAATAAAGGTCCTTATAATTTAGCATATTGCTTGCTGGTATCCATGTTGGTCCAACTAGACACCGGGTCGCTCTGGGCTGTGCTGCGCTGCATCGGGTTGCCCCAATTTGAGTACGAAGTGATTTATTGTTCCTAAATGGGGTCACATACACCAAGGACATCTGGGTGTGGCGTGGCGCCGCTTGATGCGCCCCGGGGTTTACTCGGACCCTTCTGTATTGTCCTTATATTGTTACTATTCAAGTTGGCTTACTACTGTAACCCCCTCCACTTTTATTCATTTTTTTTTTTTTAATTTTCTTCCCTTTTTACCACCTCTCTTCTGAAATGTGGGACTCTAAGTTCGTAGACTTTACTACGAAGAAACCCATTGTCTGAAAGTAAGGCAAAACTCCATTGATGGATATAGAGATGACATACCATTTCATCCATGCCGACTTCTATCCCAACGTGGATGTTAGCATGGATGAAATGGTGTGATGTTTGTGTACTGACGTTACTTGTGTACGATGTGCAAGTGATCTGCATGGCGTGTTTCTCTCTATTCCATCTTTCGACAGTTGTTAGTTCTTGTTATCTCTCCCTCTTTCTCTCCTTTCTCCCCCTCTCTCCCTCTTTCTCTCTCTCTCTCTCTCTTCTGTTCACTTTAGTTTGAACAATTTCCTTTTATAGCTGATATACTGTCAAAGCCTCATTTGTGTACATATTTCATTGATTGGGAAACGACCATTAATAAGCTTTAAGCTTTCTGTCGAATCCCATCCTTAATTTGTGTCCTAGCCTTCTGTTATATTGTATAGCCATTATTATGTGTATTGTTTTTTATATCTCATATCTTAAATTTTGTATATATATAACGTGTTAACTTGAATAAAACTATTGTTTAAACTAAAGTAAACTAAATAACAGTGAGTAACGCGATATAAATGTATGTCATGTATTGAAAGTTCGACTGGGACGAATTCACCAACTGTGGGTCGAAATCAGTAATTGTGGGTCGAATTCACTTTGGGCCGATTTCATCAAAACTGGGTCGAAATCACCATAGTGGGTCGAAATCACCTGGGTCGAATTCACCAGGTACCATTTACAACTCATCAAGAAGACATTATAATATACCTTGAACAAAGAAATTATAGCATTTTAAAGATGAACATAAAATATTACAATGTATTTTAATATTTCAGATAAAAAAAAGCTACAAACAGTACAAAAGAACATATTTAAAACGACACATGATTAATTATTAACAGTAGTCATTTCAATTAAAAAAAAACACAAACAATTAGTGAAGTCATATCAATGTTAAACGAACATAAACAGCACTCAAATAATTGTTAACAATGATCATTTCAATGCAATTACAAAACAAACAAGCACACAAAGATATGTTTTAATAAGCAATATGCTAAAGAACAATCCTGGAATTGAACACATATTTTCCAGTCTGGCACAATGGCATGAGATACAAACTAGCTAAAATGGGGCTACCTACCAAAATTCTAAGGATCATATCATCATTTTTATCTGATCGAAAAATCAAAGTGAGGGTCAACTGCGAAGTGTCAGACGAGGTAAAACTCGAAGCGGGCACTCCACAGGGTTCAGTTCTCAGACCGCTTCTATTTAAAATATATGTGAATGACATTGACAAAGTAGGGAAGAACCATGTTGAACTATCTCAATTTTCAGACGACAAAGGAATGTGGACGGCCAGTAAGTCTGGAAACATAATACAAAACCGCCTGCAGGATACCATCCGCGACCTGCGAGACTGGTGCGCTCTGTGGCGCATCAAGCTAAATGCCACGAAAGCACAAAGAATCACATTTTATAAAAAGCAAAGAAAAAAAGCTGTCCCTAATATTGAGCTTAAGCTTTACGACCACAAACGTGAAGCTAGTAATGAGGCAAAGTTTCTGGGATTCACCCTGGATAGCAGTCTCAATCTAAACAATCACGTAAACTCAGTCACTGTCAAAGGCACTAAATGCATCAATTTCCTGAAAATGATTAGAGTAAAAATTGGGGAGCCAATAAAGAAGTTCTCCTCAGGCTTTACAAATCATATATACGCCCAGTACTAGAGTATGGGGCCATAATAACGAGTGACCTGAATAAAACCAACATTGAAAAACTACAACTGGTTCAAAATTATGCCCTGCGTGTGGCACTATGCAAACCCAAATGGGCACCGATAAAGAAACTTCACGAGCTAGCAAAAATAGAAACTATTGATACGCGATTAAAAGACCTACAAATCAAAACCCTCAACAGACTCCAAGATAGTGAAGTAATGGTTGAGCTGAACGAACACCGATCCCTTAACAGAAAAACAAAATAAGTTTCCAGAAAATAAAAAAAATAAATAAATAAAATTATACAATATAACTAAATTGCGTGGAGTCAGTAAGGATTGCCTCGCTACTCATAATAACAATAATAACTCTTTGGCCAGCCGCTGATTTGTCGCGGTTCTCGGACGAGAAGGCCTTGGTTACCCCTGAACTCCCAAATGCCTCCCTGTTCAAACGCTTCTCCTCTCCTCCCAACATTCGGAGACGAACTGCTTGATGACATCCCTTGCCCCATTCTTCCCAATCTCTCCGATTAGCACATTAACCCTCTCCTTTGGGTCTCCCCCTAACCACATGTCCTTCATTCTCCCATCCCACTTCCCCATTATACTTCCAGTGAATCTCATTCTTTTAGACTGATACTTTGGGCATTCTAGAAGGAAGTGTTCCAGGGTCTCCACTATGCCCAAGTTACACATCTGGCACTCCCTTTCACCGTCTTTCCCAATTTTCCCCCTCAGCTCCAGGGATCGCGACCTCAGCTTGAACAGCAGTTACCCCCCAAAGGTGCCATCAAGGTACTCTTCAAAACCTGGCCTCTCTTTATCACGCAGGCCACCCAAAGACCTCTTTGATTTGATCCCCTCTCGCCAATTACGGTTACAATCCTCCATGACCCTTTCTCTGACGATTTTTGAGAACTTTAGGATAGAGTCTGTGAGGACTGCCTCGCAACTCTGCTGACGCGCGACTGAAATGTGTTTAATAAGACCTATATAACGAAGTCCTCTACATACTCCAGATAGTGAATCAATGGTGAAGCTGAACGAACACCGAACCCTTAACAGAAAAACAAGATAAGCCACAGTAAATTAAATTTATTCAATAGAATTAAACTGCGTGGAGTCAGTGAGGATTGCCTCGCTACTCATTGAGATCTTTAGGATTGAGTCTGTGAGGATTGCCTCGCAACTCTGCGTGTGGGAAGTGAGCACCGAAGAAACACACCCCTTACCCCACCCATAGCAACAATCACACAATAGTCACAATACACAACAGTGGATACCTATCTTTCTCTCTACCTATAACTTTTCTAATAACATTCTCAAATTTTCTTGCAAAGAATGCGAGTGAGTTCGGACTTTTACCAGTTCGGCCCAAGTGATTTCGGCCCAGAAAAGTGAGTTCGGCCCACGAAAGTGGGTTCGGACAGGGTGAATTCGGCCCAGTGAAAAGTGAGTTCGGCCCCATTGATAGACAAATACAAACAAGGTAAAACAACATTCACTGACAAGAAGGAACGTACAATTTGGAACATTTTTAAAAAAGTTTCTTTGTGGAAATTTCCTCCTTGCTAAATGATTCCCAAGAGTCAAACAATTCACTTTGAATGTTTCTATATTGCTTCCTTTGGTAGGGCTGAAGCTTATTTTCCGACACAAGCCGAATCTCGACAGATGTAAATTTACATTCACTGAATAGTTTTTCTTATAATCTATAAAATGGGAGTCCATTTTGTGCATGTTGGTTGATGCGGTTGTGCCAACCTTCCACATCATTATTGGTTCGCACTGATTGAAAAAAAAAAACGACCAGTCTTTGGGTTGCCACATATTCCCATCTATCCAAGTGTTTCTGACTTAATTAACAAATGATAATAGTTTCTCACCAGTGGCTTCCTCAGACAATCGTTCGAACATTGTTGGTATTTGTTCAGCGGGGATAAAGCACAATGCCATTATTTTCCTCACAAATTTATGAAGGCCTCTATTTTCCATGTATTCTTTACTTAGTCCTACCTGAACCTTTCTCCATAAAGCCTGAGTCCAGTGAAACGCACAACCCACTGCAGAAACTTCTTGAAATTCGCGCCAAGCAGCAAACCACATAGCTGCTTCAAAATCCATCACAACTCCCTGAAGCTTGATTTGTTCGCCTAAAATTTCTTTTATTTTGTTGAAAACTTTTTTGTAGTCTTTTTTTCGTTTACCTGACTTTTTAGGTCTTGTGGCTTGTCGTTGATAATTTGCATTCCTGGCAAGATATGATGCCAGGTTAGGAACAGCCTCACATGGTTGATCTCCAAATTCATTTGTCAAAACCTATAATAACTGCAATGCCTCCTGCCGGGGCCTAACCAACGAACTACATTTAATGCAGTTATTATCACTATCCATTTTGGAACTGATGTGCATACTATTCACCTTTTTGAAATTTGGCCATTTCATGTTTACGGTTTTTGTAAAAACAATAAGCCGTGAGAATTGCGGTTTAGACTTATAACCACAAATAGAATGGAGTAATGATTATACAGACACGATATATAAAACAGCAAAAGACTAATCAGAATGTTTTTGTTTTTGACGTTTTTTCAATTGTTGGACAAAGCTTTGAAAGCGAATTGAAAAGGGCCAAGTCACTGGAAACAATGATTCAGCTGTTTTTAATTTATAACTTGGCCGTATGTGGTTGGAATGGAGATTTATGACTGGGTCGAACTCACTTACACGTTGGCCAAATTTACTTGTACATGGACAGAACTCACTTGGGACGAAATCACCAATTGGGCCGAAGTCACTTACACGTGGACCGAACTCACTTGGGCCGAACTCACCAAATGGGCCGAAGTCACTTGGGCCGAACTGGTAAAAGTCCGAACTCACCTGCTTCCTCTTGCAAAACTCTTATCAAGAAGACGCATGGAAATGGTAAACAAAGCGTAGGAGGAATTGGTGCAACCTACCTTTCTGTTAACATACACAAGAAACCACCAAACACCAGGCAAGGATTGAAACAAGCTTGTCTGGCTGGAGACGAGTGTAAATTTTATATAAATAAGCATTTGAATAAAGATTCAACAGCCCTTTTAAGGGTTTGAGGGTGTGTGTCTGTGAGAGGGTGTTTTTTTTCTTCTCTTTTTTTTTTTTTGGGGGGGGGGGGGGTCATTTGGAATTCCCGAAGGATAACCAGATACCTCATAATCACATACGGCATCCGATAACCAGATACCTCATAATCACATACGGCATCCTATCTCCCAGAAGGCTTGATGGATGACTCCCGGTTTTTCAAAACGAAACTGTTGGAGCTTTCTCCACTCCTTTTTTGTAACCGCTATGGTCATATACCGGGGCCGCTACCAAACCGGCGTTGCTGTTTGGTTTTCTTTTCTCTTCTTCCCTTAAATTTGCCATCGCACAACATTATATTCTGGCTCGCCACCATGGTGGGGGACTCAAACCTCTACCATCGCCGAGCTGGAACCGAGTAGAGCCCACTCTCTTATAGTTTTAATGGCGTTGAGGGATTGAGTATTGACAATCTAACACTCCAACGTAAACTGCCGGGAATTCTAACCGCGCGCATACCCCACTCAGACTCCATTTGATCCAATAGGAAAGCTAGGCCTGTGTGATCCAAGTGAAATAAAATAAGGTTAACCGGGTCGCAAGGGATTTGTAAATCCCACATCGTCCCTGCGCGCCTTCGGCGCGCTAAAACCTTTCATTTCATTTCATATTTCCAGTCAGTTCATCAGTTCGTAGTGCTGGGTGGACGTATTCGTGTTTATGTGGATATAATTCTGAATAATTTTCGAATATCGCGGAGGATTATAAAGAATATTTTTCACTGTGGAATTTAATTCAAACAAACATGTAAGTTCTTCGTATTTTGTTAAAATTTATAACAAATATTTTAAAATGTATCTCGGTCGCAAGGGATTTCAATTCCACATCGTTCGTTCGCCTTCGGCGTTCTGAAACTTTTCATTTATCTCCCCACGGGAACCCCGGGAAGTGAAGCAGTGCCTGTTCACTGCGGTAAACAGGCTCTGTTTCACTGGTAAAATATTACCCAGTCACCAATGCTTGGGAGGCAAACCCTCTCTAAAATGGGCAACATGACTTATTAACGCTCATCCCTGGTCTTGAGTTGATACTCATGTTGTGGCCATGATTAGCCATTGTGCAAAAATACGTGACCTTAAACACCAATAAATAGATTCATCATCATCATAAAGTCCAACACTCAATCTTGCTCGCTTTTTTGCTTGTCCAACATAACAAATGTATCCTTGTATTAAGTGCGGTTCAGAGGTTAGGCCAAGGCAGTCTCATTTTAGTACGACCGACGACAACTGAAGTTTATTTATAGAATAGAAGTGTTTTGACATGTGCTTTCGCAAAACAAGCAGACCAAACTTCAGTTCAAAGATCATTTTTCCAGTTTGATGAAATTATGGAAAGCTAGTTTTAGTAGTAACCCAATAAATGGTTTCGAACTAGTGCTTTTTGACACCAACGGTACAAATTGCGAAATTTCTGACATTAGGTTGTCATTACTCATTGCAGAAAGCTGATTAATTGAATGAAACTCCCGAAGTGAACGCCGCTGTTCTGACTTCTGCTGTGAGTGTGACATTTAATACTGACAAGTTCTGTAATCTGCTGACGTGCCTGTCCACCCACATTTGCCACAGTCTTCTCCATGGGTTTTCAAATCCAATCCCGAGTTGTTTTAACCCTTTACCTAACATGAAAAGCAGACGACACTTGTAAAAAAATTCTTGAATGACTGATGTTTTTCATATTTTGTCTCAAAAACATAGGCCATGACGGGTCGTACTAAATACAGCAACTGAGCAAGTCCCTAATATAATAAGTCGCCAAGTCCCCTCATGTACTAATTACAGAAAGTCCCTTTAAGGGCCTATATAAGTAATGGAATTTTGTTTATTTTGAAATTCTCACCTCTCATATTCCTTAAATTCAGATTAAATATACACAAATTATACATCAAAATGAAGGTTGGGATGTATAGCACACGAAACACATATGTAATCAACTCATAGAGTCGACTGTAGGCACCACTGGTTCCTGGAAGTCTGCTACCGTATTCGCACCAGAATTGATAATAAAATAATATTTCATCAGAAAAACTTGTGGCCAAATGTGCTTCATATATCCAAGAACAAAGCTAGGCATTCAAAACACTTTCGAATACACTGGCAGGACTGCATTTTGGAAAAGGACAACACTGTCTGCATTTTTTATTGAAGATGGTTTCCATGCTCGACAGACATGCGCAAATCACTCGTTACCACGAATTTCCATCCAAAAACAAAATCGTAATTCTAAGAAATTTCAACAGGTATCATGATACCTTGCACTGAATATGGCAACTATGCAATCTCTATCTAATAACAGTATACTGTATGAAGGCGATCTTTTTCATTATTTGATTTTAGACGGCGTTGTTTTTACATGCTTTTTCTGTCCGATGACGTCGACCGGAAATCGAAAGTAGACTCATACGTAAACAAAACCAAGGGCTTTGGAATTTTCCCCAATGTAGCTATGTTGCCGTGTTTTGAAGAATTTTTATCCCCTAGCTTTGTTCTTGGATATATAAAGCACATTTGGCCACAAGTTGTTTTCGTGAAATATTATTAAATTATCAGTTCTGGTGCGAATACGGCAGCAGACTTCCAGGAACCAGTGGTGCCTACAGTCGACTCCATGAGGGGACACACTAAAAAGTGTAGTCCGTGTCCGTGTCCGTGTCGGAGAAAAAGTGTAGTTGGGAATTAAATTATCATTTTCTCCTGTATTTGTTGGTTGTTTTCTATGAAATTTGGAAAGTATACTCAGGGGACGATACCAAATATATATGCCAAAAGAGAAGCTTGTACGATGTTATTTTACGATGTTAGAAGACATTTTCTCTTTCAAACACACTAAAAAGTGTAGCTGACTCGGCGCCGTGTTAACAAATTAATTGGCTTACGCTGTGTTGACACATGATTATGAGGAGATTAGTGGGGTGTTGATTGGATTGATAGATTTTCTTTCACTACTTTTTTTTCCATTTACATAAGATTATGTTAAATGTCCGTGGTGGGTCGTTACACGTTCACGCTCTCTCTCTCTCTCCATCCCTCTCTCTCTCTCTCTCTCTCTCTCTCTCTCTCTCTCTCTCTCTCCCTCCCTACTCTCTCTCTCTCATGCGCCCTCTCAGTCTCACTCTGTTTCACAAATCGGTTGCGATGAATGAATGAATGAAACTGTGACTGACAGAGAAGAAAAGAAAACCAAACAGCAACGCCGGTTTGGTAGCGGCCCCGGTATATTGACCATAGCGGTTACAAAAAAAGAGTGGAGAAATCTCCGCCAGTATAGTTTTGAATATCCGGGAGTCATCCATCAAGCCTTCAGGGAGATAGGATGCGGGGGGGGGGGGGGGGGGTATATGTAATATCTGGTTATCCTTCTGGAATTTCAAATACCACCCCCCCCCACCCCCACCTCCGGCGAAAAAAAATTAATTATCCCTTAAAGGGTTTTTTTGTTAAATCAATAATTAAAATACTTTCCACCAAAATGGCGGCGGGAAAACAAACATTGAAATAAAGTCTAGGACGCTGCACATTGAGTGAAGAATGAAGTGGGCGGAGACAAAAACAATAAACTAAATTAAAATAATAAGAATTTTACAATACCAGCTTGAGTTGTACATGTAGGACAGACGTTGAAAAACTGAATTCTCTTATATTTTCCAAATGTTGATAATTTCAACACTTGACATTATTTCTTTGGAAGCTCTCGTGGAAAGTTTCCAAAGATATTATGTCAGGTGTTGGAATTTGTAAAATTGTGGAGTAGTGGAGACCCTGGAACATTTTCTCATGGAATGCCCAAAATATATGCCTCGACCGACTCAAGGGGAGTTCAGCCCGCCCAGCCCCCCTTGGCCCGTACGCCTATGCCTACACTGAAGTATATCCCCCATATAACCCCTAAAATCATCAAAGAATAGTATATTATTCAACATCAACAGAACTTGCCCTAGTTCACTATATAGGCAATGAAACACTTCATCTTGAGAGACCGCACGGTGATGCCAAAACTAAGCAGCAACCATGCAAGCGAACGTTACCACCGTACTCCACGTGCTTGTTGGTAATCGCGACACTTGACATGATTTGTAAGGTTGGTCTCCGTGCTTGAGACCTTCCCAAGAAATGATGTCAAATTTTGGAATTATAAATAATTGGGTGAAAAAAAATCTTGTTCTTATTTCGTCTGGTTTTAAGACACGATCGACACCTTTATCCACTGTCGCAGGGAATCCAACCACAAAACACTCGGAACGACATACCAACTAAATTTACTTTTGCTTGTTATAAATATGTTTGTTATTTGTTCATTTTTGAGCTGTATCTCTATATCTTTGTGCTAAGCTATATCCTTCATGTCCTGTATTTATCCAATAAAATACTGAAAATTAAATTATTCGTTGATTCTTTCATCCACACCCCACTAATCTCCTCATAATCATAAAAAGAACCAGGATAATCAGTCCGTCTTGCTGTGTCAACAGCCAACACAGCGTAAACCAATTAATTAGCTAACACGGATCCGAGTCAGCTACACTTTTTAGTGTGTTTGAAAGAGAAAACGTCTTCTAACATCGTAAAATAACATCGTACAAACTTCTCTTTTGGCATATATATTTCGTATCGTCCCCTGAGTATACTTTCCAAATTTCATAGAAAACAACCGACAAATAAAGGAGAAAATGATAATTTAATTCCCGACTACACTTTTTCTCCGACACGGACACGGACACGGACTACACTTTTTAGTGTGTCCCTCCATGAGTTGATTACTTATGTGTTTCGTGTTCTATACATCCCAACCTTCATTTTGATGTACATTTTGTGTATATTTCATTTGAAATGAAGGAATATCAGAGGTGAGAATTTTCAAAATAAACAAAATTTCATTACTTATATAGGCCCTTAAAACACATCATTTATCATGTAAAGCACTCACAAAATTTAACCTCAGATATGAATTTGCAAAGGACTGTCAGATTTGTTTATTATGTGCAATTATTAGGTATATATCGAGCATTTTCATTGATAAATTCGGAACTTTTTTGACTTTATAAACAAACACTTCAGAAATTCAGGTTGGCAGTTTCGTTGTTCATAATTATTTATTACATTATTTACTGAAATTATAATTTTCAAAGCATGCTTCTGAATGATGATTTTCGTAAATTATTTTCTAGATTTAATTCACAAAACATGATGAAATTAAAGCAAGCTTGTTATTCGGTGTTTGCATTTGTTTTTATTTTACACACACACACGACTCGGAGATCACCGGAACTGCTGTTCAAAACGGGATCGGGAAGTTTCGTCCCCGGGAAGATTCGTCCTCGGGAAGTTTCGTCTCCGGGAAGATTCGTCCCCAGTTAGTGGGAAGTTTCGTCCCCGGGAAGTTTCGTCCTCAGTACTTGTTAAATAATCATAAGCTTAAGGCTGGCGTGAGATTGTAAGGTACATGGACAAGTAATAGTATCTTGGTTAATCACATTTTATTCAATTTGTGCTCAATGCCTTACAGGTCAAAAACTGCTAACAACAAAACAGTCGGTTATTCTGAGGTCATTATCTCTATATCTCATCCAAAGCTGGTCTATCGCTTTGTCAATTGCTGTGTATTTCCTCCTTATTTCGGTTTCCAGGTCTCGAGCCTCTACAGACAGCTATGTTCTGCTTCCTGCTGGAGCACCATCACTAGCTTGTAAAAGGACAGTCTAGTTCCCTTGGCATTCATCCTACGGTGCCAAGCTGAGAGTAAAAAAGCATTGTTATAGATCACAATCCATTTGTTTTGACAGCACATGAACTTATCTATAATTTTTTATATAACGACTAGTGTTTTGACAACATTAATTTGACAACATTAATTTGACGTGAAACTAATGTGTGAACTAAAGAGTGTGAAACTAATTGGGATTTGATCTCATGAAGTTATAACAGTATTATACACACTTCTATGTGATTATTGGTCCGTATTGTATGCTCGAAGATACACCAAGACGAGATGCTGAAGTGGTCGCTGTTAATCCACCGGTCTTTCACATATTATACAAATTCTCTAAGACTTTCACTATTGGCCTTTGGAGCAATATGATCAAACGTCGGCTTTGTGTGGTCTGGTGGCAAGAATGGTAAGGCCAGGAACTGTTTGATATATTTCTTGACTGCTGGTTGGAGTTATAAGCTGGCTGCAGACCCACATTTCCCACCTTGGCGAAGGTCATTCGCCAATAGATTGTCACAAAATAAAAATCAATGGGCTTGCGTGAACCATTTCCTCGTATATTAAATACAGTGGCGAATTTAAATAAAATAAAGTCAGAAGAGTAACATTCCACGCATACATAACATATATGAACATGATACACACAGGTCCTTGATTAACTTTTTTATTAAAAATATGTCAGAATTCTATACAATTTACCATTCAAGTGGGAAGTTTCGTCCTCTATAGAGGACGAAACTTCCCGGGGACGAAACTTCCCACTAACTATGGGACGAAACTTCCCGGGGACGAAACTTCCCTGACCCTTCAAAACAACAAAAGATTGTCGAGCATTTACTGCTTTTAAATTTGAAAAAAAATAAATAAAAACAAAAATAAATAGTCAACATGCAGTTCTATGATAAAGTCTCTAATTTTTAATTTTGACGCTATTAGTGGTGGGTTTTAGAGATGGGCAATATACCGAAAAACCGAACCGATACCGATATCATGGGGATACCGAAAAACCGAACCGAACCAATCTTTGAACACCGAAACCATCGGTATTTTCAGTTTGCCCAACTTTCGCTCATTTAAAAGGCCATGTTGATGATTGATAGCAGTTGAAGTATTCATTTTCGTGAAAGAAGTGACTGATTTTCTTTTTCAGTTTTGTTATGCCTTAATGACCTGGACAGTTGAACTGAATTCTCAATAGACTACGACCTGTACATGCTTTGCTTAGCAGTGATTTCTTGCCAAGTCTTGGCTGCCTTAATAAGCAGCCAAGACTTGGCTAGAAATCACTCACCAGATGGTATTTCTACTGTCATCAGGCCCACCTAAAGATTACATCTTCAAAACACACATTCTAAGATTAGACACCTTAAGTAGGCCTTGAAATGATAAGGCGTGTTTAGAACAAGCCATCAAATTACTGTAGATATGATTTGTATTGGCAAAAGCATGACAATGTTGAGCTCATTAGCAGTGGCATGTGTAGCACTATGATTGAATGATACAAGAACAACTTATTCTGTATTTTTCTGACATGGATTCCCCTTTCGTACTATCTGTGAATCTCAAGTCATAAACCGAATACCGAACCGATACCGTGGTATGCCCACAAAAAATACCGAAACCGATACCGAACTCAAAATTCCAATACCGCCCATCTCTAGTGGGTTTGAGGGACTTGCTGTATTTTGTATCTGAGGGGACTTATGGACTTATTAGGGACTTGCTGTATTTAGTACAACCAGACATGACCCCTCGTTCCAACGAGGGTTCATAACCTATGTCTTTTAGACAAAAAATGAAAAAAATAATGAAAATTAATTAATGATTTTTTAGAACAGCGCTGGCAGGTTTTGCCCATTATGTTGGGTAAAGCCTAAAGGCTTAAAACAATGAAATACCGTGGCAGATAATGAGTTACTTTAGTTGTTACACGCAGTTACAGCGTCAGATATTTTACATGTGCTTGTAACTTACCCTCTACGGAACTGGTAGTGTAAATTGTAAAACGACACAACTGGTGCAAAATTCAGGCCGTCAGATGGGTCCTCCTAAACACCAGTATCACTCCAAATAAGGCATTTTGATTATGAGACTGGCATGATAGGTCTAATTATGAAAATTACATCAAAACCCTACACTGGCCAAACTGTCCCCTGCAATTTGAGCCAAACCGGCCGCTACCTTTTGACCCAAACCTGCCGCTAATGGACCAAAACTGTCCTCCAGAAAAATGGTTTATTCCCATCTTTTTTTTAAATATTTTAAACCAAATTTTGATTATTTTGAGTAAATAAAAAGTTATTTTCGAAAATTTGAGAGTTTCTCAAAATCATTTTTCATGTTTGTTTTCGATAATTACTTCTCACTAGTTGTTTGCCTCTTGTTATCTCTGTGTATTTGTTTGTATTGTCCAAGTAGTATTGAGTAAACATTATCATATCTAACTTAGCGACAGTTCATCAATATCATTTTGTTACCAAATCTTCAACATCTGGTAGTAAAATAATATATATAAATATTGCTCTGACAAGTATTCAGAATTAAACGTTAATTATTCATATCTAACTTAGCGACAGTTCAAAAATATTTTGCTATCAAATGTTCAACATCTGGTAGTAAAATAATACTTTTAAACGTCGCTCCGACAATTATTTAAAATTAAACATTAAATTATTCATATCAAAGATCAAATATAAATGTCACCCCGAGAAGAATTTATTTAAATTATTAGTCCCCTACCGTCATCGCCGGAGGGGACTTTAGGTTTGCACTCCGTAGAACGATGACTTACAGATCAAGTTTGAGTTTCATGCCGATTGCATTATTCTTGTGTGAGTTACGGCCCTTGGAAATATGGAAAAGCACCAAAATATCAGCTTTACAGAGTTTTTTTGGAAACGCTTCAATGGAATGATTTCATTTTTGGTAAACTACTATAGAACGATGACTTACAGATCATGTTTGAGTTTCATGCTGATTGCCTTATTCTTGTGTGAGTTATTGCCCTTGGAAATATGGAAAAGTGCCAAAATATCAGTTTTCCGGACTTTTTCTGGAAATGCTTCAACAGAATGATTTCATTTTTGTCAGTCTGTCAGTCAGTCTGTCGGTCGTACTTTAGTTTTCCGGACTTTTTTTGGAAACGGTTCAACGGAATGATTTCATTTTTGGTAACCTACTATAGAACGATGACTTACAGATCAAGTTTCATTTACACTCTGTCCATCCATCCGTCTGTCAGTCAGTCTGTCGGTTATACTTTAGTTTTCTGGACTTTTTTTGGAAACGCTTCAACGGAATGATTTCATTTTTGGTAACCTACTATAAAACGATGACTTACAGATCAAGTTTCATTTGTACTCTGTCCATCCATCCGTCAGTCTGTCAGTCAGTCTGTCAGTCATACTTTAGTTTTCCGGACTTTTTTTTTAGAAATACTTCAACCGAATGATTTCATTCTTGGTAGCCTACTATAGAACGATGACTTACAGATCAAGTTTGAGTTTCATGCTGATTGCATTATTCTTGTGTGAGTTATGGCCCTTGGAAATACGGAAAAGCGCCAAAATATCATTTTTACTGGACTTTTTTTTGGAAATGCTTCAACGGAATTCATGCTGATCACATCTAGGCTATAATATTTGTATAATTATTAATGCTCATTAGTCCGGTAGGGGCCATTGTATTGCTTCAGCGATACAAGTGCTCTTGTTCATATCTAACATAATGATAGTTCATAAATGTATCATTATGTTGTCAAATGTATTATATGTTACTGTATTTTTCACAACATTTTTGTTGACAATAATCATATGTTTGTATACTTTTCTAAGGAAGTATTAAAAATAAAAGCAAATATTGTGAAAATATTCCTTTTTCTTGTTTCCCGATAGACCTAATGGTCACCACAATTTCTAGAGGACAGTATGGGCCAAATTACATAGAGGTCGGTTCAGGCGCTGTAGAGGACAGATCAAGTGCTGTGGAGGATGGTTCGGGCTAAATATAGTGGCCGGTTTGGGTCAAATTGCAGAGGACGGTTCGGCCAGAAGATGGTTTGGGTGTTTTCCAATTATGAGTACACTAGAGCCCCAATAAAAAAAAAATTCCCAGGAACAGGACATGGAACTGGAAAGCTTGCCCATTTTTAGAAATGACTGCACCCGAAATGGGATAGTGAGTGTTGTGCATACGGAATGTAATGCGAGTGGTGCGTGCAAGGCGATAAATAACAACTAAATACACAAAAAAATTGATGTCCATTGTGTTTATCACACTCCTCTCATAGCTGGTATTGCATACGTATAAAATAAACTTTATACAGTATATTGAAAGGTTTGCCGACAAAGACAGAGGCAATAAGCCAGTTGGGTGATTTTTTTTTATGGGCTATGACCAATGACTTGTTGAACCAGTGAATTCTGACACCACAAATCAGTTTGTAGTTGGGTGAATGATAAGGGGAATGGCAACATAGAACATCTTCGGATACTTTATGAGAACAGTTTTCACAACTATGATTAAATATTTAAAATAATAAGCAAAGAGTGAAAAATACGACATAAAACAGGTAATTCCGGGTAAGTATGGTTAATTCCGGTGTTTAGGAGGACCGAGTCAGACTGTGCACAAAGAAATCGACAAAACAAATACACACAAAATGAGCTACCTGTTGTAATAAAGATTTCCCCTGAATGCCAATTGAATTTTTATAATTTGTAAACCCTGTTTAGGTCAGAGAGGGGTCGGTCTATTTGCAGTAAGTTCCTGAATTGCAGTAAGTAACTTTGCAGAGGTGTGCGTGAAGGTGTTACTAATCCTTTGTCTTGTTAGTAGTTAAGTGGAATACAGTGTTGCCACCAACATAAGTCTGTTGTTAATCATTTGTTTTTTATTGATTGTATCCATTCGTTTTTTAGCTCACCTGAGCGAAGCTCAAGGGGAGCTTTACTAATCACTTTCTGTCCGTCGTCCGTCGTCCGTCGTCGTCCATCCGGCGTTAACTTTACATTATCGACTTCTCCTCCTAAACCACTAGCCCAATTTTATTCAAATGTTGGCTAAATGTTTATTACCTAATGCCAATTCAGATTTGTTCAAATGAAGTTGCCCCTCCTCCTGGGTGGTGCCACGCCCCCAAGGGGCACCAAAATCTTTGTAAATCTTCTTCTCATGAACCAGCAGTAGCAGAGACTTGATATTTGGTGTGCAGCTTCCTTTTGAGGTGTAGACTCAGATTTGTTCAAGAGAAGTTTGTGGGGCTATACTTGGCGTTGTTATGAGAGGGGCAAAATTTTTTGCCCCGCCCAAAATTTCTATTTTCCAAACCGAGAGGCTGATTTGAACCAAATTTTATGTGAGGGCTTACTGGGTCATGAGTACTTGATTTATGCAAAAAAAAATTTTCCCGCAGCCCCGTGGGAACCGCAGGAGCTAAAAATAGAAAAAATTTAAAACGCCCATATCTCCAAAACTGCACAGCACTGAGAATTTTTATTTGGTGTGCAGCTTCCTTAGGACCAACAGAAAGGATTGGTAAAAAAAAATTGCCATCGGTTTTATCATAGGGTGCAGTTTCGGGACTTTGAAAAAGTGCTGAGTCAGCACTTTTTAACACTGTAGGCAATGGGAAAAACATTAAAAAATCTTCTTCTCCAGATCCAGCAGGCAGAATCTTTTGATATTTGGTATGCAACATTGTAGGGTGGATCTGATTCAAGTTTGTTCAAATCGGCCCCCTGGGTTCATATTTGGGCTCAGTATAGGAGCCCGATTTCGAACTTAGTGCATTTCAGGCAAATTTCTTAAAAAATCTTCTTCTCCAGATCCAGCAGGCAGAATCTTTTGATATTTGGTATGCAACATTGTGGGGTGGATCTGATTCAAGTTTGTTCAAATCGGCCCCCTGGGTTTATATTTGGGCTCAGTATAGGAACCCAAATTTGAACTTACTGCATTTCAGGCAAATTTCTTTGAAAATCTTCTTCTCCAGATCCAGCAGGCAGAATCTTTTGATATTTGGTATGCAACATTGTAGGGTGGATCTGATTCAAGTTTGTTCAAATCGGCTCCCTAGATTCATATTTGGGCTCACTATAGGAGCTCGAATTCGAATTTAGTGCATTTCAGACAAATTTCTTCAAAAATCTTCTTCTCCAGATCCAGCAGGCAGAATCTTTTGATATTTGGTATGCAATGTTGCGGGGTAGATCTGATTCAAGTTTGTTCAAATCGGCCCCCTGGATACATATTTGGGCTTACTATAGAAGCCCGAATTCGAACTTAGTGCATTTCAGGCAAATTTCTTAAAAAATCTTCTTCTCCAGATCCAGCAGGCAGAATCTTTTGATATTTGGTAAGCAACATTGTGGGGTGGATCTGATTCAAGATTGTTCAAATCGGCCACCTGGGTTAATATTTGGGCTCAGTATAGGAGCCCGATTTCGAACTTAGTGCATTTCAGGCAAATTTCTTAAAAAATCTTCTTCTCCAGATCCAGCAGGCAGAATCTTTTGATATTTGGTATGCAACATTGTAGGGTGGATCTGATTCAAGTTTGTTCAAATCGGCCCCCTGGGTTCATATTTGTGCTCAGTATAGGAGCCCGATTTCGAACTTAGTGCATTTAGGCAAATTTCTTGAAAAATCTTCTTCTCCAGATCCAGCAGGCAGAATCTTTTGATATTTGGTATGCAACATTGTGGGGTGGATCTGATTCAAGTTTGTTCAAATCGGCTTCCTAGATTCATATTTGGGCTCACTATAGAAGCTCGAATTTGAACTTAGTGCATTTCATGCAAATTTCTTAAAAAATCTTCTTCTCCAGATCCAGCAGGCAGAATCTTTTCATATTTGGTAAGCAACATTGTGGGGTGGATCTGATTCAAGTTTGTTCAAATCGGCCCCCTGGGTTTATATTTGGGCTCAGTATAGGAGCCCAAATTTGAACTTAGTGCATTTCAAGCAAATTTATTAAAAAATCTTCTCCAGATCCAGCAGGCAGAATCTTTTGATATTTGGTATGCAACATTGTGGGGTGGATCTGATTCAAGTTTGTTCAAATCGGCTTCCTAGATTCATATTTGGGCTCACTATAGAAGCTCGAATTCGAACTTAATGCATTTCAGGCAAATTTCTTAAAAAAATTTCTTCTCCAGATCCAGCAGGCAGAATCTTTTGATATTTGGTATGCAACATTGTGGGATGGATCTGATGCAAATTTGTTTAAATCGGCTCCCTAGATTCATATTTGAGCTTACTATAGAAGCTCGAATTCGAACTTAGTGCATTTCAGGCAAATTTCTTAAAAAATCATCTTCTCCAGATCCAGCAGGCAGAATCTTTTGATATTTGGTATGCAACATTGCGGGGTGGATCTGATTCAAGTTTGTTCAAATCGGCCCCCTGGATTAATATTTGGGCTCACTATAGAAGCTCGAATTCAAACTTAGTGCATTTCGGGCAAATTTCTTCAAAAATCTTCTTCTCCAGATCCAGCAGGCAGAATCTTTTGATATTTGGTATGCAACATTGCAGGGTGGATCTGATTCAAGTTTGTTCAAATCGGCCCCCTGGATTCATATTTGGGCTTAATATAGAAGCGCGAATTCGGACTTAGTGCATTTCGGGCAAATTTATTAAAAAATCTTCTTCTCCAGATCCAGCAGGCAGAATCTTTTGATATTTGGTATGCAACATTGTGGGGTGGATCTGATTCAAGTTTGTTCAAATCGGCTTCCTAGATTCATATTTGGGCTCACTATAGAAGCTTGAATTCGAACTTAGTGCATTTCAGGCAAATTTCTTAAAAAATCATCTTCTCCAGATCCAGCAGGCAGAATCTTTTGATATTTGGTATGCAACATTGCGGGGTGGATCTGATTCAAGTTTGTTCAAATCGGCCCCCTGGATTCATATTTGGGCTCACTATAGAAGCTCGAATTCAAACTTAGTGCATTTCGGGCAAATTTCTTCAAAAATCTTCTTCTCCAGATCCAGCAGGCAGAATCTTTTGATATTTGGTATGCAACATTGCGGGGTGGATCTGATTCAAGTTTGTTCAAATCGGCCCCCTGGATTCATATTTGGGCTTAATATAGAAGCGCGAATTCGGACTTAGTGCATTTCGGGCAAATTTATTAAAAAATCTTCTTCTCCAGATCCAGCAGGCAGAATCTTTTGATATTTGGTATGCAACATTGTGGGGTGGATCTGATTCAAGTTTGTTCAAATCGGCTTCCTAGTTTCATATTTGGGCTCACTATAGAAGCTCGAATTCGAACTTAGTGCATTTCAGGCAAATTTCCTAAAAAATCTTCTTCTCCAGATCCAGCTTCAGAATCTTTTCATATTTGGTAAGCAACATTGTGGGGTGGATCTGATTCAAGTTTGTTCAAATCGGCCCCCTGGGTTTATATTTGAGCTCCGTATAGGAGCCCAAATTTTAACTTAGTGCATTTCAGGCATATTTCTTAAAAAATCTTCTTCTCCAGATCCAGCAGGCAGAATCTTTTGATATTTGGTATGCAACATTGTGGGGTGGATCTGATTGTGATTCATGAACGTATTTATTTGTAAAGTTGATAGAATCTTAGACAAAATTTGCAGAAAAGATCTACTATAGAAGGGGTGGTATCCAGGGTGAACCGTTTACCCAAATCTAGCAGTACTAATGCATTATTCACACAAATCTCCGTTCAAATTTTATGACCCCTCATTGGAACACACGCATTCAGCTCATTCCAACAAAGGTCATATGCCATGTTTTCGAGACAAAGGAATAAAAATTTTAGTTATTCATGAAATTTTTAGGCAACTGTTGTCTGTTATTCACATTGCTTCATGAAATTTCAGTACTTTTAGAAGTTACCTCAGTAATCAAGGGTTAATTCCCCTTAATTAAATGTCGCCTCTAAAAAACAACCACTTTGCATATCTTACCTTTTTACCAGCATAACTGCCAAAACTTGTCAGCATTCTTCGCAAAAATCGCTATTCAAATTTTAATTTTTGTCTCTTAAACATACATGTACTTATCGCTTGTAAATACCCCATTGGAATGATCTTTTTGAGCTCATTCCAATGAGAGGTCGCACACCATGCTTTTTGAGTCAAAAAAGCAATTTTTTTAGTTATTCCAGAATTTCGTACGTAAAACACAGCTTTATGACTTCACATTAAAATGAGCTCTCTAAGCTTGTTCCAATCAACATTCACGCACTATGTCTTTCACACAAAAAATAAAATTTTCCATTTATTCAGGAATGTTGTTTGCAAGAACACTCTTACCCCCCCCCCCCCCCACACACACACACAAACACACACACACACACACAAACACAGACACACACATCTAAAAGTTTGTCAGCAAAAAAACAGTTACTTCAATTTTTAAATGCATTATAGGAACAACTTGCCTAATCAAATTTAAATACTTTTGCATCATTCTGTCTCTAGAGCAAACCATTTACCATATCTTTACGCAAAATTCTCCAGCATCATTCACAAAAAAACACCATTATTTATATATTCACATTTCTGTCTCAAAAATATACCTGATCTTCCCATACCCCTATTGGAATAAGCTGTTTGAGCTTGTTCCAATGATGATAAAAAAACTAATATTTTGGAAAATTTGTGAAAATTTTTGTTTTCTTGCATGCAAATATATACATGTAGCACATGGAAGATATCCACAGTTGGGGAGAGATGTCCAAGGCTATCTCTTCACATTCCTTGTTTGTGCTTCATGCTAAACCAGTTTGTCTGCAGAGATAAATTTGCTTTATTAAAAATCATTGGAGATTGGCCACACACCAACGATTTTAAATAAAACTAATTTTAGGTAACAAATGTTGAACTTCAAACAAAATCTATCACTCAACCAGTTAATGTTGATGAGGCATGACATGGTGAAGGTGACCTAAAATACTTCTTAGAGTCACTTTGTCAGGTGAGCGATTAAGGCCACGTGGGGCCTCTTGTTTAATGAAAGTTTCGGCACGCCGGGATGATGTGGGATTTCCCTTGCGACCCACAGGTACTCAGCACAAGCTTAGAAATCAGAAAAAAGGATATCTGATAGCATTTTTGGATTGATGCTGTCCTGCCCCCATAATAGAATATAAATATTAACGTTAATATTTATATTCCATTATGGGGCCACAACAGCATCGACCCACAAATGATCAGCTATCAGATATCATTTTTTTTCTCGATTTCTCAGCCTGTGCCGAGTACCTATGTTATTGCTACCCGGATAACTTTATTTGCTTATGAATCCACAGGGGGTATCCTAAAAACCAGAACCCCCCAAAACTGCACAGAACTCTACAAGAATCTCCTAGAGGCTAGAACCCCCCTCTAAATTACACTTGCACAGTGAGAGTGTTCAGTTAGAAAAGTCATAGGTAGAGAGAGATAAAAATCTGCTATTGTATATTGTGTGATTGTTGCTGCTGATGGGGCGAGGAGTGTGTCTATTTGTAGCCAACTCCCCACACGCATAATTGCGATGCATTCCTCACAGACTCGGTCCTAAAGTTCTTAATGAGTAGTGAGGCAATCCTCACTGACTCCACTCCTCCATATCGTTATTAGAGAGAGTCTCGGCTGAATGGTCCCATACAGTATATGTGCACTCATTGGATAAACAGAGTGTCACATCAAAGGTGGGTTAGTACAGCCGGCTGTAAAACACTGCTGTAAAACATTTCATACCCTCAAATGTGGCCAAAGAGTGTTTTTTGTAACAATTGAATTAATATCGTATATCTAAAGATGCGGTTCTGGTATTTAGGAGATTCCCCCCCCCCCCCCTCCCCCCCCTCAGTTTCATAAGCAAAGAAAGTTATTCTGGTCACAAGGAAAATCCCCTGTAAGGATTAAAACAGGAAATAAAAACATTTCATCACAAAATTATGCATTAGTGTAACTTAGAGGGGGTTTCTGTATAGTTCTGGTATTTAGGAGAACTCCCCCCCCCCCCTCCCTCCCCCCCCTCTACCCCTGGTTTCATAAGCAAATAAAGTTATTCGGATCGCAAGGGAAATCCCACATTGCTGGGTATTTTTTGTTTTTAAAAATTTGATTAGCAGTTTCCATGTTGGTTTCAAAAAGTGATGATAAATAGTGAATATAAGGCCAATATGAAAGAAAAATGGTTAGCACTTGGACACTTTTGAACAGCATTTTGCGATGCGAATCCAGTCATCAAATACCCTGCATTGTCCCTGTGCGCCTCCGACGCGCTGGAACTTTTCATTACAAAAATTAATGCATGCAGTTAAAAAAACAAAACAATGATTAACAATAGACTTATGTTGGCGACAACACTGTAATCCAATTAACTACCAACAAGACAAAGGATTAATAACATCTTCGTGCACACCGAGAAACCTCTACATAGTTACTTACTGCAATTCAGGAACTCACTGCAATTCAGAAACTTACTGCAAATAGAACGGCCGGTCATAGAGTATAGTATGATTTTACAATATAAATATTACTTACTCTTGATTGCCCAATAATCATACATGATAATTTTTTCCTAACAAAATTCCTTCCAGTTGGAACCTCATTTGCCCCTGTTTGATTATTAATTTCAAGCGGTTGAATGTGTAGCGGTCGAGGTATAAAGGCCATTTACCAACCAGCCTGGTTGGTCCGGATCTCTTAGTCTCGTGGTAAATCGGTCGCTTTGTGTGCTAGAGGTCGACGATTCGAACCCCGGCTCCCGCACTTCTCTCTCCTCCTGTTACATTTGGGGGCTCGTCCGATCCTCAGCAGTAGGTGGCACTGTGGGTGTTTCGACCGCTCTGAGGGAGGAACCTGGGTGAGATTCACATGTGGTGAATCTCAAAAGAAGGGGAGAGTAGTGTAGTGGTTGAGGTATAAAGGCCATTTACCAACCAGCCTGGTTGGTCCGGATCTCTTAGTCTCGTGGTAAATCGGTCGCTTTGTGTGCTAGAGGTCGATGGTTCGAACCCCGGCTCCCGCACTTATCTCTCCTCCTGTTACAAATGTGTACCCCAGCCACTGATGACTTTTCTCAAAAAATTCATGTTCCCCTAGTTAAGCCATCCCATCATTTACATATCGTCCCTTGAGATGAACATGGGGGATATGGATGTTTCATCTGCCAGCCGAATTGTTCGCTTGCAATTTTACCCAAACCATCAGCCAGTGCTCCAAATTGTCCGCTTGTAATTTTACCCAAATCATCTGCCAGTGATTTGAAAATCATCAAAACATAGAATGAAAAATAGCTTTAATGATATTTATTCAGTATCTAATAGCAAAAGATAATAAATAGTTAGCATTGCATTTTTTAAATTTCAACATAGCAAATCTTTCAAATATGTTTCTTATAAGGTATTTATGCACTAATTTTATGATTATTCATTGGCCAATTATAACAAATTATGACAATTACCTTTATTTTCAGTTCACCTGACTGAATGTCAGGGGAAGCTCAAATAATCCCTTTCTTTCCATCGTCCGGTATCCATCGTCTGTCCGTTTGTCCATCCATCCGTCTGTCTGACCATCGTGAACTTTACATTATCGACTTCTCCTAAACCCCTGGGCCAGTTTGAACCAAATTTAATATGCATGGTCCTTATCATATGTTAATTCAAGTTTGTTCAAATAAAGTTGTCATGCTCCATAGGGTGGGAGTGGGGGAAAATGCTCCAAAATTCTAGAAAAATCTCTTCTCATGAACCAGTGGATACAATGACTTGATATTTGGTATGGAGCTTTCTTCTGAGGTGTAGAATCAAGTTTGTTCAAATGAAGTTCATGAAGCAATATTTGCCTTTGTAATGGGAGGGGCAAGATTTTGGACCCTACTCAAAATTTATATTTTCTGAACCAATGAAATTTGGTATGTGGTATTATTGGGTCATAAGTACTTGATTCATGCTAAAAATTTTTTCCTATGTTCCTCATGTAAACCTAGGAACTAAAAATAGAAAATATTTTCTAATGCCCATATTTCTCAAACCACATGGAACAGAGAACTGTTATTTGGTTTGAAGCATCCTTAGGACCATAGAATCGAATGATAAAAAAAATTGCCATTGGTTTTGTTAGCGTGTTCTGTGGGGGGGAGGGGGGGGGGAAGCATAAAAAATGCTGAATCAGCATATTCGCAAATATTAAAAAAAAATTCTCCAGAACCACTGATCAGAATCTTCTGATATTTGGCATACAGCATCCATAGGGGGGTCAGATACAAGTGTGTTCAATTTAAGCCCCTTGGTTTGTATTTGGGCTCAATACAGGAGCCCAAATCTTAACTTAGGGCAATATGGGAAATAAGCTTTAAAAATATTCTTCTTCATAACCCCTGGTCAGAATGTTTTAATATTTGGTAAACATCATTGTTACGAAAGTCAGATTCAAGTTTGTTCGCATCAAGTCTCTCAGTTAATATTTGGGCTTCCTATGGGGGCCCAAATTTTAACTTAGTGCAATATGAGGAAATTTCTTTAAAAATCTTCTTCAGATCCACCAATCAGAATCCTTCCATATTTTGTATACAGCATCTCTAGACAGGCAGATTCAAGTTTGTTCAAATCGAGTTCCTGGGTTAATATTTGGGCTCTCTATTGAATATTTGGGCTCTCTATGGGAGCCTGCATTTTACCTTAGTGCAATATGCGGAAGTTTCTTTTAAAATCTTCTTCTTCAGATCCACCAGTCAGAATTCTTTCATATCTGTATATATCTGTAGGAGGGTCAGATTCACATTTGTTCATATCGGTCCCCTGGGATAATATTTGAGCTCTATTGGAGCCCAAAGTTTAACTTAGTGCAATATCAGGGAATTTCTTTAAAAATCTTCTACTCCAGAACCATCAGTTAGAATCTTTTGATATTTTGTATGCAACATCTGTAGGGGGTCAGATTCAAGTTTGTTCAAATTTAGTCCCTGGGTTAATATTTGGGCTCGCTATGGGAGCTCGAATTTTACCTTATTGCAATGTGAGGAAATTTCTTTAGATAATCTTTTTTTCAGCTCCACCAGTCAGAATGCTTTCATATTTGGTTTGCAACATCTTTAGGGGGCTCAGATTCAAATTTGTTCAAATCGGTTCCCTGGGTTAGTATTTGGGCTCTCTATTAGCCCCCAAAATTTAACTTAGTGCAATATGAGGAAATTTCTTTAAAAATGTTCTTCTTCAGATCCACATGTCAGAATCTTTTCATATTTGGTATACAACATTACCAACATTATGGAGGGGGAGGGGGTAAAATTTGTTCAGATCTTGTCCCTGGGTAAATTTTTAGACTCCCAATAGTAGCCTGAATTTTAACTTACTGCAATATGAGGGACTTTCTTCAAAACTCTTTTTCTCCAGAACCACCAATCAGATTTTTTTCATATTTGGTATATATCATCTCTTGGAAGATTTGGTATATATCATCTCTTGGAAGATCAGATTCAGTCTCTGTCTTAAAATTTCAAGCTCTCTTTGTGGGGTGGGGAGGGGGATAGGTGGCCTTTGGGTTGGGTGGATTTCCAAGTTTGTTCAAATCCATTACTAAGTGGTTTTTTCCATAAAATTTGCATTTCAAACTGCAGTGACATAATAACCCTGGAAGGTTGGCAGTGCTGGTTTACAGCTGATAGAATTGGAAGAAGTCAGGAAGACCTATTATATTAATAATAATCATCTGACATGGACACCAGAGTTATGAATAATTTCATGACTTCATTCCTCTGTAGTGGTGATGAACCATGACAAACTGAATATGATCTTCTTCTTTGAACCACTTTATCAGGTCAGTGATTAAGGCCCCTTGGGGCCTCTTGTTTTTAATAAAAGTGGAAAGTCCGTAGGAAGGTATGGCATTGAATAAATATTAATCAGCGTCATGTTAATTAATCAGATGGCTAGGTAGTTTATTTTGTTCTGGCATGTCTGTTTTCATAATCTCATTTTAGCGTATCAAATTTTAATGCAAGGAGGTACATTAAGATACGTAACAATAATATGATAAAATTAAGAAAAAATTAATTAATAAAAAGTGAATCAAAATACAATAATTCATATTTTTCTCTCACCGGATGAGTTTCGGACTATTTGGGTAAAATTGCAGTGGATGACTTGGTTAAAATTGCAGCGGACGATTCGGCTAGCAGACGATATGGGTGTAATTCGATCATGGCTCCATCCGCAATGTAAAAGCATAACAGATTGCGTCTGCCACTCGAGGGTTGATATGAATATGATATGTATGGGGAATTGACTAAAACCATTCTAGTGAGGCAAGCGGACACAGAATTTAATGGAATCCTTAAAAAGCAGCAAATTTCTGTATAAAAAATATGCCTAGAGCTGAGCACAGAATCATTCCATCTTGGAATGTTCCAACCTATACTATTATTCTGGCCTGTACCATTATTTAATTTTGTAAAATTGTCCACCCTGTACTATTATTGTACCCTGTGCTATTGTTAGGGACCAAGAGTGTGTTAAGAATTAACAGATCGATTTTGCAGGCTGTATTTACTGGCACATTTGTTTTTAAGATTGAGAGTTAAATTTCTCTGTAAAAATAAATCTGTCATTGGTGGACTGGGCAGTCGGTAGATTTCCTGATGGGCTAATGCTTCATCCAAAAAAAAAAGAAGACAGTTCTGTAGACTGCCTTGAAGCTGATGTCTTGTTATTGTGCAAGATACAACTTGACAGCGATTTGTTACCAAAGGGTCACACAGGGCAAGCTAGTAAACTAATTATGTGGTTGACAGGAACTCCAGTTCCATTTTTAGGCTGGTAAATCAAGGAATCCTAAAATTGGCCCAGTTGAAATAAATTCGAAATGGGACAGACTGGCCCAATGTAAATGTGAGACAGCCCAATATTCAGGGCTGGGTGGGCTAGCTAGTGGGGGAAAGTGGGCCAGACATTTTCCAGGGCAGGCCTGAGGGGTGGGAGTCCACCCCTGAAATGCATACTTGACACTTAATGGTTCTGCTGTTTTACATTTCTAGCAATGAAAACTAGTTGGTGGCATTTATCTGCACTATAGTACATGTATATCCCTGCATTTGAATTTTTGATAATTGGTTAATGCTTAATACAGGCAGAAATGAAAAGGTATTAAATAAAATATGAAACCTTTATGCATATCAAGAGACCTTACCTGAGCATATGAACACACTTTCAATGTTTTGAATTAAACCCCCAAGGAGCCTTTCGTAGGAAACTGATTCTCTAATGACAATTGTGTCGCTACGGGTGCCACATGGTGCTAAATCAAAAATCCCAGGAGCTAAAAATAGAAATATTTTCAGTTGCCCATATTTCCCAAACCACATGGAACAGAGAATTGTTATTATGTATGAAGCATCCTTAGGACCAGTAGAATTGAATGGTAAAAAAAAATTGCCATCGGTTGTGTTAGTGTGTTCTATAGGGGGCATCGAAAAATTGCTGATTAAGTCTGTCTGTCTGTCTGTCTGTCTGTCTGTCTGTCTGTCTCTGTCTGTCTGTCTGTCTGTCTGTCTGTCTGTCTGTCTGTCTGTCTGTCTGTCTGTCTGTCTGTCTGTCTGTCTGTCTGTCTGTCTGCTATAGAAATGAATATGGGGCCACCCGAGTGTCCAAAATGGGTCTACTAGGAGTACTTTTTTATGGCGGAGGTCATCGTCAGGTTTAAAAAAGTGTGTGGGGAGGGGGTGGGGGGTGTAGGGGGCACCAAAAGTTATGACCAAAATTTTTCTTCCCGATATAGGTCTTCAAGGGGTCTCCTAGGGGTACGTTTTTATCAGGAATCTAATGGTGAGGTTTAAAAAAGTATCGGGGGTGGGGGTGTAGACGGCCACCAAAAGTTATGACCAAAATTTTTCTCACCGATATAGGTCTTCAAAGGGGTCAACTACGGGTAATTTTTTACCAGGAATCTAATGGTGAGGCTTAAAAAAGTGCCGGGGTGTGGTGGGGGTGTAGAGGGGCACCAACTCAGCCCGAGCAACGCCGGGTAACCCTGCTAGTATTTGATAAATTAAAAAAAAAATTTCTCCACAACCACTGATCAGAATCTTGATATTTGGTATACAGCACCCATGGGAGGGGGGGGGGGGGAGGGGGGGGGGAGGGTCAGATACAAGTGTGTTAAAATGAAGCCCCTTGGCTCATATTTGGGCTCAATACAGGAGCCTGAATTTTTAACTTAACTAAGCACAATATGGAGAATGATCTAAAATCTTCTTCAGATCCACTAGTCAGAATGCTTTCATATTTGGCATGCAGCATCTTGGTGCGGGGGGGGGGGGGGGGGGGGGGGGGGGGGGGGGGGGGTCAGATTCAAGTTTATTCAAATCGAGTGTACAGGTAATATTTGGGCTCCCTATGGTAGCCCAAATTTTTACTTAGTGCAATATGAGGGAATTTATTTAAAAAATCTTCTTCAGATCCACCAGTCAGAATGCTTTCATATTTCAAGTTTGTTCAACTCGAGTCCCTGCGTTAATATTTGGGCTTTTTATGGGAGTCTGAATTTTAACTTAGTGCAATATGAGGAAATTTCTTTAAAAATCTTCTTCTCCAGATCCAGCAGTCTGAGTGCGTTTGGATTTCATATTTCAAGTTTGTTCAAATCGTGTCCCTGCGTTAATATTTGGGCCCCCAATGGTAGCCCGAATTTCAACTTTGTGCAATATGAGGAAATTTCTTTAAAAATCTTCTTCAGATCCCCCAGTCAGAAAGCTTTCACATTTGGTATACAGCATCCTGGTGGTGGAAGAGAAGGGCTCAAACTCAAGATTGTTCAAGTTAAGTCCCTAGTTTGATATTTGGACTCCCAGGTTTTGCATTACTGGAAATCAGGGCATTATTTCTGTGGTACTAAAAAAATCATCTGCTATGGACAACAGAGTCATAAGTAATTAAATAACTTCATTCCTTTGTAGTGTTAACTACAGATGCTAATTAAATCCTTCTTTAAACAACTATTGTCAGGTGAGTGCCTCAGACCCCATGGGGCCTCTTGCATTGACAAACTACTGAAAAGAGTGTCAAAAGGTTAGCTAGGCCTTCTGGCCTAATATGAACTACTGGTATATAAAATCCTTGCTCGACCCAAAAGGCCTATAGCCCAGAGCTTAATTTGCATAAAACTTGTTTCTGTGACACAAGCAGGTGGGAGACTTGAATTCTACTGGGCAGGGTTTTAGTCCATCACAGGTTAGGTTCCTGATACCCAGATTCAAGTTTGTTCAAATTGAGTGTACAGGTTAATATTTGGGCTCCCTATGATAGCCCGAATTTTTACTTAGTGCAATATGAGGGAATTTATTAAAAAAATCTTCTTCTTCAGATCCACCAGTCAGAATACTTTCATATTTCAGGTTTGTTCAAATCGAATCCCTACGTTAATATTTGGGCTTTTTATGGGAGTCTGAATTTTAACTGAGTGCAATATGAGGAAATTTCTTTAAAAATTATCTTCTCCAGATCCAGCAGTCAGAATGCTTTTGTATTTGGTATACAACATCTCTATGGGGTGGGATTCAACTTTGTTCAAATCGTGTCACTGGGTTAATATTTGGGCCCCCAATGGTAGCTGAATTTCAGCTTTGTGCAATATGAGGAAATTTCTTTAAAAATCTTCTTCATATCCCCCAGTCAGAAAGCCTTCACATTTGGTATACAGCATCCTGGTGGTGAAAGGGAAGGGCTCAGACTCAAGTTTGTTCAAGTTAAATCCCTAGGTTGATATTTGGACTCCCAAGTTTTGCATTACTGGAAATCAGGGCATTATTTCTGTGGTACTTAAAAAAATCATCTGGGATGGACAACAGAGTCATAAGTAATTAAATAACTTCATTCCTTTGTAGTGTTAACTAGCTATAGATGCTAATTAAATCCTGCTTTAAACAGCTATTGTCAGGTGAGTGCCTCAGACCCCATGGGGCCTCTTGCATTGACAAAGTACTGAAAAGAATGTCAAAAGATTAGCTAGGCCTTCTGGAATAATATGAACGACTGGTATATAAAATCCTTACTCGACCCAAAAGGCCTATAGCCCAGAGCTTAATTTGCTTAAACCTGGTTTCTGTGATACAAGCAGGTGGGAGACTTGAATTCTACTGGGCCCGATTTTAGTCCATCACAGGTTAGGTTCCTGGTACCCATTTCATATATGCCACTGATTAGGTCAAACCATTCTGATTAGAAATATGATGAGCTGACCAGTGAGCCACTGTGGTGCCTCTCAGCCTGTAACCAAGATAGCAAAAATTTTACAGTACATGTTCTGTGATTACAAATGCATTTCAACCAAATCATGAGTGGATCACATTCTGTTTGAAATTATTCCTGAATTCTCCATCCATTTAGGGGTTCTTTTGGGTATCTACAGGGGCCATTTATGGGACCCTTTCCCAATGACATTTGGACAGGTTTTTTCCCAATTTTTAACCTCAAATTTTCCAATCACAGTTACCTCTCAAACAAAAAATTAATGCACAACTGGTACCCTGAACTGGGTAATCATAAAGCCTCAGAAAAGCATTGGTTTTCTGAGGCATTAATGACTACCCAGTTCAGAACTAATTGTATATTAAATGTAAATTGCTTGCCTAATGAAGTCTCTTAATTCAAAGCTTAAGGCACATGACAAATTCTTTTAATAATAGTATAAGACCAGTTTAATAGAGACTACAGAGACTGATGAACATTGATTCAATGAGACTGTTTGTTATAAAACTTACTTGTAGTATATATGCAGTTGCTTAGGCATCGGTCTTAATGTTCTCTACTGACTTCGAATGTAAAATTTCTTAGTCTTTGTATGTTTTTCCCCTCCAAAACAAATTCCCAATTGGAGCCCCCACGACGAAAATTTTCCCAATGACATGGAGCCTCAGACTATTTCCCAAAGAGGGCAGAAGAATCTCTGCCACTGGTGTAAATATTTGACAGTCTGTTCAAGAATAGACTGCTTTGGCAAAAAGAGCAAAACCAGTGGCTGTTAGGAACAGTAAAATTATTAATTATCCCCACATTGGGGAGATAGTGATGATCTCCGGCCATACATCTGTACGTTCCTTTTTTTGAGCTATAATTTTGAAAATATATATACCTCTTAAGTATGGTATAGAGATGACAAAAATAGGTTTAGTTTGAATTTTTGTCACCAGGTGGTGAGGTAAAATATTGCTTTCCGATGAAAGGCTTGTAGGATGTGTAAGTTTGGTTATTTAAAGCATGTTTATATGTTCCAGTAGAGTCTTGAGGAGTGCATCAAGGTTTTGGATTTTTGATTCAGCTCCATGTGGTGACCGTAGCACTACTTTTGTAATTAGAGAATCGGTTTCCGGTGAAAAACTCCTAGGGGTTTTAATTTGAAACATTGAAAATGTGTTCATATGTTTCAGTAGGGTCTCTGAATGTGCATAAAGGTTCAGATTTTTATACGGCCCCGTGTGGCATCTGTAGCACCCACCACTTTTGTCGTTGTAGAATCGGTTTCTGGCAAAAAGCTCCTAGGTGTTTTAATTCGAAACATTGAAAGTATGTTGGGATCTAGATGTGCATAAAGGTTTCAAATTTTTTATTCGGCTTCATGTGGTGCCCATAGCACCACTTTAGTTGTTAGTGAATTGATTTCTAGGGTCTCTAGATGTGCATAAAGGTTTGAGATTTTTGATTTGGCCCCAGGTGACCCCACATAGCACCACTTTTGTTATTAGACAACTGGTTTCCAGTGAAAATCTCCCAAGGGGTTTTTAATTGGAAACATATAAAGTGTTTTCATATGTTCCGGAACGGTCTCTAGATGTGCATAAAGGTTTCGGATTTATGATTCGGCCTTATGTGGTGCCTGTAGTGCAACTTTTGTAGTTAGACAATCGGTTTCTGGTGAAAGGTTCCAAGGGGTTTTAATTCGGAACGTTGAAAGTGTGTTCATCTGTTCTGGTAGGGTCTCTAGATGTGCATAAAGATTTTGGATTTTTGATTCGGCCTCATGTGGCGCCTGTAGTGCAACATTTTATCGTTAAAGAATTGGTTTCCGGCGAAAGTCTCCTAGGTGTTTTAATACATTGAAAGTGTGTTCATATGTTCCTGCAGTGTCTCTAGATGTGCGAAAGGTTTTGGATTTTTGATTCGGGCCCCATGTGGCACCACTTTTGTCATTAGAGAATTGGTTTCCGACGAAAGGCTCCTAGGGGTTTTAATTTGAAATGTGGGAAGTGTGTTCATATGTTCTGGTAGGGTCTCTAGATGTGCATAAAGGTTCTGGATTTTTTATTCGGGGCCCCATTTGGCACCCATAGTGCCACTTTTGTCGTTAGAGAATCGGTTTCCTGCGAAAGTAGGTCTCTAGATGTGCATAAAGGTTTCAGATTTTTGATTTGGCATCATATGGTGTCTATACCGCCATTTTTGTCCTTAGCGAATTGGTTTCTGCGAAAGTTTCCTAGGGATCTTAATTCGAAATGTTGAAAGTGTGTTCATATGTCCCGGTTGGGTCTCAAGATGTGCATAACGGTTTTGGATTTTTGATTCAGCCCTATGAGGCGCCCGTAGTGTCACTTTTGTCGTTCGAGAATCAGTTTCTGGAGAAAGTCTCCTTGGGGTTTTAATTTGAAACGTTGAAAGTGTGTTCATATGTTCCGGTAGGGTCTCTAGATGTGCATTTGGCCGCATGTGGCGCATGTAGTGCCACTTTTGTCATCAGAGAATCAGTTTCTGGCAAAAGGGTCCTAGGGGTTTTAATTCAAAAGGTGTTCATATGTTCAGGTAGGGTCTCAACATGTGCCTAAACGTTTCAGATTTTTGATTTGGCCCCATGAGACACCTGTAGCGTCACTTTTGTTGTTAGAGAATGCAAATTGATTTGTGATCATTGTGATATTAACATACTGAAAATGCGGGGATACATCTTAGTGTGCTTTGCACACAAATGACACTGTTCTAGTTCTCTTTACCATGAGTCTTGTAGAGGTTACACCATAGAAAGCAAGTGATATTGAATATACAATTGTGAGTGTGTTCACGAGGGCTTTGCCTGAGTGAACATGCCCAAGCGATTGCATGTTCAATATCACGAGCTGATATGGTGTAAACGACTTGTCACAGAGTTGTTTCCCCAGACAAACAAAAGATGCACAATCAGCAAGAAAGACTCAATATCAAGTCTTGATTAAATTAACTTAATTTGACATTTCGGGAGCTAAACTTTTCACTTGCCGTCCGTCGTCGTCCGCCCGGGGTCGTGAACATTTTTCAAAGACTTCTCCTCTGAAACCGCTAGGTCGATTTGCTCGAAACTTGGTATGGATGTTCATTACCATATGTCAATTCGAATTTGTTCAAATGAAATGGACATGCCCACTTGGAGCTCCATTGGGGGCATAACTCCGATGGCACCCTATGTATATTAGAGAAATTACTAAAAAATCTTCTTCTCCAGCACAAGTGGGCAGAATTATCTGATATTTGGTATACAGCATTATGGGGTGGATCTGATTCAAGTTTGTTCAAATCGGTCCCCTGTATTCATATTTGGGCTCACTATAGAAGCCCGAATTCGAACTAGTGTATTTCAGGCAAATTTCTTAAAAAATCTTCTTCTCCAGATCCAGCAGGCAGAATCTTTTGATATTTGGTATGCAACATTGTGGGGTGGATCTGATTCAAGTTTGTTCAAATCGGCCCCCTGGGTTAATACTTGGGCTCAGTATAGGAGCCCGAATTTGAACTTAGTGCATTTGAGGCAAATTTCTTTAAAAAATATTCATCTCAAGATCGAGCAGGCGGAATCTTTTCATATTGGGTATGCAGCATGCTTAGGGGGGTGAGATTCAAGTTTGTTCAAGCCATGTCCCTAGGTCCATATTTGGGCTCACTGTGGGAGCTCGAATTGTAACTTAGTCCAAAATGAGGAATTTTCTTAAAAAATCTTCTTCTTCAGATCCAGCAGTCAGAATGTTTTGATATTTGGTGTGCAGCATCCTTAGGGGGGTGAGATTCAAGTTTATTAAAGCCAAGTCCCTGGGTTCATATTTGGGCTCACTGTGGGAGCCTGAATGATAACTTAGTTCAAAATGAGGAATTTTCTTTAAAAATCTTCTTCTTCAGATCCAGCAGATGAATGCTTTTGATATTTGGTATGCAGCATCCTTAGGGGGGTAAGATTCAAGTTTGTTCAAGCTATGTTCCCAGGTCCATATTTGGGCTCACTGTGGGAGCTCGAATTGTAACTTAGTTCAAAATGAGAAATTTTCTTTAAAAAATCTTCTTCTTCAGATCCAGCAGTCGGAATGTTTTGATATGTGGTGTGCAGCATCCTTAGGGAGGGTGAGATTCAAGTTTATTAAAGCTAAGTCCCTGGGTTCATATTTGGAGCCCGAATGATAACTTAGTTCAATATGAGGAATATTCTTTAAACATCTTTTTATTTTTAGTCGGAATGTTTTGAAATTTGATGTGCAGCATCCTTAGGGGGGGTGGGGGGGGGGGGTGGGGGGGGGGGTGGTGAGATTCAAGTTTGTTCAAGCCAAGTCCCTGGGTTTATATTTGGGCTCACTGTGGGAGCCTGAATGATAACTTAGTTCAAAATGAGGAATTTTCTTTAAAAATATTCTTCTTCAGATCCAGCCGATGAATGCTTTTGATATTTGGTATGCAGCATCCTTAGGGGGGTTAGACTCAAGTTTGTTCAAGCCATGTCCCTAGGTCCATATTTGGGCTCGCTGTGGGAGCTCGAATTGTAACTTAGTCCAAAATGAGGAATTTTCTAAAAACATCTTCTTCAGATCCTGCAGTCGGAATGTTTGATATTTGGTGTGCTGCATCCTTAGTGGAGTGAGATTCAAGTTTATTAAAGCCAAGTCCCTGGGTTCATATTTGGGCTCCCTGTGGGAGCCCGATTTATAACTTAGTTCAATATTAGGAATATTCTTTAAAAATCTTCTTTTTTTTTAGATCCACTGGTCAGAATCTTTGGATATTTGATATAAGCTTTTCTTAGGAGGGGCAGATGCAACTTGTTGAAATCAATTCCATGGGTTAATATTTAGTCTACCTTGTCAGGTGAGCGCCCTCAGGCCACCCTGGGGCCTCTTGTTTCTCATTCTTTTCAATACATTATTTTTTTAAGTCCGCAAAATCTTGCTATCATTATGCGAAAAATGTCATTTTTATTGTACTTTTTGGTTTTATTTTATGTGTGAAACGTATAATATCACCAGACAAGGAAGTTCAGAATATTGCTTGAATGGGTTCAGATAATTTAATACAGATCACTGAATTGTTTTCATTGGTTTTTGTTTATGTCAGAGCTGACACTGTCTCAATTCTTTGACTTTGTTCTCGAAAGATAGCCTTCATCACCAGGAGTTGCAGAGCTTGGGGTGATATTTGTTGAATACAGCATGTGGTCTTATCAACTCTTCAAAATATATTACTTCTTTTAAATAAAGGAGTGACATCATAACTATTTGACAAGTTAGAACAATCTGTCTTTTTTTCAGATTCACTGTGAAATTCTGAATTTATGAATAAAAATGTCAGTGTCATCTGAGTTTTTAACTGTAATGGATGCAGCAACCCATGTGCTGAAAGTTGGTGATTTTATTGAAACAGAAGCGAGGATTCTTTTCCTTGTTATTCCAGGTACATGTACATATTTAATGATGTCACTGCCCGGTGAAGCATTTAACACCAGCCCTTGAAATTTAGGGAAAATGATTGGAATCAGCTTTTTGGGTTATAATTGGCATCAAATTTTTGGGTTATAACTGCTTTACAGTTACCACATCAAATACTTTATATCGGTAATTCTACTATGAGTAGAAAAGGCTGTGCATAAGCTATCAGCTTTCTGTCGAATCTACACACCTTTTCTATGTTTTGCCATTATTGAAAATTGGATATAAATATTGTTAAAGTAAATTTAGGGAAATCCGAAAATGCACTTAAAAGCCATCACAAAGTCTGCTTGTCATGGCTTTAAAATGACAATTTTTGTTTTTGTTTTGATAATGTTCCTTCAAGACAATTATAAACTGCAGAGAGGAAGAATTTTCTCGGTCATAGCAAGGTCACTGTTACAAGAACCTTCTAGCTGATATAACTTCCTGTAGGGATGTGTAATAATACGATGGTCCCTATTTTCATTTTAAGTTAAGGTTTTGGGCAAACCAATTTCTGATGACAGACTGGCTGTCTATTGACAACTGTTTACTGGTATAAAATGTAATAAGATGGACACTCAAATCTAGATAAACCCCATGTACCACAGTTTGCAGTTTTATGAATACACATTATGATCAAAAGCATGTCATGACCCATAATTAATCCTTTACCCAATGTAGCGGCCAAAAATGGCCAGCACTACCGGGTATTCACAAAAATCACCACCCCATTTGCATTATCTTTTCCATTTTTTATTCAAAAACATAGCCTCTGACCCCTCATTGGAATGAGCTCAGTGAGCTTGTTAAGTGAATATATTTCACCCGAATAATGCTTATTCAAATAACAGAGTTCCACTGTATCAATAAAATGCATTTTAAGGGAAAAAACTTGTAGCTCTATTCTTTTGACTGATAACACCAGAACATCAAAATGGTCCTTTGGAAAAGTAATTTCTAAAAGATTTTACTCAGACTGTCAATCTGGTATACAGAAAAAACCCTAACGGAAAAAAAACCTCACAAAAAATAACCACCATGAAAAAACCCTCATAACAAAACCCCCTCACAAAATTTGATGCATGGAAGGTGTTGATTAACATCCACTGCATTGATATTTAGGATGTTATTTTTTTAAATGAAGACTTGTATTTATCCAAGATTCTATCAAGATTTCTTATGTTTATAAATCCATGTTTGTGTTCGGATCTTTTTGACAGGTAAATGTTTTGGTTTTTTTTTAAATCGACTGGAAATTTGTAACTAAATATAACAGTGTATTGCAGTAGGGTGTCTTAAGTCAGTGGGTACTATTTGTGAATTGTTTTAATACTTATTCAGTTATCACAACGTCTGCCAATTAACTGCCAATTTGACAGTAACTGCATGTATGTTGGCAACTGATGCAATGCCAATTGTCTTTGATGCAGATAGAACAGGCCATTTCCATGTATATTCAAAGAAGTAAAAACAACAAAAGCATTTTTACTAAAGGCTATTAGTAAAGTGAGACATAAACCTTGATTTTGAAACCTTTTCCTCTATACAAACATGATTTCAGCTTATTTTATAGGAATGTAATCACACCCCCAGGTAATATACACCATTCATTAGACTCCTAGAGTGAAAGATTTTACATCTTTTGGCACCAATTTTAAAAATATTGTCCCAGCGGAGTGACTGGGCCAAACAATGGTTGGCCAAGTGCATTAAACAGCCCCATGTAAGTTCTGGCTAGCCCCCCCCCCCCCCTTCTGCCTCTCTCCACTGCTGCTGGTTTAGGCCAACTTTATCTTTACCAACCTGTTTTATTGGAAATTAGCAAGAAGGATGTGCAGAGACTCTCTATTCTTTAGATGTGACCAAGGATTCCACTGTTTGGTTTGTTTCTACAACAGACTTTTTAGTTGAGAAAAAAACCCACATTTTTGGCTTCATATTTAACAAATGTTCCCATAGGCCAATACAATGGGTAAATTTGTTAAATATTGAAGCAAAATTGTACATTTTTCTCACTGCAGGTGAGCACATGCCTACATATACCGTATTCTAATGGTAACCATGCCACTAAGGCCAATGGGTCACCACCGATATATATATCAGTGTATGTGTACCCTTGTATGACTAATGATTACTACGTCCCTGCATTTAGGTGATGAGATTTAATTTGTGTCACAGAGATTCCTAAATGCTTGATCATCAAACTTTTATCGAGTATCTCCTCTTAAGCTCTTCTCTTTTCAGTTCTCCTGTGCATGAGACCTGATCAGGCCTGACATTCTTTAAAATGCAGGAGGACTAAAAATCGCTCTCCTCACATGGCCTAGGGGAACGATTAGCTCTCAAGGTAACAGACGCTAAAAGTGGCAAAATGAAGTTTTACTATTAATGAATTTTGCCTAGTGTACATTTTATTTGGTGCTGCTAACAAGGTAGTCTTTCTGAAATGGCTACACTGTCCCTCCCACACCACAGGTGTAGGAGGAGTATTGTGTCTGTGTTACAGAGACCACTAACATAGTAGAAATCTGAAAAAAAATATGGAGTTTTAGGAAACGGCTGAATCATTATTTTCTTAGGTCAGGAGGACTAATTTTCGCCCTCCTTAATTTTTTTTTATGGTGAGCGAATATATTGCTCTCCTGAAAATGTCAGGCCAGTCTGATGATAGAAAAAGAAAGCAAAGAGGTTCCATTTCTGAAACCATACATGTATTGCTTCCATTTTGGAATATTCTGCATTTTTTTTTTATTGCCTCACCCAAACACCATTGAATTAATACCATATGAGTACTAGATCCCTATGCCACTACCAGCCACCACTGTCAACCACCGTGAACCTGCCAAGCCATTGCCAGCTGCTAATTTCTTTCAATGAGCTGTTCATTAAATTTGTTAGCCAAGAAAATATACAGCGGTCCAGCCTCAGGGATATTTTGAACTTGAACATACATACTTTACCAAACCTGAAAATAAGCAGTCTGTCAAAATGAGGTCCCCAGAGGGTGAATTTGCTGATGCTATCACATACAGTTGGACAATTTATCCTCTGGGTACATCTTTCTGTTTAGGTTTGAGACCTTGATTCAGATTGAGGGTCACAGAGGGTAAATTTAGTGATGCTACCCTGCTGTGCAGGGTAGCATCACCAAATTCACCCTCTGGAGACCTCATTTTGCAGATGACAATCTGCTTATTTTCTGGTTTGTACTTTACAAGTCTTTATTGTTGCATACCTTATACCACAAGTCACAACACATGCATGCAGACCCTCCTAATATGCAGACATCAGTTACATCTTATCTGTCATGTCTGAGACATGTCATCTTTTCATTTTCATACTGCATTGAAACCTGTGTAAAAAAATGTCCATTGGGCTCATCATGCTGATGTACTAGAATTGATATCACTGTATTTATCATTCTTGGCCTTACACAGTGATGCAACTCCTTGCCTGTTTGTTTCTGTATCTCGCAAGTCGGTTAGTTCATTTCAAGAGCTAGAGCATATAGTTGTTTTTAAAGGCCTTTCCTCTTGATAGAAGATGCTTTTCACCAAAGGAACATGTGAAATTCAGACAGAAAATAATATGGGGTTTAACTTGATAGTTCTTTATTTGTCGATTATTGATCGTCTGATTTGGGCACTTCCCAGAAGTCTCCATAATTTGTGCATCAACAGTCATTCTAAAATGACAAATATTACATTTGTAGATGTCACATACCAAAAATAAAGGCCAATATAGTTATAATACCAATACGAGCAAAAAGATCAAGTACACTAATCAATATGCCATGCACTTGATCAGTCTACACCCAGTGGTATTAACTTGCCGCATGCTTCCTACAAACCAAATCAAGCAATCAGGGATGCAGTGGGCCATGCTCATGCCTGTGGCTATTCTACGGTCAATGCCAGTTTAAATCTGCCGGAAGGTTATTTGGTTTCCAGCTGACATATGTCTAATTTTATCCGCACAACTTAACAAATTTAACTTTGTCTTGCCAAGTATAACTTGTTATTTGGATATTACTATTGTATGCATGGAGTCACTAGCTTTGTGATGGAAATACATGCAGAACAATCCATCAAGATCACAAGCTGATTCAACGGTCACAAATATAAGACAACTGTCCAGCCATCAAAGTGATGGTACTGGCAGCCCAGTTGGCCTACCAGCTAAAAACAAATAGCCTATCCTGCCATGAATTCAAAATTTAACAGATTTGGGTTGACTGAGTATGAGACCATTAACTGAAAGTACAATGCTTGAGTATGGACTGACAAAGTTTGAGTTATCGCATCATTGCGATATCCACATGTACATGTTTGTCTACTTGTAAGGCAGTGAGATTCGATTCAAAATCCTCTGCCTCATTCAATATTCATTTTGACCATTTATTAGTCAGCTGCTTCACATATTTTATTTTGGACCGTACGTTATTTTAATCATTACACCTTGTAAGTAATTTTTTTTCTCATTTCTAACAGGAAATCCTGGCATCATGGATTATTATGAAGAATTTATGAAGACATTATACCGATGTGGAGATCATAAATATCCAGTATGGGGGATTTCTCATGCTGGTCATGTTACTGTGCCTGATTCACACACAGACACTTCAGGTGGATTTTATACTATATTGCTATTATCATCTTCATAGGACAGCTGCAGGTTCTTGACATCTTTGAAAGTTCTTAAGTTTAGAGATGCTTTTTAAAGGCCTTAACCCTTTACCTTACAAATCACCCACAGAATTTACAAATTAAGCAGTTGAAAAAAAAGTTTTTTTTTAATTTTAGCAAAACATGCTGTGTGACCCTCATTGGAACAAGCTTGGTGAGCTTGTTGCAATGAGGGTTACATAATATGTTGTTTTTTTTTAAATTAAAGAAACAAAATTTTGATATTGTGTATGGGTAAAGGGTTTAAACACTGGAAAATGGCTTCTGATCTTACATGGTCCTTGAAAGGGCTTGAAAATGATGTCACAGAGTGCCATTACTCTTGCTGGGGGATTTTTAGCTCACCTGACTTTCAGTCAGGAGAGCTATAGTGATCACTCACCGTTCGTCGTCCTCCGTCCGTCGTCCGTCGTCCGTGAACATGGTGTTTGCGTCTTCTCCTCCCAAACCGCTGAACCAATTTAATTGATATTTGAGGTAATAGTTTGTTATGACATCGCAATTTGATTTTGTTCAAATCAAGTTGCCTCGCCCATGGGTAGGGCCACACCCAAAAAGTGTGCTGAAATCTTAAAAAATCTTCTTCTCATGAACCAGCAGTAGCAGAGACTTGATATTTGGTGTGCAGCTTCCTTTTGAGGTGTAGACTCAGATTTGTTCAAGAGAAGTTTGTGGGGCTATACTTGCCCCGCCCAAAATTTCTATTTTCCAGACCGAGAGGCTGATTTGAACCAAATTTTTTGTGAGGGCTTATTGGGTCATAAGTACCTAATTTATGCTGATTTTTTTTTTCCCGTAGCCCCATGGGAACCGCAGGAGCTAAAAATAGAAAAAAATTAAAATGCCCATATCTCCAAAACTGCACGGCACCGAGAATTTTTATTTGGTGTGAAGCTTCCTTAGGACCAACAGAAAGAATTGGTAAAAAAAAATTGCCATCGGTTTTATCATAGGGTACAGTTTCGGGACTTTGAAAAAGTGCTGAGTCAGCACTTTTTAACACTGTAGGCAATGGGAAAAACATTAAAAAATCTTCTTCTCCAGATCCAGCAGGCAGAATCTTTTGATATTTGGTATGCAACATTGGAGGGTGGATCTGATTCAAGTTTGTTCAAAGCGGCCCCCTGGGTTCATATTTGGGCTCAGTATAGGAGCCCGATTTCGAACTTAGTGCATTTCAGGCAAATTTCTTAAAAAATCTTCTTCTCCAGATCCAGCAGGCAGAATGTTTTGATATTTGGTATGCAACATTGTGGGGTGGATGTGATTCAAGTTTGTTCAAATCGGCTCCTTGGGTTTATATTTGGGCTCAGTATAGGAGCCCAAATTTGAACTTAGTGCATTTCAGGCAAATTTCTTTGAAAATCTTCTTCTCAAGATCCAGCAGGCAGAATCTTTTGATATTTGGTATGCAACATTGTAGGGTGGATCTGATTCAAGTTTGTTCAAATCGGCTCCCTGGGTTTATATTTGGGCTCAGTATAGGAGCCCAAATTTGAACTTAGTGCTTTTCAGGCAAATTTCTTAAAAAATCTTCTTCTCCAGATCCAGCAGGCAGAATCTTTTGATATTTGGTATGCAACATTGTGGGGTGGATCTGATTCTATTTTGTTCAAATCGGCTCCCTAGATTCATATTTGGGCTCACTATAGAAGCTTGAATTTGAACTTAGGGCATTTCAGGCAAATTTCTTCAAAAATCTTCTTCTCCAGATCCTGCAGGCAGAATCTTTTGATATTTGGTATGCAACATTGTGGGGTGGATCTGATTCCAGTTTGTTCAAATCGGCCACCTGGATTCATATTTGGGCTCACTATAGAAGCCCAAATTCGAACTTAGTGCATTTCAGGCAAATTTCTTTGAAAATCTTCTTCTCAAGATCCAGCAGGCAGAATCTTGTGATATTTGGTATGCAGCATCCTTAGGGGGGTGAGACTCAAGTTTGTTCAAGCCATGTCCCTAGGTCCATATTTGGGCTCACTGTGGGAGCTTGAATTGTAACTTTGTTCGAAATGAGGAATTTTCTTAAAAAATCTTCTTCTTCAGTCCAGCAGTCGGAATGGTTTGATATGTGGTGAGTGGCATCCTTGGGGGGGGGGGGGGGGGGGGGGGGGGGGGGATTCAAGTGTGTTAAAGCCAAGTCCATGGGTCCATATTTGGGCTCCCTATGGGAGCCCAAATTATAACTTAGTCAATATGAGGAATTTTTCTTTAAAAATCTTCTTCTTCAGATTCAGCAGTTGGAATGTTTTGATATTTGGCATGGAGCAACCTTAGGGGGCTGAGATTCAAGTTTGTTCAAGCCAAGTCCCTTGGTTCATATTTGGGCTCACTATGGGAGCCTGAATGACAACTTAGTTCAAAATGAGGAATTTTCTTTAAAAATCTTCAGATCCAGCAGATGAATGCTTTTGATACTTTTTATGCAGCATCCTTAGGGGGGTAAGATTCAAGTTTGTTCAAGCCATGTCCCTAGGTCCATATTTGGGCTGATTGTGGGAGCTCGAATTGTAACTTGGTTCAAAATGAGGAATTTTCTTTAAAAATCTTCTTCAGATCCAGCAGTCGGAATGTTTTGATATTCGGTGTGCAGAATCCTTAGGGGTGTGAGATTCAGGTTTGTTAAAGCCAAGTCCCTGGGTTCATATATGGGCTCCCTGTGGGAGCCCGAATTTTGACTTAGTTCAATATGAGAAATATTCTTTAAAAATCTTTTTTTAGATCCACTGGTCAGAATATTTGGATATTTGGTTTCAGCTTTTCTTAGGAGGAGCAGATGCAACTTGTGGAAATCAATTCTCTGGGTTGATATTTAGGCTACCATGTCAGGTGAGCGCCCACAGGCCCCCTGGGGCCTCTTGTTTGGTTATACTGGTTGCATTTTTGAAAAACTTCAGGAGGGTCTTAACCCTTTACCAAACATGAGTAGCAGGAAACTACTTCATTCAAATTTACCCTTTACCTAACATAACGGTCAAAAGCGGCCAGAAAATTAACCAGAATAAGCCTATCACAACCTAAAATAGCTTGGAAGTTTCTCAATAAAACCATACAAATATGGATATCATGAGAACCAGCTCGTTGAGCTGGTTCTTATGATATCCATATTTGTGTGGTTTTATTGAAAAATTGTGAAATTAGTTTTTGAAAAAATGTGAAATTTATTTATTTTTAGCTCATCTTGACAAAGTCAAGCTGAGCTAATCTCATCACTCTCCGTCCGTCGTCCGTCAACACCATGTTTTGGTCTTCTCCTCCAAAGCCACTGGGCCAATTCAAGTGAAAGTTTGTGTGAGTGATGGTCCCAAAGGGGCATTTCATTTTTGTTCAACTCAACATGTACTTCATTCAAATTTACCCTTTACCTAAAATAGCGGTCAAAAGCGGCCAGAAAATTAACCAGAATAAGCCTATCACAACCTAAAATAGCTTGGAAGTTTCTCAATAAAACCATACAAATATGGATATCATGAGAACCAGCTCGTTGAGCTGGTTCTAATGATATCCATATTTGTGTGGTTTTATTGAATGAAAGTGTCAATGACACTGTAGCTTAACTTGTGTGTTGTGTTTGATGAAAAGGATAATGTTCAATGTTTATGAAAGGATTATGAAATAAGACAAGAATTGTGATAATTGGGAATATGTTCATTTCTGTTCCCTGTATGCTATGTTTATGATAAAAATAATATGAGGTGTACACTGTACTAAAGAGCAGAGGGGTGGGTTAATATGACCTCACAGTTAATGTATGTGGCCCTCACAGTTAACGTATATCAACAAAAGTTACCAAGTTACAGTGAAATTATTCCAAAACGAGTCAACCTATCAAGTTACATTAAAATCCCTTCATAAATATGGCCTGTAGACTGTGCTAAAGGTTTTTGGGCTTCGGGCCTCTGTAGCCGTCAGTTTCCCAATTGCGTCCAAAGGGGACGTTCTCATCTAGACATTATATGAAGTCAACCTACCAAGTTACAATGAAATCCCTTAATAAATATGACCTGTAGACTATGCTAAAGGTTTTTGGGCTTTGGGCTCTGGCAGCCATCATGGTTGAATGATCGCAACCAAAAGGGGACATTCTCATCTGGGCATCTTCTGGAGTGATCCTACAAAGTTACAATGAAATCCCTTCATAAATATGACCTGTAGACTGTGCTCAAGGTTTTTGGGCTTTGGGCCCCTGAAGCCGTCACAGTTGACCAATCACGACCAAAAAAGGATGTCATCATCTAGGTAGTATATGGAGTCAAACTTACGGGTTACAATGAAGTCCTTCCAAAAATATGACCAATAGACTATGCTAAAGGTTTTGGGGTTTTGGGTTCGGGCAGCCATCAAGGCTGAATGATCGCGACCAAAAGGGGACGTTCTCATCTAGACATTATTTAGAGTCATCCTACCATGGTACAATGAAATCCCTTCATAAATATCACCTGTAGACTGTGCTAAAGATTTTCGGGCTTTGGGCCCCTGTAGCCAACACAGTTGCCTAATGGTGTCCAAATGGGGCTGTTCTCATCTAGACATTACATGAAGTCAACCTACCAAGTTACAATGAAATCCCTTCATAAATATGATCTGAAGACTGTGCTAAAGGTTTTTGGGCTTTAGGCTTGGGCAGCCATCATGGTTGAATGATCACAACCAAAAGGGGACATTCTCATCTGGACATCATCTGGAGTGATCCTATGAAGTTACAATGAAATCCCTTCATAAATATGACCTGTAGACTGTGCTCAAGATTTTCGGGCTTCAGGCACCTGTAGCCATCACAGTTGACCAACCACAAACAAAAGGGGATGTCATCATCTAGGCATTATATGGAGTCAAACTAACAAGTTACAATCAAATCCTTCCATAAATATGACCTACAGAAATGCTAAAGGTTTTTGGGCTCGGACAGCCATCAAGGCTGAATGATCATGACCAAAAGGGGACGTTCTCATCTGGACACTATTTGGAGTCATCCTACCAAGCTACAATGAAATCCCTTCTTAATTATGACCTGTAGACTGTTCTAAAGGTTTTCGGGCTTTGGGCCCCTGAAGCTGTCACAGATGCCCAATCGTGTCCAAAAGGGGACGTTCTCATCTAGACATTATATGAATTCAACCTACCATGTTACAATGAAATCCCTTCATAAATATGACCTGTAGACTGTGCTAAAGGTTTTCGGGCTTTGGGCTCTGGCAGCCATCATGGTTGAATGATCACAACCAAAGGGGACAATCTCATCTGGGCATCATCTGGAGTGATCCTGCGAAGTTACAATGAAATCCCTTCATAAATATGACCTGTAGACTGTGCTCAAGGTTTTCAAGCTTCGGGCACCTGTAGCCATCACAGTTGACCAATCAAGACCAAAACGGGATGTCATCATCTAGGCATTATATGGAGTCAACCTAACAGGTTACAATGAAATCCTTCTATAAATATAACCTTTTGCCTATGCTAAAGGTTTTTGGGCTCGGGCACCCATCAAGGCTGAATGATCACGTCAAAATGGGACGTTCTCATCGAGACATTATTTCGAGTCATCCTACCAAGTTACAATGAAATCCCTTCATAAATATGACCTGTAGACAGTGCTAAAGGTTTTCGGGCTTCGGGCACCTTTAGCCGTCAAAGTTGCCCAATCATGTCCAAAAGGGGACGTTCTCATCTAGACATTATATGAAGTCAACCTACCAAGTTACAATGAAATCCCTTCATAAATATGACCTGTAGACTGTGCTTGAGGTTTTCGGGCTTCGGGCTCGGGCAGCCATCATGGTTGAATGATCGCAACCAAAGGGGACAATCTCATCTGGGCATCATCTGGAGTGATCCTACGAAGTTACAATGAAATCCCTTCATAAATATGACCTGTAGACTGTGCTCAAGGTTTTTGGGCTTCGGGCACTTGTAGCCATCACAGTTGACCAATCACGACCAAAAGGGGATGTCATCATCTCGGCATTATATGGAGTCAACCTAATAGGTTACAATGAAATCCTTCCATAAATATGACCTTTTACCTATGCTAAAGGTTTTTGGGCTCGGGCACCTATCAAGGCTGAATGATCGCGATCAAAATGGGACGTTCTCATCTAGACATTATTTGGAGTCATCCTACCAAGTTACAATGAAATCCCTTCATAAATATGACCTCTAGACTGCTAAAGGTTTTCGGGCTTTAGGCCCCTGTAGACGTCACAGTTGCCCAATCATGCCCAAATGGGAAAATTCTCATCTAGACATCATAAGGAGTCATCCTACCAAGTTACAATGAAATCCCTCCACATTAAACATGACCTGCAGACTGTGCTAAAAGTTTTTGGGTTTTGGGCTTGGGCAGCCATCACGGTTGATAGTTCATGCCCAAAAGGGGACGTTCTCATCTAGGCATTATACAGAGGCATCCCACCAAGTTACAATGAAATCCCTTCATAAATACGACCTGTAGACTGTGCTAATGGTTTTCGGATTTTGGGCTTGGGCAGCCATACCGGTTGCCCGATTGCGACCAAAAGGGGACGTTCTCATCTAGACATGACCCCAAACCTGCATATGAAATTTCGTGACGATCAGACAAGAACTGCGTGGTGTAGCCCGTGCTAAAGGAAAATGTGAACAGACGTCACAGACTCACAGACTCACAGACTCACAGACAGACTCACAGACTCACAGACTAACAGACTTCTGCACGCGTGATGGCAATAGCTTATCTTGACTATGTCAAGTTAAGCTAAAAATTGTGAAATTAGTTTTTGAAAAAATGTGAAATTTATTTATTTTTAGCTCATCTTGACAAAGGCAAGCTGAGCTAATCTCATCGCTCTCCGTCCGTCGTCCGTCGTCCGACGTTCAACTCAACATGCCCAGCCCCATAGGGAGGGAGTGGGGGAAAATGCTCCAAAATATTTTTAAAATCTTCTTCTCAAGAACCAGTGTGTACAATGACTTGATATTTGCTGTGGAGCTTCCATATGAGGTGTAGAATCAAGTTTGTTCAAACGAAGTTCGTGAAGTAATATTTGGCTTTGTAATAGGAGGGGTAAGATTTTTGGCCCCGCCCAAAATTTCTATTTTCTGAACCGATGGTCCGGTATGAACCAAATTTGGTTTGTGGTAGTATTGGGTCATAAGTACTTGACCCATGCAAAAAAAAAAATTAGCGCATCCCCATGGGAACCCTGGGAGCTAAAAATAGAAATATTTTCAAACGCCCATATTTCCCAAACCCCATGGAACAGAGAGCTTTTATTTGGTATGAAGTATCCTTATGACCAGTAGAATTGAATGGTGAAAAAAAATTGCCATCGGTTATGTTAGGGTGTTCTGCAATGGGGCATCGAAAAAATGCTGAGTCAGCATATTTGCAAAAATTAAAAAAAATCTTTTCTCCAGAACCAATCATCAGAATCTTTTGATATTTGGTATACAGCATTCATAGGGGGGTCAGATAAAAGTTTGTTGAAATAAAGCTCATTGGTTCATATTTGGGCTCTCTACAGGAGCCCGAAGTTTTAACACAGGGTAATATGGGGAATATTCTTTAAAAATCTTCTTCTTCAGAACCACCAGTCAGAATTTTTTAATATTTGGTATGCATCATTGTTATGAGTGTCAAATTCTAGATTGTTCAAACCAAGTCCCTAGGTTAATATTTGGGCTTCCTATGGAAGCCCAAATTTTATCTTTGTTCAATATGGAGGGTAATTTAAAAAAAACTTCTTCTTCAAATCCACCAGTCAGAATGCTTTGATATTTGGTATGCAACATCTCTATGGGGCTCAGATTCAAGTTTGTTCAAATCAGATCCCTAGGTATATATTTGGGCTCACTAATAAATTTTTACTCAGTGCAATATGAGGAAATTTCTTTAAAAATCTTCTTCTTCAGATCCACCAGTCGGAATGCTTTTATATTTGGTATGCAACATCTCTAGGGGGGGGGGTGGGGGGGGGGGGTGGGGTCAGATTCCAGGTTGCTCAATTCGAATGCCTAGGTGGTTAATATTTGGGCTCCATATGGGAACATGAAATTTAACTTAGTACAATATGAGGGACTTTCTTCAAAAATCTTCTTCAGATTCACTTGTCAGAATGCTTTCACATTTGGTATACAACATCTCTAGGGGGGTCAGATTCAAGTTTGTTCAAATCGGATCCATAGGTTAATATTTGGGCTCGCTATGGTAGCCCAAATTTGAACTTAGTGCAATTCGAAGAAATTTCTTTACAATTTCTCTTCTTCAGATCCAACAGTCAGAATGTTTTCATATCCAGTACACAACATCTCTAGGGAAGTCAGATTTAACTGTGTTCAAATCAAGAGCCTGGGTTAATATTTGGGCTCTCTATGGGAGCTGGAATTGGCCATTTTGCTGAAGAATTAAAAAATTTGTATTCAATACCCTCTAGAGGTACTAAGATTAATCCACATAGGTTGTATCAAGGGGCTTCATAGGGGAGCTGTACATTTTACTTTATGATCAACTGAAGAAAAGGCATGATGCCCAGATTATTTTTGTCACTACTGAGGGACTCAAAGATTGACAGTGTAGCCTATGGAGATGACTTGCTTAATGTAGACTCATTCTTGGACTCTGTTTAAATTGTGTTCTGTACAAGATGAGCGCTTCAGGCCCCGTGGGGCCTCTTGTTTAAAAATACTGTTAGGTAAAGGGTTAAAAAATAACAAATGTTTTTACCTCCAAAACATAGCTTATTACTCCTCATTGGAATGTGCTCAGTAGGCTTTTTACCCCTCATTGAAATGTGCTCAGTGGGATCATTTTGGGTCGTAAATTATGTTTTGGAGGAAAAAATACTAAAAAAATTTGAATGGCGATTTCTGTGAATATTGCTGACCAGACATGACAGTTATATTGGTAAAAATTCTTCCAGTAAGGAACTCCCCCTACATCTGACTCTCATTATGCTGACTGAATTTGTCCAAACAAAGACCGATTAATTTATTTTATTTTGACTTTCAGAACCCAGTTTTCAAAGATCATTAGGCAAACGTAATACATGGACCATTGACTTTGTCTAGAATATATGGTTGTCACATTGCACGTTCATAGCCACATTGTAAGTTGACTCATATGCACGTTGTTACCAGCCATATGACCTACCCCATAACCCCCCTCCCCTTCATCTCCTTCCAAATTGGGGAGGCAAATGGAAAGGACTAACCCGACCCCAGAATACTGGAACCGGAAACAAGCAAGGCAGTGTATTTCATACATATTCCCACTTTCACTTATGGGATTTAAAGTTCCTTAGCAGAAAACTTTCCTGTTTTTCTATCGAGGATGCTGATACAATTAATTATAATATACATTTGACTAACTGGAAAATTCAGCTGACACCATCGATTTCTGTTACTTCTGAACAGACTTCGGGGCGACATTTACTTGTGTGAACCGCCACACTAGTTGTGTTCACATAAAAGCACTGTCTTTCTTTAAGTTTGCCAGTGATAAAGAACTATATTGTACCTTTATGCCCAAACTGTACATCCATATGATTTGAGTAGACTCAACTTTTAATCATTTTTATCCCCGCATTTGAAAACTTGCGGGGATATATTGGTTGTCTCCGTCCGTCCATCCGTACGTCCGGGAATGGTTTCCGGCGAAAAACTCCTAGGGGTTTCAATTCAAAACATTGAAAGTGTGTTCATGTTCATTCATAGGGTCTGTAGATGTGCATAAAGGTTTTGGATTTTTGATTCGGCCCTCGGGGGCTTAAGGGGCACCACTTTTGTCGTTAGAGGAATGGTTTCCGGCAAAAAACTCCTAGGGGTTTCAATTTGAAACATTGAAAGTGTATTCATGTTCATTCATAGGGTCTGTAGATGTACATAAAGGTTTTGGATTTTTGATTCGGCCCCGAGGGGCGTAAGGGGCACCATTTTTGTCGTTAGAGGAATGGTTTCCGGCGAAAAACTGCTAGGAGTTTCAATTCAAAACACTGAAAGTGTGTTCATGTTCATTAGTAGGGTCTGTAGATGTGCATAAAGGTTTTGGATTTTTGATTCGGCCCCGAGGGGCGCAAGGGGCACCATTTTTGTCGTTAGAGGAATGGTTTCTGGAGAAAAACTCCTAGGGGTTTCAATTCGAAACACTAAAAGTGTGTTCATGTTAATCAATAGGGTCTGTAGATGGGTTTTGGATTTTTGATTCGGCCCTCGGGGGCGTAAGGGGCACCACTTTTGTCGTTAGAGGAATGGTTTCCGGAGAAAAACTCCTAGGGGTTTCAATTTGAAACACTAAAAGTGTGTTCATGTTAATCAATAGGGTCTGTAGATGTGCATAAAGGTTTTGGATTTTTGATTCGGCCCCGAGGGGCGCAAGGGGTACCATTTTTGTCGTTAGAGGAATGGTTTCCGGAGAAAAACACCTAGGGGTTTCAATTTGAAACACTGAAAGTGTGTTCATGTTCATCAATAGGGTCTGTAGATGTGCATAAAGATTTTGGATTTTTGATTCGGCTTTGAGGGGCGCAAGGGGCTCCATTTTTGATTCGGCCCTCGGGGGCTTAAGGGGCACCACTTTTGTCGTTAGAGGAATGGTTTCCGGCGAAAAACTCCTAGGGGTTTCAATTTGAAACATTGAAAGTGTATTCATGTTCATTCATAGCGTCTGTAGATGTGCATAAAGGTTTTGGATTTTTGATTCGGCCCCGAGGGGCGCAAGGGGCACCATTTTTGTCGTTAGAGGAGTGGTTTACGTCGAAAAACTCCTAGGGGTTTCAATTCGAAACACTGAAAGTTCGTTCATCTTCATTAATAGGGTCTGTAGATGTGCATAAAGGCTTTGGATTTTTTATTCGGCTTCGATGGGCACAGGGGGCACCATTTTTAGCTCAACTTTGACGAAGTCAAATTTGAGCTATTGTCATGGCCCGTCGTCCGTCTGTCCATCCGTCCGTCCGTCCATCTGTCCGTCTGTCCGTACGTCAACAATTGGCTATGGCTCGGGCTAGAGGTCGTATTTATGAACCGATCTTTACGAAACTTCTTGTGTACCTTTGTTATGACCCAGGGACGGGAACAAGTGTTTTTAGGTGTGGTCCGAAATTCAAGATTGCTGCCAGCGGCCATTTTGTACCGATGATGCAAAAATCAGTTTTTTGTACAGAACTTCTGTATGAAAGTTCTGATTTGAATAAAGTTTTGTATAAATGTTTAGTACCATGGGATACATCACATATAATACGGGTTTTTTTCTCGTGCGTAAATTGTGCAAATTAGACTAACATTGATTTATTTAGTGTTACTTTCAGAGCTGTAAGTACCAAGCTGCTATGGCTCGGGCTAGAGGCCGTATTTATGAACCAATCTTTACGAAACTTCTTGGGCACCTTTGTTATGACCGTGGGACGAGAACGAGTGTTTTTGGGTGCAGTCCGAAATTCAAGATGGCTGCCAGCAGCCATTTTGTACCGACGGTGCAGAAATCTGTTTTTTTGTACAGAACTTCCATATGAAAGCTCTGATTTGAAAAATTTTTTGTATGAATGTTTAGTACCATGAGATACATCACATATCATACGGGTTTTTTTCTCGTGCTTAAATTGTGCAAATTAGACTAACATTGATTTATTTAGTGTTACTTTCAGCACTGTCAGTGCAAATGCCAATACGGCTCGGGCTAGAGGCCACATTTATGAACCGATCTTTATGAAACTTCTTGGGTACCTTTGTTATCACCGCGGGACGAGAACGAATGTTTTGGGGTCCGGTCCAAAATTCAAGATGGCCACTGGCAGCCATTTTGTTCAAAATTAGGGGCAATCAGATTTTTGTGCAGAACTTCCACATGAAAGATTTGAATAATTTTTTGTGTGAATGTTTAGTACCATGGGATACATCACATATAATACGTGTTTTTTTCTCGTGCAAAAATTATGCAAATTAGATGAACTTTGATTTTTTCAGTGCTACTTACACACAGTAAGTACACATGTCAATACGGCTCGGGCTAGATACTGTATTTACGAAACTTCTTGGGTACCTCTGTTATCACCTTGGGACGAGAACGAGTGTTTCTGAGTGCGGTCCAAATTTCAAGATGGCTGCCAATGGCCATTTTGTACCGAAATTAGGTCCAATCATTTTTTTGTCACAACTTCTATACAGCTCATATTTATGAACTGATCTTCATGAAACTTCTTGGGTACCTTTGTTTTCACCTTGGGACAGGAATGAGTGTGTTTTGGGGTGCCTTTGTTATCACTGTGCTATGAGAACAAATATTTTGGGGTTCAGTCAGACCCACTCTGGGACTCAAAGATTTCTTTTCTAGTTTATCATCTGACTGTCACCCACCTTTACAATACTTTATCTATACATTTGTTACAGGCTACGGCCAGTATTTATGTGCAGACCGTTACAATACTTTATATGTACCTTTGTTATCAGGTCATTACCTAGATGTTTGTCATTGCTGTGTTACATACTATACATGTACATGTCTTGACAAGTTGAGCTACAGTGTCATTGACACTTTCATTGTTGTTAGAGGAATGGTTTCCGGCGAAAAACTCCTTGGGGTTTCAATTCAAAACATTGAAGGTGTGTTCATCTTCATTAATAGGGTCTGTAGATGTGCATAAAGGTTTTGGATTTTTTATTCGGCCCCAAGGGGAGCAAGGGGCACCATTTTTGTTGTTAGAGGAATGGTTTCCAGAGAAAAACTCCTAGGGGTTTCAATTCGAAACACTGAAAGTGTGTTCATGTTAATCAATTGGGTCTGTAGATGTGCATAAAGGTTTTGGATTTTTGATTCGGCTTTGAGGGGTACAAGGGACACCATTTTTGTCGTTAGAAGAATGGTTTCCGGAGAAAAACTCCTAGGGGTTTCAATTCGAAACATTGAAAGTGTGTTCATGTTCATTCATAGGATCTGTAGATGTGCATAAAGGTTTTGGATTTTTGATTCGGCCCTCGTGGACGCAAGGGCCACCACTTTTGCCGTTAGAGGAATGGTTTCCAGTGAAAAACTCCTAGGGGTTTCAGTTCGAAACACTAAAAGTGTGTTCATGTTAATCAATAGGGTCTGTAGATGTGCATAAAGGTTTTGGATTTTGGATTTGGCCCCAAGGGGTGCAAGGGGCACCATTTTTGTCGTTAGAGGAATGGTTTCCGGAGAAATACTCCTAGGGGTTTCTATTCAAAACATTAAAAGTGTGTTCATGTTAATCAATAGCGTCTGTAGATGTGCATAAAGGTTTTTGATTTTTGATTCGGCCCCAAGGGACGCAAGGGGCACCATTTTTGTTGTTACAGAAATGGTTTCCGGTGAAAAACTCCTAGGGGTTTCAATTTGAAATACTGAAAGTGTGTTCATGTTCATCAATAGGGTCTGTAGATGTGCATAAAGGTTTTGGATTTTTGATTCAGCCTTTGGGGGCGTAAGGGGCACTACTTTTGTCGTTAGAGGAATGGTTTCTGGCGAAAAACTCCTAGGAGTTTCAATTCGAAACACTGAAAGTGTGTTCATGTTCATTAATAAGGTCTGTAGATGTGCAGGAAGGTTTTGGATTTTTTGGGTGCCATGTAACTGTACCACTGTTGCCACTTTCGTGTTTTCTTAGACCGTTTCCAGCGAAAGGCTCCTAGGGTATGTAATTCGAAACGTTAAAACCATGCTCAAATGTTTCAGTGGGGTCTGTAGATGCACACGAAGGTTTCGGATTTTTCAGCTGCCAAGTGGCTGTGCCGTTGCCACTTTCGCGTTTTCTTAGACAGTTTCCGGTGAAAGGCTTCTAGGGTATGTAATTCGAAATCCTAAAACCATGCTCAAATGTTGCAGTAGGGTCTGTAGATGTGCACGAAGGTTTCGGATTTTTGGGGTGCCACCGTTGCCACTTTCGTGTTTTCTTAGACCGTTTCCGATGAAAGGCTCCAAGAATATGTAATTCGAAATGCTAAAAGCATGCTCAGATGTTGCAGTAGGGTCTGTAGATGCGCACAAAGGTTTCAGATTTTTTGGGTGCCACTTGGCTGTGCTACTGTTGCCACTTTCGTGTTTTCTTAAACCGTTTCCAGCGAAAGGTTCCTAGGGTATGTAATTCGAAACGCTAAAACCATGCTCAAATGTTGCAGTGGGGTCTGTAGATGTGCACGAAGGTTTCAGATTTTTCAGCTGTCATGTGTCTGTGCCACCGTTGCCACTTCCGTGTTTTCTTAGACCTTTTCCGGTGAAAGGCTCCTAGGGTATGTAATTCGAAACGCTAAAACCATGCTCAAATGTTGCAGTGGAGTCTGTAGATGTGCACAAAGGTTTTGGATATTTCAGCTGCCAAGTGGCTGTGCCGTTGCCACTTTCGCGTTTTCTTAGACCGTTACAGGCCAAAGGCTCCTAGGGTATGTAATTCGAAAAGCTAAAACCATGCTTAAATGTTGCAATGGGGTCTGTAGATGCACTGGAAGGTTTCGGATTTTTCAGGTGCCACGTGGCTGTGCCACCATTGCCACTTTCATGTTTTCTTAGACCGTTTCCGGCGAAAGGCTCCTAGAGTATGTAATTCGAAATGCTAAAACCATGCTGAGATGTTGCAGTAGAGTCTGTAAATGTGCAGGAAGGTTTCGGATTTTTTTGGTGCTATGTGGCTGTGTCACCGTTGCCACTTTTGTGTTTTCTTAGACCGTTTTCGACAAAAGGCTCCTAGGGTATGTAATTCGAAATGCTAAACGCATGCTCAAATGTTGCAGTAGGGTCTGTAGATGCGTACAAAGGTTTCAGATTTTTCAGGTGCCACGTGGCGGTGCCACCGTTTTGCTTTCATATTTTCTTAGACCGTTTCCGGCAAAAAGCTCCAAGAGTATGTAATTTGAAATGCTTAAACTATGCTCAAAATGTTGTAGTAGGGTCTGTAGATGTGCACGAAGGTTTCGAATTTTTGTGGTGCCATGTGGCTGTGCCACCGTTGCCACTTTCATGTTTTCTTAGACCGTTTCCGGCGAAAGGCTCCCAGGGTACATGTATGTAATTTGAAATGCTAAAGCCATGCTCAAATGTTGCAGTGGAGTCTGTAAGTGCGCACGAAGCTGTGTCACCTGTGCCACTCAATATGATTTTAATGTGTCATATAATACATTTCATCTTTGTATCAAGCATTCATACAAAGTCAAGGATGCAAATGCGGGGATTCACTATAGTGTGCTTTGCACACAAGTGACGCCATCTAGTTGTTGTTTTTATTAGCTTAATTTTGATCTGAAGCTGGAAGGTAAATTGTCACTCAAAACTTAATACAATATCCAAATAAAAAAAATCTAAATCAGGAAGTAAAGTAAAGAGCACAGTACTGTGATCAGAAAAGCTGTGTTTTATGCGATCAGATCACAAATTCAATCTCAACACACCCCAGTGGTTTGAGATTTCGTAATTGGAATACTGCTAATTACGAAATATGTTACTCCAAATTTCAACCAAAATGCACAGTGCCAAAACACACAATTGAAACATTTTAGATGTTGATGTTTCATATCTGTTGGAACATGGCTATTTGATTAAAACATCAATGATAAATGAAGAGACCAAAAAGTGGTTTTGAAGTGAAAAAAATTACTTTTAATTATCAAATTTAAAAAAACAGCTACAGCTGAATACGAAGGAAATATCACTGAAATAGTTAAGGTGCTATATAAGTAATGAAATTTTGTTGATTTTTAAATTCCCGCCTCTGATATTCCTTAAATTCAAATTCAATATACACAAATAATACATCAAAATGAAGGTTGGGAGGTATAGAACATGTAAAATATATATTTTTTTGTAAATTATTTTTCGATTTATATTTTGAATGTTATTTGTTATGTATCTTTTTCATATATTTATTGTGGAGTTGGTGCGAGTACTATCGACTTTATTTTGATTCAGTATGAAAGCTTATTGCTCAAAATGCAAGGCGAGGAAGTCTTCCTCTGATTTACATGCTGGTTGCCTTGCTTGTAGTCGATGTACTCACACTAATTCTTGCTCAACATGTGTCAGATGGGATGACAAATGTTGGAGATGGGTGTCACGGTACATTGTTAGCGGCGAGAGGCCAATGCTGGTCCTCTCGTCACAAAATCAATCTAGTTTCTCAGTTTCTATTTCAGAGGAACAAGAACATGGTGATGTTTATGTGATGCCTAGAGAGAGTGTGCTGCCGTCGTCGCATTCAGTTGATCAAGCAGAGCTAGCGGCAAAGGTGCTCATGAACATTAGACAGGGCAAAAAACCATGGGCCGGTGGTTCCAGTCCCTTGTCGCTAGCTCGCTTGGCCAGTGAAGCGGTTACTCCATCATGGGTACCGTGACACCGGGTGTGTCCATTGCGGTCGAATGTAGTGGATTGGGTAGAGCGAGCACCTTTAAATATAAACAGGCTCACCCTGCGACGACGAAACAGAAGAAGAAGCTGGCAAGTTCGTTGGGAAACTCGGCGAGGTCTGAAAGAACCGCGAGCGAGAGAGCTCCCTCTCTTTCCCAACAACATCTGGGGCAAGATGTGGTGATTAGTAACTTGCGTCAGTTGGAGCATACGTCCACGCCCCCCCGTCCGGGACACTCTGTTCAGTTCACAGCTGGCATCGGCTACAGTTACGGCTTCTACATCGGCATCTTCCAAGCACACATGACCGTACCTTAGCTACGCGCCTTCAGATATCCAGCCTGCATCGCTGAGCAGGGACAACTCATCGTCAAAGAAGTCGGACCATCCGGTAGCTAAGGAGACGAGGCCTCATTTATCGGGACGTCTGGAGAAAAGAAACGTCTCGGACACACCATCCTAGGAGCAGCCGGCGGCCAAGAAACAGAAGACCGCTGCTCCTCAGGCCTCCATCACAGACTTGCTGTAGCAGATTGGGCAGCTCATCACAGCATTCAGCAAGTGCAGGAGCAGTCTACGGCAGGCTCAGAATCTGAGCTGTTGGATGGTGCTGAGTCGGTCCAGTCATCTGCACGTTCAGTTGCCGCTGACCATGAATCTCAACTGATTCAGTCGGATGGTGAAAGGGACACGGAGGAGGATTACCCTTCCCTTTCGGTACAACACATGGTTGCGATGGATTTAATTCATCAATACCACCCTGAGTTCGTTCCAGCGAATCAGAATGCTGCGACTACTCGGAAGAAACCGCGTGGTTGGACGTGAACTTTATCCGGACAAAGGAGGAGATCCTGTCTTTTCCGGTTCAGTCTAGACAGGTGTCGCAGGCCTTCGGCCATTTAGACGACGCCATATTCAAACTATCCAGTGGGAACAAGAAAGGTGGTTTCTTGTCATCATCTTTCGTAAATTTACCGTTTGTTGGACCACGTTCATTTAAAACGGTCGGGGAAGATGTCCAGAGAGTTCCTCTGTGTTTGGATGAGCAGACTGAGGACCTAGACATGTCCTTGCCTTCGTCATTCACTATTTGCTCAGACACAATTGAGACGGCAATTTCTTCAAACAAAGCAAATTTAGACGCTATGTCTTACGCAGATCACCTTTCAAGAGCTGTGGTGCAACATCTCAACAAAAAGGAATTTGAGGACGTTCGTACCTCTTTAAGAGTTCTTTTCAGGGCTATTATGTTTACAACGTATAACTCCGCCTTAACAGTGGCTAATTTGGAGTTAATCAGACGTGACCGAGCCCTTGCGTCGTCATTGTTAATAGATGACAAGGTGAAAAACTCTCTACGGGTCACTCCGGTATCCGGACATAAAATTTTTTGATGATAAGCTTTCATTAGTCTATGACCAAGCTACAAAGAAAGCGTCAAATACTCTGCTCCTTAAGTCGGCGTCTAATCGACCCGCACCAGTAGAAAAGAGTAAGGGAGGACGTCCTAGAAGAAATCATCTGAAGGGTCTCCTCACGAGGGTATAGGAAACCCTCCTACAGTTACTCTAGGGATCGTTAATACAGCGACCCAGGAAGGGGGGGGGGGGCGTAGGTCTGACCGAGACTACCGGTCAGATGCCCCTAAGCCGGCGGGTCATCGCTCTTTGTGAGGGGGACGTGGTTTCTCCTCCTGTAAGCCTTGCAGGTCCTACAGGTGATGGTCAGGACCTCTATTGCTTGCCAGTTGGCGGAAGGTTATCAAGATTCGCAACAAACTGGATAACAATTACAGAAGACCAGTGGGTGACAAGTGTGGTCTCGGACGGCCTATGGCTATCTTTCCCAGTGAAACCACCGCCAACATGATGGACAAAACTTCCGTCAAATCCTTGCAAAGGAGAGTCTCACCTATCGGAGGTAAAGGCTCTCTTGGCAAAGAAAGCAGTAGAGGTCGTCAAGAACCAAGATTCTCTAGGATTTTACAGTCACCTGTTCCTCATACCGAAGCCAGACGGCTCGTTCCGACCGGTAATAGACTTGAGCTGGATAAACAGACATATCGTAGCTCCAAAGTTCTATATGGAGACCATTCGGTCGGTAAGGGCGAGCATTCGAGTGAATGACTATGCAGCAAGCATAGATCTAAAGGATGCGTACTTTCATGACTTGGTACCTCCAGCATTCAGAAAGTGCCCACGGTTCGTCGTTCAAGGGATAGTATATCAGTTCCGAGCGATGTGCTTCGGTCTGAATCTAGTGCCCTGGGCGTTCACTCAAATAAGGAACTTGGTAATGTCTCACTTCCGAGGTCATTCGTCTGCGGTAAAGTCGGCTTACTTGGACGACATTCTTCAGAGATATGGCAACAAAACTTCTCTTCAGAACGATGTTCAGAATAATGCTTCTCTTTCTCCGTCGTCAATAAGTTGCAGACTTACGTGTCGCCATGCCCAGATCATCGAGCGTATGCAGTAGATGCTCTGTCAATCTCATGGGACGGAATGATAGGATATGCATATCCTCCAACTCCATGGATTCAACAGATCCTGTTAAAAATCAAACAGTCTTGTTGCAAGATTCTGTTAGTAGCATCTCTGTCATCACAGAAACCGTGGATCAAACTTCTCAGGTGTCTGTTACGATACATTTGCCGGAAGCTTCCTCTGCGAGAGGACCTTCTTTATCAGGGGAAGTCAAGCACACTGCATCACAACCCGGAAGGTCTCAACCTTCACGTATTTCTGTTGTGCGGTCCTTCTTGCACGGCAAGCAATTTACAGGACTAGCAGTGGATGCAATTTCTAACTGCAGGAGGTCCTCCTCTTCGCTGAATTACGCAGCAAAGTGGAAGATTTTCTTCCGTTGGTGTAAGGATCAGTCGATAGACGTCTTTGATCCATACTGGATATTGCCAATTTTCTGGTCTACCAGTTCTCAAACTGCAGCCCGTAACTATTAAGGGCTATAGGTCTATGTTATCGGACACTTACGCTCATCATGATAACATGGCAATTGGATCTAATGCTTCATTATCCAAACTAGTTAGAAATTTCTCTATAAATGGACCTGGAACCCTCAGATTAATTCCTAAGTGGAATTTAGCTTGGGTTCTGTTGAAGCATAAAAATGCTCCATTTGAGCCGTTAGACATTGTAGAGTTCAAATTCTTGACCTATAAAACAACATTTCTCTTAGCCGTTGCTTCTGCTAGAAGAGTTAGTGAACTCCATGCTTTATCTGTTGACAAATCTCGCTATCATAGTGTTGGAAATACCATCACTTTAACTACAGAAGTGGGATTTTTGGCTAAGAATCAGGCTCCAAATAAAGGGCCTGTGCCTATTCTCATGAAGGCTCTGCCGTGTACGGACAACCGTAGATCTTTGCTGTGTCCAGTCAGGGCTATGGTGTCAGTAGTCCCGAGTCGGTGCTGGGATGGTTTTAATGTGTAGCTCGGTGTGAAGCAAAATTAATACCTCTTATTTATGTATTGTTTTTAAAGTGTAGCTCACTGTGAAGCATTTGTATATGTCATGTGTCAAACAGGCGTTAATATACAATCCTCAGACACTTTTAAATGAGTATAAAGAGTCTCATTCTCTGGACTATCTTTACATATTGGCTTCCCTTCACTGAATTAGCATAATGGGTTGTGCTGGCATTAAATGAAGAATTATAAATTATGTAATGCTCAATTACATTGTTGGTGTTATGTCTTTCTCGTTTCTCGTAAACGGGAAAGACATATATAATTCCTTTCTCTCCTATTCTCCTATAGGAGCTATCTTTTAAGAAGTGATTGAGAAAATGGATTTTCCTTTATGTCCTAGGCCCTCCAGCCTTTTTACGATTCAGCTAAGTCTGGGCCATTGGTTGTTGTATAAAAATATTATAAATTCAAAGTAATTTGTATATTTTTTATACTTACCAATGGCCCAGGCGGGGATGGCCCTCCCATGAGTGGGCACTCCTACCTCCCTGCGGATGACAACATTTAGCAGGCAATTTCTAGAAAGAATGATGTTTGGCGCCAATTTCGGTGTCTTCCTGGATACTGCGCATGCGCAGTTCACAAAAGTATGGAGGACCATATAGGACATAATTTTTTTTGGTTTTGCATGCAAATTTTGGGGATTGGTTGGGGGCAAAATTTGTGTTTGGACCTAGATATTTTTGAGTTAGCACCAGCTAAGTCTGGGCCATTGGTAAGTATAAAAAATATACAAATTACTTTGAATTTATAATTTTTTTAGCATTTAGGGGGGTTTGCTTTGGGCATTTGTTCACAGTGAAACAAAACATGTAATTTGATCTTTTAATTTTAAAAATTATTTTGATATTTTTTAAAATTATTTGGTTGGTAATTGCCACTAGATGGATGCTCACTGAATATTTTGGTTTAACTATTTCAGTGCTATTTCCCACGTATTCAGCTGTAACTGTTTTTTTAAATTGGAGAATTAAAAGTAATTTTTAGCTCACCTGGCCTAAAAGACCATGTGAGCTTTTCAGACCACTTGACGTCTGTCGTCTGGCATCTGTAAACTTTTCACATTTTCATCTTCTTCTTTGTAACCACTGAGCCGGTGTGAACCAAACTTGGCAAGAATGGTCTGTGGGAGGTCCTCTACAAACGATTCTCATTTTCCCGTTGCATGAAAAACATGGCTTCCAGAGGCATTCTTTGATTCTGGTTGATGGATTTTCAAAAAAAATTTCTCTGAAACCGCCAGGCCAAATGTTTTGAAACTTCCCATAAATGATGGCTGGGACCCCCTCTACCAACGATCCTCATTTAATGTTGATCGGGTTATAAATATGGCCACAATTGCAACACTATTACTATAGAAACCCTATTGAAAATCACATTTTTATCTTCTCTGGAACTACTGAGTTGACATGAACCAAACCTGGCAGGGATAGGCTATGGGAGGTCCTCTATAAATGATCCGCATTTTGTTCCCATGGGTGTGAAAACATGGCTGCCAGAGGCATTCTTTGATTCTGATTGGTGGATTTTGAAAAATCTCCTCTGAAACCACAGGGTCAAATGTTTTGAAACTTTGCATGGTTGATGACTGGGACCCCCTCTACCAATGATCCACATTTAATGTTGATTGGGTTGCAAACATGGCTTCAATTGCAGCTTACAATTACTATAGAAACCCTATGGGAAATCACATTTTCATCTTCTTCTCTGGAACTACTGAGCTGATGTGAACCAAACCTGGCAGGGATAGTCTATGGCAGGTCCTCTACAAACGCTCCTCATTTTGTTACCGTGCATCGAAACACATGGCTGCCAGAAGGTTTTTTTGATTCTGATTGGTGGATTTTGAAAAATTTTCTCTGAAACCACAGGACCAAATGTTTTGATAGTTTGCATGGTTGATGACTGGGACCCCCTCTACCAACGGTCCTCATTTAATGTTGATCGGGTTGCAAACATGGCTTCAATTGTGGCTTACAGTTACTATAGAAAACCTATGGGAAATCACATTTTCATCTTCTTCACTGGAACTACTGAGCCGACATGAACCAAACTTGGCAGGAATGGTCTATGGGAGGTTCTCTTCAAACGATCATCATTGTGTTCCTGTGGGTTGAAAAACATGGCCGCCAGAGGCATTCTTTGATTCTGGTTGGTTGATTTTTAAAAATCTTCTCAGAAACTGCCAGGCCAAATGTTTTGATACTTGACATAAATGATAACTGGGCCCCCTCTACCAACGATCCTCATTTAATGTTGATCGGGTTGTAAACATGGCCACAATTGTGGCTTATAGTTACTATAGAAACCCTATGCAAAATTGCATTTTCATCTTCTTCTCTGGAACTACTGAGCCGACGTGAACCAAACCTGGCAGGGATAGTCTATGGGAGGTGTTCTACAAATGCTCCTTATTTTTGTTACCGTGCATCGAAAAACATGGCTGCCAGAAACATTTTTTGATTCTGCTTGGTGGATTTTGAAAAATCTTCTCCTCTGAAACCAGAGGGCCAATTGTTTTGTAACTTTGCATGGTTGATGACTGGGACACCTTCTTCCAATGATCCTCATTTAATGTTGATCGTGCTGCAAACATGGCCGCAGTTGCGGCTTATAGAGAAACCCTATGGGAAATCACATTTTCATCTTCTTCTCTGGAACTACTAAGCCGACATGAACCAAACTTTGCAGGAATGGTCCTCGTTGAACGATCCTCTTTTTGTTCCCGTTGGTTGGAAAATATGGCCACCAGAGATATTCTCTGATTCTAATTGTATGGATTTTGTAAAAATCTTCCCCACTGAAACTACAAAGTCAAATGTTTTGAAACTTCACATGGTTGAAATTTGAGGTAACATAGTCCTTAAGGTGCTATATAAGTAATGGAATTTTGTTTATTTTTAAATTCCCACTTCTGATATTCCTTCAATTCAAATTAAATATACACAAATTATACATAAAAATGAAGGTTGGGAGGTATAGAACACGAAAAATATATGAAATCAACTCATAGAGTTGACAGCAGGCACCACTAGTTCCTGGAAGTCTGCTACTGTATTCGTACCAGAACTGATAATGATAGTATATTTCCTGAAAACAACTTGTGGCCAAATGTGCGGGTAGTTGGGGAGTCTGACTTGTAGGGTGCAATTGAAGATCAGGGTCTGCAGCTATCCCTGTTGCAGTAATCCTTGGTGAGAGTTCTTAAGCATGTAATAATTGTCTTTTTACCCCATTACCAGAAGGTGTCGGTGGAGCACAGGGGCGTTTCAACAAAACTCACAAAAATATCAGTCCATGCTTCCACTCTTTTGTCTTCATAATGGCAGGAAGAATTGTCCGAAAATAATGGCTTTCATTTCCTAATTGCTTTGTCTGCACCTTATTACACCACCCACTTGAAAAGTGGGTGGTATATAGTGTTCACTTGGTTCGTCCGTACGTCCATACATCCTTATGTCTGTATGTCTGTATGTCCGTACATCTGTCCATCCGTCCATCCATCCGTTACACTTTAGGGGGGTACACATCTACTCTCCGCAACTCCTCCTAAACCAGTGAACGGATTTCATTGAAACTCTCAGACATTCTTTTACATACATTGAGAAGATGTGCACCTCCTATTTTCTTTTCAGATATTTTCATTTTTACAGTTTCCCATATTGAAAAATGAACTTTGTCAAATTCAGTTGACATTCTGTACAGATCCGCAACTCCTCTCAAACCATTGAACAGATTTCATTGAAACTTTCAGACATTCTTTTACATACATTTTCATCCTATTTTCTTTTCAGATATTTTCATATTTACAGTTCCCCATATTCAAAAATGGTCTTTGTCAATTCAGTTTTTAGTAGGGAGGGGTATAGATTTGTTATCCGCTACTCCTCTTAAACCATTGAACAAATTCCATTGGAACTCACAGACCTTCTTTTACATACAATGAAGATGTGCACCTCCTATTTTTCTTTCAGATATTTTCATATTTCGATGTCCGTCCATCCGTCCGTTCATCCATTACACTTTAGGGATGTACACATCTGCTATCCGCAACTCCTCTTAAACCAGTGAACAGATTCCATTGAAACTCTCAGAGATTCTTTTACATACTTTGAAGATGCGTACCTCCTATTTTGTTTTCAGATATTTTTATTTCTACAGTTTCCCATATTGAAAAATGAACTTTGTCAAATTCATTTGAGATTCTGTACAGATCTGCTATCCGCAACTCCTCTTAAACCATTGAACAGATTTCATTGAAACTTTCAGACATTCTTTTACATAAATTGAAGATGTGCACCTCCTGTTTTGTTTTCAGATATTTTCATTTTTAGGGTTTCCCATATTTAAAAATGGGCTTTGTCAATTCAAGCTTGCGTGGGGGGGGGGGGGGGGTTGTTAGCTCACCTGGCTTAAAGGCCTTATGAGCTTTTCTCAACACTTGGCATCCATCGTTGTCTGTCGTCCGTAAACTTTTCACATTTTCATCTTCTTCTCTGTAACTGCTGAGCCGGTGTGAACCAAACTTGGATGGAATGGTCTATGGGAGGTCCTCTACAAACGATCCTCATTTTGTTCCCGTCAGATGAAAACCATGGCTTCCAGAGGCATTCTTTCATTCTGGTTGGTGGGTTTTCAAAAATCTTCTCCTCTGAAACTGCCAGGCCAAATGTTTTGAAACTTCACATAAATGATGACTGGGACCCATTCTACCAATGATCCTCATTTAATTTTGCTTGGGTCACAAACTTGGCTGCAATTGCGGCTTATATATACTGTAGAAACCCTGTGGGAAATCACATTTTCCTCTTCTTCTCTGGAAAAACCAAGGCGACATGAAAACAAACCTGGCAGGGATAGTCTATGGAAGGTTATCTACAAATGATCCTCATTTTGTTCCCACAGGTTGAAAAACATGACCGCCAGAGGCATTCTTTGATTCTGATTGGTGGATTTTCAAAAATCTTCTCCTCTGAAACTGCCAGGCCAAATGTTTTGATTCTTCACATAAATGATGACTGGAACCCCCTCTACCAACGATCCTCATTTAATGCTGATCGGGTTGCAAACATAGCCACAATTGTGGCTTATAGTTTCTATAGAAACGCTATGGGAAATCACATTTTCATCTTCTTCTCGGAACTACTTAGCCGACGTGAACCAAACCTGGCAGGGATGGTCTGTGGGAGGTCCTCTACAAACGATCCTCATTTTGTTCCCGTGGGTTGTAAAACATGTCCGCCAGAGGCATTCTTTGATTCTGATTTGTGGATTTTCAAAAATCTTCTCTGAAACTGCCAGGCCAAATGTTTTGATACTTCACATAAGTGATGACTGGGACCCCCTCTACCAATGAGGGAGTGCAGTGGCTCAGTAGGTAGAGGTGCAGGCTGCAAGCCGAGAGGTCCTCGGTTAGAATCCCACCTGCAGCAACTGCGTTGTGTCCTTGGGCAAGACACTTCATCCCCATTGCCCGCGTGGGGGCACGATGACGCCGTGTACTAAGGCGTACTGCACGTCGATGGTAAGCATGTCTTCAAACAATCTAACCCTGCCTGTGCTGCAGTGCGGAGTTACGATGTTGGGGAGCTGGCAGCTGCTCGTCGTTGCTCGGGGGTTCTCTCCGGGTACTCCGGCTTCCTCCACCCGTAAAACTGTCACGGTCATGATTAGCCATTGTGCATAAATATGTGACCTTAAACATCAATAAATGAATGAATGACTCTACCAACGATCCTCATTTAATGTTGATCGTGTTGTAAACATGGCCACAATTGCGGCTTATAGTTACTATGGAAACCCTATGGGAAATCACATTTTCATCTTCTCAAGCCAGAAAATAAGCAGTCTGACATATTCAAAATGAGGTCCCCAGGAGGTGAATTTGATGATGCTATCCCATACAGTGGGCCAATTTATCCTCTGGGTACCTCTTTCTGTTTAGTTTTGAGACCCTGATTCAGATTGAGGTTCACAGAGGGTAAATTTAGTGATGCTACCCTGCTGTGCAGGGTAGCATCGCTAAATTCACCCTCTGGGGACCTCATTTTGCAGATGTCAGTCTGCTTATTTTCTGGCTTGCTTCTCTGGAACTACTGAGCCGACGTGAACCACATTTCACAGGAATGGTCTATGAGAAGATAGAAATATGTGGCCACCAGAGGCTATATTCTAATGCTTAACCCAATGCCTCTCCTGTCTGCATGAAGATCAGTACTGTCAGCAGAAGGATTGGTTCCAGTTTTCTCCACTGAGAACTGGGGAAAAAAACCCAAAAATATTGTGTGATACAGTACAAGTCAAAATAAGCTGTAGCGTAACTGCAATAAACTAAGTAAACTGCTGCTCCTGCCCTGACAAGATCAGAATCTGACATATTCTTGAAAGCTATCAGTGAGAGCTTTCCAGAAAATGATGTCGGCTTCTGGTCTTATCAGTGTAGGAAGAGAAAGATACATAGTTTACAGGATTATCCTACACAGCTTATTTTGACTTGTATTGTAAAACAAGTGCAACTGTGTGTGGATATCTTCAGCTGTAAACTAATTATGTATTCTCAAGTTACTTATCAGAAAAATACTGATTGATGACAGGTATTTGGAAAGCATGGAAGTTTGTTAAAAATTCTGTTCCCATCATGTCAGCTGAGATGACAGTAATTATATATATCTTTTAAGATCTGACAAAATTGGAGTAAACTGTGTTTCCTGTAACCCTTTACCTATTCAAAGCTATTTTGAAAGAGAATACTGTCTGATAAAAATTGTAATTTTCAAAATATTTAACCTTCTTTTACTGATTTTTTTTGTTGAAACAGAATTCATAAATATGTGCATTTTCAAGAAATCTTCTTTGAAACTACGAGGCCAAATGGTTTGAAAACTTAGTGTGACTGATGACTGTAACCCCCTCTACTGCACATCGAGGTTCACATGTCTTCAACTACTGTAACCCTGCTTGAGCAGAGCTTGAACAGAGTTAGAATGTTGAGGAGCTGACAGTTGCTCGTCGATGCTTGGTGGTTCTCTTCGGGTACTCCGGATTACTCCACCCATAAAACTGTCACGGTAAATTCTTTTACATATATTAAAGATGTGCACCTCCTGTTTTGTTTTCAGATATTTTCATTTTTAGGGTTTCCCATATTTAAAAATGGGCTTTTTCAATTCAAGCTTGCGTGGGGGGGGGGGGGGGTGGGGGGGGGGGGTTGATATTTGCTATCCGCGACCTCTTTTAAAATAGTGAATGGATTTCAATGAAACCTTCAAACATTCTTTTACATACAGTGAAGATGTGTACCTTCTATTTTGTTTTCAGATATTTTCATTTTTACAGTTTCACATATTGAAAAATGGGCTTTGTTAATTCAAGCTTTGGGGTGGAGGTGTGGGGGGGGGGGGGGGCTGTAAGTGTTTGTGCTCTCTACATTAAACACACTTTTATTGTTGTAAAATGTTTCTTGGTGGGAGTGGGTGGTATCATTTAGTGAGCTGTGCTCACAGTTTTTCTAGTTTAACATGGTGTTGCTTCTCTGTGCAAACACACGACACACTCAAATTCGTTCTTGATATCACATTAATTCGTAAGTGGACACGGCACCAAATTGTTGAATACGCACGACATGCCCATTCTGCGAGCTCGGCGACAGTTTTGAATCACCTCCATGCTTGTGCTTACTAATCTTGTAATCACCACTAGAACGAATACCCCAATACTATCAAACACTTGTGTATTGTTGACGTTCTTGTGATTTCAAGCATCTCGAAATTTACTATTATGAGAAAACTGCTGTACTATGAAACCCTAACAAAAATTTACAAACTTGTATTTACAAGCTGTTTTACAGGTGTATCAATATACAATTGTAAGAATACTGATAGTATTGGCCCCAGGTAGTCCAGCTTCTTTCACCCATAAAACTGTCTGACATAATGTGACACTGGCGGTTAAAAGGGTGGTTAAACCCTAATAAAAAAAAATAAAAAACATCACTTGCAAAACTGTAAATCCCAATATGATGATATAGAGAAGGCTACAACAAGCCTTGAAATAAATCCTGAATCATTATACAGGTTATATTACTGGGCATTCAGGCACATCTTTTAAAAAAGCAACAGTTGAATGTTAACAGTATGAAATTGATGGTTATTTATGGCACTGTTGGTTCAATATAAGTTGATGCATGTCATTTGATTGTTCAGTGGTAGCACTGGATTTGGTGCATATGCAAGTGTCATCCATTCATGTGAACGACGCATGCCATTTATTGGTCCTAATCACGTGTATTGGACTAAAATCATGGCCGCTAAATAAATGAACTTGCTTTCCACTCATTATTAACTGGTAGAGTGCTGGAAGCCCATATTTGGACTTTCTTCTGAAGTGTTGGTACCACAACTTAAAGGCTTCATGTTCAGTGGATGTTATCCATATCACCTTTGAAGTGAAATTATTAATCTGTTAGGATATATAGGCCTAAATGGATGGGTGCTTTTGTACATTTGAATTAGATAATGTATTTTATTGTCAGTCATGCACATGTCACTTAAATAAAGATATACTACTACTACTAACTGCAGTTTTAAGTGGATTTTTACGAAACTTGGTGTGAAGTATCAGTATCAAGTGTAGATGTGCATGTGGTCAGAACTTTTCGGTGCGACAAATTTTGCGTGGTCATGGCACTTGGTAACAGACTTGCAACCATGGTCGGGCATCGGGGGGGGGGGGGGGGGGGGGAGGTGGTCATGTAGGGGGGCCACCTCACCTCCCCAACCTGGACATAATCCCATCATTTTTCCATCCAGAATCATTTTATCCCCCCCCCCCCCCCCCCCCTCTCCAACCATGGTTCAGGCCAGCATGGAAAATTTTTTAAAATTTGGCATTAAAAGGAGCAATTTCCTGTCTTCTGAAGGATCAATTCTTATTTCAACATACCCCAAAAAGTTTTATTTTTTCTGTTCAAATATCAAGATTCATTATTTGATTTTTTTAGCTCATCTTAACAAAGTCAAGCAGAGCTAATCTCATCGCTTCCCGTCCGTCATCCGTCGTCCGTCAACACCATGTTTTGGTCTTCTCCTCCAAAGCCACTGGGCCAATTCAAGTGAAAGTTTGTGTGAGTGATGGTCCCAAAGGGGCATTTCATTTTTGTTCAACTCAGCATGCCCAGCCCCATAGGGAGGGAGTGGGGGAAAATGCACCAAAATATTTTTAAAATCTTCTCAAGAACCAGTGTGTACAATGACTTGATATTTGCTATGGAGCTTCCATATGAGGTGTAGAATCAAGTTTGTTCAAACGAAGTTCGTGAAGTAATATTTGGCTTTGTAATAGGAGGGGTAAGATTTTTGGCCCCACCCAAAATTTCTATTTTCTGAACCGATGGTCCGGTATGAACCAAATTTGGTTTGTGGTATTATTGGGTCATAAGTACATGACCCATGCAAAAAAAAAATTCCCGCATCCCCATGGGAACCCTGGGAGCTAAAAATAGAAATATTTTCAAACGCCCATATTTCCCAAACCCCACGGAACAGAGAGCTTTTATTTGGTATGAAGTATCCTTATGACCAGTAGAATTGAATGGTAAAAAAAATTGCCATCGGTTATGTTAGGGTGTTCTGTAATGGGCATCGAAAAAATGCTGAGTCAGCATATTTGCAAAAATTTTAAAAAAATCTTTTCTCCAGAACCAATCATCAGAATCTTTTGATATTTGGTATACACCATTCATAGGGGGGTCAGATAAAAGTTTGTTGAAATAAAGCTCATTGGTTCATATTTGGGCTCTCTACATGAGCCCGAAGTTTTAACATAGGGTAATATGGGGAATATTCTTTAAAAATCTTCTTCTTCAGAACCACCAGTCAGAATCTTTTAATATTTGGTATACATCATTGTTATGAGGGTCAGATTCTAGATTGTTCAAACCAAGTCCCTAGGTTAATATTTGGGCTTCAAGCCCAAATTTTATCTTTGTTCAGTATGGAGGGTAATTTAAAAAAATCTTCTTCTTCAGATCCATCAGTCAGAATGCTTTGATATTTGGTATGCAACATCTCTATGGGGGTCAGATTCAAGTTTGTTCAAATCAGATCCCTAGGTATATATTTGGGCTCACTATGGTAGCCCAAATTTTTACTCAGTGCAATATGAGAAAATTTCTTTAAAAATCTTCTTCTTCAGATCCACCAGTCGGAATGCTTTTATATTTGGTATACATCTCTGGGGGGTCAGATTCCAGGTTGTTCAATTCGAGTGCCTAGGTTAATATTTGGGCTCCATATGGGAACATGAAATTTAATTTAGTACAATATGAGGGAATTTCTTCAAAAATCTTCTTCTTCAGATTCACTTGTCAGAATGCTTTCACATTTGGTATACAACATCTCTAGGTGGGTCAGATTCAAGTTTGTTCAAATCGGATCCATAGGTCAATATTTGGGTTCGCTATGGTAGCCCAAATTTGAACTTAGTGCAATTCGGAGAAATTTCTTTACAATTTCTCTTTTTCAGATCCAACAGTCAGAATGCTTTCATATTCGGTACACAACATCTCTAGGGAAGTCAGATTTAACTGTGTTCAAATCAAGAGCCTGGATTAATATTTGGGCTCTCTATGGGAGCTGGAATTGGCCATTTTGCTGAAGAATTAAAAATTTTGTATTCAGTACCTTCTAGAGGTACTAAGATTAATCCACATAGGTTGTATCAAGGGGCTTCATAGGGGAGCTCTACATTTTACTTATGATCAACTGAAGAAAAGGCATGATGCCCAGATTATTTTTGTCACTCCTGAGGGACTCAAGGATTGACAGTGTAGCCTATGGAGATGGCTTGCTTAATGTAGACTCATTCTTGGACTCTGTTTAAATTGTGTTCTGTACAAGATGAGCGCTTCAGGCCCCGTGGGGCCTCTTGTTTTATTTCTGCCCACTAACTTTTGAATTACCATCCAGAATCATTTTACCCCCCCCCCCCCCCACCACAATAGTGACCAAATGCCACTAATTTGGATACTCTATGCCAAGCACATCAGGGGGAGGGGGGGGGGGCAGGCCACGAAGGGGGGGGGGGGCCACCTCCCCAACCTGAACATAATCCCATCATTTTTCCATCCAGAATCACATTTTATTCCCCCCCCCCTCCATTGTGACTCAATTCCACTAATTACCATGCAAAGCACATGTGCACCGGGTCGACCATGGGAAAAATTTAAAATTTTGCTTTAAAAAGCGCAACTTCCTGTCTTCTGAAGGATCAATTCCTATTTCAACATACCCCAAAAAGTTTTATTTTTTCTGCTCAAATATCAAGATTCATTGTTTGATTTTTTTTATTTCTGCCCACTAACTTTTGAATTACCATCCAGAATTCCACTAATTTGGATATTCCGTGCCAAGCACATGTGTGCCGGGTCGACCATAGTTCGACTCGGCATGGGAAGATTTTTTAATTTGTCATTAAAAGGAGCAATTTTCTGTCTTCTAGGATCAATTCCTACTTCAACATATCCCAAATTTTGCATTCAAAGGAGCAATTTCCTGTCTTCCGAAGGATCAATTCCTACTTCAACATACCCCAAAAAGTTTTATTTGTTCTGCACAAATAACAAGATTCATTATTTGATTTTTTTTTATTTCTGTCCACTAACTTTTGAACGACCATCCAGAATCATTTCCCCCCCCCCACCACCATCCCCCAACCCCATCCCCCACCCCCCAACCCCAACAATAGTGACTAAATTCCACTAATTTGGATACACCGTGCCAAGCACATGTGTGCCGGGTCGACCATGGTTCAACCCGGCATGGAAAAATTTGGCATTAAAAGGAGCAATTTCCTGTCTTCTGAAGGATCAATACCTGTTTCTTCAACATACCCCAGAAAGTTTTATTTTTTCTGCTCAAATAACAAGATTCATTATTGAAGACAGATAATCTCTTCTGTTAATTAGTTAATGTTTCGTATTGTAATAGTTGTGTATAATCTGTGTGTTGAATAAACACCTCAAATATAGCAATAGACACTCAGTCATGGGATTGTATTCAGTGTAATTACAGGTGTAAATTGACAACTCATGAGTTAATTCACTGGTAGATAAAATGGATCAAAATGGTGAAAATTGAAAAACAACAGTGTCTGAAATTTTTCTAGGGGGGGGGGGGGGGGGGCAAAAATGTTTCCCCTCCCCCATGGTTGCAGGCCTGATTGGTAATAGCAAAATGTCTGTCACAAATGCTTGTCCGCTTAACTCCTCCTGTATTTTTCATTGAATTTTTATGAAGCTTGGTTTGAGGTATGAGTATGATGTGTAAATGTTTTAGTTTAAACAATATTTATTGAAAAAAGATAAGTTAACTGCATACATGCAAACAAGTGTAAATGTATTGAATGTTTTGATGTGTACATGTGCATTTGGAAAGGAAGTTTCGATTCGAAGAATTTTTCCAGAATTATAGCCCTTGTTGACTTTAATTTACCAAAATTGCAGGTTTTGGGAAGATATCTTCAGATGCGAGTAAAGAAATTAAATGATATTTGATGAGTGACATTATTGGCTATGAATACATGTCCATGTCAATAATGAGATTGGTCTGCATTTTTTTACCAGATTTATGGCACTTTCTGTACTTAGAATTCTTCTAAATTTCTGTAAAATTTCAGGTTTTGTGGGGATATCTTCAGTTGCAATAAAAGAAATAAATGATATTTGTTGGGTGACGTTATTGGATATGAAGACAGGTCCAGGTCGATTAGTCTGCATTTTCTTTACCAGAATTATTGGCCTTTCTGTATTTGGAATTCTTCTGAATTTCTGTGATGATATATTTGTCTACATCTTTTTCTGGTTATGGCTTACTTCCATGCAACTGTCTGTTCATTTATGCTTTCAGAAATTTTGCGTGGTTACAGCCCTTGTTAATAGCAAAATTTGTTTGCAAATGCTTGTCCGCTTAACTCCTCCTCCAAGCTATTTGACAAGTTCGTTGCTAATTTGTCCGGTTTGATTATGATGCTATGAAAATTTCCAGCACAGTTATATCCCTTTATGTACTTTGATTTCTTCTCATTTGAAGTTTCCATATGATTCCTTCAGTTGCAGTGAACCAAATGAGGTATTTAACCTTGTCCAGTGAAGTCCATTCACCATCTCAATGTTTGTTCATCCATCTTTTCATCTGTCTTGATCACCTAATATGCTATTCATATCATAACATAAAAGTTGGTGGGGGATATGGATGTCGTTAGACTCTCTTGTTTTTGTTGCTTAACCCTTTACCCAACGAATCGGCCACATCCGCCCGCGTAATATGCAAATTCAGCAGCTGAAAAAATATTTTTCAAAACATTGCAACAAAACAATATCATGTGATCCCTCTTTGGAATGAGCTCATTGAGCTCGTTCTAATGAGGGGTCACATGATATGTTTTTGTTGAAATTTTTGTGAAAATTTAAAAAAATGATATTTAAAATAATAAATTTTCATATTGTCTGCGTTGGGTAAAGGGTTAAATCACTATTAAGAGTGAGTGTAAGGAATGGTTCCAACCTTCTAATATGATGTAACCCACTACAATCCTAGTCGAACTTAAACATGACTGCTCCTCTGGGTTCATAAAGAAAACAACTGTATCTATTTTTAAGCAATAACTGAGAAACTATAAATCTTAAAATGAAGTTAAAATTTATTTTTGCTCATGAGATAAAACTATAGCAACATAAAATGAATTTTTGCATTTTAAAAGGGACAAAATGTATAGTTAAAACAACGTTTGCATGTACTCGGTCACCATTGGTCACCGATGAGCTGGTGAATTTCAACGGCACATATGGCATATACAGGTTTTCAATCGAGGATAAGTTGGCATAGGCCAGGTTTCCAGGGGTTTGGAAAAGTTGCAGACACCAGGTTGTAAAAACTGTTTTCACCCCTAAATTTATTTTTTCCTGGCCACACTTTCTGACCCTCCCCAAAAGTAAAAAAAAATCATGAATGCAGGACAATATGTTCACTAATTGTTCCATGTCTTCATTGTGCAAGATTCCAACATTTTGAAGCAACCTCTCAAACAAGCATACAAGTGGATATAACTCTAATCTGAAACCATGCGTAATGTTCTCCAAATTTAGTCTACCAGAACAATTTCAACAACAAGGTATAAAATGTATACAAATCAAAAACAAACAAGGTATAAAATGAGTACAAATCAAAAACAAACTTTCTGTAGTCCCTGAAGCTTTCTGCTATCGTAAAATGCACTCCTTCAAACTGTCCACAATGTTGACAGCTATGACTAGATTTGATGAAAAATCCATGAAAACTTGACTCAATAAATCACTGGTCCAACGGTTGATAAAATTTGCTGAGGATATTTTTCTCAAATATGCTTAAATTTTACCTACTTAATAGCAAGAGACTAAAAAAAGTGAGGGGTGGGGCTTCAGGACGAGTAACCAAGCCTGCAAGTCAAGTCGGTGTGCATCGGGATGGGTGATGAGTAATTATCCTTTGGGTATGATACGTTTTTGTACAAAACCACCTAAGAAAGAGAGAATACACTCCTAAATAAAAATATCCTCCGAATTATCTCACACATATTTGTCAACAGTTTTAATAGTGTAGCATAGGGGTTAATACCTGGGCCACAACGTTTTTGTAAGCTATGGTCTAGTTACCCGAAGGAGGACTGTTGTGTACCCCAAGACAAGAGTCTTAGAGCCGCGACTTTTCTTACCAGGTTCTTCTCTACAGGAACAGAAAAATAAGACAATAAGATATGTTTAAATTTCTTTTATATACTTTAAGATATGCAAATGAAAATTAATTACAAAGAATTTCTCAATTACAAGACTTTCTTAATTACAAAGACTTTCTCGTCAATAACAATACCGAGAATAAGAGATAAATCTTAAGTTTATATGTAAGATAAGATTAACACTGACCTTTACTTGTCTAACTGGCACAGCCCCTTGTTACCCATGGACGCGGCGAGAAGGACCCATACCTAAGTTTCCATTAAGAAATAAGTCTTACCTTCTATATAGTCTAATAGTCTAAGAGTATTGGACTGGAATAAGTACGCTACTTAGTTGCGTTAGTTATCGCTGCTTGGCTGCGAATGAGGTGCCGCGTCCGCTGCACACTGCCTGATCTGGTCCAAAACTCCTGCTTATATACAATTTCAGAGAGTATTTCAACCAATAGAAAAATTCCAATTAATTTACCTCCTAAACACCATACTCAGTGTTCTGACCGCTTGAACTAACACTCAGTTACAATAAAACAAAACAATGGAGGAATTAACACTGATGTTTATAGATATAATTTATAAACACCAGTGTCACTGTAGTGCACTTCTAAACTATGCACAATTTATTGCTTAATTTTATACATTAAAATGTTCTCTCTGATTTCTCTTCAATTCAAATTCAATAATTCACTAAATTATTTTCTCTATTTTCTCTATTAAGTAAAAGTAGGTATCCAAGTCTGTCCTTCCATCTAGCCGCTTGTTGTTTCACTATTCAGTGTTCAACTTTACTAATTTCCTTAGCTCAAAAGTGAGTTACTAATTTCAAGCCTGGTTTTCCATGCCTTAGCTCAAAAGTGAGCAACACAAGTCAATAGAAGTCAGTAGGGGACATTTCGCTACAATAGGTGATTAGTTTAAAATGTTGAACAAAATGAAATTCACCCCAATGTTTTGACAACTGCAGACCGTGCTGTCAAGACATTATTTTGAGGTATCACATGCTTTGATTGTTATCATTTGGATTAAAATTATGAGTGAAAAAGTTGATAAAAATATGAAAAATATAAATCTTACTTTCAAATAGTTGGTAAATATGTTTGAATTCAATAAAAAAAATAATAAAATTTTGATTTATATTCCATTGTTTACTTGCTGGGTTTCCCCAACTGTTTGCTTGGTAATGTCAGGCGATGAGGATGATTTTGTGTGATGAAGTTTCTTTTGAGGTTTCCTCAGAATGACAGATTTAAGGCCACTTTCAGCATCAATAATTATATCATTTGCACAACATAAGTATAGAGTCAAGTTTAGCTTATTTATAATTTTGATGTTGCCCAATTTACTTGAATTTAGAGCACTCACAATCCATCCATTGGTTACTGGGTCCTATTATACCAATAAAGAATGCTCCTGGAGCTCTTATCATTCACATTATAAACGATAAAATACTTTTATTAGCTCAACTTCACAATGTCAGGTATGAGCTATTGGGATGGGTTGCGATCTGTCATAGGTCTATATGTCCATACGTTCCTCTATCTATCCCCAATTCCTTAGCACACTCTACAGACAGCAGCTCTCACCCGATCAGTTCCAAATTTCATACGTGGCTTTGGGGCAATGTCAATATGGGAGCTATTGAATTTTTCCAAAATTCGATGAAAAACATGGCCACCATGGTGTGCTGTATTTGAATACGAATTCAATTTGGTAATATTCAAATATTCACAGGGGCCAAGACCAAAAAATACCTAGATGGTTAAGAAGTAATTAGTTTGCCTCTGGGTTGCCATTCGGTTGAAATCTGTCAGATTACCTCCCGCAACACTATGGAATCTCACCTGTTGAAAGAGAAGTATGGGATGTTCTTTTCGCATTTTTATGCAGTCTTGATTTCACAGTATTTTATTTAAGAAATCTTGGCTCACTGTGTAAGTGTGCCGTGATTGTGTCACGATCTGATCACAAAAAAAAATCACTTTTGTGATCACAGTACTGTACCATTAGTTGTAGTTTGGAACTGGTCTCTGTTTGAAATGTTATTTCTAGTGCTGTGTGTGTACTGCTGAGTAACATGTTTTTCTTTTCTTTTCCTGCTTCTGTTGTACTACTCAGGTATTTTTACCAGTTTTCCTGGCAAAATAGTATATTATATATATAGTCTGTTTTTCAGTCTATACAGTATTGGTGTTCTACAGTATGATTGGCAATATTAACATCTTTGTTAAAGATATTCTATGCAAAAGAAAATTATTTCTAGTATTGTGTTACTCTTAGCAGAAGAACCCAAAATTTAACAGCCATCCTATAATGCATTAGCAAATTCTTAACTGTGCATATTTTGTCTGTTTCAGAAATAGAACCTTTTGGATTAGAAGATCAAATCCTTCACAAGATTGAATTTCTGAAGCGATTCATTCCAAGAGATGTAAAGATTGTTTTTATTGGGCATTCAATTGGGTGCTACATGATTTTGCACATACTAAAAGAATTAGAAGCACATCAGGTTCTGAGATGTTTCATGTTATTTCCAACCATTGAAAGGATGGCAGAATCACCACAGGGTAAAATTGCTTCCCCCATGTTGAAATATCTTAGGTGGTTGGGTGTTTATATTGTTAAGGCAGTTTCCTATCTTTCACATCATGTTCAGTATCGACTCATTCTCTGGTATTTTAAAGATGGTGATGTTCCAAACTGTGTGTTTAATGCTTCAATGAATTTGTTTAACCCATCAGTGATTGATAACATGACCTTCATGGCCGACCAAGAAATGAGAAGTGTAAGTGAATTAAATGTCAACCTGGTCAGAGAACACATTTCAAAACTGAGTTTTTATTATGGTCAAGAAGATCACTGGTGCCCACAACAGTATTACTATGACATGAAGAAGCTATTTCCTCATGGAGATTTGACTTTGTGTGATAAAGGATACTCACATGCCTTTGTGTTAGATGCCAGTGTTCAGATGGCCAATGTGATATGGAACTGGGTTCAGAAAGACTTACATAAACTTAAAGATTAATAACTCAACCTTCGAAGGGCTGAAGATTTTTATACATGTTTGTACACTTTGACCAACCATTTACATCCTGTGCATTTGCATTTGTTTCCAAGCAAGCTGTTGCAGTCTATTTTCTAAGGCCAGAAGGGCTAGTTTTCGCCCTCCTTAATTTTTTTAAGGCGAGCAAATAAATCGCTCTCCCAAAAATGCCAGGCCTGATGTTGAGGGCTGAGTACCTGTGTGTTTTGCAGTAAAAAGATATCAAAATCTCAGAATTAGGCCTTTAAGTGTTAATACCAAACTCTTTTACATAAAATGGGAACTGATAAAATGAATGTCATTATATTAGTTTGCAGTGATTTAACTAGTTGAGTGCTGGAAGCCCAAATTTGGCGGTACTGAAAAGTGTTAGTGCCACAATTAAAAGAGTTCATATTCAGTGGATGTGCTTCATATTCAGTGAAAAGCAAAAATATTTCTTTCATACAAATATGTTGTGCTGCTGTTTATTGGAGAGTGTCCATAGGCAATAAATTGTAACAAATCAATTCCTTATGAATAAATGTTACGATAAAAGTCTGATTTCCTGTGGAAGTGAATGGTATTGAATTGTGTTATGATGCTAAAATAATAGCTTGAGTAATTTCATATGATGTGTATCCACCCTGATGATCCATGGTCTGATAGCATTCTTCTTTTGGGATCTGTTGGTAGTCGTGAGGTCTGTGTGGTTGGCACATGTTCACTATGTGATGGGTACTGCAGAATATGTGATTTTTGACCAGTAAATTTTATTAGGTTAAAAAAGGTCGGGAATTGTTCATCAAATCTGGTCATAGCAGCCATTACTAAATTTGATTAATTTTTTACAAAAAATACTCTACAGGTTAAGAGTTAAAAATGACATGTTGCAATCCTTTAACTGGCCCACTGCTGCTGGAGCCTGGTGTCTGTGGGAAAGTACCCATAGCCCATATTAGGACTACAATGGAATCAGTGCTAGAACCCCATATTTGGGCTTTATTTAAAAGTGTAGATGTCACAACAAGTCTTATTATGCCAAACAGTGGATTAACCAATGGATGGTCATAACTAGTGACAAAGGACTGAGGAATACACTGACAATAATAGTTAACAGTGACCCCCATATTAAATCAACATAAAGACACTGGCAGTCTTTTCAATTGTCACTACCCACATCCAAAAAGCGCAGTGTGAATTGGTCTAATTGGCAGTTTAGGAGGTTTGCTTCCAGTTCATAGCATCGGAAAGCAGGCAGAATTGTAAATGCATTCAAAATGTCAGAGCAATAAATTAATAATTTTCTTGCCGATCAATGAGATGTTGGATTACTCCTCTTGCTTTGCATCACTACTCATCTGAATGAATGAAAGCTGATAGGAAATATAACAAAAATATGAAATGGTTTACAAACACAATAGTCCAGCAGCCAGAGCACAAATGCTTGTTTTGGCGTATAAAGTTTTTTTCTCAAGGGTTTTCCGTCTATGAGGGTATTCTTTTGAATATCCAATCAGCTGCGTCATACTCAGCTTTGGGGAAATTCAGATATTATCAAAAATAAAATATTGAAATTTTACCATTTACACCAATAATTGGTCAGAAAAAGCAAATTTTTACATGTAGTAACGGGGAAGAACAATCTTCCATCATACAGTGTCAAAAGTCAATGAGACGTGAAAAAAGTATTTCAGAATGCCATTTATGTGGAAACTACAAACCAAAAATGGCGGCCTCTTGATATTTTCAAAGATAGGTGTATACAGATGCACTATAGTATGGACGAAAGATACGTCTATATCAGAAAGGAATTATTCTAATTATGTACATTATTGTGGTACATAAGACTTTTGTGAGAGTTTTCTCTGAAATATGGCCTTCAAAATGGCCTGCACTACAATAGTTTTGAAATGAAAATGCTAAAAGACGAGTTTGGGGAGAATGTTTGTGAGACATATCCATTTGGTTAAGATATATTAATGAGGTGTCAGGTCAGTTGAGATAAGAACAATGACGAAATACTAATTCAGGAAATGTGAAAGATTTAGAATGGTCGCCAAAGTGGCGGTCTTACTGATATAGATGACACAAATGTGAAATAGAATTATCAAAGGATATGAGCAGTGGTCAAAACTGAGTCTTTGCATCAGTCATCGTGTTGGACTGCTGAGATAATTCACTGGCTGCATTAGTCTGCTCATTGCAGCATTGCAGCATTCAATCTCTGCACGACATATACAAAAAAACAGTGTATGCTAATTTGGCTGCATTACAACTACATTGCAATGTTTTGCATGGCTGCTTACTGGAACAAAAACTCCTAATCAGTCTGAGGATACTGTCCGGTGCTAGCGACACACCAGATGGCACAGTTGGTAAAAGTGATTTGGATTCTATATTCTTGATGAAACCATAGTCTACAGTGTCCAGAGCTGGAGGGTCTAACTTCAATGTATTCTTTCAAATAAATGCTTGAAGATGGCCAAGCTTTACATTCTCAGCGAATGCCTCTGTGCTTGAGGGTAAACTGCACAGTTTTGGAATGGTTGTTGCTCCCTTGCGACTTACAGTCTATACACTAAATCGAGCTTCAGACATTGTTTTAGATTTATGACCCCCATAACAAGCAAGTATGAAATCAGTAGCTTGGGCGAAGATGTCCTGCCGTACAGCATCGGTGTCACCGGTCTTGGACAATGAGATATCACCCTCTTTCAAAACCTTCAGTACAGTAGACTTGCCTATGCCAAAACATGCACCAACCGTATCACAACCTGAAATAGCATGAACTGTTAACATATTAGGAATAATGTTTTGGTGCTTATCCACAGTTGCTCGTATGTCAACAACATTTTGGTCTTATATTGCAGATTCCATGTACATAGGAGCTTTCAAGTTTTGTCTTAGATAATGGTGCAGTAATAAGACATAAACATTAGTGTCATCGGCTAAGACAACCACTTACTTTCTGTCTTCAACAGCAACATAGATTGCCTTATTAATGATTATGTTGTCTGCTTCGTGTGTCGTCAACATATCACACCTATCGATAACAAGGCCGCTATTGATTTCAGTTGGTGCGTTTTCTTGACTAGTCATAAACAACTTGTTTGCATTAGTATTCTCAAGAGCAAAATTACCATATTTCCTAAAATGCTGGCAAATCAGGTTAACTATCTGCTTACACTTACATTTAATGTCAGTTTTTTGTGGTGGTAGTGTTAATGATGGACTTAGTTTAAATTCTTTACAGCCATTCTCAGACCTTCTGTTTGTTCTAATGCAACTTTTGGTACTAAATTCATTATACCTATCAAATGTCAGATAAACATCTCCAAATTCTAGTCTCTGTTTCACCAGTTCTTGAAATTTTACAAAATTCTTGAAATTTTACAATGAAGTCTAATACAGTTGGATTGCTGAATTACTCGTTGGCCAATGTTGGATCTAAAGCAGAGCACAACCATCAATAACTGTAACAGTATGAACCTCAGCAGAATGATTCATTTGTCTAGCAGAAACAAGCACTGCGGTCTGGTTTTTCACGATTGCTTTTGATTTTGGTATACGTAGGTTTCCTAGATCTTCAAATAATGCTGTTGGGACGGGAGGACATTTCATATTTAAGGACCTCTTTGACATCTACAGGTCTTGTACTTGCTTGATACCATTACTCTGGAATATATAATATAATATATATATAATTTTTATTCCCTTCCTGGAACTGGACATTGTCTGTACAGGCTTGGAGATTTTCTCGTAGAACCCTTCTGGGAAAGAGTTTTCAAATTCATTCATTTGCTTTAATCGAAGAGCAAGGGTGTCATCTGCATTAACAATGGGTGGAGATATCAAGCCAGTAGCAATATTAACCAAACCATCCAGGTGGTCATCAGGACTCAGGGGATCTCTGTGAACCAAATTCATTTATTTGCTTTAATCGAAGAGCAAGGGCGTCATGTACATTAACGATGGGTGGAGATATCAAGCCAGTAGCAATATTAACCAAACCATCCGGATGGTAATCAGGACTCAGGGGATCTGTAAACCATTGCAACTTTTCCATTCAAACCAACGCGGTCTTGGTTGTTGGCAGTGATTCTAGATTGTTCTCCTCTTTGTGGCACAGTTGTTTGGAGACTTCTTTGGGATCTCTCATATCAGAGAGGTTGGATACCAACTGCCCACAAGTATGTAAACTTAAGGCCAAGTTTTCAAGGTCGTTGGTTACAAAGTAATACCAATGACACCATGTTTGCCGTGTCCATATCTCTTGAAGGTCATCTCATTGTACATGTCACTCCATAGATCATTCCAAATACCCACTACATGCCTCATGACATGAGACCCATCAAGAAAATGTTTCAAAATATTTGGGGCAATGCTTGCATTTCTAGCAAATAATACACTCCATAACGAGCGTAGTTAACATGACCGGATGCAAAGAAATATGGTAACATTTGCCTAACTATCACAAGATGAAGTGGCCAGTCCCCTTCACATTCAGCCTTAAAATACATCATCATGATGAAAACTGGTTTGATTCGGCAGTCTACCCATGTCTTAGATGTACTTCTTTCAGAAATCTGGTCCATCAGATCAGTCATATCCAGAGGATATTGCAAATCTTCTCTAAGAAATAAATCCCAGAGTAATTCTTCTACTAACACTCCCAAAGCCCGTACATTCATTGGAAAAATTTTTCCACTCAACATCTTGGCTACCCCACCAAAAACAGACTCAAGAACCTCAGACCAGAATTGGACATCAAAGTGCCAATAGCACCAATAAAGCTCATGAACATGTGCATTCCACCTAATCTAAAAGCCATGTTCTGAAACATATCAGGGTATGACCAAAGAACTTGAACTGCCACTTTGTGGAGCTGTTGGTCTGCAGTAAAAAGAGTAAAAGGCTGTCCAGCAAGCCCTGTGAGATGCTCCGCTTCTATCATTGCAGTAACTATAGTCTCCAGGTCTGTGGGTGGCATATCAATCAGTAGCAGGTAAACTGCTTTTGTGGGTGGTTGTGAGAACTGTCCACTTGTGAGACAGGCATGTGTGTTATAACCATTGAATTTGGGGCAGGCCTCGGATTTCATTATGTCATTAAGGAATGCAAAAATCAAGTTCCATGGCTCTCCGTTTCACCATTTCCATATGGGAGAGTAGACTCAGTGGCATTATTTCCCTGTGCAAAAATGTCTTTGTCATTTCCGGTTTATTTGGTCCATTGACTTGAGTAACTTTCAAGTGGTAATGAGTTGGTATCAACATTTCTTGTTTTTTGATTCGTGGAACCTTCATTGAAGTATCTTTCATATTTGGCTGCATCAGTAGAACAGCCAGTGAATGTGTGTTTGATTTGCCATTCTGAGAAGATATGCCTGCGTCAAAGTTATCAACAATGACTTGTATTAGGTTATCTTTAGAGCTCGTAATGGTTGTTAACTGGGTGTTTCATGCTGTTAAGCAAGCTGCCAATTTTTTTAATCGGAGCAATTTGTCATATGTGACCAAAATCGTTCATTGTATTGACCAGTTCGGTCGATTATCGAAGTACAATAGCCAAGCTTATTTGCAAAGGGGTAGCAATATTTGAGAGAAAGCAAGTCACTGTATTTCTGATGAGCATCGCAGGAAGTGTATGGTCAAGTTTAGGGGACAAATGTCCGAGGAAATCCATTAGGGTTTCGCTTGTATATGCAAAAACATTTTGTGTATTCAATTGGGAGTCATAGTGGGATTTGTCGATATCCTTGATATCCTGAGAGATGTGCCTTTCTATGATTTTCATAGCTGATTGTATGTCTTCTTCAGGTTCGTCGATAACACAAAGAATGTTACCAACACGATATCGAATGGCAAGATTGGTAGCAATTGATGGAGAAGAAAGTACGAGATCTTTGCCAAATATCTCATATAACTTTGTACCTCTGTATTGTAAATACCGTTTATGTATATCAACAGAGCTCCAGCTAATTGACTGATCAGTTTTCATGAAATCTACTACTTACAGTAGGGACTGTCAATTTCAAAATTGCTCAGGGCATGCAGTATGCGCCCTTGCAGCTGAATGAATGGATCTACATCCAACAAATTTTGATCGACAGCTTGATAGCGTGCATCTGCAGCATGGAGATCGCTTAGTGCTTCACCTAGATGAACCCTAACCTGTTGGGCCCATTCATCGCCCCTTTCGTCACACTTTTGAAGAACTGTTTCCTATGTAGAAATTGTGTCCTCTGTTCCTGTCTCTCTAAACCAATGCGCCACCCTCCATCGATCATGTTTTGAAGCAGAATCGTCTAACATCAGAATGACGAGCCATTTTTTATAGCAAATTTGTGCTGTCAGATGCTTCCATTGCAGAGGAGTGCCATTTCAGAGCTGTAACTAGAGTTCCTGGATACAAGTACATGATGCATGATTTGTGAGTAACAAGAATGAGGTCACAATCAGAATCAAATCGTGGGCCTAAACTTAAGTGAAGATCATCACCATACACCTCACTTTTACTGATGATTTTTTCTAATGCAGTGACCCAGAACCTTGATGAAAGGACTTTTGGATTTTGAGCAAATGTTTTCGTTAATGAAATAGAAATCCCCCGACATGATAAGCAAACCTTCAAATGAGCGTGAAAAAACAACAAAAACTGACAAACAGCAAACACGCAAGAATTAAAGATACTGTATTTCAGAATCTATACAATAACAATAAGAGTTAAAAACACAATACAATGCAAGAGCAAGGCAAAGTGTGGCATATGCCCCCGATGGTGTCATAAAAGGGTAGATAAGTCGGGGGGGGGGGGGGGGGGTTGGGAGGGGGGCATAACCAAAATCAAAAGGAAGCTTCCTCTGGACACCAATAATGCATCACAAAAAATCAAGAATTTTGGATGATCATAGAATACGTGTGAATGTGTTGAGTGATCAGATGTCAAGGAATGCTTACCACCATGGACAGTATATAAAAAAGCACATAACGCGAAAAATGTTTGAACTGCAAAATGCTCTTTATGCAGATACTCACTAGATAACCTCGGTCTTGTATAGGTGGTCGAAGATAGCCTTCACTGTTATAGGAATCATAACTGATAATATTATGCAGTATTTTCTTAGGTCTCATTTGATCATTTTAGTAAATTTTTGTAGGTTTGACAGCCATGTTTTTTGAGCGGGAATATTTAAATTTCTGTGGTTCACTCTACCCCCCCCTCTCAAAAAAATAATAAATTCTGGTATAAATGAAATACTTAGGACACAGTTATATACTGCATGGCAAATTTGGTTCACATCTGCCCATTGGATCTGAAATAGAGAGTGTAGCCCAAATTTGGGAAACCAAATTTTGACTTACTGAGTTTCTTTGAAAAAAAAAAGTGAATATGCATCACTAAAGTAAGTTCCAAACAAGATTTCTAAGCATTATTGTAAGTGGCTTATAAAAAGAGGATATTTAAAGCATTTTACGTTCATGGAGCATTAACTCCTCACTCCAAGGGATATAGTAATTTTGGGGGTAAAAATCAGAAGAGTAAATTCCACCAGCCTGAAGATGGCAGCAGTTTCATTTGAACAAAGGAGAAAAAGTTTACTCCAAAGATGGTCTGTGGCATAAATGAATAAATTTGGCCCAGTGCTTTTAAAGAATAAGAAAAATTTCAAACTAGAAAAACAGAATTTTTCTGCCACCAGTAAATTCAAGTCTGTGTGAAAATGGTTCAAGCATAAAAAATAAAGAGAATTTATGGAGGATTATTTTGGGGGTAAAATATTTTTAAACCAGAAAAAAACGTGCAGAGCGTTGAAAAGGTTTTGATCAAGGCATCAATAAAATCTTTGAAACCCACATTGAAGCCTTGAGAGGGTTAAGTTAAAGAAATTCATACAGGAATCAGATAAATGTTTCCAAGAAACCAGAACAAACATGTGCACACTGTTCAAGGGGTTCAACATGAAATAAAATCTTTGGAAAACACACTGAAGTCTTGGGAAGGTTAAACTAAAGACATTCATACAGGAATCAGATAAATGTTACCAAGGAACAAAAAAAACATGTCTGCACAGAATTGAAAGGGTTCAACATGAAATAAAATCTTTGGAAAACACACTGAAGTCTTGAGAGGGTTGAATTAAAGATATTCATGCAGAAATCAGATCAATTTTCCTCTGCCACTTATGGAAGTCTTGAGAGGGTTAAAAGGATTAATTTCATTTCCTGCAGCTAAAGTTAACAAAACCACGTGTGTTTGACAAGTTGATGTTGATTGAAGAGATCAAACTGGAAACTATAACAATTTGTATAGGGAGATCTTCCTGCAAAAATGCTGACTCATCATTTTTTCAATACCTAAGGATGCTTCATACCAAATAACAGTTCTCTGTTCCGTGTGGTTTGAGAAATATGGGCTTTTGAATTTTTTTCTTCCTGCAAAAATGCTGACTCATCATTTTTTCAATACCTAAGGATGCTTCATACCAAATAACAGTTCTCTGTTCCGTGTGGTTTGAGAAATATGGGCTTTTGAATTTTTTTCTTCTGTTTTTAGCCCCTGAAGTTGCTACGGGGCTGTGAAAATTTTTTGGGGGCATCAATCAATTACTTGGGACCCACCTGTACTACATGCCAAATTTGGTTGAAATTGGCCCACTGGTTCTTGAAATATAAATTTTGGGTGGAGCCCAAGATAGAGATGCCCCCACAGAGAGCCCAAATATTGGCCTACCAACTTCTCTTGAACACACTTTAATCTTCAACATGAAAGAGTGTTCCATACCAAATATCAAGGCATTCCCTCTGGTGGTTCATGAGAAAAATATTTTAAAATATTTTTAAGCTTTTGGGGCATTAACCAGCGCCTGAATATGGCAGCTGCTTGATTTGAACAAAATAGAAAGGGTATACTCCACAGATGATCTGCAGTATATGTTTGAATTTGGCCGAGTGGTTGTGGAGAAGTAAAGTTTAACGACAGACAAAAGTGATGGTATTAGCGCCCACTGACTTGCAGTCAGGAAAGCTAAAAAGTGTCCATATGAAATTTTGTTTGTCTTAACTTCTGTGGTTCTCTCTTTCCCATCCCCCCCCCCCTCCTCAAAAAAGACAAAAAAATCTGGCATAAATCAAGTACTTATACAATTTGGGAGGGGGGTAATTAAATCAAGTTGGTATGACCAAGTTATACTACATGACAAATTTGGTTCAAATCAGCCCATTGGTTCTGGAAATAGAAATTTTGAGTGGAGCCCAAAATGGGCATCCTCTGAGGGGGAGCCCAAATTTTGACCTACTGAGTTCCTTTGAGAAAACTTGAATCTGCATCACTGAAGTAAATTCCATACCAGAAATCTAAGCAATATTGTGAGTGGCTTTTGAGATGATTTTTAAAGCATTTTAGGCTGATGGGGCATTAACCCCACCCCAGACAGAGAGGGGAGACACATAGTAACTTTTGGGGAAAAAAAACAGAAGAGTAAAACTCCAAGATGCTTTGGGACCAAATTAGTTAAGACTTGGCCCATAGGTTCTGAACAAAAATACTCAGTTGGAGCACAAGAAAGATAATGATTCAGCATTTTCCCATTGCAGTGTTAAAAGAGGCATCCCAAATGGCACCCCATGACAAAACCGATAGCAATTTTTTGGGTCCATCTGTTTCCACTGGTCCTAAAGGAAGCTGTATACCAAACCAGAGGCTCAAGTGAGCCTAAAATGCTCACCTGACTCAAGTTGTCAAAAGAGATGTGAGTATCAGTCAGTAATTGGCATCAAGAGCAATTTTTTGATTTGCTGGGACACAACCAAAGGCAACTTTTTGGGCCATTCATTTCTGCTGGCCCAAGGAAAGCTTCCTAGCAAGCTCTGTTCTGTGAAGTATTAAAAAACAACAACCGAAGAAATTTTTGTTTTGTTTTCAACCCCTGTTGTCTCTAGCCCTAAAGAAAGTTCCAAACCAGAAATCTAAGCATTATTGCAAGTGGCTCATGAGAAGAGGATTTTTAAAGCATTTTAGGCTTATGGAGCATTAACCTCACCCCAAGGGACAGAGTAACTTTTGGGGGAAAAAATCAGAAGAGTAAACTCCACCAGCTTCATTTGAACAAAGTAGAAAAGGTATACTCCAAAGATGATCTGTGCCATAAATGAATGAATTTGGCCCAGTGGTTTTAAAGCATAAGAAAAATTTCAAACTAGAGAAACAGAATTTACTGCCACCAGTAAATTCAAGTCTGTATGAAAATGGTCAAAGCATCAGAAATAAACAAAATAGAGAATTTATGGAGGCTCATTTTTTTTTTTGGGGGGGGGGGGGGGGGAGTAAAATATGTATAACAGCTACAGTACAAATCAAAATAAGTTGAAGCATAACCACAATAAAAAAAAAATGATGTCAGATTCTGGTCTGATCAGTGTATGAAGAAAAAGATACATAGTTTATAGTGGTTATCCTACAACTTATTTTGACTTGTACTGTATTGCTTCAGGATAATTTACTGTTTCAAGAAATTAGAGGCTGTGAAAACCCTGTGACTGGGCCATACTGAAGGGATCAAGCGACCAGAAAAACATAGGTGGTTGAACAAACTTGAATCTGCCCCCCTCCTAGAGATGTTGTATACTTAATATCAAAAGAATCTGACTGGTGGATCTGAAAATTTTTAAAGATTATTCCCCGTATTCCACCAAGTTAAAATTTGGGCTCCCATACGGAGTCCAAATGTTAACCCAGGGACTCGATTGAACAAACTTGAATCTGACACCCACAGAGATGTCACACACCAAATATGAAAGGGTTTTTGATTGGTGGATCTGAAGAAGATTTTAAAAAAGTTAAATTTTGTGCTCCAATAAAGAGCCCAAATATCAACCCAATGATCCAATTTGAACAAACTCAAATCTGCCCCCCCCACCCCCCCCCCACCCCCCCTCCGGAGATGTTGTAAAGATTCTGATTGGTGGATCTGAAGAAGATTTTTAAAGATTATTCCCTGTATTGCACTAATAAATTTGAATCCCCCCCCCCCTCCCCACCCCGATATGTATATCAAATACCAAAATAATCGAACTGTTAGATCTGAAGAAAATTTTTAAAGTTTATTCCCCATATTGCCCTAAGTTAATTATTCGAGCCCAAATATTAACCAAGGGGCTTAAGTTGAACACATCTGTATCATCCCCCCTCCAATGCTGTATATCAGTTATCAAAAGATTCTGAATTTTTATGGGGGGGGGGGGGGGGGGCATGTGTTACCTTGGTAATATTCTTGTTTGTTCAATTTTTGCAAATATGCGGACTCAGCATTCTTTCGATGCCCCGTACAAAACACCCTGACACAACCGATGGCAATTTTTTTGCAAATCCATTCTACTGGTCCTAAGGATGCTTCATACCAAATAACAGTTCTCTGTTCCCGCGTGGTTTGGGAAATATCAGCCTTCTTATTTTTTTTCTATTTTTTAGCCCCTGGGGTTTCCACGGGGCTGTAAAAAACTTTTTTCAGGCATCAATCAATTACTTAGGACCCACTTATACAACATGCCAAATTTGGTTCAAATCGGCCCACCTGTTCTTGAAATACAAATTTGGGGCAGAGCCCAAAATGGATATGCTAAAACACAGAGCCCAAACATTGACCTACCAACTTGCCTTGAACAACCTTTATTTAATCTTCAACAACAAAAGATGTTCCATACCAAATATCAAAGCATTCTCGGGTGATTCATGAGAAGATTTTTTAGGCTTTTAAGCAAAATAGATGGTCTGTGCAATATATGTTTGAATTTGTTGAATTTGGCTAAATGGTTGTGAAGAAGAAAAGTTCCCAAAAGTAAACGGACGCTGAATGCAAAGTGATGGCAATAGCTCACACTGACCTGCAGTCAGGTGAGCAACTAGAGGCTCTACAGAGCCTGTAATCGCTCACCTGGAACTACATATAAAAATGTAATTTCCCCATATGCTTTCCATGGTAACTATGAGCTGCAATTGTGGCCATGTTTGCAACATTACATCAACATTACATGAGGATCATTGGTAGAAGGTGTCCCAGTCTTCAATCACGTGAAGTTTCAAAACATCTGAATCCATCAAACAGAATCGTAAAATGTCTCTGGTGGCCATATTTTCCAACCAACGGGAACAAAAAGAGGATTGTTTGTAGAGGGCCTCTTATAGACCATTCTTGCCAAGTTTTAGTTCCATCGGCTCAGTATTTCCAGAGAGAAGATGAAAATGTGATTTCCCATAGGTTTTTTTCTATAGTAACTATAAACTGCAATTGTGGCCATGTTTGCAATACGCTCAAAATTAAAATGAGTGGAGGGTGTCCCAGGTATCAAAACATTTGGTCCAGTGGTTTCAGAGGAGAAGAGTTTTCAAAATTGACTAATCAGAATCAAAGAATGCTTCTGGCGACCACGTTTTTTCACGCAACAGGAATAAAATGAGTAACATTTGTAGAGAACCTCTCATAGACAATGCCTGTCAAGTATGGTTCACATTGGCTCAGTACTTTCAGTGAAGATGATAAAAATGTGATTTCCCATAGGGTTTCTATAGTAACTATAAGCCACAATTGCAGTCATAATTGCAAACTGATGAAGATTAAAATGAGGATCATTGGTAGAGGGGGTTACAGTCATCAGTCACACTAAGTTTTCAAACCATTTGGCCTTGAAGTTTCAAAGAAGATTTTCTTGAAAATGCACACATTTATGAATTCTGTTTCAACAAAAAAATAATCAGTAAAAGAAGGTTAAATATTTTGAAAATTACAATTCTCTCAGACAGTATTCTCTTGTCATAATAGGTTTGGATAGGTAAAGGGTTACAGTCAAACACACTTTCCTTCAATATTTGTCAAATCTTAAAAGATAAACAATAATTACTGTCATCTAAGCCGACATGACTGAAGCAGAATACAAACAAAAATTTCATGTAACATATCAGAAAATACTGTTATCAGATTGAAGTTGACAGGTTCCTGAAAAACCAGACTAATGATTCAAAAATCAAGGTACAGTTAAAATGGTTTACAGTAAAGTCAAAATAAGTTGTGTAGGATAATCCAATGAAAGTGTCAATGACACTGTAGCTCAACTTGTCAAGACAAAGACATGCACATGTATAGTATGTGACAATGCAATGACAAACATCTAGGTAATGACCTGATAACAAAGGTACATATAAAGTATTGTAATGGTCTGTACATAAATACTGACCGTTGCCTGTAACAAATGTATAGGTAAAGTATTGTAAAGGTGGGTGACAGTCAGATGCTAAACTAGAAAAGAAATCTTTGAGTCCCAGAGTGGGTCTGACTGAACCCCAAAATATTTGTTCTCATAGCACAGTGATAACAAAGGCACCCCAAAACACACTCGTTCCTGTCCCAAGGTGAAAACAAAGGTACCCAAGAAGTTTTGTGAAGATCAATTCATAAATACGAGCTGTATAGAACTTGTGACAAAAAACTGATTGGACCTAATTTTGGTACAAAATGGCCACAGGCAGCCATCTTGAATTTTGGACCGTACCCAGAAACACTCATTCTCGTCCCAAGGTGATAACAAAGGTACCCAAGAAGTTTTGTGAAGATCGGTTCATAAATACAGCCTCTACCCTGAGCCGTATTGACATGTGTGCTCACATTGTGCAAGTAGCACTGAATAAGTCAAAGTTCATCTAATTTGCATAATTTCTGCACGAAAAAAAACCCCTTAGAATATGTGATGTATTCCATGTTACTAAACATTCATACAAAAATTTATTCAAATCAGAACTTTCATACAGAAGTTCTGTACAAAAGACTGATTGCACTAATTTTGGTACAAAATGGCTGCTGGTGGCCATCTTGAATTTTGGACCACACCCAAAAACACTCGCTCTCATCCCACGGTGATAACAAAGGTACCCAACAAGGTTCGTAAAGATTGGTTCATAAATATGGCCTCTAGTCTGAGCTGTATAGAAGTTGTGTACAAAAAACTGATTAGACCTAATTTCGGTACAAAATGGCCACTGGCAGCCATCTTGAATTTTAGACCGCACCCAGAAACACTCGTTCTCGTCCCAAGGTGATAACAAAGGTACCCAAGACATTTCGTGAAGATCAGTTCATAAATACAGACTCAAGTCTGAGCCGTATTGACATGTGTACTTAATGTGTGTAAGTCGTACTGAAATATCAAAGTTCATCTAATTTGCATAATTTCTGCACGAGAAAAAAGCCGTATTATATGTGATGTATCCCATGGTACTAAACATTCACACAAAAAATTATTCAAATCAGCGCTTTCATATGGAAGTTCTGTGCAAAAATCTGATTGCACCTAATTTTGTACAAAATGGCTGCCATCGGCCATCTTGAATTTCGGACCGGACCCCAAAACACTCGTTCTCGTCCCACGGTGATACCAAAGGTACCCAAGAAGTTTCGTAAAGATCGGTTCATAAATACGGCCTCTAGCCCGAGCCGTATTGGCATTTGCACTTAGTGCTGAAATTAACACCAAAAAACATCAAAATTAGTCTAATTTGCACAATTTACGCACGAGAAAAAATCCCGTATTATATGTGATGTACCCCATGGTACTAAACATTCATACAAAAAATTATTCAAATCAGAGCTTTCATATGGAAGTTCTGTACAAAAAACAGATTTCTGCATCATCGGTACAAAATGGCGGCTGGCAGCCATCTTGAATTTTGGACTGCACCCAAAAACGCTCGTTCTTGTCCAACGGTCATAACAAAGGTACCCAAGAAGTTTCATAAAGATCGGTTCATAAATACGACCTCTAGCCCGAGCCATAGCCAATTGTTGACGTACGGACAGACAGACAACGGGCCATGACAATAGCTCAAATTTGACTTCGTCAAAGTTGAGCTAAAAATTATGAATCTTTTTCTTTTTTCTCTTCCAACACTGATAAGACCAGAAGCTAAAATCATTTTATGGAAAGCTCTCACCGATACCTTTCTAGAAAATGTCAGATTCTGATCTTGTCAGGGCAGGAGCAGCAGTTTACTTAGTTTATTGCAGTTATGCTACAGCTTATTTTGACTTGTACTGTATACACAATATTTTTTATTTTTTTTCCCAGTCCTCAATGGAGAAAACTGGAACCAACCCTTACCAGATTCTCAAAAAACAAGTTTTTTGCTGACAGTACCGATCTTCTGTGCAGACAGGAGGGGCATTGGGTTAAGCATTAGAATATAGCCTCTGGTGGCCACATATTTCCATCCTCTCATAGAGTATTCCTGCAAAGTGTGGTTCACATTGGCTCAGTAGTTTCAGAGAAGAAGATGAAAATGTGATTTCCCATAGTGTTTCTATAGTAACTATAAGTCACAATTGTGGCTATGTTTGCAACCCGATCAACATTAAATGAGTATTGTTGGTAGAGGGGGGTCCCAGTCATTACTTATGTGAAATATCAAAACATTTGGCCTGGCAGTTTCAGAGGAGAAAATTTTTGAAAATCCACCTATCAGAATCAAAGAATGCCTCTGGCGGCCATGTTTTTCAACCCATGGGAACAAAATGAGGATCGTTTGTAGAGGACGTCCCATAGACCATCCCTGCCAGGTTTGGTTCACATCAGCTCAGTAGTTCCGGAGAAGAAGATGAAAATGTGATTTCCCATAGGGTTTCTAGAGTAACTATAAGCCGCAATTGTGGCCATGTTTGCAACCCAATCAACATTAAATGAGGATTGTTGGTAGAGGGGGTCCAAGTCATCGTTTATGTAAAGTATCAAAACATTTCGCTTGGCAGTTTCAGAGGAGAAGATTTTTGAAAATGTACCAATCAGAATCAAAGAATGCCTCTGGCGGCCATGTTTTTCAACCCACGGGAACAAAATGAGGATCATTTGTAGAGGACCTCCCATAGACTATCCCTGCCAAGTTTGTTTTCACGTCGCCTCAGTTTTTCCAAAGAAGAGGAAAATGTGATTTCCCAGTGTTTCTACAGTAACTATAAGCCGCAATTGTGGCCATGTTTGTAACCAAATCAACATTAGATGAGGATAGTTGGTAGAGGGGGTCCCAGTCATCATTTATGTGAAATTTCAAAACATTTGGCCTGGCAGTTTCAGAGAAGATTTTTTGAAAATCCACCAACCAGAATCAAAGAATGCCTCTGGCAGCCATGATTTTTATCCGACGGGAACAAAATGAGGATCGTTTGTAGTGGACCTCCCATAGACCATTCCTGCCAAGTTTGGTTCACACCGGCTCAGTGGTTACAGAGAAGATGAAAATGTGAAAAGTTTACGGACGTCAAGTGATGAGAAAAGCTCACATGGCCTTTTAGGCCAGGTGAGCTAAAAAACGATATTCAGGTCCGTGCAGTTTTTGAAATATGGGAGTTTTTTTTCTATTTTTATCCCCTGGTGTTCCCACTGGGCTGCAAAATTTTTTTCTGGTCATCAATCAAGTACTTATGACCCAATTAAACTACATGCAAAATTTGGTTCAAATCTGCCCATCGGTTCTTGAAATACAAATTTTGGATGTAGCCCAAAATGGGCATGCTCCCACAAAGAACCGAAATATTGACCTACCAATTTGCCTTGAACAAACTTTAATCTTCACCACCAAAGGAAGTTTCATACCAAATATCAAAGCATTCTCTGTGGTGGTTCATGAGAAGATTTTTAGGCCATTAACCCCAGAGATGACATAACTTCATTTGAACAAAGTAGAAAGGGTAGACACCAAATATAGTCTGTGTCATATCTCTATGAATTTGGCCCAGTGGTTTTAAAGACGACACGTTTCAAATTAGGCGATGGAGCACAAGACAGGTGATGACTCAGCATTTTCCATTGCCAAATGGACTTCCCCATACAGCACCCCATGACAAAATGGATAGCAATTATTTTTGGTCCATCTGATTCCATTGGTCTTGAGGAAGCTGCAAACCAAAAAACAATATTCTGGTCTGTTAAGTTTTTGAAATATGAATTTTTTTTCCATTTTTAGCTTCTGGGGTTCCCACAGGGCTGTGAACAATGTTTGGGGGGTATTAAGTACCTGAGAAGATTTTTGGGCTTTTTGGGCATTAACCACGGCCCAAATATGGCAGCAGCTTCATTTGAACAAAGTAGAAGGGATATACTCCAAAGACGATCTGAGCCATGTATGTTTGAATTTGGCACAGTGGTTAACGGACGAAGGATGCCAAGTGATGACAATAGCTACCACTGACTTTCAGTCAGGTGAGCTAAAAATGTTACCAGATTGCACATAAAAAGACCACTACACCAAATAACATTGGAACAATTGTCATACTATTATCTTGGGTGGCTTGAAATTGGCATTGACAATGTGTGTGCAAAATTTAATCAAGCTTCCTCCGATGGTTCTTGAGATATGACTCTTCATGGAAGAAAGAAGTTGGAGAGGGAGGTGGGGGTAGGCTGGAGTGAGTTACGAAAACCCCAAAGGCTACAGGGAAGCCTTTGCCAAACAAGGTGTACTAAAACAAATGGAGTCCTAACAACAAAATAACAACACATATTTGATTATAAATAATTTTATGTCAACTGTTCAAGATTACAAAATGCAAAACAAAAGACCATTTGACATTTCTTCAGGAAATAAAAATACAAGTAACTGACAAACTTTGATGGATATTAAAACTGAGTGATTCAGCATTCTAAAAACTGAAAACATTGATCTGACCCACAATAAAACTAGATAGATAACAAAGATTCTAGTTAAAAATCTTCTTGTAACTCTTTGTCTTTAAAGTGTTTTCTTCAATATTTCATAAATCTGGTCATGACTGCATGAAGCAGCTATTACAAGATTTTATCAAATTAACCCTTTCAACACTAGTGCTCTGGAAGGTATCATTTCAGTCAATACTGTAAATGGTGAAATGGGTGAACCATCCTGGTTTATTTGGAGGTTCAATAATAATTTAATCCAACAGCTCTGTTGAGCTGTTGGATTAAATTATTATGCAACCTTGCTTCAAAATTTTGGCCCTTTAAATCGCCTTCTCATCCACTACCAATTTATGCACATGAAAGGGTAATGTAATCACCATTGAAAGGATTATCTAATTCATGCGGATAAATTTGAAAAACGAACTTAATTATACCTTTACTGATTGTAAAGAAGAGTATAGCTGTATCAGGTACAAAGAACCATCAGCCTCATGCAAGGAATTAACGAAATTACATTCTGGTCACATCTTATGCAGACATTTTCTCAAACTCATAAACAATAATTATTTTTACCCAGCTAAAAGAAACAGGGGATAAAACCAGTTTCATGTGATAGATGTCCAACCCCAAAATTTTGTATTGAAGAAACTATTTGGCAACTTGTAAAATAAGAACCGAAATGAGAAAAACTCTTATTATCTGATCAGGTAACATAATGGACCAAATCACCTCATAGTGAAGGGTGATATATAATTTTTAGTAGTTGTTAGTAATATTGCATCAAAATATATAATCAACGTGTGCATTGTGAAGGTTAACCTAACAAATCTACCGCATCCACCCATGTAATTTACAAATTGATCAGAAGAAATTATTTTTTACCTTTTAAATTTCAACAAAATCTTATCTTGTGATAACCCACTCCCCCAATTAGAGAGGGGCTCATATGATATGCTTTTGTTTAAATTTCATGAAATATTTGAACCCCCACAAAAAAAAAAACAAAAACAAAAACAAAAAAAACTGAAATAACAAATTTTGATATTGCCTGTTTTGAGTCATGTGTTCAAGAACTACAACCCCATGTTTGTTGAGAGACAAGCACAAGATCAAAAAGAATACCTGACAACAGATAACCATGACTTCAGCTTTTAGGGTACATATAATGGCTTTATTCATCCCACAAATACCATTCACAGTAAAAATCAAACATAACCGAATTCAAAGTTTGTCATTATCTATACACATTATACATTTCTCAAAAAATAAACCTAAAACCAAACAATATATTAGAACTATGTGCAATTCAATGAAAAGATGACAGCATTCAATTTCATTTTTATTTCTAAAATGTCTTTTTACAGCGAAATTTATTTAAACACTTAGGATCTCCAATTTCTTCACAATGTTATTCATGTATAGGAATAAATCGAATGAAAATCGTTCTGCGTGACATCCTTCATTAAATATTTATTTATTCACTTTTAAGTCCATTTTCAGCATCTTTGACAATATCATGACCACAACATAGGTGTGAAGTCAAGTTGAGCCAATTATTTATGCACACACTGCCCAATTTACAGGACTTCCCACCCCAGGAATTGGCTCCAGGTCCTATGTTATCAATAAAGCAGAACATGTATATTACAGTAAACAAGCACGTCTCCACAGGCGCCTTAAATGAATTTTACATTTTTGTATCATAAAGGGAACCATATCACACAACGTGTTATCTGACAGAGTGCTAGGTTATTTTGGGTTGAAATTTGTGTTCATCAATACAGGGATGAGAGTGAAAGGTTCCTGAATTATTTAAAATAAGCTGAAACTCAATTGAATCTGAAAATTTGTGAAAAAGCTTCTTCAGAAAATAAGAGGACATTGAATTAAATGGTAGACATTTTATTTCTATAAATCTACATGAAAATGGTCTTTAATTCCATTTTCATGAAGATTTGTAGAAATAAACTTTCAGCAATTTGATTATTTATTTGTGTTTAAGGTCACATATTTTTAAAGTCACTTTCAGCATCGGTGACTTTATCACAAGAACACAACTGTACCAGAAGTCAGAGGAATATCATTTCACATGCCAGTTACTGGGTCCTATTATACCAGTAAATCAAAACTTAATTACCACAATAAACTAGAACGGTTTCACTTTCCAAGAATAAATTGCAATAAATTGAATACATAAGGAACATTGTTACCTTTTTAGTTGTGTGTGAAGAACATTTGGAGAAAATGAAAACTTCATCACAGCACCAATTTTATTTTCCCCCTTTGCCCTGCTTTGCCAAGAGTAATAATAGCCTGAGCAGCCAGTTCTATTGACATAAATCATCAATCAAATATATAATTTTTCCAATTTTTGCCTAAAAACTAAAAATACTTAAGTTACTGAAAATATTTGTTCGGCAAATGTCATCCACTATTCATGTGAAGTAAAGGATTAAATAAACTTCCAGCACTGCACCAGCTTATGCCATTTTTAACAAAAATCTTATAAGTTTTTCAATACAATGGGATATTTTTTATAAAAATCAAAAAGATTCCTTATTTACTGTCACAGCACTGGTAAAATTCAATCCTTTTACAATCTTGATTTAAATTCATACACTCAAGGATTTGTAAAATCAGTCATGTTACCCATGTGTTCATTTAATAAGTCATTTATTATAAAACATTTTTTTATTTAACCTTTTACCCAACACAACTTTGGGAGGACAGCAGACACATCTGTTTCTGCACAACAGGAACATTTTTTTTTTCTTCCAAAACAAAGCCTGTGATACCTAACTGGAAAGAAGAAGCCATGTTTTACATGAAAAAAAAATGTACAGGTGATTTTGGTGTTCAACACGACACAGTATTGTTTTGTTTGTTGAACTGGGTTCTGCTAAAAAGTGCCAATAATGTTTGTAAAAAACTTCATATTCTGTTGTCATGTGTTATAATAACCAGTTTGACGCAAAATATTTTGTTCATATGGACTTGCATTGCTTTTATTTATTGTAGAGTGCCTAAAGGTACTCCAATAAATTATAATAAACTTATTATATTCAATTTTGACCTATTAAATTAATTTAGAACTCTACCTTTCAATGAGGATAAAGGTCACTTTCAACACTTTTGCATATACTGCACCTGCAATGCATTATTTATTTATTGGCATTTAAGGTCACTTTCAGCAATGTTGCCTACATAATGATGACAGCAAAGGTACAAAGTAAAGTTTAGCCCATCATTTATACCCATGCTTCCTACTTCAGTGGACTTTCACTCCAGGCATTAGTCTGGGGTCCTTTTTATATTTTTATTGGTGTTTAAGGTCCCACAATGGCTAATCATGACCATAAACATGGATATAAAGTCAAATCCAGTCAAACATTTATGTTTGCCATGTTGCCCATTTTAGAGGACTTCCAACCCGGGTATTGGTTACTATTTTACCAGTACCAGTAAAGCAGAACTTGTTTACTTGTATAAAAGGTTGAGATTACCGCATCAAGTCAGCTGAGTGAGATCCAGTGGCTATTCAGCCACAGAATGAATGGTGTCTGATAACTTAGCCAGTCAAAATATTTATCAGTGTTTAAGGTCTCTTTCAGCGTTTTTGGCTATATCATGATCGCAGCCAGTCAAAAAGATCCCCTAGACGCCAATGAATTACACGTGCACATCCATATCTTTGGGGTCAATTCTAAACATACCTAACGCATGTCTTACATTTGATTGCACTAGAAGTCTACAAAGAATAGTTGGTTGGCGATAGTCAAAATAATTCCTTGACAGATCACATTATTTTTTTCCAATTAACAAATTAACAGAAATTTACTTTATAGCAGGGTTACTGTAGGCAAGGACTGATAAAATTCAAGACTGTTTCTCAATATATTTCAGCTTTTTTCAAGGCCCTGCTTTCACTAGTCCTAAATAAGACTTCCAGTCCTTACCCACTCCTCCCACTTCCCTAAAGGGTTGTGGGAAGAGAGGGTGATGACTGGAGGGTTCTTGTTATGACTCTGCCTTCACTAACTCTAGCATATAAAATTTTATAGTTATGATTACATGCTTCATCAGCAATTTTATTTGGTCAAATTCAAGGCCATGCCTTTAATCCAAGACCCAGCAGGAACCCTGTATAAAACATCCGCAATTCAAATAGGTACCAATGGTGTGGTGTTTGGAGATTATATGCATGTAACAAGGTTATTCAATTCAAAAATATCCAATCACATGGATTCAACTAAAACAACTGATTCGTTCAAGGTCACTTTGAACATGAAGTATGAAGTCAAGTTATGCCAACTGTTTATACCTATGGTCCACACTTTAAGAGGCCTTCCACCTCAGGCACTGGTTACCAGGTTCAATTTTACCAATAAAATAGGACTTGTTTACTTTACACAGTAAACAAGCACTCCTTCACTTCAGGGTCCCCAAGGGAACTACAATAAAAATAAAAGGTCTCCACTGTATGGAGATGCCAAAAATTATGATTAATTGCAGTATGTTCAAAACTGTGTTGGGCAAAGGGTTCGGGAAGAAACAAAAGTCAACAGAATAATTAATTCAAATGAATGGCACAATGAAACACAACAAAATTCAAAAATAATTTAACTTTTCATTTCTAAAATTTGGGACACAAAAACAAAAATCAATCACTAACGTGTATCTCAGATATTAAAAACACAATTTTGTACATTTGTTTCTATTTACCTATTTACAAGAAACAATCATTAAAATTACTTCCCAAAATTAAATGTATTCTTGACAAATAAAATCCCTAGACATGATACTTTCTAGACTTACACATATGAAAATACATACAGTAAAAAGAACAAACTGTACTTGCAGATGAAAATTGATTCAACAAACAACTTGAAAAAAAAATTCATCAAATAATCTGGGATCAAAATCACCATATTTCAAGCTTATAAGCAACACTTAAAATTACAGAATTCTATTCAAGTCAAAATATGCTCAGTCAAAGTATATCACTTTTGTTCTAAACATAAAGATAAAAGGAGAATTTAAAAAACTAAACACCTATATCAATGAACCTTCTGAATTAGGAGTCCATTTACTGGTGATGTAATGCAGCAGGTGCTCTGGCACAAACAGGCAGATGACACTGGACTATTTATTTATTGGTGTGTAAGGTCACATATTTCTGCACAATGGCCAATCGTAACCGTGACATGGAGATAAAGTAAAGTTCAATCAATCGTTTATACCTAGGGTACCCATTTTAGAGGACCACCCCAAGCATTGGTGACTGGCTCCTATTTTACCAATAAAGCAGAGCTTGTTTACCCCAGTAAACAAGCACTGCATCACTTCTCAGGGTTCCCTTGGGGAGCAACACTTGACTAGAAACACCTGCTAGGCAACCAGTCATGAATAGTCTGTTATATTCAATCTATTCACTCTTATTTACCAGGCTTGTTCAAGTCAAGAGCAACAACTTTATCCACTCATTATGCAAAAAGTGATGGATATGACTCACAGTACATTATTTACAAGCAAAGTTTCAGCTTATGAACCAATGTGTGGTCTTTTGACATCCATTTGCTAACATTATGCTTGTCCTTCATTGCTTGAACAGAAAATTTGAGATTTACTGCCTGGATGGAAAATAAACCCCAGCCAACCAGACATTTTGATAGTACCCCTCTCCCTGTACATAAGAACATGGAGAGTAAATTACTACAAAACAACCATACAGTGTAGACTCCACACAAACAAAAATTCACATTTTGAAATAAAACACCATAAAAACCACAAAGAAAGAGCCGACCTCTGGGATGCCTGTTACTCTCTGGTCAGAAACAGAGTTGAAATATTAATATTCTACTTTCAGCATACTGAGCACAATTTCTCCTGTATTTGTGATTATTCATCAAGTACTTTGAAAATGTCTTTGGCACAATTATTACAATGCGATGATTGTTTTCCACCTCAAGAGTCAAAGTTATACCTCCTGGCAATTTAACTCAAAGAACTACCATAGAAAATTAAAATTTTATTCGACGTCACCTTATTGCAAGGAAAGACTCCGGCAACTATATCTTTGACAGAGCTCAATAAGGCAAGATATTATTGATTAAATTCCAAAAGTGGGTGTTGAAAACTTAGGTTTAAGTTTATTGGTATTTGAGGTGCCTTTTAGCATCTAGTAAGAAATGATGCAATATTAACTTCTGTGTAAATTATATAATGCAATCAATATTGCAAGAAACATATTTTCAAATTTTTTAATATCTTCATGTAAATTTCAAATAAAATACTGTGTTTTCTTTCAATTTATTTATTTATTAGGGTTTAACGACACATTAACAACCAGGGTCACATCATGTCGGTGACAGTTTTATAGGTGGAGGAAGCTGGAGTACCCGGAGAGAATTACCGAGCAGCTGTCAGCTCTCCAACATCGTAACTCTGAACTCGGCACAGGCAGGGTTAGATTGGTTGAAGACATGCGCACCATCGATGTGCAGTACGCCTTAGTACACAGCGTCATCGTGTCCCCATGCAGACAATCGGGGTTAAGTGTCTTGCCCAAGGACACAATGCAGGAGCACGAATCTTTCTTTTAATTAGCAGATATTGTATTATGGAACCCTATAATTTATGGACTACACAGTATGGAATATTTCTATCTTAAGAGTGGTATTAAGAACTTGCGTACATTCAACAGACAAACAAGTCTCTATAGATATTTAAAGGTTTGCTTCTGTTCATGAAATATATCAATCACAGAAGTGAAACAAACTTCTCCAATCTTCACAACTTCAAACATTGAACAGCAAAGATCAGCTAAAAACTGAACTGCAGTACAATTAAAATGTTCTAACAAGAAACCTGAATTTTTAAAATGCAAAAGTGAGAAAATAAAGATGCAAAATACAGAAAATTTGTCAAATCAGTACATGACCAAGTAAAAAAATTAGGCATATTGCCCCAGTGTCTATGTATAATTGTAATTCATCAGTTAAATTTGACCTCGTTCTTTCTGAACCCGTAATTTGATTGACTGGGAGGCGGTTGGCTCTGTGCTCTAATCTCGGGTAAATTCACTCTTACCATGTTCTAACTGCCAGAAGTGGGTGATTTAGAACATGTCTGCATCTACGCTACATGCGAGCAACGGCACTAAACCACGCATATCACAGATCAAGCACACTCTGAGGTTGTTTTCTATAGCAATGGTTGTCAGCATCCTTGCTTCGAAGTGCACCTTGTAAATTCGATCATGGCAAATAGACGAGATCGAAAATGACATTTTTTTCAATGTTTTTCTTCAAATAAAACAGGTTTGGATAATTTTTTCACTTCTAACAATGACAGGAATTAGAATGGAGATAAACGTCTCGTTTCGTTAAGACATTCGTGAATTTGACTATGGAAAACCATTTAACAAATGGTTTTCCCCCCGAGTCAAATTCCTGAATGTCTAACGATTCAAGAGACATTTATCTCCTAAACAAGGGAAAATTATTAACCCTTTCAACACTGTGTTCCTGAAAGAGACTGCTGCATAAAATACTGTTTTTTTGCAATTGGGTGGAACAATTTTCCATTTGTACAGAGGTCAGTAATAATTTAATCCAACAGCCCCGCATTAGTACTGCATCTCCTATTTTTTTTATCATTATGTTATTTGCAAAATAGCTACCATATTTTCATTTATTTGTTTATTGGTGTTTAAGGTCACTTTCAGCATCTATGGTTATAGCATGACTGCAACATAGGTATGAAGTCAAGTTTAGCCAATCGTTTATACTTCCACCGCAGGCACGGGTTACCAGATCCTATTTTACAAGTAAAACAGAACTTGTTTACCACAGAAAACAAGCGCTGTTCCTCTTCTTAGGATTCTCAAAGGGGAACAACTCTTGATATTTATTTGTATTTAAAAGGTCAATTTCAGCATCTATGGCTCTATCATGACCACAACACAACTTCAAATTTAGGGAATGGTTTATATCTATGTTGCCCACTTTAATGAACTTCCACCCCTTGGGTTGGTTACTAGGATTCAGCATCTATAGCTATTATGTGACCATATGTAACACAAGAATAGTCAAGTTAATCCTACTCTCAATAAATTGGGTTGCTTACTTCAGAGGACTTACACCCCAAGCATAATAATTAATTAGATGATCCTATTATACCAGTAAAGCAGAACTTGGTTACTTTAGTAAACAAAAACTGTTCCACTTCCTGCGGGTGCATTGTAACATTGTATGTATTTTAACAGTAAAATAAACAAAAGAAAAGGTTTGTAAAACCCAAAGAATTTTGTGGTTAAATGTATATAATTTGGATGCATCACCTTATTAAATTAACAGGGGTCTACATACATATTTATGTTCAAATTAATCCTTTACCTAACATGAACAGCATAAGGCACTTGCTCAAAAAATTTGTGACAACTACCAGTTTTTCATTTTTTGCCTCAAAATATATAAACTTATGAAACTTCATTGAAACAAGATTAGTGAGCCTATTCCAATGAGGAGTCTTGGTGTCCGTTTCCGTGGATCATTCTGGAATACAAGATATTATTAGTGATATTCCAGGCATGTGTTGACATCACAGATTATTATCATTCTGGAATATCATTCTTTGTATTCCATCATTCTGAGTAATCCACATCTTGAGGAGGTTTACTTATTATTCTTGACATGAGCAGTTCAGTGTTAAATTTAGGTTAATATTGTGTCGAATTTGAGAAATTACACATCTGAGATTAATAATGGTTACTTGCACATAAAGACCGCAATTTGTAATGAATAAATGCAATAAATTTGAAAAAAAACCCCACACATTCATTGAATCATTACAGGACCTGTACGAAAAATAGACCAAAGAAAGCAAAGTGGGAAACTTGAGTTTCTTTTCGGCCAGACATTAATGGTACAATTTTGTTCCTTGAAAATGAGGGGATTTTCTGGGAATCTGGCTTTTGTGGGGATGGGAAATTACACTCTTAATGTTAGCAATAGGCTGAGAGGTACACTTTCGTTATTGCGATAAGGTGTCAATATAGGCTTAGCCGAAGGAAACAGCTGCAGATGGATCAATCGAAAAATGTTTAGTAAATTGTAATGCATATGTCAAATGAAAAAGAAAACAGTATCTAAATCAGTTATTTATTATTTATTGGTATTTAAGGTCACATACTTTTACACAATGGCAAATCATGACCACAACGTGGCGATAAAGTCAAAGTCAGTCAATCGTTTATACCCCATGCTGCCTATTTTAGAGGACTCGCACCCCAAGCCTTATTTATTTATTGGTGTTTTAGGTCATATACTTGTGCACAATGGCTAATCATGACCATGACAGTTTTACAGGTGGAGGAAGCCAGAGTACCCCCATGTGGACAATCGGGGTTAAGTTCCTTGCCCAAGGACCCAGCGCAGGAGTCCGAATTGATCGGTCAGACGGTCCGACGGTCAACCATCCAATAATTAACCGGGCTCGACATTGCTTAACTTCGGTGACCGGACGAGAACTGGCTACCACAACGTCACCATGCAACCACCCCATGCATTAGTGACTGGGTCCTATTTTACCAGTGAAAAAGATATTGTTTACCACAGTAAACAAGCACTGCTTCACTTCCCAGGGTTCCTGCAGGGGAGTTATTTATTAGATCCTGGTTTTCAACTGCTTGACACTTTCTCAAACTACATTATTCTGGTTCACACAAAATGCAATTTGTCGTTTTCTTGAGAATACTATTCCATGTCTGTACTGCACATGTCACAGTATTCCATGCATTCCAGAACGGCCTATGGAAACATAAGCTTAAGCTGTGTTTTGGAGGCAAAACTGAGTAAGTAATATAATTTTAATTCCGATTTTTGTGAAGACCACTGGGTGTATATGGCCTATATGATGGGTAAAGGGTTAACAAGTGAAATTGGAACTAAATGAATTCTTAATGAAGATTTTGTTTGACAATGTTATGCAAATAACTGAATTATTCTAATAACCAGTATGTGGAATGGTGGGCGACATTTTGTTGAAGTTTTGCAACAGTGAAATGATTAATATCATATATTATTTATCTGATTCAAAACAAACCTTTTCAATCCTGATTAGATATTTCATTTACATAGCACCATCAATGTACAAAGTGTTAAATATTAAATGCATTTTTGATAGTAATATTTTAAAAAATTTTCTAACAGAAATAGAGGTACTTAAAATTACAACAAAATTTAGAATTAACATATGAAGTAACTGCCCAGTGAAATGATCTTTATGAACTCAATCAAATGGGAAGGATTTTTTAATTAAAAGAGGTTGTATTATTTACTGGAGTTCAACTCCTTGCATAATGTAGTCCAGGACAGAAAATCTCATCCATAAGATTAAGGAATATTTCAGTATTTTACCTAAATTTTCCCCTCTAAATTGAATAAACGTTTTGACCAATGATTTTTATTAAATTTTTCCAAAAATTTTTCACCAGATCTTGTCATGCCTGTTTCACAGCAACCATGACTAGATATGATGAAAATATTTTGAAAAATACACTACGGGGTAAAAGTTAAGTTCACTTGCAGCATCCATAGTTATATCATGTTGACAACAAAAATGTTGTGTAAAGTTTAGCCAAACATTAATGTCAATGCTGCCCACTGTAGGCATTGGTTACCAGGCCCTATTTTACCTGCAGAGCAGAATTTATTTACCAAAGTAAACAAGCACTGCTCCACTTCCCAGGGTCTCCATGGAGGTGAAAGCAGATTGTACTTATGTATTTTTTAAACCTTTGATTTGTCAATTATCATTTTAAACTTTCTCTGATTACTTTCTCTGACATGTGTTAATTCATTGCAATCATCACCAGCCAGATACAAAATTTAGCAAACACAAAAAATTTACATACTTCCCATTATCATTTCCGAAATTAAATCTTGCTTCACATTGTTGTATAAAGTGTTATTAATTTTATTTTTTTATTGGTATTTAAAGTCACATTCAGCATATATGGCTATATCATGATAGCAACACAAGTATAAACACAAGTTAAGCTAATCATTTACTTCTGTGCTACTGACTTTAGAGGCCCCCCCACAAACAACATTTTTTATGCCATTAACAAACTTATTTTATAACATGCAACTAACAGGTCAAATCGTTAAAGTAGGTTTGACCAATAGTTTGGTGCTTACAAGTCATATGCAAATAACAGGATTATTCGTTTATGTAATATCAAATTAACTATATTCGAAAAATTACAAGAAATATTTCTGTGTTGATTTTCCTTTAGTAATGACACAAGTCTGACATGAAAGGGGCGTGGTGGCTTCGCAGTAACCGGTTCTCATCAGATCACCAAAGTTAAGCAACGTCAAACCCCGGTTGTCCTTGGATGAGTCACTGTCTGAGCGATCGATTCAGACTCCTGCATTGTGTCCTTGGACAAGGCTCTTAACCCTGATTGTCCACATGGGGGCATGACGACGCAGAATACTAAAATATCTTACAAATGTCTCAATAAAACCATACAAATATGGATATTATTACAAGTGGCTCGCTGAGCTGGTTCTAATGATATCCATATTTGTATGGTTTTATTGAAAATTGTGAGACTTTTTAAAAAATGTGAAATTTATTTTATTTTTTAAAAAAGCTCTGTTAGGTAAAAGGTTAAGGCCATTTTCTTTCCATCACCCATGCCTAAAATAAACACTTGGAAAGAAATTAATTTTGTTTGAGTTTTTTCTCTATATAAAATAAAATATCAATGAATTTAAAAAAAAAATGTTTTTCAAATTCCCATCCACCTTCATTTTCAAGCCATGTGTCTGAGCATATTTATTTAGTGGTGTTTAAGGTTACATATTTCTGCACAATGGCTAATCATAACAGCAACATGGATATAATGTAAAGTTTAGTCTACCCTTTTTACCCATGTCATCCATTTTAGAGGACTTCCACCCCAAGCACTGGTGACTGGATCCTATTTCAGCAGTAAAACAGAGCTTGTTTACCACAGTAACAAGCATTACTTCACTTCCCAGGGTTCCCAAGGGGGATCAGTGTCTGCAAAACAAAGTACTTTTTTTTTTTAACATGGCCTTCTGGCACCTCATTTGAATAAGCTTGACAAATTCATTCAATGAGGGGTCATATGTTATGTTTAGAAGCAAAAATTTAACACATGACAAAGAGCTGAGTGGCAATTTGAATGTATAACATTGAGAATATCTGGCTGTTCATTTGATAAAGTGTCAAGCACACATAACCTAGCCAAAACGATACATGATACATGATCACTCTTAAAAGAGGTTATAACATGCAAGTTTTCCCAGATTTAGGTTAATATTAAAAATGATCCTTTACAGTGAAATAGTCAACTGCTTAAAAATTAAAACATATGTATCGAAACACAAGTTATTATATTGCCTTAACTCCAAAAATATAGTTAACTATGTTTCTTTTTCTGAAAGCAATAAAATTTCAAGGTGTCTTATTGGGGTGAATTGAGTTACCAGCTATTGGGAACCCAAATGACCATGTATTTACAATATATGCAAATGATGACATTTTTTTGACATTTTTACACTTTTTACAATAAATACAAAATAAAATACTATTATTGCAACAAACAGTGCAGAACAATTCCACCACAAGCAGGGTGTGACAACATGTATGATCGTGTAGAATAACGAAGTGAAAGGATGCTGCTAAAATTACAGTACTGAGTTATATGCTCTTCTAAAGTATCAGCCTATGTTTCACGACCAGTCTATGTTTGACGAATCATCTTCTATCCAAACGACGTTATGACATGAGTTATTTATTTATTGGTGCGTAATTTATTTATTTATTGGTGTTTAAGGTCACATATTTCTGCACAATGGCTAATTGTGACCACCACATGGAGATGAAGTCAAGTCCAGCCACAGGGAATTTATATGTTCTTAAGGTCGCTTTCAGTGTGTATGGCTATATGATAACTGCAACACAAGTATGAAGTCATGTTTAGCTGATCGTGTTTATTCAAAGACTACCTGCTTTAGAGGTCTCACATCCCAGGCACTGGATACCAGGACCTTTTAAACCTGTAAAACAGAACTTGTTTACCAAAGTAAACATGCACTGCTCTAATGTCCAGGATTCCTGTGAGAAGTCATTATAGATTTCAACAGAAAAAAGAAAACAGTCACTGGTCCATGAGCTCAAAGTTTTCTTGAGATCTATGTGCTTTTTCTAAGAAAATGCACATAACAAATGGGCAAAGAAATCATCTCCATTGTTCTTTAGGCCAAATAATAAAATGCATTTGGTCCTCGAGCAATTAATTTTTCAAATCACTGAGGGATGGAGGTTTTTATTTATTTATTTTTTAGGGTTGATTGGAAGATTGATTCCATTATTTTTGGTCAGAAAAAATTTACATGTTCTTGCCTTGTTAAAATTTATGGAAAAGTCCTTATAGGCACTCTCCCATATATTGTAACAAAGCAAATCAATACAGGCTAAATGATCTGTTACAGATATGAAGCACATCAACAGAATATGAAGCCTTCAAGTTGTGGGACCTGCACTTCAGAAAAAAACAAACCTATTTGGACTTGCAGCACTCAACCAGTTAATAAGGAAACATGAAATACATTTGTATTCAGTTACATTTATTCACCTTTTTTGATAAATAAATACCATCCATATAATATAGGATGTTTACTAAACATAATAAGTAGACAATGTAAGTTATCTTTGCCAACATGTATGGTATATGGAGATCTAATACCTGATGTCGGTTTTTAAACATTGAGCTGCAGGCGAGGTGTTTATATGAGACATCCAGGTATTAAATCTCCATATACCAAACACATTGACGGAGACAATGTTTTTGTAACATTTGAAACACAATAGAAACATAGTGGAAACAAATTTGTGGATGCATTTCTCATGCTCCGTAATCAGTTGGATAAAACTCGTTGATAACTGCATGTTTTTACAAATGCAGAAGACAACAGACGTTGGGTTGTTATTGGAAACGTAAACATATAGGAAGCTAAATATTTGTTGACAAATTTGCTCTTATTTCATTTTTCTCAAGTTGTTTGATTCAATTATTTGACTATTTAATTTATAACAGCAAAATATGATTGACTTGTCAGAGATCTGATGATATTTGTGACTATTTTCAGGTTTTTCGGTTCATTTTTATATTGAGGTGAGCGAATGAGAAAAGCTTTCATTTAAATGATATACCCCCGATGTTTCGCGTGCCCTTATACCCTGGATGTTGCACGCTCTCATATACCTTGGATGTTGAGTATAGCCTTTGCCATGACTATTTGTCAAGGGAATTCTGACCAATCTGAAGAGAGAATTTATCGGGATATAGGGACAATGTATTTTAATCATGCTTCGTTGAAAATATGTGCATACAAATATACATCAGCCAAAAAAGGTAAAATTTTAATGTCTTGCGATTTCATGCTTATTTTGGAAAACACTGTAAGCCAATAAAAATCTTCAGTGAAAGGGTTCAGTTTCAATGATGGATTGCCTGAGAACCCAAACGCTTTTTTGGGGGCTTCACATATACTAGTGTTCCATTTAACCTGCACTATATACTTCCCCTTAACCATCTGCAAACTGATGTCAAAATATCCAAAATTCAAACAACAAATTTTTCCCATAATGCCACAAGGAATTTTACCAACAGAATCTTGATTTTCTGAGCTCATTGCACTTTGTCAGACAAGACTGAATTGGTTAAATTCCTGGTTGCATTTTGGAAAAAAAGCAATCTGAAATTGTGGTATTTTGACATCAATGTTGAGAGAGTTAAATGCCCCAGTGCTAGAAAAGACCATCAGGGACACATTGGTGAGAAACTTTATTATGTGACTTAACTGCTAAATATCACTACTGTTTGACAATCTTTTCCTGATCCCTGGAAAATCCACAGTTGGAATCTGATTCTGTATCACTATAGCATTATGAACTATTTACGGGTGCGTTTGAATTTGCATAATTAGCTGTTCCAGTCACAGAGAGTACTTTACTCTGAGCTGGAATGGGTGCACTCAAATGGCTGTCAGGGTTGACTGAAAGTTGACTGTTCACTTTGTTACGTATTCATACGCATCAGGGGATTTCCCAGAAGTGTGCACCGGTTACAAAAATAAGTGTAAACAAAAATAGTTCTTTTTTACTTCAACCCAATTTCCCCCAAAAGGTTGGAAGAATTGTTAATGCTAGCGCTGGCATGTGATGTTGAACTATAAGTCATATAATAAACCTTTTATCGCTACAGTTAAGTGATCTGGGTCATAGTATCACGTCTCGTTGAGGAGGTCAGATCACCAGATCAAACTCGGTGCCTGCGGCAGCTCGTTTGATCCGGCAATCTGACCTCAACTCGACGTGATACTACGACCCAGATCACTTCACTGTAGCAATATGTATATATCACAATAAACACTTCATATTTTTCAGGTGAGCTTCACATTCAGTTGGAAGCAACATATTTTGTTTACATGGATTTCTAGACCAATTTATTGTCATGTACTTTTGGAAATTCTTCAATCAAGTGAAAAATGACAAATTTTGATGAATTCACTTTTACTACAAAAATTAAATACAACAATCTAACACTGTAATCGTTAACCTTTTACCTGACATGAAGTCCACACAACCACTGGAAGAAGTTTTTTGAATAATTAATTTTGTTTATGAAAAACATTTTTTAAGTTTATTGGAGAATTTAGTTATTGTCATGATTACAACAGGAGCATAAAATCAAGTTTAGCCAATTATTTATACCTAAGTTGCCCACTTTCGAGGACATTCGCACCAGATGTTGATTACTGGGTACTAATTCACCAGTAAAGGGAACTTGTTTCCACATTAAAAGGGCACTGCTCTACTTCCAGGAGTTCCCATAGAGGAATTTACTGGAGAAAGCTACAAGATTTTCCCCAATAAATAAGAATGAATTGTGAATTAAACCTTCAACTGCGCAACTTAGAAATTAAGAAAAAGGCTCACCACAGTTTTGAAAATAATTCGTCCATTTGCTTTCATCAGATAGCTTATGACCTCTCATTTTATGAGCCTATTCCAATGGGAGATTGTAAGCTATGTTTTGATGCAAAAATTCAATAACATCTGAATTTCTCTGAATAGCACTTGGTGGATCTTAAAGTTACTTAGGTAGATGAGTGAATTAAACTTCATTGTGAATTGTCTGGCTGCGAACGTAATTATTTATTTATTTATTGTTGTTTAAGGTCACATATTTCTGCACAATGGATAATTGTGACCGCAACAAGGATATAAAGTCAAGCCCAGCCAATCGTTTATACCAATGATGCCCATTTTAGAGAACATCCACTCCAGGCATTGGTGACCAGGTCCTTTTTACCAGTAAAATTGAGCTTATTTACCACAGTAACAAGTACTGCTTTACTTGCCTGGGTTCTCACGGGGATAGAACATTAATTCCACAAGTGTTTCAATGGCATTCCACTCTCTTATGTACTGTATTTATCTCCAAACAGAAATTCTTATACTTCTGGGTAATTTTGTAATTTAACTCTTTCATCCCATTTTGTACAAATTTTTGTGTCAAGAAAAAGTTGACCATCTGCGAGTAGGTAACAAAGAAAATACAAAGCTGGGAAGGAAGATCAGTAAAAATTCAATTCTACAACTGATAGGGCTGCAGGATTGAATTATTATTGAACCTCTCTATGAATGGAAAGTCGACAGGACTTGTCAATTTCACTGTTGACAGTAGTGAATTTTAAGTTTGAAACATTTAGTTGGCAGATTCGATGTCACATGAGGTGAAATGAGAAAGATATAGGTGAGGCTTTCTAATATTGTTCTCGCTGAGACCCATATGACACCAAATTTTCCAAATGAATGTCCTGTAACATATTTATTATTCCGGCCTACGAAGTGTTTGCAAACTGTTTCATATTTTCATTAAATTTTCCTATCAACATTCATTTGTTTACAAAAGCAGACAAGAAGTGATGCAATGCAAGGACAGTAATCCACTATTCCACTGATCGCCCAAAAAACTGATTTATCACCTGTGACATTTTTGGGCATATTTACAATTCTGCCTTACTTTCCAAGGTTTTGAACTTAAAAACAACCTTTATACAGTGCCAAATGTCTAATTCAGAGTGCGTTTTTTGCAACAAAGAGAAAAGGGTGGACAACGACAGTATATTGAATTAATACAGGTTCACTGAAAGACTATTATTGTCAGTGTATTCCCAAGGCCTTTTTCACTAGTTATGACCATTCATTAGTTAATCTATCCGGCTGGCATAAATGATACCATCCAGGACATCAGGATGAAAAGGGCTAATTACTTTGTAATATTCAGTGTTGAGAATTAACTGGTTGAGTGCTAGAAGCCACTATCATAGCTATATTGAAAAGTGCTGAAAGCCACTAGTGGCTTTACACAGTATGTATTAGCTTGATGTTTCCACACCAACAGAACAAAAAATGTCTATATAAAACTGTTTTGTTACAATTTATTGGAGAGTGCAAACAGGCATCCTCCAATAAATTATAGCAAATCAATTATTTCTGAACAAAATTTTGCTAATCCAAGGCTCCCTAGCTGGTAGCAATAGAATCTTTAAAAAACAAGAGGTCTCGACAAGGAAATCCCTTTGACAACTTGACCCAACATAAAACAATTTCAATGACCAGGAAAACAATTTACTAAATCAAAATTAAAAACTTTCTCACTTGCATAAATATTCATCTAGTACTTGAAACATTAAAAATGAAACAGAAATCATTTTGATAGACTTATGAACCAAGAGAATTTTGATTTTTCAAACTTTAATTGAGCAAATATTATAACATCATAACTGACAATGGAAGACAATCTGTTGTGTTTGTGATGAAAATGCAGCAACAAGTTGTCATTATTCTTGGCAGTGTTACATACTATCTTGTATTTTCCTTTCCGAGACTCTTTGATACATTTTCTTTGGAAGTATATGTACTTGTAATGCAATACCTTGTTAACTGAATAGCGACTTTTCCAGTAAAATATATTCATATCTGTTTATTTATTTCATGCCCCACACACTGATGACAAAATCTAAAAATTTTAAGCCGCAAATTTCTCCAGTGATGGAATTATGAAATTAACAAATTCAATCTTATTTGACAGAGCTAATTAAATTCCTAGTTGAATTGTGGGAAAATCTGATACTTGCTATTTTGGTATAGGGTTAACAGAAGAAATCAATGTACCATACTTGAATTTGAACATTTTCCTTTATTGTAGTAATAGTTTGAGCATTTATTCTATTATATCATACTTGACAGAGCTTATGGAGATCTATCAAATAAGATATAAAAGGTTGAATTTTGATACTGTATGAATCAAGGCAAAGATATAGAAACATGTGGGGGAATTCAATAATTACTGAGTACTAGAATAATCCTCTGACAGTTTGGAAGATTTTATATTCAATCAACCAGTGAATTAACAGGAATTTAGAGTATAACCAATATGTCATTATCAGATCAAATTTGTGCAAAAGGCATGGTAAATGGTGTAGTGTTTTAAAGTTTTAAGTAATTTAGAAGATTATTCAATTGTGAAATATCTCAAGTGCACACCATTGCACTAGTTAAACTGTCTTGGAAGCTGGAAGCAACCAACTTTCAAGACTCTGCTGTGAAAGCTAGTACTGTGCTAATAACATTTTCTGGAAGGATTATTAATTTTCAGTCCAAAAACAAATTTTTTTTGTTACAAAATTATCTGAGAAAGGCATCATGCACTCTCTTCTAAAACTTAAGAAAACAATTTCCGATGAACAAATTCTAATGATGAAAATTAATCTAGCACTCATTCTGTTGAAATATTGATTTGTCCTTCGATAAATTTTTGAATCAATTATTAAGAGCATCACTAAGGAAAGGAAGGAACATATTAAATATTATCTTTCCCTGAGTGCCCAAGCATTTGAGAAAAATGGTTTTATGAAGCTAAAAATTCCAAATTTAAAAAAAATTACAAATAGCTTTTACACTTGTAAGCCAGATGATATCGTCTCTTGAGTTCATCTAAGTGCCATCTGTAATGTATTAGCATTGCAGATGATGCCTCAATGCATTTAAAGGATGATACATTCATCTGTTATTTATTTGTGATCAGTATCACTGTCAGCATCTGTGGCTGTACCATAGCAGGAATATATCTCCAAGTTGAAATTTAGCTGATTGTTTCCACTTTTTTACAAACTTCTATGGTTCATTCATGAGGATTTCAACCCCAGGGATTTATTCCTAGATCCAATGTTAGCTGTAAAGCGTAACTTGTTTGTCACAGTTAATAAGCACAGCTCCATATTACATGGTTTCTATAGGGACTTAACTAGAAATCATTGTAAGATCTCCAGTCTTGAACATAAAGGATTAGAGCAAATGGGACAAAAGTTTTCCATGCACATCAAAAAGCTAATAATAATACACAGCTTGCTTTATCACTATTGTAGAAGAGAGCTGCGAATTTAACAGTGCATTTTTGTCTTACTCTTTACTTAACACATTAAGAAAAGGGTACACATGCAAAAAAAATTCTTAAATAACTAAATTTTCATTTTTCATCTCCAAAAATAGCACATAACCCCTTTATTTGAATAAGCTCAAAGAAGTTGTTGCAATGAGGAGGTGATAAGCTATGTTTGGGCGGCAAGATTTGAAAAAAATAATAGAATTCGAACAACAATTCTTTGTTAACAGTGCTGGGTCACTGACTTGGCCATTTGGCAAATGGTTCAAGAATGCCTCCAAATAATTTCATAATCTCTTTCATTTCAACTTGTTATTAATGCAAACTCTCATGTTAACATTGCAGGAAAAAGATTAAAAAAAGACTTTAATCAACAAAAAATACAAGAATCCATTGATGATTTTTCTGCCCAGTATTTGGTGCCTCAAAAGTGAATGAGCAATGAGTGTGCTTTTTATAAGTTTATTGGTGTGCAAGTTCAACACAAATATAAAGTCAAGTTCAGCCAATCATTGTCACCTGAGCTTTAGTTTAGAGGACTCTGATCTCAGGTTTTGGTTGCAAGGTTGTCTTATCCCAGGACACAATCTGTTTTATCACAGTAATCAAGCACCACTTAAAGTGTAATAACTAATAACACTGTTACTGATTTGTCCTGTCTTGATTATCCAATTATTTATTGGGTTTAATGGCACTTACACCAGCTAAGGTCACCTCTGACAGTTTTACAGGTGAAGTGAAGCTAGAGAACAACCAGGCAACTGTCCAACTCCTCAACATACTAACTCTACACAAGCAGGTTTAGCATTTGTGGAAAGAAAGTGCCCCATTGATATGCAACACACCTTACTACTACATACCACTGTGCCCCCAGATGTGCAGTCAGGATTTAGCACCTTGCCCAAAGACACAATGCAGTTAATGCTGGTTGGGATCCAACCACTAACCTTTCTGTCTGAAGTCGAATGTCCTAACCACTGAACACAGTGTTCCCCATCTTGTCTTGATAGAGAGTCAATGCTGGACTTAACACCAATACTAAACAAGCAGTCTCACAGATTGCCATGTTTCAAAAAACAGCTTGGGCTTTTTTGATTAAATTGTGATGTTCAGAAAAAATTGTTCAAACATGTAACTGATCTTAATAGCAGCAGAATGTTAAAAAATTTATAGTAATTTCTATATTTTTTATACTTACCAATGACCCAGACATAGCTGGTGCTAACTCTTAAAATATAGGGCCAAACACAAATTTTGCCCCCCAATCCCCAAAATTTGCATCTAAAACCAAAGAAAACATGTCCTGAATGGCCCTCCACACTTCACCTCTACTGCGCATGCGCAGTGTCAAGGACGTTCCGAAATTGGCGCCATTAATCATTCTAATAACCAGTGCCTGGTAAGCGCTATATACTCAGCGGGGAGGCAAGAGTTCCCAACTCCTGGGAGGGCCATCCCCGTCTGGGTCATTGGTAAGTATAAAAAATATAGAAATTACTATAAATTTTTTAACATTTTTATACTGTACCAATGACCCAGACATAGCTGAATAGTAAAAAGGCTGGAGGGCCAAGGACATAGAGCAAGATGGAATACGCTCAATAATATAAAATAGAGTCATCCCCTCTAGGGAAAAAGAAGTAATAGGCCTTACATGTATCTTTCTTATTTATGATAAATTAGAAAGATACAACACCTTCCAAAATTGAGCATCATACATCCATGTACTCTATTAATATCCAATATAATCCTTATACTAATAATTTTTAAAGTAAACCAATAAATAAAGTAAGTCTAGAGAATAGAGACTCTTATACTCCTTAAAAGTGTCTGAGGATTGCATAATCATGTCCGTTGACACGTGCTATATTCAAAAGCTATACTTTAAAAACTAAGACTTGAATGAATTTTTAAAACATAAACTTCTCACTAAACAACCATCCCAATAACAGCTCAGAATTACTAACTCCGGAGGAGGTATCCCCTTGTTTTCATAGTAAAACAGGTGACCCAAGGGAACACCCTCCCCCCCCCCCCACCCCTTTTTCTTGCCCTGGGTCAAATAGCCCAGAGCGAAGAGGGCAGCAGAACGGAGTCACTGCCGAAACAGACAGCCTACCTAGCTATAGTAGCAACTGTTAAGTGAATGACATTCTGAGAAGTAGATAATAGACCTAACAATAGAGGCCTCCAGAAATGGACTCGATATTTCTGAGATAAAAATTCATGAATGGATGGCTGAGCGCAATGAGCAGCCTTCAAAAATCTATAATAGCGACACTATTAATGTAAGCCCAAGATGTAGAAGAACTCTTACTTCATGAGCCGAAATCTTAAGCACAACTGCTGAGTCAATGATATACCATAAGCAGTACCGATAGTTAATTGAATCCATTAGCAATAGAATGGAGCGTAACGTCCTTCTATTAGGCATCAAAGACAGAAGAAGCTTACGCCCGTAGTAATAAACAGATATCTGTTTATAAATACATAAACTCTAACCGGACAGAGTAAAGGCCTATGCCCATACGAAGATGGAAGGACCTTAATAACAATAGGTTCCGAAACTACGAAAGTGAAAATCATCCATCGATAGTGCATGAAACTCACTGACTCTTCAATAAAAGAGAAGCCAAAAGAATTACTGTCTAAAAGGTCAGAATTTGAAAACTACTGTTTCCAGAGGCTCAAATGATTACTTAGCTAAATAAGAACCGAAGTTAAATCCCATATAGGAATTTAATCTAAAGATTCTAAGTCTATTTATCAAAAAGTTACTAACTGACTTAGACAAAGAGACATAAGACTCAATTGTAAACTATCATAGAGTGCATAGGTATGAGGTAACATAAACCTATAACCTTAATAATAACAGGCTGCAGTAGATCTTGTCAAACAAGTATACTAAAAAGTTGCAATGAGTAATATGGAGGGATCAACAATATGAACATAGTGATCCCTACACCAACGACGGAAGAGCCTCCACTTTAGCCGCATAGAATAGCGAAGAAGAGGATCTCCTATAGTAAGAAATCGTGTCCAAAGCTCGTCCAGTACAATGCTTACAATGCAATACGGACCACACAACGGAATACGTGAAGGTTGCGACCTTGCGGGTTCTGATAAAGATGACACGATTTACCCAGCGAAAAAAGATCCTCTCATTGAGGAAGATTTCGCGTTAAGTTCCACAGTAGACATCAGAGTAAATTACCCACGGTCTCTGTGAAGATAGAGATGCTATCAACAGAAATGTATTGTGGTTGTTTATCTTAGCAATACTTGCTGAAACAACAGCGCCGGAGGATACGCGTATCCTATCATTCCGTCCTATTAGATCAATAGAGCGTTAACAACATTAGCTCAGAGATCCGGACAAGCCAACACATACGTCTGCAATTGATTAGCAAGCTGTGTCGTAAATAAATTATCATTGGGCGCTCCCATAGATAGCAAATCTGATTGAATACTTGTTTGTTGAGAGTCCATTCTGACGGCAACAAGCGACCCCTAAGTGAACGGGAGTCCGGTAAAACAATCAGACGACCCGGAATATGACGGACCGAAACAGAACTTGGTGTACTATAACCAACAGACGGATTCTTTCCATTAAATTGAATAACGGAAAGGAATGAGTGCCTCCCTGGTTCCGGAGATACGCCACTACTGTCGAATTAACGGACAGGATTTGGACATGCGTTTCTGAATAATGTTCATGCAATGACATAAAGCAAGCCTAAAAAAAACATTATTCCACGGAAGATAATTGCTTGCTTAGAGACTGCGGAACCCAAAGACCCTGGCACTTCGAATCCGTTGGGATCAATATTATATCCCAATCTGTTTGACTGGCAACCGTCATAACTATAACACTGGGATCCGGCAACTGCAGTGGCACTCTCTGAGTCAACCACCGAATGTTTGCCCCAGTCTGAATCTCTTGTAACACTAGATAGACAAGAGAACGTGTAAATCAAGCAATTCATGGATTGCTGAAAAGTTGCCGTCAATGAGAGGCTTCTCCGAGAACGAAGCGACTCTGAGAGAGTTCTTCACCTTACTATCCACGCGCGTGGATGTAGCTAGGGCTGCATCACGTCTAATCAACTCCAATCAGCCACTGAAGGGCGGAGTTATACGTGAACAAACTACTGCCCTCAAAAGAAATCACATTGAGAATAATATCCCGTAAATCTTTTCTTGAAGACGTAATGATAACGCCTCAGTAAGGTGGATTACGTATGATAAAGCGTCTAAGTTAAGTCTACTAGACATCATTGTCGTTTCCAACATTGTGGTTGGAAAAAAAAAACATAGACGGCGAAAAAGAATATTTCCAGTCTTTAACCACGCCGTCTAGACGCATATGAACTCTCGGTATGCCCTGCTCTGCCAAAATAAATTATTCGTATAAATGATAAAATGGCAGAAATGAGCATTGCAGACAAGAAACTAAACTATCATGCTTGGTAGCAGGCTTATATGCATATATAGCGTCGAAAAATAAAACACATGTTGTAATGACATTATTGGACTGTGTCGGTAAGTCAGGGACAATGTCCCTGAACCGATCCAAAATTCCGTGTCCAATGACGCTATAAGTCTCTTATCCCACATCGCAGCAATGTAGTCCGAAATAACAATCACTGGAAGATAATGCCAGAAGATATGAATGGCAGCTTCCGATGCTACGAAAGGGAAAACTCGAAATCTTTCGAATCCCTTTCGCCATCCTGTCGGACCCTATAAAGCGCTCGGTCGTCCGTACCTGATGCAACCGCGGACCGCACCGACCCAGCGCCGTCAGATAATTCCTGATTCGAGTAAGAAACTGTCGATTGCTGGGATGCTGCGAAACAACTGTGCTAACTCGGATAGCACGTCCGTCACTGAGGCCTGAGGAGAAGCGGTCCTACAATGCATTGCTGCTGGAAGCTCCGTGATCGTTACCCCGTGCATACTACCAATATGCGAGCAAACGGAGTGTATAGGCCTCGTGTCCCTTGGCTACCGGATGGCGTGACCTATTCGCCGTGGAATCACTGAATGACGAAACTGATAGGATACTCGAGGTCACGTAGCCAATGTGCAGTCGTGTGCCCTGCTGTGAGGATAAGGAAGCATTATCGACAGTCTCTCGGACTGTCAATATAACGGAGCGTCCCGACCGACAGACATATGCTCCGAATGTAAAATATCTGAACCACAACATGCGGTCCCCTATGTTGTTGGACGAGAGAGGGACCTCTCTCGCTCACAGCCCGGACGGACCTGGACAAGCCAGGAACCGGACTAACAGGCTTCCTCCGATCTGTCCTCAATCCGCCGTCACTGGGTGAGTACTAAAGTAATTATAGTGCTCGCATCACCCAAATCTCCTTCCTAGACCGCAACAGACGAACCCGGCAGCCGAACCATTCGATGAATGCACGCTACACCGGGTGAGCTAGCGAATGTCACTCCGTCGATCCTACCAGGGATCTCTTAGGCGATAGACATATTCCATGAGCACTTATTGCCGCTAGCTCTTCATTAACTATGACGACAGAGGCACACTCTTGAAAGACATCTCCGTAACTTTGCGAACAAGAAACCAGAAATGCTTGGTTATAGCAAGCATATAATAATAATATATATAGCGTCGTTCAATAATTCGAAAGTTTGTGTGACATTATTGGACTATGTCGGAACTGAGGGACGATGTCCCTGAACCGAACCAAAAATTTCTAAGTCCACCGACGCTATCAGTTTCTTATCTGGCATCGCAGCATTCTGGTCCGACGAAAGAAGCTGTAGAAGATCAAGTCAGATGACATACACAACAGCATATGTTGTTCCGAAAGGGAAAGCTCGAAATCCTCCAAATCCCTTTCGGTATCCCGTCGGACCGGATGAAATTTTCGGACGTCCGTACCCGCTTCCGCGGAGCGTCCCGACACAGCATCGTCGGATAAAAAATATGCGACAGATTCAGTTGATGCTGGGATGCTGCGATAAACTGTGCTATTTAGGAAAGCATGTCCGTTCCCGAGGCCTGTGCAGTAGCGGTCTTACGATGCATTGCCGCCGGAAGCTCCGTGTATGTTGACTCCCGCACACTTTCCTATGCGAACGTCCGGAGTCTGCAGGCCTCGTGTCCCTGGCTACCGGATGGTGTGACCTGTTCGCCGATGATTCTCTGACTGGCGAAGCTGACTGGATATCCGAGGTCACGTAGCCAAGAGCGGTCGTGTGCGCTACCATGAGAATGAGGAAGCCTTATTGACAGTCTACTCCGGACTGACTATATGTCGGAGCGTCCCGAGCGACGGACGTATGCTCCGAATGCGAAACATTTTGTACCACAACATCTGGGGCCAGATGTTGTTGTACGAGAGAGGGGCCTCTCTCGCTCGCCGTCCGGATGGACCAGAACGAGCTATGAACCGGACTAAAAGGCTTCCTCCGTTCTCCCTCTAATCCGCCGTCACTGGGTGTGCATTTGGTTGATTTATAGTGCTCGCATCACCCCAAAACTCCTTCTAGACCGCAACGGACGAACCCGGCTGCCAAACCATTCGATGAATGGATGCTACACCGGGCGAGCTAGCGGACGTCAAAGGCCGTCGAACCTACTAGGGTCCTCTTAGGCAATTGGCGTATTTACATGAGCACTTTTCCGCTAGCCCTTCATTAATTGTGACGACGGAGGCACACTGTTGGAAGACATCACAGACACATCACCCTAATCTTGATCGTCTGAAATAGAAATTGATAAAGTAGAGTGACCCTGCGGGGAAAGGACCGGAGTGTCCAATTCCCCACTAACATACCGTGACATACGCTTCCCATGTTGTCATCGAAATCATACGATACAGAACAGGAGTTAATGCGAGTACACTGACCACATATAGAATGATTATAAAAGTCAGAGGAAGACTTCCTCTTATTACAATTGATCAAAATCCTTTCAATGTGAAAAGAAAACAAGTCCTGGTACTCGCACCAACCCCTGGCAATCAAAATACATAATAATAATATGATCCATTAATATAGAAAAAATAATTGAAATCAAAATATTTTGAAAAAATATTTTTTCAGAACAGCCCAAGTTTCTGAAAAGTAAAGTTGAGCCCCAATGGATCCCAAGCCTAAGTGTGGACAAAAATTTTAAAAATATTTTAAACAATTTATTCAACACTTACAAACAATAATAATGTATCTAGTTATGATTAAAATAACATGAAGATATTATTTTCAAGAAAACCCCCCCTCACACAGAGGGCTGTTGTAAATGTAAACAATGAATGTAAAAACACTAAAATAAGACTCCAGGCACCCAGGCCCGGAATCAGTTACCAAAAAAAAACACTATCTGATGCAAAACAGAGACTTCCAGGGAAGAAACTGCAGAACATCAGATGGTAAATGCAGAACACAACGCCTAACCACCCGTAGGTGAAGACGTAAACATGGGGAAAAGAACAGAATTCATTCTGTTATTCAGCTAAAACTCCCAAGAAAATTTAGTAATAATAATTACAGAAACTATGCCAAAAGCATGGGAGAATAGCAAGGGGGGACTTAAAGGAAAGGGAGAGAGGAAAACACTGAAAAATCAGTGTAACTAAATAATCAGAATGACAACAAAATGCCTGCTGCCTCGAAAATAGGTAACTTAACATAATTTCATTAAAAAATTTTAAGTTACAGCCCTGATAATATTCTGTCACACATTTTTCCTCTCCTCCTTCTCTGTCCTCCTTAGAATCACCATTTCACTAATATTTATGTGTCTGGCATCATTTAAACTGAGATTTACAAGCACAAAGATCAGTCAGATGTTAACTGATGAAGGGCCAAACTTAGAATGATTAATGGCGCCAATTTCAGAACGTCCTTGACACTGCGCATGCGCAGTAGAGGTGAAGTGTAGAGGGCCGTTCAGGACATGTTTTCTTTGGTTTTAGATGCAAATTTTGGGGATTGGGGGGCAAAATTTGTGTTTGGCCCTATATTTTAAGAGTTAGCACCAGCTATGTCTGGGTCATTGGTACAGTATAAAAATATGGTATGATGTGTGCAAACATTTGAGTAAACTATTAGGGGTATAATGTCAAGCAGAAAAAATACTCAATCTAAACAAAATACTGATGTAACTGAAGATAAAATTATAGAATGAAGTTAATTTTTTCTATGTTCTGGTAATCATTATATTAATTACAGCAAATAAAATATTGTGAGAGAACATTTCTACAATAATGTGATTTCAATACAAATAGAAACTAGTGATACAAATCTTTATGTTTACCATATTACCAGTTAAAGGCACCAATTAAAAACATAAATAAATATCAAATAATGTTTGAACATCTTCGACTTTGTGTTCCTGAAGTGCCGTTTCATAAAACATTCTATTAAATGATCTGGCCCTTATTACAGCCATTAACCCTTAAAGGCCTGAAGATTTTTTATCCATTTTGCTACACATTGACAGTTTACATCTTATGGCAATGCAGTTGTTTCTAGGCTAGTCTTGGCTGCCAATATTGACAGCCAAGACATGCCTATAAACAACTGCCAAGGGCACTTAGAATGCAACTAGGCTAGTCTTGGCTGCCAATATTGGCAGCCAAGACATGCCTATAAACAACTGCCAAGGGCACTTAGAATGCAACTTGCAAGTTTACCCCAACATTGTATATTGGGACACAGCAGTAGAATGTGATCAATGTCGAAATTAGTCCTCCAAGGGTCAAAATCAAACTTTAAAAGTGGAAATGATCATGTAATAAAAAGGATATCAAATTCATCCTATTTTATACAGATTTATAAAACTTGTTCAAAATAACAGAATCGAGGAAATAAATATCAATTCAAACCAAATTTAGTGAACTGTTTATGTTTGTGTCATTTTCAACAACCAGGGTAAGATCGTGTCGGAAATGAACGGTTGGAAGTTGTGGATTATAAAATCAGAACTCATTTGAAATCCTCTGGATTAAAGATAAATGTAGGGTTCATAAAGATTCCCAAACACTTTCAAGGGCTTTTTCATGTACTTCTCAAATTTTCATCAAGTAGGAACATCATTTACAGTACCTACTGACTTTAGTAGTTGGAAATATCAATGACAAATTCGTTTTAGTAGTTGGAAATATCAAGAATATAAAATCCAATCTATTTTATCAATTGCATTACCATTATTTGACATTATCCCTTTGTTTTATAGGCCATTCGAAAAAGGTGTGCATCCCATCTCCCTTCATTTACAAGTCCGTTATTTTACATGACTTCTTGGAAATCTCTGAAAGAAAGCTCTCCAAGAAATTGTGGTAAAAAACTAGTGTGATGGAAAATGTTGAATATTACATCAGGCTGTTCGAAAATAAGCCACTATGATGAAAAATTCCAAGTACTCTTCAAGTACAGTATGTCAAAAAATACATGGTTCCTGCTGCTTTTGAAACTGCAAGGCTGAATTTTGTGACTGTTTAACTCAAATTCTATGACTTTACAAAATTAATGTCAATGCACAGAATTTCCATATTTATTTATTTATGGGAGGGGGATTGTTAATGACAATAGCTAAGGTCATATCTCGTCAGACAATTTTACAGGTGTAGAAAGCTTCAGTACACAGAGAGAACCACTAAGCAGAGGCGAGTAATTGACAAGACTCTCCTACTTACTGAAGACCAGTTTTTTGACCAGAAAAAGTGCTTTGTTTTCCCATATTTTCCAAAACCATTTTTTATATTACTCAATTCCAGGGCCTGCAATTTCCAAATTACAATTCCTTAACTTTTCCATGACCTGTTGGAAACCTGTGCAAACGAGCAGTAAAAGCAGTACAAATTAAAACCAATATACCTTCTGAATTAACAATACTGAACTACCGTATAGATTTTGTGTCCACTGTTACCTTTTCATCAACATACACTTCTACTTTACATAACATTATTTGTAGCACAAGTTAAAAGGGTCAACACTTTTTCCCATTTTAAAAGACAAATCCAACCAGTTTTATGCAAAAGTGCTTCCAATAAAAAAATATATTTAAATATTTTCCGACAATCCTAAGACCTATTTTCAAATACTAGCAAACATGTGTAGCATTTTACAAATCTTACAACAGAAAAGACAAGTGTAATAAGATACATTAAGTTGGCAACAAAATTTCCAAGTTTTCCCACCAAGTATAGGTGAATACATGATAATGTCTTAACCCTTTATTAAACCTAACAACACACAATATGTTTCCCCTGAATGACTAAAAATAATCAATTAGCTGATTTAGAACTGGCAATATGACATCTTTCACCATGATTGGCAGACCCATTTCTGAATGACAAATGGAGAAGGTTGCAATAAGAAGTCCACTCTTTTGCTGAGATTTAATCCATGTGCACATTTTAAAGGTGGTTTACATGATCATATGACAAAAGAATTTCAAAATTGCCCCATTTTATATGGAATTAATAAACCTTGTCCATTAAATTAAATCTGAACCTGATTAAAAGTTTGCTAAAAATGAATTTAGTGAACTTGGTTTATAAATTCCTGTACAATTGGAATAAGATCACCCAGAATATTCTTGAAAAATAAATTGAATTATAAGAATTGTTTGAAATCAAAAGAAAGAAATAAAATTATTTCTGTAGCACTTAAATTTCACTGACAAGAGGATACATTAAATTAGCTGAAATTCCCTTATTTCAACAAAAATATTCTGAAAATTATGTTTTTCCATAAAATAGGGAGACTTTCAGCCGAGTTGTTAATTAGCATACATTTTATTTCTATACATTTATATGAAAATAGTCTATAAGACCATTTTCTTATAAATTTACAGAAAAAATGTTGATTTTTTAGCCTCAAGAAGCTGAAATTAGCCATTGGCTGAACACTCTCATCCATGAAAGTTGTATAATACTGGACGGATTTGGCCAATAAATAGGTAAAAGATCAGGTTTAATGGTTAGTTAGATTACAATTCAAGTAAAATACTTATATCAATCAAAAGGATGGAAATTCACATTCATCCTGTTTGAGCAACATTAAAAACTGTAACTTTGAAATACAAACTGATGCGTAGATAAAAATATACTTTAAAAAATTTCTCTCAATGTTGAAACAAAGCTTATATTTATTTATAAACCAAATGCCAATTTCAAACAAACACTCTTTCCCAATCTGTTGTGAAGATGCCAAATTCTGCAGCAAGAGACATTCATTTCTGAAGTGAGGTTGGATGATTGCTGATACCCTGCTTGAGATGAAAGAGAATCTTGGCTGAAAAGAGACAAACAAAAAAAAATTAATAATTTGAAATACAAACAAGATCAAAGAGTGGCATATGCCCCTGACAGTGTCATAAAAGGGTAGGTAAGTCTCTCGGGGCATAACCAAACCAAATCAAAAGGAAGCTTCCTCTAGGCACCAATAATGCATAAAAAAAACAAAAACAAGAGGCTCACCTGACATGGTAGCCTAAATATCAAGCCAGGGAATTGATTTCAACAAGTTGCATCTGCTCCTCCTAAGAAAAGCTTATACTAAATATCCAAAGATTCTGACAAGTGGATCTAAAAATGAAAGTGTCAATGACACTGTAGCTCAACTTGACAAATTTGAACTTGGTAAGTTATAAATGAGATGGCAAAATTGAAGATCATTGGGACCAATGTCAGTTCTTTTGCCAGTGGCAACATTTTTTGACAGAAACCGAAGAAAATCAATAGCTCCCATCTAGAGGCCTCCCCAAACAAGCATGCCAGGTTTCAAAGCAATCCGATCATAAATGTGCCCTGTAGGGTGTACAAAAAGGAAATATTGTGGTCTGACTAGACTAAATTCTAAGAACGTTGGCCATGGCAACATTTTTTGACGGAAATGGAAGAAAATCGATAGCTCCCTTCTAGAGGTCACCATAAATAAGCATACCAGGTTTCAAAGCAATCTAATCATAAATGAGCCCTGTAGGGTGAGCCAAAGGGAAATATTGTGGTCTGACTAAACTAAGTTCTAAGAACGTTGGCTGCGGCAAAATTTTTTGATGGAAATTGAAGAAAATTGATAGCTCCCATCTAGAGGTCACCCCAAACAAGCATGAAAGGTTTCAAAGCAATCCGATCATAAATGTGCCCTGTAGGGTGTGCCAAAGGGAAATATCAAGTCTTCTGACTAAACCAAGTTCTAAGAACGTTGGCCGCGGCCACATTTTTTGATGGAAATTGAAGAAAATCGATAGCTCGCATCTAGAGGTCTCCCCAAACAAGCATACCCGGTTTCAAAGCAATCAAATCATAAATGTGCCCTGAAGGGTGTGCCAAAGGAAAATATTGTGGTCTGACTAAACTGAGTTCTAAAAACGTTGACCGCGGCAACATTTTTTGACGAAAATTGAAGAAAATCGATAGCTCCCATCTAGATGTCACCCCAAACAAGCATGCCAGGTTTCAAAGCAATCCGATCATAAATGTACCCTGTAGGGTGTGCCAAAGGGAAATATTGAGTCTTCTGACTGAACTAAGTTCTAAGAACGTTGGCCGCGGCAACATTTTCTGACAGAAATTGAAGAAAATCGATAGCTCCCATCTAGAGGTCTCCCCAAACAAGCATACCAGGTTTCAAAGCAATCTGATGATAAATGGGCCCTGCAGGGTGTGCCAAAGGGAAATATTGAGGTCTGACTGAATTAAGTTCTACGAACGTTGGCCGTGGCAACATTTTTCGCCAGAAATTGAAGAAAATCGATAGCTCCCATCTAGAGGTCACCCTAAATAAGCATACCAGGTTTCAAAGCAATCAAATCATAAATGTGCCCTGTAGGGTGTGCCAAAGGGAAATATTGTGGTTTGACTAAACTAAGTTCTAAGAACGTTGGCCGCGGCAACATTTTTTGACAGAAATTGAAGAAAATCGATAGCTCCCATCTAGAGGTCACCCCAAACAAGCATGCCAGGTTTCAAAGCAATCTGATCATAAATGTACCCTGTAGGGTGTGCCAAAGGGAAATATTGAGTCTTCTGACTAAACTAAGTTCTAAGAATGTTGGCCGCGGCAACATTTTTTGACAGAAATTGAAGAAAATCGATAGCTCCCATCTAGAGGTCTCCCCAAACAAGCATACCAGGTTTTAAAGCAATCTGATCGTAAATGTACCCTGTAGGGTGTGCCAAATGGAAATATTGAGGTCTGACTAAACTAAGTTCTACGAACATTGGCCGTGGCAACATTTTTTGCTGGAAATTGAAGAAAATCGATAGATCCCATCTAGAGGTCACCCTAAATAAGCGTATCAGGTTTCAAAGCAATCAAAACATAAATGTGCCCTGTAGGGTGTGCCAAAGGGAAATATTGTGGTTTGACTAAACTAAGTTCTAAGAACGTTGGCCGCGGCAACATTTTTTGATGGAAATTGAAGAAAATCGATAGCTCCCATCTGGAGGTCACCCCAAACAAGCATAAGAAGTTTCAAAGTAATCTGATCATAAATGCGACCTGTGAGGTGTGCCAAAGGAAATTGTGGACGTACGTACTAATGTACTAACATACTAACGTACGTACGTACGTACGCCGACGGACGAGAAGTGATGACAATAGCTCAGCTTGACTTTGTCAAGTTGAGCTAAAAAAATTTTAAAAGATTTTTAAAGAATATTCCTCATATTGAACTAAGTTATAATTCGGGCTCCCACAGGGAGCCCATATATGAACCCAGGGACTTGGCTTTAACAAACTTGAATCTCACCCCCCTAAGGATGCTGCACACCAAATATCAAAACATTCTGACTGCTGGATCTGAAGAAGATTTTTAAAGAAAATTCCTCATTTTGAACTAAGTTACAATTCGAGCTCCCACAGTAAGCCCAAATATGGACCTAGGGACACGGCTTAAACAAACTTGAATCTTACCCCCCTAAGGATGCTCCATACCAAATATCAAAAGCATACATCTGCTGGATCTGAAGAAGAAGATTTTTAAAGAAAATACCTCATTTTGAACTAAGTTACAATTCGAGCTCCCACAGTGAGCCCAAATATGGACCTAGGGACATGGCTTGAACAAACTTGAGTCTTACCCCCTTAAGGATGCTGCATACCAAATATCAAAAGCATTCATCTGCTGGATCTGAAGAAGAAGATTTTTAAAGAAAATTCTTCATTTTGAAGTAAGTTATCATTCGTGCTCCCACAGTGAGCCCAAATATGAACCCAGGGACTTGGCTTGAACAAACTTGAATCTCACACCCCTAAGGACACTGCATGCCAAATATCAAAACATTCTGACTGCTGAATCTGAAGAAGATTTTTGACTTGACTCTTACCCCGCCTAAGCATGCTGCATACCCAATATCAAAAGATTCTGCCTGATGGATCTTGAGAAGAAGATTTTTAAAGAAATTTGCTTGAAATGCACTAAGTTCAAATTCGGGCTCCTATACTGAGCCCAAATATGAACCCAGGGGGCCATTTTGAACAAACGTGAATCAGATTGACCCCACAATGTTGCATACCAAATATCAAAAGATTCTGCCTGCTGGATCTGGAGAAGAAGATTTTTTAAGAAATTTGCCTGAAATGCACCAAGTTCAAATTTGGGCTTCTATAGTGAGCCCAAATATGCCAAATATGAATCCAGGGGGCCGATTTGAACAAACCTGAATCAGATCCACCCCATAATGCTGTATACCAAATATCAAATGATTCTGCCCACTTGTGCTGGAGAAGAGGATTTTTTTAGTAATTTCTCTAATATACATAGGGTGCTATCGGAGTTATGCCCTCTATGGAGCCCCAAGTGGGCATGTCCATTTCATTTGCACAAACTTGAATTGACATATGGTAATGAACATTCCTACCAAGTTTCGAGCAAATCGACCTAGCGGTTTCAGAGGATAAGTCGTTTGAAAAATGTTCACGACGCCGGACCGACGATGACGGACAGCAAGTGATAAGTTTAGCTCCCTTCGGTGAGCTAAAAAGATTTTTAAAGAATATTCCTCATATTGAACTAAGTAATAATTTGGGCTCCCACAGGGAGCTCAAATATGAACCCAGGGACTTGGCTTTAACAAACTTGAATCTCACCTCCAGTGGGATGCTGTATACGAAATATTAAAAGATTCTGACTGGTGGATGTGAAGAAGAGGATTTTTGAAGAATATTCCTCATATTGACCTAAGTTATAATTTGGGCTCCCACAGGGAGCCCAAATATCAACCCAGGGACTTCGCTTCAACAAACTTGAATCTTAGCCCCCTAAGGATGCTTCATACCAAATATCAAAGCATTCTGACTGCTGGATCTGAAGAAGAAGATTTTTACAGAAAATTCCTCATTTTGAACTAAGTTATCATTCGAGCTCCCACAGTGAACCCAAATATGAACCAAGGGACTTGGCTTGAATAAACTTGAATCTCACCCCCCTAAGGATGCTGCATGCTAAATATCAAAACATTTAGACTGCTGAATCTGAATTAGATTTTTAAAGAAAATTCCTCATTTTGAACTAAGTTACAATTCGAGCTCCCACAGTGAGCCCAAATATGGACCTAGGAACATGGCTTGAACAAACTTGAATCTCACCCCCCTAAGGATGCTGCATACCAAATATCAAAACATTCCGACTGCTGGATCTGAAGAAGAAGATTTTTAAAGAAAATTCCTCATTTTAAACTAAGTTATAATTCGGGCTCCCACAGTGAGCCCAAATATGAACCCAGGGACTCGGCTTGAACAAACTTGAATCTCACCCCCCTAAGCATGCTGCATACCAAATATCAAAAGATTCTGATTGGTAGATCTGAAGAAGAAGATTTTTAAAGAATAGTCCTCATACTGCACTAATTTAAACATTTGGGCTCCCATGGAGAGCCCAAATATGTACCCAGGGATTTGATTTCAATAAACATGTGAAACAATCTTCCAAAGATGTCAAAGGTGAAATGTGAAAGCTTTTGGAGCAGTGGTTTGGGAGAAAAATAGTCTTAAATGTTTTTCCCATTATCCACAGTGTTATTTATTTATTGATGTTTAAGGTCACATATTTATGCACAATGGCTAATCATGACCGTGACAGTTTTACAGGTGGAGGAAGCCGGAGTACCCGGAGAGAACCACCGAGCAACGACGAGCAGCTACCAGCTCCCCAACATCGTAACCCCACACTGCAGCACAGGCAGGGTTAGATTGGTTGAAGACATGTGTACCATCGACGTGCAGTACGCCTTAGTACACGGCATCATTGTGCCCCCACGCGGGCAATGGAGATGAAGTGTCTTGCCCAAGGACACAACGCGGTTGCCGCAGGTGGGATTCGAACCGAGGACCTCTTGGCTTGCAGCCTGCACCTCTACCTACTGAGCCACCTCGCTCCCACCCACAGTGTTAAAAAATGCTGACTCTGCACTTTTTCCTAGTCCCCAAAAAGTACCCCATGATTAAACCGACAGCAATTTTTTTTACCATTCCATCCTGTTGGTCCTAAGGAATCTTCACACCAAATAAGAATTCTCAGTGCCGTGTAGTTTTGGAGATATGGGCGTTTTAATTTTTTTCTATTTTAAGCTCCTGTGATTCCCATGGGGCGACAGGAAAAAAATATTTGGGCATAAATTAAGCACTTATGGCCCAATAAGCCCTCATATCAAATTTGGTTCAAATCTGCTCTCGGTTTGGAAAATAGAAATTTTGGGTGGGGCAAAAATTCTTGCCCCTCCCATAACGAAGGCAAATATAGCTTCCCGAACTTCTCCTGAACAAACCTGAGTCTACACCTCAAAAGGAAGCTGCACACCAAATATCAAGTCTCTGCTACTGCTGGTTCATGAGAAGATTTTTTTGAGATTTAAGCACACTTTTGGGGCGCGGCCCTACAGAGGGGAGAGGCAACTTGATTTAACCAAAATCAAATTGCGATGTCATAACAAACTATTGTCTCAAATATCAATTAAATTGGTTCAGCAGTTTGGGAGGCGAAGACGCAAACACCATGTTCCCGGAAGACAGACGGTGAGTGATCACTATAGCTCTCCTGACTGAAAGTCAGGTGAGCTAAAAATAATTTGAGTCAGCATTCTTTAGTTATTGGATGGAAACCAAATTCAAAATGGCGATCATGGCAGCCATACTGAATTGGCTAGCTGGACCAAAATCGAAAGGAAGCTTCCTCTAGACACCAATAATGCATAATCAAAAACTGAAATTGATTCGAGTCAGTGCTCATTAGTTGTTAGACAGAAACCAAATTCAAGAAGACCACCATGGAAGCCAAAATGAATTGGCCACTGGTGGCCATCTTGATTCAGCTGACTAGGCCAAAATCGAAAGGAAGCTCCCTCTAGACACCAACAATGCATAATTAAACAAGCCAAAATCGAAAGGAAGCTCCCTCTAGACACCAACAATGCATAATTAAACAAGTAGATTTTGAAGGTCACAGTGACCTTGTCCTTTGGCACATCAACATCAAAATGAATAGGGCTCTACCTCACACGATACCTAGCATCCATACTTAGTTGTATCAAGATCAGTCTTGCAGAACTTTAGTTATCGAGCGGAAACCAATTTCAAGTGTTTTAATATTGGAGGTCCCTGTGACCTTGACCTTTGGCACATCATGGTCAAAATAAATAGACTTCTTCCGCTCATCATACCTAACCCACAAATGAAGTTTGGTAAAGATCCCCCTCCTCAAAGAGGCTGGAGCATAAAAAGGTTGTTACACCATGTGGGTTTCCGAGATGGTGTATTGAAGTTGAGACCTTATCTTTGGGCATATGCTGATGAGTCTGTTAGGACGAGTAGATATAGGAACCAGGAACAAGATCGAGACTTCAATACTCCATCTGGGAAATCCACATGGTGGTAATAACCAATTTATTTTACAATAATCCTCCCTTTCTTGACTTGTTGACATATATTTTGACAATCATTCAGCATCTATGAATTGACTTTTATGAACAAAGATCATGACGTCATGATATTGCGTGCTTGCGCTATGTATGTCGTAATCCCCATTCATTGTTCTAATTGTACTAGTTCTGTAACTGCAAAAGTTTATAGTAGTGTTTCAGCTGTGTCTTTTTTTATTTTTCAGGTTTAATGCATGGTAGGCTTTTATAAAAACATTGAAATGGCAAAAAATGATCTAGTTAATTTATTTCATTGAGTTCGTGATTTAATTATTATTTAATTACTGTTATATAAATGGTGGCTTCGTCATGTGTAATCAGGTTTCGATGAGTGCAGGTAAAAAAACGTTCTCTTTCTGAATTGAATGATTGCACTTGCGATTTCAACCCTCAATACAGATTTGTATTTTGTCCAGACATTTTCACTTGTATTGGGAAAATACGTTCTTGTTGAGAGATCAATTTGTAAAACAGGTAAAACAAGACCTTAGAACTCTACTCATTCATGTTAAACAATCAAAACATGATACTTTTTCTACCCATTCAAGTCAGAATTCAAAACTTTCATCATTGTGAATAACAAGCGATACAAATATAAAAGTTTCTTCAACCTGTAAACAATAAGTGGAAACCAAAATAATGTTTTTTCCCACAAAATCTATGACAACAAGTGTTTGACCACCGAGGTGGTATTAGTCCCCTACAGCGCTTTTGTGACATAAGGTGTTTTTGTGACATAAGACATGACCACAGTCAGCAGGAGTATCAGACCTGGGAGGCAGTTTTGGTAAAATAATTGGGGACAGTTCGGCCTGGGGACGGTTTGGCTTGGGGACAATTCGGGTTTCATGACAACAGTCAACAGGAGAGTCAGACCTGGGGGGTGGTTTGGGTAAAATACAGGCTATCAGACAGGATTTCAAATGTGAATGGAATCTAAAAATTGAGAATTGAGAGAAGTGTAGCTTGAACCATGTTGGAGGGAGGGGTGGTAACATAAAAATAGAGAAACTTAGATGTGAGTCTTCCATGGAAGACGTGTGTCGCCTGCACTATATATTAATATTTCAGACAGAATTCTAAGTGGAAAAGAGGCATAACTCTGGAAAAAATACAGAGGATCAAAAAATAAAATAGGAGGTGCACAATGCCATTATGTGATAAAGAATCACTGAAAGTTTCATCAAAATCCATTCAGAGGTTAAAGAGGAGTGGCGGATAAGAGAAAGTGTGACGCGGACGATGCAAGACGACAATAGTAATCCCTATATGTCGCTCCCCACTTCGTGGGGCAGGCGAAACAAAGCTTAAAAAACACAGCAAAAATGGCCGCCATTCCACCATCTTAGATTTTGAGAAAAAAAATATTGAGCGTGCATCATCCCCTCAGAACCATTTATCCACGTACCAAATATGAAAGGTGTAGCTTAAAGCATGTTGGAGGGAGAGGTGTTAACATGAAAACAGACAGACAGATCTAAGATTTTGAAAAAAAAATATTGAGCATGCATAATCCCCTCACAACCCTTTATCCATGTACCATATATGAAAGGTGTAGCTTGAACCATGTTGGAGGGAGGGATGGTAACATAAAATAGAGAAAAAAGCTTAAAAAACACAACAAAAATGGCTACCATGGCGCCATCTTGAATTTTGAAAAAAAAAAATTGAACGTGCATCATCCCATCACAACCCTCTATCCATGTACCAAATATAAAAAGTGTAGCTTGAACCATGTTGGAGTGAGGGGTGGTAACATAAACTAGAGAAAAAAGCTTAAAAAACACAACAAAAATGGCCGCCATTCCGCCATCTTGGATTTTGAGAAAAAATTTTTTGAGCGTGCATCATCCCCTCAGAACCATTTATCCATGTACCAAATATGAAAGGTGTAGCTTAAAGCATGTTGGAGGGTGAGGTGGTAACATAAAAACAGACAGACAGACAGATGGACAGACGGATGGACGGAGTGCAATCCTATAGTAGGGGACTAATAATACCAGATACACCCTGAACAAACTATCCCAAATCAAACCTGCCACACATTTATTCAACATAAATAACATGCTGAAATTTTAATTCTTAAGTCTACTCGCCCATGATTTAATACAATTTTTGATTGAAACTTTGACTACGCAGGCTCTATTATCCCCAAAATACTCATAACTAGATGACACTGATATCAATTATTGCGGCTTTAGGTAGCTTTATGTACAGTACTGTAGGGCGCCAATTTGCACTAAAAATTTGGATTTGGCACCAAAAAAAGTTTCTTTCACTTGTGAAGGGAAGGCATTGTGGCAGTGAAGGGCATGATCAATGACGAAAACAAAAAAAAAACTCATGTTATTACTTTCTGTTGTCAATAAGGTGATGGGAATTGTGTTTGGACAAACTTTCAACTTTGTGAGAGGCAGTGGAGAACTGTTTTTTGTTGCAATAAGACATAGTAGTTTATCAACTTTACAAAAGGCTGTATTTAATTAAATAAATACTTCATACTCTTGCAAGTGACTCGGGATGGTATGAAGTATTTATCTGATTAAATACTGCCTTTTGTGAAGACTCATGACCCATTAAGCCCCTGTGGATTAACAGTAAGTAGTCGATTAATATTAGGGATCTGCGAATCACAATATTTTTTTCGTATCGAATCTTGCCTCTGATATCGAATCGAATCTTAATAGACAAGTTATTTGCTTAGATGCAGAAAGTGACCTTAAACACCAATAAATAAATATTCTCTGTAGCACTGTTGCTGAAACAGGTAGGCTTACTATCCAAAGTTTTAGTTTTTGAAGGCTTAGATTGTTTACTACTCACCGCAATCTATGACAATTTCTTCTGGACAATGTGACCCATACAAATTGGAAAAGGGGGGGGGGGTGGAAGGAGAGAGGGAGGGAGGGAGGGGGGTTATGACTGGTGAGCTCTCCAGACATGTTACTCTGCTGTTACTCCAGACACATTATTCCGATTTCAGTGGGAGGTTCCCGATTTTGCACCCAAACTTCCAACCTCCCGATCAGGATAATGTTTTCTCTCGATATTTAATGATCATCATGATAACCGAATTGATCAAATTGGGATCGCTGCAGAAACATTCTGTGAGTGTGAGAGAGATTGACAATGCATTCAGTTGTAAAACAGATGCCCAGTTTATCGCCTACATAGGTATAGTGATGGTTATTAAGAAATAATAATTACGAAAGTATTTAAACTAGTGGCTCTAAAGAGCCTGTAATCACTCACCTGGAACTACATATAAAAATGTGATTTCCAATAGGCTTTCCGTGGTAACTATGAGCTGCAATTGTGACCATGTTTGCAACATTACATTAGGATCATTGGTAGAAGGTGTTCCAGTCCTCAATCACGTGAAGTTTCAAAACATTTGAATCCATCAAACAGAATCATAGAATGTCTCTGGTGGCCATATTTTTCAACCAACGGGAACAAAAAGAGAATCGTTTATGGAGGGCCTCCTATAGACCATTCCAGCCAAGTTTTGGTTCACGTCGGCTCAGTAATTCCAGAGAGAAGATGAAAATGGGATTTCCCATACGGTTTTTCTATAGTAACTATAAACCGCAATTGTGGCCATGTTTGCACCACGATCAACATTAAATGAGGAACATTGGTAGAGGGTGTCCCAGTCATCAACCATGCAAAGTTTCAAAACATTTGGCCTTGTGGTTTCAGAGGAGAAGAGTTTTCAAAATTGACCAATCAGAATCAAAGAATGCTTCTGGAGGCCACGTTTTTCACCCAACAGGAATAAAATGATTAACAGTTGTAGAGAACCTCTCATGGACAATGCCTGCCAAGTCTGGTTCACATTGGCTCAGTACTTTCAGAGAAGATGATGAAAATGTGATTTCCTATAGGATTTCTATAGTAACTGTAAGCCACAATTGCAGCCATAATTGCAACCCGATGAAGATTAAATGAGGATCATTGGTAGAGAGGGTTACAGTCATCAGGCACATTAAGTTTCAAAACATTTGGCCTTGTAGTTTCAAAGAAGATTTCTTGAAAATGCACACATTTATGAATTCTGTTTAAAAAAAAAAAATCGGTAAAAGAAGGTTAAATATTTTGAAAATTACAATTTTTTCAGACAGTATTCTCTTTCAAATAGCTTTGGATAGGTAAAGGGTTACAGGAAACACATTTTACTCCAATTTTGTCATATCTTAAAAGATTTATTTTTACTGGACAGCTACTGGGAAAAGAAAATAAACAAAACTTCCATGCTTTTCCAAACACCTGTCATCAATCAGTATTTCAGATAAGTAACTTGAGAGTAATACATGTATTAACATAATTACAGCTGTACTTGTTTACAGTAGTAGTCAAAGTAAGTTGTAGGATAATCCTATAAACTATGTATCTTTTCTCTTCCTACACTGATAAGACCAGAAGCTGACATCATTTTCTTGAAAGCTCTCACTGATAGCTTTCCAGAAAATGTCATATTCTGATCTTGTCAGTGCAGGAGCAGTAGTTTACTTAGTTTATTGCAGTTATGCTACAACTTATTTTGACTTGTACTGTATACATAATATTTTTGGTTTTTTTCCCAGTTCTCAGTGGAGAAAACTGGAACCAACCCTTACCAGATTCTCAAAAAACAAGTATTTTGCTGACAGTACTGATCTTTGTGCAGACAGGAGAGGCATTGGTTGGGTTAAGCATTAGAATATAGCCTCTGGCGGCCACATATTTCGATCCTCTCATAGACCATTCCTGCGTAGTGTGGTTCACATCGACGATTTTTCAAAATCCACCAGTCAAAATAAAAAAATTCTTCTGGCAGCCATGTTTTTCGATGCACGGTAACAAAATGAGGAGCGTTTGTAGAGGACCTGCCGTAGACTACCCCTGCCAGGTTTGGTTCACATCAGCTCAGTAGTTTCAGAGAAGAAGATGAAAATATGATTTCCCATAGGGTTTCTATAGTAACTATAAGCTGCAATTGCAGCCATGTTTGCAACCCGATCAACATTAAATGCGAATCATTGGTAGAGGGTGTCGCAGTCATCAAGCATGCAAAGTTTCAAAACATTTGGCCCTGTGGTTTCAGAGGAGAACATTGATAAAAATCCACCAATCAGAATCAAAAAATGCTTCTGGCAGCCATGTTTTTCGATACACAGTAACCAAAATGAGGAGCCTTTATAGAAGACCTCCCATAGACTATCCCTGCCAGGTTTGGTTCATGTCGGCTCAGAAGTTCCAAAGAAGAAAATGTGATTTCCCATAGAATGCCTCTGGAAGCCATGTTTTTCATCCGACGGGAACAAAATGAGGATCATTTGTAGAGGACCTCCCATAGACCATTCCTGCCAAGTTTGGTTCACACCGACTCGGCAGTTACAGAGAAGAAGATGAAAATGTGACAAGTTATGACCGCCAGACGACGACGGACGCCAAGTGATGAGAAAAGCTCACATGGACTTTTCGGCCAGGTGAGCTAAATGAAAGTGTCAATGACACTGTAGCTTAACTTGTCTGTGTGTTGTGTTTGATGAAAAGGATAATGCTCAATGTTTATGAAAGGATTATAAAATAAGACGAGAATTGTGATTATTGGGAATATGTTAATTTCTGTTCCCTGTATGCCGTGTTTTTAATAAAAATAATATGAGTTGTAGACTGTACTAAAGAACTGAGGTGGGTTAATGTGGCCTTCACAGTTAATGTATGTGGCCCTCACAGTTAACGTATGTCAACGAAAGTTACTAAGTTACGGTGAAATTATTCTAAAATGAGTCATCCTATCAAGTTACAATGAAATCCCTTCATAAATATGGCCTGTAGACTGTGCTAAAGTTTTTTCGGCTTCAGGCCTGGGAAGCCATGACAGTTCACCGATTGCAACTAAAAGGAGATGTCCTCATCTCGATATTACACTGAGTCATTCTACCAAGTTACAATGAAATCCCTTCACAAATACGACCTGTAGTCTGTACTAAAGTATTTTGGGTTTTGGGCTCGGGCAGCCATCATGGTTGAATGATCGAAACCAAAAGGGGACGTTCTCATCTGGGCATTATCTGGAGTGATCCTACAAAGTTACAATGAAATCCCTTCATAAATATGACCTTTAGATTATGCTAAAGGTTTTTGGGCTTCGGGCCCCTGTAGCCATCACAGTTGACCAATCATGACCAAAACGGGATGTCAACATCTAGGCATTATATGGAGTCAACCTAACAAGTTACACTGAAATCCTTCCATAAATACTACCTATAGACTATGCTAAAGGTTTTCGGGCTTTGGGCTCGGGCAGCCATCACGGTTGAAGGATCGTGACCAAAAGGGGATGTTCTCATCTAGACATTATTTGGAGTCATCATACCAAGTTACAATGAAATCTCTTCATAAATATGACCTGTAGACTGTGCTAAAGGTTTTCGGGCCCCTGTGGCCGTCACAGTTGACCAATCACGTCCAAAAGGGGACGTTCTCATCTAGACATTATATGACGTCAACCTACCAAGTTAAAATGAAATCCCTCCATAAATATGACCTGTAGCCTGTGCTAAAGGTTTTTGGATTTTTGGCTTGGGCAGTCGTCACGGTTGACAGATCACGACCAAATGGGGAAGTTCTCATCTAGACATCATACGGAGTCATCCTACCAAGTTTCAATGAAATCCCTCCATATTCAATATGACCTGTAGACTGTGCTAAATGTTTTTGGGTTTCGGGCTTGCGCAGCCATCACAGTTGACGGATCATGACCAAAAAGGGTACGTTCTCATCTAGACATTATACAGAGGCATCCTACCAAATTACAATGAAATCTCTTCATAAATACGACCTGTAGACTGTGCTAGTGGTTTTTGGGTTTTGGGCTTGGGCAGCCATACCGGTTGACCGATCATGACCAAAAAGGGACGTACTCATCTAGACATGACCCAAAACCTGCATATGAAATTTTGTGATGATCAGGCAAGAACTACGGGGTGTAGCCTGTGCTAAAGGAAAATGTGAACAGACTCACAGACTAACAAACTCACAGACTTCCGCATGTGTGATGGCAACAGATTATCTTGACTTTGTCAAGTCAAGCTAAAAAGGAATATTCCAGAATTGTCATTATTACAACTAGTTGGGCCAATTACTGATTGAACAATGTAACATTAGTTTGTTCATAAATTAACAGCAATAACAGGAAGTTTCTTTGGAAAGTCTCATGTGAACATTGATCCACAAGAGCGATACAATGATCTTTCACTAATAGGTCAGGTTGTGTTGAAATCGAAAGTGAGTAGAAAACAAGCCCTGTCCACCGAGTTTTTAATTGCTAATGAGTTATCGGGAGTTTTTTTGTTTGTCTTATTCGATGTGTATTTAACACTTTTAATGTAGAGCAGACTGCTGAGAAATTATACGTACAATGTTCAATACCGTGGGTCTTGTAGTTGGGATGCATGAAAAAATGCTTGCTTGGGATCAAAATTAGGCAAGTGGTTGGCATGCGATAAAATAGAATGATCGATCATCACAGAATCTCTCCCGACCAGAGATGAAACCCGTAACCTCTGGCATGACAGACCAGCACACGAATCCACTCGGTGACCACATCACTCCCTTACTCCAGTCTGTTTGTATGGGTATGAAATGACTCTGTGTAAAGCGTCTCAATATGAAATGGTAAAGGAACAAAAAAGGCAGGGGATGATCTGGTAAAGGAATGAAAAGACCCAATGCCCTATTAGCTGGTCACGACCGGTGATGGTCTTTGTAATGCGTCACTTTGTTTATACCACTGATTATGGTCATTGGGACTGACATCTACTTCTGAGTCTATTTTTGCAAATGGGATTGTATAGTTTGCAGTGTTAACGTGTTACTATCACCACAAAAATGCACAATTAGTCGAATCAAACTGGATATTCTGAACTCTTTTCTATCCAAAAATCATTATTCACTGACAAGTAGGTCCGAGAAATTAAATGCATTTTGTGCATGACCTGTGGACATTCTATAGTCTATACTACTAACCTAACATTGTCAATTACTCAATTAAATATGAAATGAGCGTACATAAATTATCAATTTTATACAATTTTCGTTGGAAATGTAACAAACTGCACTAAGCACGAGATTAAAAAAAATCGAATCTGGAGACTTATTTGGGATCGTTCCCGAAGCAGACATATAATATCGATATCGAATCGAATCACAAGTATTCGCAGGACCCTTTTTAATATGTTATTATCTAAGTTCAACAACAGGTATATGTTCTGGCATCATTTTGTCAGACCATTAATTGAATCAGTGGTGTGGATATAACTTAAGTGAAAACCCTTTTCACCTAGAGAGGGTTTCATCAGAACTTTCATGTTCTGTCTGTTTTTGTCTATGACAAAATGTTCATTTACTCATGAAATAATTGCCAGTTCATTTTTCAAAACTCAATTTATTTTTATCGGACAGCGAAAGTACACCCCCTCCCATCTCACTGGCGTTTTGGCACCAAAACACTTTGTTTGAAACTAAAGTATCTAGAATGGCTAAAAATTGGGCACCGGGCAGTTTTGGCCCAGTGTGAATACTGCTTACAAATCTATGGCTACACTGCATCTGCAACAAAAGTATAAAGTTAAGTTCAGCTAATTGTTTATAATTATGCTGCTCACTATTACAGGATCCTCACTCTAAGTTATCAGGTCTTTTTAATCTTTTCTGTACCCAACACACGATGTCAAAAATTGTTATTTTAATTACTGGATTTTTCTCAAATTCATAAAAATATATGAACAAAATCATATCATGTAACCCCTCATTGGAATAAGCACGACAAGCTTGTTCCAATGAGGGGTCACATGATATGGTTTTGTTGAAATCTTTTTCAAAATACATTTTTTCGCACTACTCAGTTGTAAATTATGCTGGCAGAAGTCGCCATTTCATTAGATAAAGGGTTAACCTAGTAAAGCAGAACATATCTACCACAATAAACTCGCACTGGCTCAATTCACAGAGTTCCCACAGGGTGGGATGCTTATCAGGTCATAAAATATGAGAAAGTTGATCTGATGGAAATCTTTCTTTCCAGGGTTTATATACCATGTCAAATGAAGAATAAAATTCCGGGAATTTCCCATAATTTTACCTCTGGAGTTGCCACAATGTGCTGGAGAATGTAGTTTAGTGAAGATGATGGCATGGAGAGAGTTATTAAAGTCAGAAGTGATGCATAATTAAACTTGCAAGTACCTGTAGCCTATCAAAGCCTAATTTTGATTTTGTTCACTTTTATTGCAACATATGTGTCCAAACATGCAGCCTTTGGGTAAGTTTCCAAGGTACATTCCAAAAACACTGGCAGTTGTTTCTCGGCACGGCCTAGAAAAAACTGCAAGCCCTATGACTGTAAACTGTTAGAACCAGAATGTATAAAACTCTCTGGGCCCTCAAGGGTTAATTAAAAATATAAAAAAAACTAAAATAAGCCAGGTGATCACATTATAAGAAAGGCTTGTTAGTGGAAGTAACTTGCCCTAAAACTACACAAATGACGATCTCTTATTTTTCCTTCACTGGTAATATCAACCACTAATTCTTGAAAAAGCTCTCCGACAACTTTGTCAAAACAAATTTTAAGACACTTATATCATGATTGTACAACACTATTACACTTATTCTCTTAGAAGCCTTTTATAAAGAGTTTTAAAAAGAATTAATATCAGATGCTGGGGTGAGTGCTGTGAAGGGAATTAATTCAATTTTCCCCTCTCTTTTCAATGTTGTTGCCTGATTTTCAATGATTACCACAGAACTTGCCAGGGTTTCAAGGTATTGAATTTTTTTAATATAAACTTCTGTGACATTCTCCGAGTTTTTAATGAAATGTATGTGCCTTATCTATTAGACTGAAGAATCAAAATGAGTCATATTTATTGGTGTTTTATCCTTTGCCCAAGACAGACACCATCAAAATCTGATATTTTATTTCAAAATTTGAAAAAAAATTCAAGACCATATCATGTGACACCCTCATTGGAATGAGCGTGACAAGCATGTGTCAATGAGGGTCACATGGTATGGTTTTGTTGAAATTTTTTAAAATAATTTTTTTTCAACTGTACAATTTGTATTTATGTGGGCAAATGTGGCGGATTCATTAGGTAAAGGGGTTAACCCTTTACCCAATGCACATGACATCAAAATTGGTTATTTTGTATTTTTTCTCTCCAATTTTACACAAACTTCAAAAACATTAATATCCCACTTTCCTCCTGAATCAGTGTTACATTATCAATTGTGAAAGTTTGAGTAAATTTCTGTCAGAATTCATTGGACCCTTAGGTCATCAATGGGAATTACATATTTATTGGTGTTTGAGGTCACATATTTTTGCACAATGGCTAATCGTGATTGCAACATGGAGATAAAGTCCAGTTTAGTTCATCGTTTATACTCATGTTGTCCATTTTTGAGGACTTCCACCACAAGTATTGGTCACTGCATCCTATTTCACCAGTAAAGCAGAGCTTGTTTACCACAGTAAACAAGCACTGTTTCACTTCCCAGGGTTCCCATGATGGGGAATGTGAATTCCTTGCTCATCACAACTTGCATAATTCTGTCCACTGATGAGAATCAGAACCAGTAAGGGAATTCGAATGGTATATTACTATTACTGTATATCTATTTTTAATTGGAATTATTCTGTCAGTTTCATCCCAGTCAATAAATGAATGAAAATAAAAAAGGATTTCTTTCCCCATTTTTTGTCATCGGTAAACAGCATTCAAGGAAAGAAGAATTTAAAGAAAAACTTGGTAAAAGTTGCTGATTTTATCACAAAACAAAAATTGGCACTGAACTTCTTATAACTCACAATTTTAAACAAGAAAATTTGGTGCAACTTTGACAATCAAAATAGTCAAAAAGGAGATATTTGGGGTGAAAATTATGTGTGCAATATAGGAGTGATTTTTACAAAGGAAATGTCAGGCATATATATGGTATTAAAAAATCACAATGCAATGTGGTGCAGTATGTTCATGAGAGGAGATTCAATCTGATTCTATTATGAGATGACAAGCCAACTTGAAGGCGATTAACAGCTGGTGACTAGTAATTCAAAACTTTTCTAGTCATTTCAACACCGGTGAGAAGACTTTTTTGGTCCATTCCCCAATCTGAAGTACATTTACACATATAATGATAATGATATTTGTTTTTCATTATTTTAACATTTCCAATCTTTGAGGGGTCGTCCAACAAAACTTTTGACAATTTTTTGATGAAAATTTCAACAATGCCCTAAATATAAAATAAAGTGGTGAATCATGACATATGGAGTTTGTATGTTGGGGAGTCTGGCAGTTGCTTGCCATTGCTCAGTGGTTCTCTCAGGGCACTCCGGCTTCCTCCACCCATAAAACTGTCTGACATGAGGTGATGTTGTCTGTCAAAAGTGTCGTTAAACCCCAATAAATAAATAAACAAATAAATAGTGACAGAATATATACACCAAAATAATGACAAAAGTAAACAAAACTTTAATTTATCCACTTTTTAAAATTAAAAAAATTTTGTTTTTGCTTCTGATGTCAAAGAAATTGTCAGCCACATAAGTAACCAACAAGAATAACAAGGAATAGATTGGTAATTCTAATGTCTGAGTTGTAAATAAAAGACTCCCCAGACCATACTCGGAGAAAGCTCATTTCATCACCAATGTGTGGAAAACTCTCAGAAGAAAATGAAAGACCACGAAATACAGATTGTGTTGGGAAGACATGCTTGTTTTGATCACATGATTCTTAGGCCAAGTTGGGAAACTATTTAATTTCCAAAGATCTGAAATCTGCAAGCATTTCATTGCAGTTTTTGAATCATCGAAGTGATGTAATATATTACCGTATCTCATCTAAATTTTCGGATGCCAAAAAATAATTAAATTTTTCAGTGTCCGAAAACTTTGAAAATGGTCAAAATACACATGGACAGCAAATGTGGGTGGAAATTTTGAAAAACACACTGTATCGGTTAATAAACTTATTGTACACGAATGGTGGGGGTACCTCGGAAATGGGAAAGATAAAATAGCTGTTCAAGATGCTGACTTTAATCATCAGCATAAATGAATAAAATGAACATACCGAATGAATGAAATGAAAAGTATCCGATTGTTTGTTCTGTTTTTATTTACTTTCCCAATAAATCCCTGAGAAGAAATCACTTTTGATCTACCGGTACTTGAAAAGTTTTGATGTTTCCACAAATTATGTTGAACAGTAATCAAGCCATGTGCTTGTGCTGTTACTGTTAGAAAATGCCGATAGGATCACCGATCCAATGTCGAGTTGTGACAGCACAAAAGTGGGTTTAATCATTATCAACTTGTCATCCGGAAACCAATTGTTTACAATTTACTATGTGAAGGGTCACTGTGACCTTGACCTTTGACCTACTGATTCCGAAATAAATAGGGCTATTTCTTGCACCAATGTCAACCTACCTATGAAGTTTCATGACCGTAGGTGGAACCATTGTCAAATTATCATCTGGAAACCAATTGTTTACGATTTATGTTCAAGGTCACTGTGACCTTCGCCTTTGACCTAGTGAGTCCAAAATATATAGGGGTCTTTCACTCACCTAGGCCAACCTATCTATGAAGTTTCATGAATGTGGGTCAAACCATTATCAAGTTATCGTCCGGAAACCAATTGTTTATGATTTACTATGTTGAAGGTCACTGTGACCTTGACCTTTCACCTAGCAAGTCCAAAATAAATAGAGTTCTTTCTCTCACTGATGCCAACTTAACTATGAAGTTTCATGAACATGGGTCGAACCATTATCAAGTTATCATCCGGAAACCAACTGTTTTGATTTACTATATTCAGGGTCACTGTGACCTTGACCTTTGACCTAGTGAGTCCAAAATAAATAGGGTTTTTCTTCTCATGAAGGCCAACCTACGTATGAAGTTTCATGAATGTGGGTTGAACTGTAGTCAAGTTATCATCCGGAAACCAAATGTTTACAATTTACTATGTTCAAGGTCACTGTGACCTTGACCTTTGACCAAGCAAGTCCAAAATTAATAGGGTTCTTCCTCTCAACAATACCAACCTACCTATGAAGTTTCATGAACATGGGTTGAACCATTATCAAGTTATCATCTGGAAACCAATTGTTTACACCTGCCCGCCCGCCATTCATCAAACTATAAGTCAAGTTTAGTCGTCACAACTCGACTGACAAGAGGCCCCAAGGAGCCTTAATTGCTCACCGGCCAAAGTGGTTCAAAGAAGTATTTGGGGTCACATTCAGTTAGACAGGGTTCATCAACACTACAAAGGAATGAAGTCATGAGAGACAAATTTTATGGAACTAGGGATATGGCTTGAACAAACTTGAATCTTACCCCCCCCCTAAGGATGCTGCATACCAAATATCAAAAGCATTCATCTGCTGGATCTGAAGAAGCAGATTTTTAAAGAAAATTCCTCATTTTGAACTAAGTTATCATTCGGGCTCCCACAGTGAGCCCAAATATGAACCCAGGGACTTGGCTTGAACAAACTTGAATCTCACACCCAAAGGATGCTGCATGTCAAATATCAAAACATTCCAACTGCTGAATCTGAAGAAGATTTTTAAAGAAAAATTCCTCATACTGACGTAAGTTATAATTCGGGCTCCCACAGGGAGCCCAAATATGGACCTAGGGACTTGGCTTTAACAAACTTGAATCTCACCCCCCTAAGGATGCTACACACCACATATCAAAACATTCCGACTGCTGGACCTGAAGAAGAAGATTTCTTAAGAAAATTCCTCATTTTGAACTAATCTACAATTCAAGCTCCCACAGTGAGCCCAAATATGGACCTAGGGACATGGCTTGAACAAACTTGAATCTCACCCCACTAAGGATGCTGCATACCAAATATCAAAACATTCCAAATGCTGTATCTGAAAAAGATTTTTAAAGAAAATTCCTCATTTTGAACTAAGTTATAATTCGGCTACCACAGTGAGGCTAAATATGGACCCAGGGACCTGGCTTTAACAAACTTGAATTTCACCCCCCTAAGGATGCTACCAACCACATATCAAAACATTCCGACTGCTGGATCTGAAGAAGAAGAATTTTAAAGAAAATTCTTCATTTTGAATTAAGTTATCATTCGGGCTCCCACAGTGAGCCCAAATATGGACCTAGGGACATGGCTTGAACAAACTTGAATCTCACCCCCTAAGGATACTGCATACCAAATATCAAAACATTCTGACTGCTGGATCTGAAGAAGATTTTTAAAGAAAATTCCTCATTTTGAACTAAGTTATAATTCGGGCTACCAGAGTGAGCCCAAATATGAACCCAGGGACTTGGCTTGAACAAACTTGATTCTCACCCCCCTAAGCATGCTGCATACCAAATATCAAAAGATTCTGCCTGCTGGATCTTGAGAAGAAGATTTTTAAAGAAATTTGCCTGAAATGCACTAAGTTCAAATTTGGGCTCCTATACTGCGCCCAAATATGAACCCAGGGGGCTGATTTGAACAAACTTGAATCAGATCCACCCAACAATGTTGCATACCAAATATCAAAAGATTCTGCCTGCTGGATCTGGAGAAGAAGATTTTTTAAGAAATTTGCCTGAAATACACTAAGTTCGAAGTGAGCCCAAATATGAATCCAGGGGGCCGATTTTAACAAACTTGAATCAGATTCACCCCATAATGCTGTATATCAAATATCAAATGATTCTGCGGGAGAAGAAGATTTTTTAGTAATTTCTCTAATATACATAGGGTGCTATCGGAGTTATGCTCCCTATGGAGCCCCTAGTGGGCATGTCCATTTCATTTGAACAAACTTGAATTGGCATATGGTAATGAACATCCATACCAAGTTTCGAGCAAATTGACCTCGCGGTTTCAGAGGAGAAGTCATTTGAAAAATGTTCATGACGCCGGACGGACGACGGACGGCAAGTGATAAGTTTAGCTCCCTTAGGTGAGATAATAAAAAACCTAAGCTGGCTTCAATGTTTTCAAAATGGACCAATGTAGCCATTCTAAGGCGATGATGTGCAAACAATTTTTGAGTGGTGTGTATATTGGCTCCAAGCCTGTACGGCCTGCCCTCTTTTCGCAAAAGAAAGACAAATACAAAATATGAGTTTTATTCAGCCCCCACCCCATCGTGTGGAAACCAGTTGCTATTATTTAGAAGGACGAATACGAATTATTGACATACAAGTTTAAATTATTGATTTAGAAATATTCCCCCCCCCCCACCCCCCAAAGATGTGCAACGCAAAATGCTATATTTTATAAAAGCGAATACGAAATTAATTTTAAAAAAATAATGACTGGTATTAGCTCCACAATTCGTCCCGGATTTCCTATTTTTGTTTTTGGAAGCGTGCCCTCCCCACATACACTGCTGATGTTTATCGAAAAATATTATTGAAAACCGGTATGCTTTGACAGCGTTTGGGTCCATGAGTTAATTTTTGTGAAACCCTGCAGCAGCACGTGTTAACCTCATTGTCGTTTGTTCTATTTTTAATACTGGAAAATTTTGTTGGTGTTCAATGCACTGAATATGTTTATTAGAAGCAATAATTACATTGTTCTGTTGCTGGTGCATGGTTTTACTGGATTATATGGATTTATTTATGGGACCCTTTCATTTTTGTCGTCATTTAAGGTCAGTTCAACATAACATTTGTGGGTTTTTCTCTTTCCAAATCTCGAAGGTGTCTAAAGAAAGCACACGTTTTGAAAACACGAGATTCACTCGGAAGTGAGTATGCCCCCCTACGTGGCAATGACCTTGATCTGTGACCTTGACCTCCATCAAACAAAAAAAAAATTGTAAAAAGTTCAATATTTGAACTTTGGTTCGTTTCTGAGTTATGGCTGAAACACGAATATTGATGATTTTCAGTGTGACCTTGAAATGTGACCTTGACCTTACGGACCTGGCTGTGGTGTGTGACACATCCACCCATTGTCCTTTATAATTGAGCGAAGTTAGATGATTGTAGCCCTAATAGTTTTGGAGTTATGCTGGAGACATGATTTGTGACCCTGAACATATGAAGGTCAATTGTGACCTTCACCTTGCAGATGCGGCGGAAACTATTATATGCGACACACCTTCTGACTGTCCTTAACATTTGTAAAAAGTTTAACAACTGTACTATGATTCGTTTCTGAGTTATGGCTGAGACACGAATATTGACCGATTTTTAGTGTGACCTTGACCTTGAAGGTACGAACCCGGCTATGGTGTGTGACACATCCTCCCATGGTCCTTTATAATTGTGTGAAGTTTGATGACTGTGGCCCTAATAGCTTTCGAGTTATTGGCTCGGACACACACACACACAGATGGACACACGCACACTTCAATCACTATATGCCACCCGACTTAAGTCGGGGGGCATAAACATTTGATTGGTCAGTTCGTCGGACATGTCAGTTTGAGAAGAACAAAAATACTTACCTGTCAATAAAGAACAAGTTTGCAAATAATGTTGTTTTAATTATTCTCTTTCCATTGTAAAATATATTGTGCATACAATACATGTTTTTAACATAAAACAAAGAAAGATGAAATATTCAATTGAAAATCATTGTCATTTTGGATTTATGTTTCACTGGGATTTTCCGACCACACCAGACTGGGATGATCTTTGAGTGGGTGTCCGAAAATTTAGAGGCTTAAAAAAGATAATTTTTTGATGAAAAACTGGTGTCTGAAAACAAAAAGTTTCTGAAAATTTACATGAAATACGGTACACACGATACATTCATAAGAAAATATTCCACTGACAATGTAATAATTGCAAGATACCGTCCTTAGTAGCAATGTTGAATCCAGAACTGTAGAAAGTTACGCAACTTTCAGCAAGGGATTAATATGCTACGGATTCGAACTACTATTATTTGGATGTTGTCGATGAGCAAAACATAAAACTGGAAAATTATGTTTGAAAACAAAAATATATTCACATCAGCATACATTGCAGTCCTCAGAATTGTATATTTATGAAAAAATAAATTGATTGTGGCCAAACTATATTTGTGACGGCGAGAAGGCTTGGTGAAGTCTGCTAAACAAATAAGAAGACCAAAGTTCTTTTTCTGTTCACCAAATATAGTAAAATTTTGTACCATTGTAAATTTTTTCCTCGCAGAACCGCATTGTGTGTAAGATGGATCCATGTCAATTTTGATCGTTATTGGCACTAAAAGGTTGCAAAAATCTGTGTATTTTACAATCTGTTGACAGAAATAACAGTAACATGAAGCAATCTGGTGGACGAAATCACATGAATTACCAAAACAAGACCACAAAAGTCTCATAAGTTTTTAGATAAATGAATTTAATAACCAACATAATTGCGATATTGTTCAGACCTGTAATTCACTGCCTATAAAATTAGTATTGGTAAGCAGAAACATGTACACAAATGAATTAGAATCCATGCTTTCCAACTTAACAAAGCCAATTGAAGCAAGTATTCTGCATGCAGGGCAGGTCACTTTTGTTATTTTGGTCATACTTGAGCATTCACTTGGCACTCTTGGCAGCTGTCATTGCTCATGCAACACCAGAAATGGTCGAAGATAGTACCAACTGAGGAAATTTGGTAGTATTCCTTTTTTTTCTCATCTTTTTTTACTAGTTTGACACAAATCTTATGAAAAATGGCACAGAATTGTGTGGGGAGGAGGGGGGAGGTATGATCTCTGCAGACTGACAAAGTCCACATTGGACATTCTTCATTTTACATTGATGCACTCTCTCAGGACTCCAAACTTATTCTTGTGAACTGTGAAGATTTGACCCTAGGTGAACTTCATAGAATGTAAACTAAAAAAATGGCAGTCCTTGTGAAATTTAGATGCCCTAAATTAGTTAGTCTTACTGTCCATTCCTTGCAAGAATGAGAAACAGATTTCTCTGAGTTTGTACTAGAAGGGTTGCAGAATAGAACTATTCAGTAAATTTATGGTATTTTAATGTACAAAATCTGGTCTCTTATGCCATAGCACTTTCAAGCAGTGCTTTCTATCACATGGTAACAGTTCCATGGCAAATATTAGTTTCCACATGATCTATGTTTCATTAAAAAAAAATTGAAATATAATTTATTACCGTTATTCCTTTCTGGCCTTTTTTGAATTTTGGAGAAAATTACCCAAAATTTGGCAAAAGTTAGGTTCCCTTAACAAAACCAAGACTGACCATCAACAATCTATCTATCTTTATCCATCAAAACGTTTTTTCACCTCCCAAACCTGTGTAACTTTTTAGTTTTAATTCTATCTGTGGTTTTAAAACTTACCAATGCATTTGAAGTTATGAAAGTTTTCAACTTTAATATCTCATGGGATCCTATACTGCATTCAATGCTGGTTCAATGGGTCAAGATTTCCCCCAATGGTCTCAAATGAGGCAATTCAACTTTATCTGATCAAAAATGAACATTGGTACCCCCTACTCCATAAGGACTTTGTGTTTGCTTGGAACTTATCAGTTCTTCAAAAGATGTAATGACAAATATGAAAGCTGAAAGACACAGGTCAATGGGCAATAGATACCAAGTGATAGCAGTATTGAACCATTTTTATCAGGTGTACTAAAAATTCTTTTGTGTGTTATGGAAATGGGAAAAGTATAAAGTAAAACTCACCTATCGTTTCTCCTGACTTATTTGACTTTGTTCTTCCAAATTCAGTTCATAAATTTGTTGTTTTGTGATAGCTACCTGAAATGTTCAAAGAAAGTACATATATGAATCTCTCATTTTAACTCTTCGAGGCCTGGAGATTGTTATTCATGTTTATTACACTTTTGATAGTTTATATCATGTGGCTTTGCAGATGTTTCTAGGCAAATCTTGGCTATCTTTCTGGACAGCCAAAACATATTTATAAACAACTGCCAAATTACTTAGAGTGGAATTTGCAAATTTACCCAAAGACGGCCTGTTGGGCCTCTTTTTTGTTGCAGAAAAAAGTGAGCAAAGTTGGAATTGGGCCCTTAAGTTTAGGTTGACCCATTTCCAAATTAATTGGGTCAAGCCACCCAGTGCGATATGCAAGTTTGTTGTGCACATTTTATCCATTTTTGTTTGTCCATTATTTTCATATACATAGACTATGATGCTCCTTGGAACAACTTATAGAGCTTATCTTGATTAGAGGTCATAAGCTATGTTTTGGAAGCAAAAAATGGAAATTTTTAGTTATTTTTTTTAAAAACATTATTGTTGTTTGAAAAATAAGGGATTAGTTAGGACAAACTCCACAAAAATAAGGTATTTTGAGGAATACATAGGGTTCTGTCAACTAAAGTTAGGAAAAGAAATTGAAACTTTGAATATAAATATTCAAATTTCCTCACCTGTGAGAATATTAACCCTTTACCTAATATAATACAGCCAAAACAGCCAGCAATATTCACAAAAAGTGCATTTCAAATTTACTTATTTTCTCATTTTATATCTAAACAAGAGGCCCCACGGGGCCTGAAGCGCTCATCTTGTACAGAACACAATTTAAACAGAGTCCAAGAATGAGTCTACATTAAGCAAGCCATCACCATAGGCTACACTGTCAATCCTTGAGTCCCTCAGGAGTGACAAAAATAATCTGGGCATCATGCCTTTTCTTCAGTTGATCATAAGTAAAATGTAGAGCTCCCCTATGAAGCCCCTTGATACAACCTATGTGGATTAATCTTAGTACCTCTAGAGGGTACTGAATACAAAATTTTTAATTCTTCAGCAAAATGACCAATTCCGGCTCCCATAGAGAGCCCAAATATTAACCCAGGCTCTTGATTTGAACACAGTTAAATCTGACTTCCCTAGAGATGTTGTGTACCGAATATGAAAGCATTCTGACGGTTGGATCTGAAGAAGAGAAATTGTAAAGAAATTTCTCCGAATTGCACTAAGTTCAAATTTGGGCTACCATAGCGAGCCCAAATATTGACCTATGGATCCGATTTGAACAAACTTGAATCTGACCCCCCTAGAGATGTTGTATACCAAATGTGAAAGCATTCTGACAAGTGAATCTGAAGAAGAAGATTTTTGAAGAAATTCCCTCATATTGTACTAAGTTAAATTTCATTTTCCCATATGGAGCCCAAATATTAACCTAGGCACTCGAATTGAACAACCTGGAATCTGACCCCCCCCCCCCCCCCCCCCCCCCCCCCCCCCCCCCCCTAGAGATGTTGTATACCAAATATAAAAGTATTCCGACTGGTGGATCTGAAGAAGAAGATTTTTAAAGAAATTTTCTCATATTGCACTAAGTAAAAATTTGGGCTACCATAGTGAGCCCAAATATATACCTAGGGATCTGATTTGAACAAACTTGAATCTGACCCCCATAGAGATGTTGCATACCAAATATCAAAGCATTCTGACTGATGGATCTGAAGAAGAAGATTTTTTTAAATTACCCTCCATATTGAACAAAGATAAAATTTGGGCTTCCGTAGGAAGCCCAAATATTAACCTAGGGACTTGGTTTGAACAATCTAGAATCTGACCCTCATAACAATGATGTATACCAAATATTAAAAGATTCTGACAGGTGGTTCTGAAGAAGAAGATTTTTAAAGAATATTCCCCATATTACCCTATGTTAAAACTTCCGGCTCCTGTAGAGAGCCCAAATATGAACCAATGAGCTTTATTTCAACAAACTTTTATCTGACCCCCCTATGAATGCTGTATACCAAATATCAAAAGATTCTGATGATTGGTTCTGGAGAAAAGATTTTTAAAAATTTTTGCAAATATGCTGACTCAGCATTTTTTCGATGCCCATTACAGAACACCCTAACATAACCGATGGCAATTTTTTTTTACCATTCATTTCTACTGGTCATAAGGATACTTCATATCAAATAAAAGCTCTCTGTTCCGTGGGGATTGGGAAATATGGGCGTTTGAAAATATTTCTATTTTTAGCTCCCAGGGTTCCCATGGGGATGCGGGAATTTTTTTTTTTGCATGGGTCATGTACTTATGACCCAATAATACCACAAACCAAATTTGGTTCATACTGGACCATCGGTTCAGAAAATAGAAATTTTGGGCGGGGCCAAAAATCTTACCCCTCCTATTACAAAGCCAAATATTACTTCACGAACTTCGTTTGAACAAACTTGATTCTACACCTCATATGGAAGCTCCATAGCAAATATCAAGTCATTGTACACACTGGTTCTTGAGAAGAAGATTTTTAAAATATTTGGGTGCATTTTCCCCCACTCCCTCCCCATGGGGCTGGGCATGCTGAGTTGAACAAAAATGAAATGCCCCTTTGGGACCATCACTCACACAAACTTTCACTTGAATTGGCCCAGTGGCTTTGGAGGAGAAGACCAAAACATGGTGTTGACGGACGACGGACGACAGACGACGGACGACAGACAGGAAGCGATGAGATTAGCTCAGCTTGACTTTGTCAAGATGAGCTAAAAAACCCATAGCTTATGACCCCTCAATGCAACAAAATCATCAAGCTCATTCCAATGAGGAGTCATAAACTATGTTTTAAGGGAAAATATGAAAATATTTAATTATTTGGAAACTTTTTTCCGCAAAGTATTGTCTGCTATTCAGGTGCAGTAGGGGGTTAAAATGAGTTTTATACCTGTCACCGCAGCTTTAGAATTGATCTGGGTCAGAATGCAGTGTACTGATTGGCCAATTATGAAAATGGGTGGAGTTTAGTTCTTTTGATGGATCCATGACATCAGGACACATGTTCCATACGGATTTGTATATATGGAACTGGAGGAAAGGTAACAGGCATGTAATAAACACAAAAACACTCAAATACCTGAGCTTATAACAAAATATCTTCAGCTAAGAGAGCAAAGCATTTAACAAAAAATATTTTTAGGAAGTTGTCATGACTTCATGGGAAAATCTGATTTTCAAGTTCTTTCAAGGGCTTGGAATTTCAGGTTTAAAATTCGAGCACTTTCAACCACCTTACAAACTCTACAGTAATAGTCAGCCTTAACCATAAGTATAGACAGCCAGGACTTGACCAAAACTTCTGTCAAGGTTTCTGTGTTCATTTGTTTATTGGGGTTCAATGGCACTTTCAACAGCCATGGTCACAGACTGTCAGACTGTTGACACGTGGAGGAAGCTGGGGTACCCAGAGAGAACCATCAAGCAACTGTAAGTCTCTTACTTACAAACTGTGCAGAGGCAGTTCTGCAGCAGTTGAAGGAAAATGCACTATGTGCCTTATTGCACAGTGCAGTCAGGATGAAGCGTCTTTGCCAAGGAAACAACGCAGTTACTGATGGTCAGGAATGAATCTTCAAACTTTCGGTTTAAAGTCCAACACTCTAACCACTGAGTCACCCAGCTACCCTCTGTGATGGTTATTCAACAAATGGTTAGATGATGACATCAGATAATAACACCTCTTTCTAAAACACAAAGCTTTCAAAGTCTGAATTTAGCAAAGAAAGTTTGTTGAAATAATAACCTATAACCAAACATATGTTCTAGAAAGTAATTCAATGATTTATTTCTGGAATCTTTCAACAATTTCCTTTTCTACAAAAGATAATTTAATTAACTCTAATCTATGCAACCATGACAAGCATGTTCCAATGAGAAACTATAAATTAGTTTTAAGACAGAAATAACAAGAGCTGGACTTTCATCTGGTGCATACCCCCATGTGGTGTACCGCCTAGTGTGGACATACCTATGACCAACAAATATTATTTATGAATATTCTCGTACAGACTTTCGGACGGATGCACAGTTGGACGGACGCAATCCAGTATACCCCCCCCCCCCCCTCCATTTTCTTCAAAAGTTTTCCACAATTTCCAACAATTTCTAAGTCAAAAGGTATGGTAAATTGTTCAGTGTTTGGAAGTTTTGTGCAATGAGGCAGAAGCCTTTGTCAAAGGCAAACTGCATGCCATATTTCACTGAAATCAGATAACCCCAATCCAGTATGCCCCCCCCCCCCCCTCCCATTTTCTTCGAAAAGTTTTCAACAATTTCTAAGTCAAAAGGTATGGTAAATTGTTTGGGTTTGGAAGTTTTATGCAATGACGCAGAAGCCTTTGTCATAGGCAAACTGCATGCCATATTTCACTTAAATCTGATAACCCATACCTGAGATACAGGCTGAACAGACAAATAATGTCTATTTTCTACAATTTCTAAGTCAAAAAAGGGGGATAACTCTAAAAAGGAGAATGTGAGAAATATCGTTGAATCCTTTTTTTAAAGCCTATACCATAAGCAGTGTTCACGGCAAATTTCATTGCAATAGAACCATTCGATACCCGAGATACAGGCTGAACAGACAAAATTTGGCTCGGGACGGACACAATTTCTTAGTGAACAAGTAATAAAAAAAAAAAAAAAAAATAACTAGTGTGGGCATACCTATGACCAACAAATATTATAAACAAGAGGCCCCACGGGGCCTGAAGCGCTCATCTTGTACAGAACACAATTTAAACAGAGCCCAAGAATGAGTCTACATTAAGCAAGCCATCTCCATAGGCTACACTGTCAATCCTTGAGTCCCTCGGGAGTGACAAAAAAAATCTGGGCATCATGCCTTTTCTTCAGTTGATCATAAGTAAAATGCAGAGCTCCCCTATGAAGCCCCTTGATACAACCTATGTGGATTAATCTTAGTACCTCTAGAAGGTACTGAATACAAATTTTTTAATTCTTCAGCAAAATGGCCAATTCCGGCTCCCATAGAGAGCCCAAATATTAAACCAGGCTCTTGATTTGAACACAGTTAAATCTGACTTCCCTAGAGATGTTGTGTACCGAATATGAAAGCATTCTGACTGTTGGATCTGAAGAAGAGAAATTGTAAAGAAATTTCTTCGAATTGCACTAAGTTCAAATTTGGGCTACCATAGCGAGCCCCAATATTGACCTATGGATCCGATTTGAACAAACTTGAATCTGACCCCCCTAGAGATGTTGTATACCAAATGTGAAAGCATTCTGACAAGTGAATCTGAAGAAGAAGATTTTTGAAGAAATTCCCTCATATTGTACTAAGTTAAATTTCATGTTCCCATATGGAGCCCAAATATTAACCTAGGCACTCGAATTGAACAACCTGGAATCTGACCCCCCCAAGAGATGTTGTATACCAAATATAAAAGCATTCCGACTGGTGGATCTGAAGAAGAAGATTTTTAAAGAAATTTTCTCATATTGCACTAAGAAAAAATTTGGGCTACCATAGTGAGCCCAAATATATACCTAGGGATTTGATTTGAACAAACTTGAATCTGACCCCCATAGAGATGTTGCATACCAAATATCAAAGCATTCTGACTGATGGATCTAAGAAGAAGATTTTTTTAAATTACCCTCCATATTGAACAAAGATAAAATTTGGGCTTCCATAGGAAGCCCAAATATTAACCTAGGGACTTGGTTTGAACAATCTAGAATCTGACCCTCATAACAATGATGTATACCAAATATTAAAAGATTCTGACTGGTGGTTCTGAAGAAGAAGATTTTTAAAGAATATTCCCCATATTACCCTATGTTAAAACTTCGGCCTCCTGTAGAGAACCCAAATATGAACCAATGAGCTTTATTTCACCAAACTTTTATCTGACCCCCCTATGAATGCTGTATACCAAATATCAAAAGATTCTGATGATTGGTTCTGGAGAAAAGATTTTTTTTAATTTTTGCAAATATGCTGACTCAGCATTTTTTCGATGCCCATTACAGAACACCCTAACACAACCGATGGCAATTTTTTTTTACCATTCAATTCTACTGGTCATAAGGATACTTCATACCAAATAAAAGCTCTCTGTTCCGTGGGGTTTGGGAAATATGGGCGTTTGAAAATATTTCTATTTTTAGCTCCCAGGGTTCCCATGGGGATGCGGGAATTTTTTTTTTTGCATGGGTCATGTACTTATGACCCAATACTACCACAAACCAAATTTGGTTCATACCGGACCATCGGTTCAGAAAATAGAAATTTTGGGCGGGGCCAAAAATCTTACCCCTCCTATTACAAAGCCAAATATTACTTTACGAACTTCGTTTGAACAAACTTGATTCTACACCTCATATGGAAGCTCCATAGCAAATATCAAGTCATTGCACACACTGGTTCTTGAGAAGAAGATTTTAGAAATATTTTTGAGCATTTTCTCCCACTCCCTCCCTATGGGGCCGGGCATACTGAGTTGAACAAAAATGAAATGCCCCTTTGGGACCATCACTCACACAAACTTTCACTTGAATTGGCCCAGTGGCTTTGGAGGAGAAGACCAAAACATGGTGTTGACGGACGACGGACGGGAAGCGATTAGATTAGCTCAGCTTGACTTTGTCAAGATGAGCTAAAAATAATAATTTACTTAAGTTATGAATATTCTCGGATGGACTCACATATGATGCACAGACGGACGGACAGACGGATGCATGTAATCCAGTATACCCCCATTTTCTTCAAAAGTTGGGGTATAAAAACCCCAAAACAAACAACTAAGTTTATTAATTTATTATTTATTTATTTATTGGTGTTTAAGGTCATATTTATATACAATGGCTAATCGTGGCAATGGCAGTTTTAGGGTGGAGGAAGCCAGAGTACCCAGAGAGAACCACCAAGCATCGATAAGCAAGTCAGCTCCTCAACATTCTAACCCTGTTCAAGCTCCGCTCAAGCAAGGTTACAGGGGTTGAAGACATGTGCACCATCGACGTGTTGTATGCCTTAGTACACGGTGTTGTGCCCCCATGTAGGCAACCAGGATAAAGTGTCTTGCCCAAGGACACAAGGTAGGTCAAACCGGACGGGGATCGAACTCGGGGCCTCTAGCATACAAACAGTCTATCACTGAGCCACCATGCTCCAAACAACTAAGTTATTGATGAGAATATAATGATAGAAACATGAAGATTTGGATTTATATTTCTTGTTGAGAAAATTGGTTTAAATGAACAAACTGAAAGAGTCAATGACTCTGTAGCTCAACTTGGATATGACAGGAATTAGTACTTGCTGTGACCAAGACAACTGAATAATGAATATGACAGGAATTAGTATTTGTTTTGGCCCAGTCAACAATAATAAAAGAATTACAAGGTGACTGTAATGGACTACAGATTAAGACCAATCATTGTAGATTATTATTTTTGTGTTGAAATTTTCAGTCCCAAACAAAATATTTTCAGACTAAAATTTTTTCTTCTTCTTCTTAAAATTGACCAAAATGCATCAAAACACAAAACCCACCCGGACCCCAAATTTTCAGTGTAAAAAATTTTTTTTTTTTTTTTGTCTTAAAATTGACCAAAATGCAAAAAAACCCAAAAAACTAATTTCCGGATTTTGGTCCAAAATTTTCTAAGTCCCACCTGGACCCCTAATTTGCATAATTTATTCACGAGAAAAACTCTGTATTATATGTAATGTATCCCATGGTACTAAACATTCATACAAAAATTTATTCAAATCAGATCTTTAATTTGGAAGTTCTGCGCAAAAATCTGATTGCACTTAATTTTGAACAAAATGGCTGCTAGTGGCCATCTTGAATTTCAGACTGGACCCAAAAACACTCCTTCTCGTCCCACAGTGATAACAAAGGTACCCAAGAAGTTTCGTGAAGATCGGTTCATAAATACGGCCTCTAGCCCGAGCCGTATTGGGATTTGCACTCACAGTGCTGAAAGTAACACTAAATAAATCAAAGTTAGCCTAATTTGCATAATTTACGCACAAGAAAAAAACCTGTAATATATGTAATGTATCCCATGGTACTAAACATTCATACAAAAAATTATTCAAATCAGAGCTTTCATATGGAAGTTCTGTACAAAAAACAGATTTCGGCATCGTCAGTACAAAATGGCTGCTGGCAGCCATCTGGAATTTGGGACTGCACCCAAAAAACACTCGTTCTCGTCCCACGGTTATAACAAAGGTACCCAAGAAGTTTCGTAAAGATTGGTTCATAAATACGGCCTCTAGCCCGAGCCATAGCAGCTTGGCACTTACAGCTCTGAAAGTAACACTAAATAAATCAAAGTCAGTCTAATTTGCATAATTTACGCACGAGAAAAAAACCCGTATTATATGTGATGTATCCCATGGTACTAAACATTTATACAAAACTTTATTCAAATCAGAACTTTCATACAGAAGTTCTGTACAAAAAACTGATTTTTGCATCATCGGTACAAAATGGCCGCTGGCAGTCATCTTGAATTTCGGACCACACCTAAAAACACTCGTTCCCGTCCCAGGGTCATAACAAAGGTACACAAGAAGTTTCATAAAGATCGGTTCATAAATACGACCTCTAGCCCGAGCCATAGCCAATTGTTGACGTACGGACAGACGGACGGACGGACGACGGGCCATGACAATAGCTCAAATTTGACTTCGTCAAAGTTGAGCTAAAAATGGGATAAAAAACAACACAGGAACCAATAATCCCAAAGTCAACTTCAAAAAACTTGATACATTTCTGGTGCATTAAACCGTAATTTGTTGAGTGCTAGAAGCCATTACTAGGGCTTTCATAAAAAGAGGGTAGCAAAGCAAAAGCCAATGTTTTCCTTGCTCATGTTTCATATTCAAACGCAAATAATATTTTCTTTATATAAATTTGTATTATTACAACTTATTGTGGGCACTCTTCAATAATTTGTAATGAAACAAGTTTTGAATAACTAATTCAGACCACCAAAAATAATCTATCCCCAACCAGTTAAATGCAAGAGCAATTTTCTACCACACCACTTCCTTTTGATCTAGTGGTTCAGCAGAGGTTCTAGTCATGTCTTGGCTGCCCATAAAGGAAAACAAGACTTTATTAGAAACCACTGCTTGGATAATTTTACTTTTTTCTTACATGTTTACAGGACTCCTCCCATGAGTGAATGTTGGGGCAACTGTTCCGAGACCACATTTGCTTACGAAAGTGGAAAAAAGGCATTTAAATGTCAATAAACACTTTTTCACTTGTGTGAGGATTTAAATGATGAATAAGTTTAATTACAAAATAACTACAATTTTCAAGAAAATTAAGAATCATATAAATGAATGAAATTGGAATAAATAAATATATTCTTTGTTCTATAGACAAAAAGCATATTACATTTATATAAAAGCATGCAATTTTTAAAATTCTAAAAAAAACAAACTATAGCTACCATTCAAATTGATTAATACCCTCACTTTGATCTTTTCCAAAACACACCTCTGAATGTGGAGCTTCACTTTTGTAATATGTGGATATTCACTTGATAGTGGATATATCTAGAGTAGTTTTATCAAAATTAGTTCATAAAAATAGGTATTACACATCCAAGAATTACATATAGAAATCTATATTAAATCAAAGTTTAAGGAGAGAAAACTCAGTTAAAATTGTTAAGAGATTGAAAATTTGTGAATATGCACATAATCTTCTGCTGATGATCATATCTGAGGTTTGTAGAGATCAGTTCATAAACGTAGGAGTTGTCGTGAACACAAAAATTTTTTATGGACATTTGGAAGTACACAGGTATGGGTGGACATACAAGATGACTATTTTGCCCAGTCTTCTATTCAAAGTCCAGAAATCAAAATTACAACCTTCTCAACTATTTCAGGGTTGCTGCAGACAAGGACTGATAAAATCCAAGGCTATTCAAAGCTGTTTCTCAACATATTTCAGCGTTTTTCAAGGCCCTAGAATAGCCAAATTCAAGGATTTTCAAGACCTGCCTTTACCAGTCCTAAATAGGACCCTCCAGTCATCAGCCCCTCCGCCCACTTCCATAAAACAGAAGTGGGAGGAGAGGGTAATGACTGAGGGTCCTAGTATGCCTTCACAAATTCTGGCATATAAAACTATGTAGTTATGATTATGTACTTCATTAGCATTTTTATTTTGTGAATATTCAAGGATTTTCAAGGCCTCCTGCCACATTTTCCAGGATTTCAAGGCCTTGAATGACCACTGGTCAAATTCCTTGAATCCAAAGCAAACAGGAACTCTGTATTGACTATTTTCAGTATAATGGAAAACTCATAAAGTGCATGATAAAGATTACAAAACTCAAATCCAAGGTTTTTTCCAAGGTGAGATTCAACATCTGCTGCCCCACTGAGCAACAAAGACAGGGTGCAATATGCTAAACAAAAGCAGACTCCAGGCTTTGATAAATTATTTTGAATCCAAGCGCTATGAATGAATTGAAACATCTAAGAAAATTCTTTTTCACATATGTACAATATTCATTATTTTAATATATTTATTGGGGTTTAAAGACACTTCTCATGTCGTGTCAGACTGTTTTATGGGTGGAGGACGCCAGAGTACACTAAAAGAACCACCAGGCAGCAGCAAGCAACTGTCAGACTCCCCAACGTACTAACTCCACACAAGCAGGGTTAGTATTGGTTGAAGACAAGTGTAGAATGCCTCAGTACACAGTGCCACTGTACCCCCACGTGGGTGATCAGGATTAAGTGCCTTGTCCAAGGACACAATGCAATTTCCCACGGAGAGGATCGAACCATGGACCTTTCGGTTTGAAATCCATGAAATATTGAACCACCATACTCCCTACATTATTTTAAGGAACATGCATTTCTGAAAGTGACTTTTATGTGCTTTTCCGTCTTCAAATCTATTTTAGTTTTTGGTGTTTAACTCTCACTACTTCACTCATATTTCTTAGCGAAAACACACATATTACTGCTACTCCACTGATTCATAATTATTTGTCTTCCTGTCCTTAAATTTTAAATAATGACCATCACAAATATATCACCATAAAATTAAACCAAGTTACTGCCAAACACCAATGTTATATGCAAACCTAGAATAAATACATGTAAATCAAATTTGTTCATTGCTTTTTTGTGTTTTGGTCATGTTCAGCATCTTTGGATATATTGTGACCATCGCATGGGTCAAGTTTGGCCAATTGTTAATAACTGTTCTACCCACTTCAGAGGCAAGCCTGAAAATAAGCAGACTGTCATCTGCAAAATGAGGTCCCAGAGGGTGAATTTGGTGATGCTACCCTGCACAGCAGGGTATCATCACAAAGTTTACCCTCTGTGAACCTCAGTCTGAATCAAGGTCTCAAGCCAAAACAGAAAGTTGTACCTAGAGGATAAATTGGCCAAATGTATGGGATAGCATCAGCAAATTCACCCTTTGGGGACCTCATTTTGCAAATGACAGGTTGCTTATATTCAGGCTTGTGAAATGCAATCCCAGGCGATGGTTACCAGTTCTATTTATAAAACCGAAGCAGAACTTGCTTAGCACAGTAATCAAGCATGTCTTTACTTCATGGGGGTTGCAACAATGAAAATCAACAAATATTCTGAATGTTACTTTCACTGAGATTTATTATTAAGTAGAAAAGTTAAAAGTGACCAAAATATTTTTTGAGTTTTTTCACAATTTTAAGAGAGTTCCTGAGTTCATGGAGAGGAAAGAAAAAAAAAAGAATGCCCGACTTCAATAGGATTCACAAGTCTTTTCCCATGATTTGAGTGTGCAATTGCTATTTTCACTGAAATTAATTATTAACCCTCTGCTCAACTGATGTCAAAATATCAAAATCTCAAGTTGCACATTTTTTTGGAACTAGAAATTTAACCAATTCAACCTGGTTTCACAGAGCTCAGTGAGTCTGTCAAACAATACTGAATTGGTTAAATTTCTAGTTGCATTAGGGAACAAGAGATTGCCACTTGGAAGTGACTATGCCCCTGACATGGCAACTTGCTGATAAATTGATAAAAAACTGAATTGACACATCGCATACCTTAGCTTAATCACTGAGCACAATTTCATTTGCACCACGTGACATATGCAAAAGTTATTGAGCAGACATGAAAATTAGAGTTTCTTTATTCAAATGAGAGAATTACCATGACCTGTGACCTTGACCTTCAACAGACAAACAAATTTCTTGTGCGTGACACATCATCTCCCCTAAAGGAACAATTGTACCCCATATTTCAATGAAAACCATTCAAGCATCTCAAAGTTATGGAGTGGACACGAAAATCTTCCTGACAGACGGATGGAAATGAGGTTATATCGCGACACACCAGCATCCTTAGCTTGATCACTATGCTCAATTTCCTTTGCATCACCCGATTTCGACAAAAGTTATGGAACAGACGCGAACAATAGCGATCCTTGATTTGGTCATGAGAATGACCTTGATCGGTGACCTTGACCTTCAACGGATGGAATAAAAAATTTGTACGTGACACATCGTCTACTATAAGGAACATGTACGTCATTTTTCAGCCAAATTCAACAAAGCATCTCAGAGTTATGGAGCAGACACGAAAACCTTCCTGACAGACAGACAGAAAGGAGGTTACATCGTGACACACCAGCATCCTTAGCTTGATCACTATGCTCAATTTCATTTGCATCACCTGATTCACACAAAAATTATGGAGCGGACACGAACAGTAGCGTTCCTTGATTTGATAATGAGAATGACCTTGACCTTCAACAGAAGAAAAAAAAATATTTGTGCGCGACACATCGTCTCCCTTTTTGGAACAGGTATGCCAAGTTTCAGCAAAATCCAAAGAAGCACCTCAAAGTTATCGGAGCAGACACAAAAATTTACTGGTGCAACCAACATCCAAGTTTGTTAGCACCCTGTGACCTTGACTTTCAACGAATGACAATGAGGTTATATTGCATCACACCAGCATCCTTAGCTTGATCACTCTGCTCAATTTTTTTTGCATCACCTGATTCCCACAAAAATTATGGAGCGGACACGAATAGCATCGTTCCTTGATTTGGATATGAGAATAACCTTGATTGGTGACCTTGACCTCCATCGATCAAAAAACAAATTGTGTGCGAGACACATCGTCTTCCCATCAGCAACATATATGCCAAGTTTCAACAAAATCCAACGAAGCATCTCCGAGTTATGGAGCAAACACGAAAATCTTCCAGATGGACAGACGGACGGACAGAAATGACAAACACTTTTTTCGGGGCAAAAAAAAAACCTGCAGCTTGAAATTTTGAAATTTAGATATTTTGATATCAGTGTGCAGATGGTTAACAACACAAGAGAATGCGTGTATTAACCTATATTGAAAATACAAGAATGAAAGTAACTACCCAATTTATTGCTATGTTTCAGAAGAAAAATATTGACTTTAAACATTTACAACTGGCACTTTGAGTGTTTCAAAAATTTTGGCATCACAAATATATTACATGTAAAATGAATGGTTCTCAGTAATGCAGCTGAAACTGCTGCTGTTGTTACTTAATGAGATATAATTTAATTTTCTTTAATGAAATCCAATTTGCTTAAATATGATTGGTCAAGAAGTTTTTCATAACTCCTATCCTATGAATGTATTTGCTTTGTCCCACCCATAAAAAATTGTACTGTCGTTGTTGCAAGTAGACTTTTAGTTACTATTCATGGGAGTTGTTCACACTGGTTTTCTCATGATTTATGTATTCAGTTATTTATTAGTGTTTAACCCTTTACACAATGCAGAGGATATCAAAATTCATTATAATTATTGTTTTTTTTTTTAAAAAAAAGATTCAACAAAACCATATCATGTGACCACTCATTGGACGAGCTCGATGAACTCGTTCCAATGAAAGGTCACACGATATGGTTTTGTAGAAACTTTTGGAAATTTTTTTTTTCAACTGCTAAATTTGAACATTACGCGGGAGGGTGAGGATGATTCGTTAGGTAATGGGTTAAGGTCACATATTTCTGCACAATGGCTAATCGTGACCACAACATGGAGATAAAGTCAAGTTTAGTCAATTGTTTTATATCCATGCTGCCCATTTTAGAGGACTTCCACCCAAGGCATTGGTGATCGGGTACTATTTTACCTGTAAAACACAGATTGTTGACCACAGTAAACAAGCAGTGTTTCACTTCCTGGGGTTCCCACAGGGAAGTTTTCTCTTGAGTATCTGAGATAACGTGTATTAGCCCGTGTTGAAAATAATAAAACGGTTGTGTGCATAAAAGCTGATATGACAGCAGTGATATAAATGGCAGAGACTTCAGCCGTGTGAGGGTACATTATTATAAAACCAAACACCCGTAATTAATTATAATAATTGAAATGAATTATCTGTCAATTTATAGGTGTGCAAAGGTGGGATAGGCAGGTTAGGTTTTTTAGGAAGCTATACACTTCATACAAAACTTTACCCATGCCCATCCCACATTCATACTCTGATAAAGTGAAAGATGATTATTTCAATTCTTCTATACAACAATGGTCACCTCTAACTTACTACACAAAATAGGTACTCTGAATAACAAATTCAAACAAATACCGACAAGAGCAACACAAAGCGTGGCATCTGCCCTGACAGTGTCATAAAGGGGTAGGTAAGTCTCTCGGGAAAATAACCAAAATGAAAAGAAAGCTTCCTCTAGGCATCAAAATGCATCACAACAAAATAAAATTGATTTGAGTCAGCATTCATTAGTTAGGGGATGGAAACCAAATTCAAGATGGCTGCCATGGAAGCCATAATGAATTGGCCACTGGCGGCCATCTTGGTTCAGCTGACTGGTCCAAAATTAAAGGAAGCTTTCTCTAGACACCAACAATGCATAATCAAAAAATAAAATTGATTTGAGTCAGCATTCATTAGTTATTGGAAGGAAACGAAAGTCAATATGGCCACCATGACAGCCATATTGAATTGGTTATCGGATCCAAAATCGAAAGAAAGCTTCCTCTAGACACCAATAATGCATAACCAAAAAATTAAATTGATTGGAGTCTGTATTCATTAGTTATTGGATGGAAACTAAATTCAAGATGGCCACCATAGAAGCCATAATGAACTGGCCACTGGTGGCCATCTTGGTTCAGCTGACTGGTCCAACATTGAAAGAAAGCTTCCTCGAGACACCAACAATGCATAATTAATTAGAGGTAGCCGCCGAGTGTGGCAAATCCCTCCCCTCGAAAAATCGGCCTGATACAATAACCCTGGTAATATATTACATTAAATTAACACAGCCACTGTTGGAATTATTTACTCAAATAATACAGATAAGATTACCTGTATTTGATGACATGTCAAGTTTGGTTTCGATCGGGACCGATAAAATATCAAGTTCAATTACATAAAAATATGTTGGGTTCTTCCTCTCATCATGCTCAACCCACATGCCAAGTTCAGTTTCGATCAGGAATGCATAATTTTAATAATTAAGAGGGCCGGAACCAGCTTCGATTGATAAAATTTCAATTTCAAGGTCATTGTGACCTTGATCTTTGGCATAATAACCTAAAAAATAAATAGGGTTCCTCTTTTCATCATAGTCAACCCATAGGCCAAGTTCAGTATCGATCGGGCAAGCAAAATTTCAATTAGAGAAGCCAACTCTGGTAAATGTTTAAGGTCAAGTTGGGTTTCAGTTGGTCAAGCAGCACTTTAATTACAGGGCGGAAACCAACACTGCTAAAAATTGAAGTTCAAGGGCACTGTGACCTTGACCACTGGCAGAATGATCCCAACATAAATAGGGTTCTCCCTCTCATCATGCCTAACTAATATGCCAAGTTTGGTTTCAGTTGGCGAAGTGGAATTTTAGAGAGCGGAATCCAACTTCGTCTACAGATGGACAGACAGTCGGATGGATGGACAGATGAATGGACGGTCATATAGCGCCATGGCAATATATCCCCGAATTTAAATTTCGGGGGGATAAAAACTAATGAAAGTGTCAATGACACTGTAGCTCAACTTGTCAAGACATGTGCATGTATAGTATGTGACACAGCAATGACAAACATCTAGGTAATGACCTGATAACAAAGGTACATATAAAGTATTGTAACGGTCTGTACATAAATACTGGCCGTAGCCTGTAACAAATGTATAGGTAAAGTATTGTAAAGGTGGGTGACACATGCTAAATAGAAAAGAAATCTTTGAGTCCCAGAGTGGGTCTGACTGAACCCCAAAATATTTGTTCTCATAGCACAGTGATAACAAAGGCACCCCAAAACACACTCATTCCTGTCCCAAGGTGAAAACAAAGGTACCCAAGAAGTTTCATGAAGATCAGTTCATAAATTCGAGCTGTATAGAAGTCGTGACAAAAAACTGATTGGACCTAATTTCGGTATAAAAGGGCCACTGGCAGCCATCTTGAATTTTGGACCGCACTCAGAAACACTCGTTCTCATCCTAAGGTGATAACAAAGGTACCCAAGAAGTTTCGTGAAGATCGGTTGATAAATACAGCCTCTAGCCTGAGCCGTATTGACATGTGCACTTACAGTGTATAAGTAGCACTAAATAAATCAAAATTCATCTAATTTGCATAATTTCTGCACGAGAAAAAAACCCGTACTATATGTGATGTATTCCATTTTACTAAACATTCATACAAAAATTTATTCAAATCAGAACTTTCATACAGAAGTTCTGTACAAAAGACTGATTGCACTAATTTTGGTACACAATGGTTGCTGGTTGCCATCTTGAATTGTGGACCACACCCAAAAACACTCGTTCTCATCCCACGGTGATAACGAAGGCACCTAACACATTTCGTAAAGATCGGTTCATAAATACAGCCTCTAGCCAGAGCCGTATAGAAGTTGTGTACAAAAAACTGATTAGACCTAATTTCGGTACAAAATGGTCACTGGCAGCCATCTTGAATTTTGGACTGCACTCAGAAACACTCGTTCTCATCCCAAGGTGATAACAGACATACCCAAGAAGTTTCGTGAAGATCGGTTGATAAATAAAGCCTCTAGCCCGAGCCGTATTGACATGTGCACTTACTGTGTGTAAGTAGCACTGAAAAAATCAAAGTTCATCTAATTTGCATAATTTCTGCACGAGAAAAAAACCTGTATTATATGTGATGTATCCCATGGTACTAAACATTCACACAAAAAATTATTCAAGTCAGCACTTTCATATGGAAGTTCTGTGCAAAAATCTGATTGCACCTAATTTTGTACAAAATGGCTGCCATCGGCCATCTTGAATTTCGGACCGCACCCAAAAACACTCGTTCTCATCCCACGGTGATAACAAAGGTACCCAAGAAGTTTCGTAAAGATCGGTTTATAAATACGGCCTCTAGCCCGAGCCGTATTGGCATTTGCACTTACAGTGCTGAAAGTAACACTAAATACATCAAAGTTAGTCTAATTTGCATAATTTACGTACGAGAAAAAAACCTGTATTATATGTGATGTATCCCATAGTACTAAACATTCAAACAAAAAATTTTTCAAATCATTGCTTTCATATGGAAGTTCTGTACAAAAAACAGATTTCTGCATCGTCGGTACAAAATGGCGGCTCCCGGCCAACTTGAATTTCGGATCGGACCCAAAAACACTCGTTCTCATCCCACAGTCATAACAAAGGTACCCAAGAAGTTTCGTAAAGATCGGTTCATAAATATGGCCTCTAGCCCGAGCCATATTGAATTGTTGACGGACAGACGGCCAGACGGACGACGGACAACTGGCCATGGCATAAGCTCAAATTTGGCTTCGTCAAAGTTGAGCTAAAAATGATTTGAGTCAGCATTCATTAGTTGGTTGGACGGAAACCAAATTCAAGATGGCTGCCATAATGAATTGGCACTGGCGGTCATCTTGGTTCAGCTGACAGGTCCAAAATTGAAAGGTAGCTTTCTCTGGACACCAATAATGCATCAAAAAAAAAATTGAATTGAGTCAGCATTCATTAGTTATTGGACGGAAACCAAATTCAATATGGCGGCTATAGCAGCCATGTTGAATTGGCTGGCTGATCCAAAATCAAAAGGAAGCTTCCTCTGGACACCATTAATGCATAACCAAAAATTGAAATAGATTCGAGTCAGTGTTCATTAGTCATTGGATGGACACCAAATTCAAGATAGCTGCAATGGAAGCTATAATGGATTGGCCATTGGCGGCCATCTTGGTTCCGATAACTTTTCCAAAATCCAAAGGAAGCTTCCTCTAGACACCAACAATGCATAATTGAATGAAAGAGTCAATGACTCTGTAGCTCAACTTGGATATGACAGGAATTAGTACTTGCTGTGACCAAGACAACTGAATAATGAATATGACAGGAATTAGTATTTGTTTTGGCCCAGTCAACAATAGTAAAAGAATAACAAGGTGACTGTAATGGACTACAGATTAAGACCAATCATTGTAGATTATTATTTTTGTGTGGAAATTTTCAGTCCCAAAAAAATATTTTCAGACTAAAATTTTTTCTTCTTCTTCTTAAAATTGACCAAAATGCATCAAAACACAAAAAAACTAATTTCCGGATTTTGGTCCAAAATTTTCTAAGTCCCACCCGGACCCCTAATTTGCATAATTTATTCACGAGAAAAACTCTGTATTATATGTAATGTATCCCATGGTACTAAACATTCATACAAAAATTTATTCAAATCAGATCTTTCATTTGGAAGTTCTGCGCAAAAATCTGATTGCACTTAATTTTGAACAAAATGGCTGCTAGCGGCCATCTTGAATTTCAGACTGGACCCCAAAACACTCCTTCTCGTCCCACAGTGATAACAAAGGTACCCAAGAAGTTTTGTGAAGATCGGTTTATAAATACGGCCTCTAGCCCGAGCCGTATTGGGATTTGCACTCACAGTGCTGAAAGTAACACTAAATAAATCAAAGTTAGCCTAATTTGCATAATTTATGCACAAGAAAAAAACCTGTAATGTATCCCATGGTACTAAACATTCATACAAAAAATTATTCAAATCAGAGCTTTCATATGGAAGTTCTGTACAAAAAACAGATTTCGGCATCGTCGGTACAAAATGGCGGCTGGCAGCCATCTTGAATTTCAGACTGCACCCAAAAACACTCGTTCTCGTCCCACGGTCATAACAAAGGTACCCAAGAAGTTTTGTAAAGATCGGTTCATAAATACGCCCTCTAGCCCGAGCCGTATCCAATACGATGGGCCATGACAAAAGCTTAAATTTGGCTTCGCCAAAGTTGAGCTAATAAAAATGATTCGAGTCAGCATTCATTAGTTATTGGACGGAAACTAAATTCAAATGGCCACCATAGGGGCCATATTGAATTGGCTAGCTGGACCAAAATCGAAAGGAAGCTTTCTCTAGACACCGATAATGCCTAACCAAAAACTGAAATTGATTCGAGTCAGCATTCATTAGTTTCTGGATGGAAACCAAATTCAAGATGGCCACCTTAATGAATTGGCCACTGGCGGCCACCTCGGATCAGCTGACTGGTCCAAAATCGATAGGAAGCTTCCTCTACACACCAACAATGCATAATTAAAATGAAAGTGTCAATGACACTGTAGCTCAACTTGTCAAGACAAACACATGTACATGTATAGTGACACAGCAATGACAAACATCTAGGTAATGACCTGATAACAAAGGTACATATAAAGTATTGTAACGGTCTGTACATAAATACTGACCGTTGCCTGTAACAAATGTATAGGTAAAGTATTGTAAAGGTGGGTGACAGTCAGATGATAAACTAGAAAAGAAATCTTTGAGTCCCTGAGTGGGTCTGACTGAACACCAAAATATTTGTTCTCATAGCACAGTGATAACAAAGGCACCCCCAAAACACACTAGTTCCTGTCCCAAGGTAAAAACAAAGGTACCCAAGAAGTTTTGTGAGGATCAGTTCATAAATACGAGCTGTATAGAACTTGTGACAAAAAACTGATTGGACCTAATTTCGGTACAAAATGGCCACTGGCAGCCATCTTGAATTTTGGACCGCACCCAGAAACACTCATTCTCGTCCCAAGGTGATAACAAAGGTACCCAAAAAGTGTTGTGGAGATCGGTTCATAAATGCAGCCTCTACCCTGAGCCATATTGACATGTGTGCTTACATTGTGTAAGTAGCACTGAATAAATGAAAGTTCATCTAATTTTCATAATTTCTGCACGAAAAAAAAAAGCCTTACTGTGATGTATTCCATGTTACTAAACATTCATACAAAAATTTATTCAAATCAGAACTTTCATACAGAAGTTCTGTACAAAAGACTGATTGCACTAATTTTGGTACAAAATGGCTGCTGGTGGCCATCTTGAATTTCGAACCACACCCCAAAACACTCGCTCTCATCCCACGTTGATAACAAAGGCACCCAAGAAGTTTCGTAAAGATTGGTTCATAAATATGGCCTCTAGTCTGAGCCGTATAGAAGTTGTGTACAAAAAACTGATTAGACCAAATTTCGGTACAAAATGGCCACTGGCAGCCATCTTGAATTTTGGACCGCACCCAGAAACACTCGTTCTCGTCCCAAGGTGATAACAAAGGTACCCAAGACATTTCGTGAAGATCAGTTCATAAATACAGACTCTAGCCCGAGCCGTATTGACATGTGTACTTACTGTGTGTAAGTCTCATTGAAAAAATCAAAGTTCATCTAATTTGCATAATTTCTGCATGAGAAAAAAACCTGTATTATATGTGATGTATCCCACGGTACTAAACATTCACACAAAAAATTATTCAAATCAGCGCTTTCATATGGAAGTTCTGTGCGAAAATCTGATTCCACCTAATTTTATACAAAATGGCTGCCATCGGCCATCTTGACCCCAAAACACTCGTTCTCGTCCCACGGTGATACCAAAGGTACCCAAGAAGTTTCGTAAAGATCGGTTCATAAATAGGGCCTCTAGCCCGAGCCGTATTGGCATTTGCACTTACAGTGCTGAAAGTGACACCAAAAAACAAACTTCCATATCCCCACCAGATTTTCTGAATGTAACATTCATTAAATGAGCAAATGTGAATGGACACTGCAATTTTGAATAATCAAATTTCAGCTCAATGGACTTCATACTTGTAATTCATACCATATTTTGAAAAAAGCAAACCCTCGAGTTAAGCAGATACTGAATTATTATAGACAGTTAACAAAATAAAGTGCCATAACTCTGGAAATGAAAGTGTCAAGGACACTGTAGCTTAACTTGTGTAAGACATGTACATGTATAGTATGTGACACAGCAATGATACACATCTAGGTAATGACCTGACAACAAACATGTAAAGTATTGTAAAGGTCTGTCTATAAAAAACTGACCATAACTGTAACAAATGTATAGGTAAAGTATTGTAAAGGTGGCTGACAGTTAGATGCTAAACTAGATAAGAAATCTCTATGGGGTTAATGTTACAATGGGGATCCTTGTATGGTGTACCATAAGCCAAATGTTTGCAATTGTTTTGGCCTGTTTGATTCAAACCCTTCTGAGGTTGATTCATACTAATTAATATTTGTCCAGTCCTTCTTAAAATATAGGTATTTGAATTTTTTATCTGTTTGCTCATAGGGTTCCCACGGGTGAGGAGGTTTTATTTTTTCTCACTGGAAATAGAAAATCGGGTTGTGCTAATAATGTTTACCCTCCCCAAACACCACCAAATATTAACACAGGAACTTGGCTTCAACACATTTGAATATGCACATACTAGGGATGCTGAATTCAAGAAACATTATTTTTGTCCGGTGTTTTTGGAAAAGATTTTTAATTATCTCCCTTTTTGAGTCCCCGAGTGGGTCTGACCGAGCCCCAAAATATTTGTTGTCATACCACACTGATAACGAAAGAACCCAATCAATTTATAGCAAACATTACTGACATAAAAAATCTTCTTTACAGGTTCTGTACAAAAAATGTAACACACAATTCCTGTAAATATGACTGCCGACAGGCATTTTGAACTTTTGCCCAAGCCCAAAATCACTTGTTACCATCCCATGATGATAACAAACGTAGTCCTAGAAGTTCTGTACAAAAACTGATTGCACCTTATTTCAGTATAAAATGGCCAGTGGCAGCCATCTTGAATTTGGACCGCACCCAAAAACACTCGTCCTTGTCCCAAGGTGATAACAAAGGTACCCAAGAAGTTTTGTGAAGATCGGTTCACAAATACGGCCTCTAGCCCGAGCTGTATTGACATGTGCACTTACTGTGTATAAGTAGCACTGAATAAATCAAAGTTCATCTAATTTGCATAATTTCTGCACGAGAAAAATACCCGTATTATATGTGATGTATTCCATGTTACTAAACATTCACACAAACATTTATTCAAATCAGTGCTTTCATACAGAAGTTCTGTACAAACAAGAGGCCCCACGGGGCCTGAAGCACTCATCTTGAACAGAACACAATTTGAACAGAGTCCAAGAATGAGTATACATTGAGCAATCCATCTCCATAGGATACACTGTCAATCCTTGAGTCCCTCAGGAGTGACAAAAATAATCTGGGCATCATGCCTTTTCTTCAGTTGATCATAAAGTAAAATGCAGAGCTCCCCTATGAAGCCCCTTGATACAACCTATGTGGATTAATCTTAGTTACACACCTCTAGAGGGTACTGAATACAAAATTTTTAATTCTTCAGCAAAATGGCCAATTCTGGCTCCCATAGTAAGCCCAAATATTAAGCCAGGCTCTTGATTTGAACACAGTTGAATCTGACTTCCCTAGAGATGTTGTGTACCGAATATGAAAGCATTCTGACTGTCAGATCTGAAGAAGAGAAATTGTAAAGAAATTTCTTCGAATTGCACTAATTTCAAATTTGGGCTACCATAGCGAGCCCAAATATTAACCTATGGATATGATTTGAACAAACTTGAATCTGACCCCCCCTCCCCCCCTAGAGATGTTGTATACCAAATGTGAAAGCATTCTGACGAGTGCATCTGAAGAAGATTTTTGAAGAAATTCCCTCATATTGTACTAAGTTAAATTTCATGTTCCCATATGGAGCCCAAATATTAACCTAGGCACATGAGAATTGAACAACCTGGAATCTAACCTCCCCCCCCCCCCCCCCCCCCCCCCACCCCCTAGAGATGTTGTATACCAAATATAAAAGCATTCCGACTGGTGGATCTGAAGAAGAAGATTTTTAAAGAAATTTCCTCATACTGCACTAAGTAAAAATTTGGGCTACCTTAGTGAGCCCAACTATATACCTAGGGATCTGATTTGAACAAACTTGAATCTGCCCCCCTTAGAGATGCTGCATACCAAGTATGAAAGCATTCTGACTGGTGGATCTGAAGAAGAAAATTTTTTAAATTACCCTCCTTATTGGACAAAGATAAAATTTGGGCTTCCGTAGGAAGCACAAATAAGAACCTCGGGACTTGGTTTGAACAATATTGAATCTGACCCTCATAACAATGATGTATACCAAACATTAAAAGATTTTGACTGGTGGTTCTGAGGAAGAAGATTTTTAAAGAATATTCCCCATATTACCCTATGTTAAAACTTTGGGCTCATGTAGAGAGCCCAAATATGAACCAATGAGCTTTATTTCAACAAACTTTTATCTAACCCCCCTATGAATGCTGTATACCAAATATCAAAAGATTCTGATGATTGGTTCTGGAGAAAAAATTTTTTAAAATTTTTGCAAATATGCTGACTCAGCATTTTTTCAATGCCCATTACAGAACACCCTAACATAACCGATGGCAATTTTTTTTTACCATTCAATTCTACTGGTAATAAAGATGCTTCATATCAAATAAAAGCTCTCTGTTCCGTGGGGTTTGGGAAATATGGGTGTTTGAAAATATTTCTATTTTTAGCTCCTAGGGTTCCCATGGGGATGCGGGAATTTCTTTTTTTTGCATGGGTCAAGTACTTATGACCCAATACTACCACAAACCAAATTTGGTTCATACCGGACCATCGGTTCAGAAATTAGATATTTTGGGCGGGGCCAAAAATCTTACACCTCCTATTACAAAGCCAAATATTACTTTACGAACTTCGTTTGAACAAACTTGATTCTACACCTTATATGGAAGCTCCATAGCAAATATCAAGTCATTGTACACACTGGTTCTTGAGAAGAAGACTTTTAAAATATTTTGGAGCATTTCCCCCACTCCCTCCCTATGGGGCTGGGCATGCTGAGTTGAACAAAAATGAAATGCCCCTTTGGGACCATCACTCACACAAACTTTCACTTGAATTGGTCCAATGGCTTTGGAGGTGAAGACCAAAACATGGTGTTGACGGACGACGGACGGAGAGCGATGAGATAAGCTCAGCTTGACTTTGTCAAGATGAGCTAAAAACTGATTGGACCTAATTTCGGTACAAAATGGCCACTGGCAGCCATCTTGAATTTTGGACCGCACCCAGAAACACTCGTTCTCGTCCCTAGGTGATAAGAAAGGTACCCAAGAAGTTTAGTGAAGATCGGTTGATAAATACAGCCTCTAGCCCGAGCTGTATTGACATGTGCACTTACAGTGTATAAGTAGCACTGAATAAATCAGTTCATCTAATTTGCATAATTTCTGCACGAGAAAAAAAAAGTACTATATGTGATGTATTCCATGTTACTAAACATTCATACAAAAATTTAATCAAATCAGAACTTTCATACCGAAGTTCTGTACAAAAGACTGATTGCACTAATTTTGGTACAAAATGGCTGCTGGTGGCCATCATGAATTTCGGACCACACCCAGAAACACTCGTTCTCATCCCGCGGTGATAACAAAGGTACCCAAGAAGTTTCAAAAAGATCGGTTCATAAATACGGCCTCTAGCCTGAGCTGTATAGAAGTTCTGTACAAAAAACTGATTACACCTAATTTTGGTACAAAATGGCTGCCAGTGGCCATCTTGAATTTCGAACCGGACCCCAAAACACTCGTTCTCATCTCACCGTGACAACAAAAGTACCCCAGAAGTTTTGTGAAGATCTGTTCATAAATTCGGCCTCTAGCCCAAGCCGAATTGGCATTTACATTTACAGTGCTGAAAGTAACACTGAATAAATCTAAGTTAGTCTAATTTGCATAATTTATGCACGAGAAAAAAACCTGTATTATATGTGATGTATCCCATGGTACTAAACATTCATACAAAAAATTATTCAAATCAGAGCTTTCATGTGGAAGTTCTGCGCAAAAATCTGATTGCCCCTAATTTTGAACAAAACGGCTGCCAGCGGCCATCTTGAATTTTGGACCAGACCCAAAAAACTCGTTCTCGTCCCACAGTGATAACAAAGGTGCCCAAGACGTTTCGTAAAGATCGGTTCATAAATGCGGCCTCTAGCACGAGCCGATTTGGCTTTTGCACTGACAGTGCTGAAAGTAACACTAAATAAATCAAAGTTAGTCTAATTTGCATAATTTAAGAGAGAAAAAGCTGTATGATATGTGATGTATCTCATGGTACTATATTTATTTATTTATTGATGTTTAAGGTCATAGATTTATGCACAATGGCTAACCATGACCGTGAAAGTTTTACGGGTGGAGGAAGATCTCATGGTACTAAACATTCGTACAAAAAATTATTCAAATCAGAGCTTTCATATGGAAGTTCTGTAAAAAAAAAACAGATTTCTGCATTGTCAGTACAAAATGGCGGCTGGCAGCCATCTTGAATTTCGGTCTGCACCCAAAAATACTCGTTCTCGTCCCACAGTCATAACAAAGGTACGCAAGAAGTTTCGTAAAGATCGGTTCATAAATACGGCCTCTAGTCCGAGCCGTATCCAATTGTTGACGTACGGATAGACGGACGGCGGGCCATGACAAAAGCTTAAATTTGGCTTTGCCAAAGTTGAGCTAAAAATGAACTGAAGGAGCTAAGAGAATAAACCGAAAATTTAACCATAAAAAGAGCCAAAACTCTGCAATCCAACATTTTTTTTCCTTTCCACATGTGTATCCACACTTCATACTCATACTTCACACTGACGGGATGTAGGAGGAGTTCAATGGACAAACATTTAATGATTTATTAAAACAATTTAAAATTAAATTAAAATTAAAAATTTAGACAATTTATTTATTGGTGTTTAAGGTCACATACTCATGCACAATGGCTAATCATGACCATTACAGTTTTACGGGTGGAGGAAGCTGGAGAGAACCACCGAGCATCGATGAGCAACTGTCAGCTCAACATTCTAATTCTGTTCAAGCTCCACTCAAGCAGAGTTACAGCGGGTGAAGACATGTGCACCATCGACGTGCAGTACGCCTTAATACACGGCTTCATCGTGCCCCCATGTAGGCAACCAGGATAAAATGCCTTGCTCAAGGACACAATGTGGGTCGTTCTGGATGAGGATCGAACTCAGGACCACTAGCATAGAAGTTCAACAGTCTACCACTGAGCCACCGCACTCCCGATAAACGGACAAATCTCTAGAAGAAAATACGGAATTGAAAATTCCTTTCTGCTTGCACATCTGCACTTTACACATATTCTTCACACAAAATTTCTTAAAATTCAAACAATGAAAAAAAGGCCATGACTCGGGCAAAAATTGTGTGAATGAAAATTCCTTCTCACATGCACATCTACACTTTGTAATCATACTTCACACCAAACTTTGTAAAGATCTGGCAAAAAATGGAGTAGTTATATGGACAACAATTTTGACATTCCATGATAAAAGGGCCATAACTCTGGAAAAAATAGCACAAATGAAAATTCCTTTCCACATGCATATATACACTACATACTAGTATACCACACCAAATTTGAAAATCTAACAAAAAATGTAGGAGGAGTTAAATGGACAAACAGATGTGACATTAAACAAGCAGAAGTTCCACAACTCTGGAAGAAAATCGCAGAATCAAAAATTCCTTTCCACATGCACATCTTCTCTTCAGACTGATATTTCACTCCAAATTTCCTAAAAATCCAATGAGAAATGTAGGAGGAGTGAAGCACACAAACATGTGTGTCAGACAGAAGGTGCTCACAGAGAGATGGACACTTTTTCAATATCCCCCACCTACTTCGCCAGAGGAGGACAATATCTGCTTAGTACACCCAAACTCTCAAAGTGCAAGTGTATCACATTAGTTAATCCCAGGTTGATTGGTCTAGATTTTTCCAATATGTTATGTTTGATGTGAGTGCAAAAATTTCCTTTTGAATTTACAGACTGTTGAGATGACTTATTACCTCAAATCATGATTATTAAAACCCTGCCAATGTGGTTTTAGCCAACCAAAAAGTAGAATTACTGCAGACATGTATCATACAATATGATGTTCTTGGAAAAAACAATGCAAAACTGAATGTATTAATTTTTTGATACCTTTATAAAAATGAATGAGAATTAAAGTGTTGTTCAATACACCCTCACACCAGAATAATGAGCAAATAAAAAAGCAAATAACAAAACAATAAAGAAACAATACCAACTGAACCTTTTCTCCTACAAATTACCTCATGCTCAAAAGTCCGCTCAACAACCTGAATTGTGCGGAAAGAAGGCTTGCCAGTTTTATCATCAATACATTCCTCAGTGTTAGTAAAAACTTTCTCGTCAACTATCCGAGAGTTTTCTTCCACTTTAGTATCTCCCTCACGTTTACTGACCACAAGGGCTTTATTAGCCAACTCCATTGGATCAAGCCGCAGCTGTTGAGTTTAGTAAAGTTCATGTGTTAGTTAACTTGAAAATGTAACCTGTGATATTATGTTCAGATTTTATGGTATCAGGGTTTCAGCTAGAGAAAAAATAAATGGGTCCGGAGCAGGGGAATATAAGATGCCATCTGGGTGACCATGGTTCATCCTGTCATGTGAGAGTTACAAATTTTATTGTTCAGAAACCTGGTTTCTTTGCATCTGAGATAATCTATGATGTTTTTTTCCCAGCGATGCCTAAATTATAAATAGAAGGTATTATGTGTATGCTGTGTGAGCAGTGTTAGCAGAGGTATGTAGTCTTAACTTGGACTTACTGAATGTGATGTTTAGAAAAATATGTCCAATCAGGAAACAGTCCTCATAAATTCTCCGACATATTGTCCAGGATGACAAATTGTTAGCAATAATTGGGACTGCATTATCAGCAAGGGAAATTGGGCTGATCAATGGACCAAAAGCATCCCCAGCTAGCGGAAACCCTGATAATGCACAACAAATACATATAACAAAATAAAGTTTAGTCTTTGTACTTAAATGCATTTATTAAAATAAGTTTGGAGCACAGTGTGTAAATAAACTAAAATATGTGTATTTGCATAGTGACATAAAACTGCCAACTTGCAAAATACTCTATTATACCATTTCAATATAAGGGCACTACTAACAGTACACATTGCAACTGTTTAGCCAAAATGAATCTGATATATAATTTACAGTTTCAACAGCAAATAGTACAAAAACTTCTCTTGTGTGACAAGTTCGGTAATGGTCAGAAAAAAGGTTACAAAGTAGCAGCACACAGAAATTTGGTGCCATGGTTAATATGATACTGATCTTGAAGATACGACATTTTGTGTATGTCAAGATGCAATTTCTGGCTGTGAGTAAAGATTACACTGTGTATGATCGCAATCCCTCTATTGCCAACAGATGAAGGAAGTGAAGAATCAGAATGTCACTCACCATGACCTTGGGCTTCAGGATATGACACTTTGGATAGGATACAGTGGAAGTGCAGGGGAGTGAAGTATATTTGAGCAGAGTATGATCCATATTCCTCCACTGGTTTAAAGAGATATATGTAAAAACAAACATAAACACAAATGGATGGATGGATGGATGGACAGGCTGTGACATGATGACAGTATAAAGACAGGTGCATGAACACAAATTATGATTGAACATATGGCTTCCTTCACTGGATAAAAATAAAGAGTGCAAACAAAAAGCGTAACCTTGGATTTGGAGGGATGCCCTTGAGAGATGGTCATATTTATTTATTTATTGGTGTTTAAGGTCACATACTTATACACAATGGCTAATCATGACCATGACAATTTTATGGGTGGAGGAAGCCGGAGTACCCGGAGAGAACCACCGAGCAACGAGCAGCTGCCAGCTCCCCAACATCATAACATCACACTGCAGCACAGGTAGGGTTAGATTGGTTGAAGGCCCAGCACACCATCGACGTGAAGTATGCCTTGGTACACGGCGTCATTGTGCACCCATGTGGACAATTGGGGTTAAGTGCCTTGTTCAAGGATACAACGCGGGAGTCCAAATCGATTGCTCAGACGGTCACCCATCCGAGGACTGACCGGGGTCAACGTTGCTTAACTGGTAGAGTGCTAAATTATTTTTCTGTGGTCATTTGTAACGCGAGTATTTTTTTCAAAGACACAATACTACCAGTAGGAGGAGACTTAGTTTAGCAATTTACTGTTCAAAAATAATTGCTTTGTTACAATTCATTGGAGAGTGCCAGTTGGCACTCTCCAATGAATTGTAACAAACCTAATTTATATTAAGATTTTTTTCTACTGCTGAGCCAACAACAAACTAGTGTATAACAGAGTAAAGCCACTAAAGTGGCTTTCAGCACTTTTCAGTAGAGCCATGATAGTGGCTTCTAGCACTCAACCAGTTAACTTCGGTGATATGACGAGAACCTGTTACCGTAACGCCACTGCGCCCCCTAAGAGAGATGGTCATAAAATATCATTTGGAAGGTTATGTTTGTGCTCACTTTAATCACAATCCCTCTCAGAGTTCCAAGATATAAGCCAAAAAATGAATTTCAATACTGTGCCAACTATGACTCTGAAATTGAGCTTACTGCTTACCTTGACATTCCTAGTAAAAAACTGAGAGAATATTGCAGAAAAATTGTATGAATGCACATCTACACTATGTAATGATACTTTACACCAAATTTTGTGAGAATCAGACAAGAAATGTAGGAGTTTAGTAGACAAACATATGAAGGATGGAATATACCATTTCAATATCCCCCTACTAACTTTTTTGACAAGGGTGAATGAACAGAATGCAATACCGTAGTACATAAATTTACATTGAAAACTAAACCTTGTAGAAAGCCAGAAAAGTAACATCCCAAACAATTCCTTTTTGGAAAGTTGCAGGACACTTTCTGCAAACTGGATGGATTTTAGCATCTAAAGATTTGGAACGTTGTTTGAAAACAGAATAAACAATACAAATGGACATCATAGGACCCTATTCAATGACTGTATGACACCAAACAAATATCACTTCTAAGTGACGAAGGTTATAGAAGAAACAATGGAGCCATCTGACCTAAAAATCAAGTAACTGATTTCTTAGGCCTGAAACATCCACCTGAAAGATGTTTTGGTGCCAGTAGTTTTTAATCTCTCTTTGGAAGAGGGGAGGATTTATGACATTAAGTAATTGGGATATTTTTTTCAAATTTTCAATAAGCCTTGCTTATGAACAAATTTAAAACTATCGATGTGTTAAAGGCTCTTGTGTTTGCCAAAATAATTCCCATAGAAAATGGGAAAAAACCAAGGTGGCCAGCATGATAGCCATTTTTCATGAAAATGTGGAGAAACTCAGAAGCACATATCTAGATGTCATCCAGAATATTACTATAAGCATGTGAAATTTAAGTTGAGAGAAAAGGACTGTACTGTGTGCTAAAGGATTAAAAATAGGCCGATGAAATCGTCAGATGTGTACCTATACGCACAACTAGTAGAAAGCTGTATGACGGAGGGCCACCACGGATGCCGACATTATGTACACCATACAAGTTATGGGTACATATAGAAATGGATTGGAGGAGTGTCTAATTTGATGGATAAAGGGTTAATATCTCGGGATCAAATTATCAGATTTACATAAAATACTATACAGCACAGCACACCAGTAACCTGAATAAATATATAAAGTAACATGACAATCGGATTGATATTTTTTGAGTTATCTCATGCCAAAGGGAATGGAGGAATTTTCAATTTGAAGGATAAAGGGTTAATATCTCGGGATCAAATTATCAGATTAACACCAAAAACTATACAGCTCAGCACAACAGTAACCTGAACACAATTATAAAGTAACTTGACAATCCAAGCAATATTTTTCATGTTATCAAATGCCAAAGGGATTGGAGGAATTTTCAATTTGAAGGATAAAGGGTTAACATCTCAGGATTAAAATAACAGATTTACACCAAAAACTATACAGCTCGGTACATCAGTAACCTGAACACAAATATAAAGTAACTTGACAATCCAAGCAATATTTTTCAAGTTATCGAATGCCAAAGGGATTGGAGGAATTTTCAATTTGAAGGATAAAGGGTCAATATCTCAGGATTAAATTATCAGATTTACACCAAAAACTATACAGCTCGGCACATCAGTAACCTGAACACAAATATAAAGTAACTTGACAATCCAAGCAATATTTTTCAAGTTATCGAATGCCTAAGGGATTGGAGGAATTTTCAATTCGAAGGATAAAGGGTTAATATCTCAGGATCAAAATAACAGATTTACACCAAAAACTATACAGCTCGGCACATCAGTAACCTGAACACAAATATAAAGTAACTAGACAATCCAAGTAATATTTTTCAAGTTATCGAATGACAAAGGGATTGGAGAAATTTTCAATTTGAAGGATAAAGGGTTAATATCTCGGGATCAAATCATCAGATTTACACTAAAAACTATACAGCTTGGCACATCAGTAACCTGAACACAAATATAAAGTAACTGGACAATCCAAGCAATATTTTTCAAGTTATCGAATGCCAAAGGGATTGGAGGAATTTTCAATTTGAAGGATAAAGGGTTAATATCTCAGGATCAAATTATCCGATTTACACCAAAAACTATACAGCTCGGCACATCAGTAACCTGAACACAAATATATAGTAACTTGACAACCCAAGCAATATTTTTCAAGTTATCGAATGTCAAAGGGATTGGAGGAATTTTCAATTTGAAGGATAAAGAGTTAATATCTCAGGATCAAAATAACAGATTTACACCAAAAACTATACAGCTCAGCACATCAGTAACCTGAACACAAATATAAAGTAACTTGACAATCCAAGCAATATTTTTCAAGTTATCGAATGCCAAAGGGATTGGAGAAATTTTCAATTTGAAGGATAAAGGGTTAATATCTTGGGATCAAATCATCAGATTTACAATAAAAACTATACAGCTCGGCACATCAATAACCTGAACACAAATATAAAGTAATTAGACAATCCAAGCAATATTTTTCAAGTTATCGAATGCCAAAGGGATTGGAGGAATTTTCAATTTGAAGGATAAAGGATTAATATCTCAGGATCAAATTATCCGATTTACACCAAAAACTATACAGCTCGGCACATCAGTAACCTGAACACAAATATAAAGTAACTTGACAATCCAAGCAATATTTTTCAAGTTATCGAATGCCAAAGAAATGGATACAGATGCCGGACGGAGGGACGGACAGGCAGACAGACAGACAGACAGACAGACAGACGGACGGACAAAGGATGGACGAACGACAGATGATCACCCCGGATGCCGGCATTATGTGTACCATACATAGTATGGGTACACATAAAAAGTGAAATCCAAGACGGCTGCCAGCAGCCATGTTTTTCGATCATTGGGTGTCAAAATAATAGCTCACATCTGATGTTATACAGAACCTTTTATTTTTTTTTATCTGTGTCTAAGGTCACTTTCATCAAAATCAGGATTGCACAAGAAATATGAATTCAATTTAGCCAATTGTTAAAACATTTGCAGGCCATATTAGAGGGCTTCCACACCAAGGCATTAGTTACCAGGTCATACTTTACCAGTAAAACAGAACTTGATTACCACACATCCATATCCTGCATATGAAACTTTGAATAGATCAGATGAGGGATACAAATTATTGGGTGTGCCAAAGAAAAAGCCACTGAATTATAGGCAAAATACAAGATGGCCACTGTGAAGGCTATTTTTATCAAAAACATGGCAAAACATGATAGTTCTCAACTAGATTCCATTCCAAACATACAAATGAAATTTCAGTATCACCAGTTAAGGTTTCTAGAGTACGCCAAAGGATTTATCACCAAAATCAAAGATGGGCACCAGCTACCCCATTTTTCAAGCTATAACAATGAAACTCAATCACATCCAAATGTCATGAGAAGCTTGCATATGAAACTTCAAGCTATTATTCATTTATTGGTGTTTAAGGTCCCTTTCAACATCTATAGCTTGATCATGAATGCAATTCAAATATGAGGTCAAGTTTAGCCAATTGTTTATACCTTTGATGTACATTTTCTAGAACTTCCACCCCAGTCATTGGTTACCTGGATCTATTTTACATGTGCAACAGAACTTCTTTACCATAGCAAATAAGCTCTACTTCACTTTCCAGTTCCCACTAGGAAATAATGAAAGAATCGAGCTGTTGGCCATGCCAAAAGTATTGCAGTTTTTACATAGTTTTGCCTCTTGGAAAGCCCCAAATAAGCTGGGCAACTTGATATGGACAAGCAGCATGTGTTAATCACTGATTTGAACTAGAGATGGTCTGTCACCCGGTATACCCCCACCGTGGCATACCATCTGGAGGGATCCTAAGAAGTTACAATGAAGTCCCTTCATAAATATGACCTGTAGACTGTGCTCAAGGTTTCGGGCTTCGGGCCCCTGTAGCGGTCACAGTTGACCAATCATGACCAAAAGGGGATGTCATCATCTAGGCATTATATGGAGTCAACATAAGAAGTTACAATGAAATCCTGCCAAAAATACAACTTATGGACTATGCTAAAGGTTTTTGGGATCGGGCAGCCATCAAGGCTGAATGATCGTGACCAAAAGGGGACGTTCTCATCTAGACATTATTTGGAGTCATCCTACCAAGGTACAATGAAATCCCTTCATAAATATGACCTGTAGACTGTGCTAAAGGTTTTCGGGCTTCGGGCCCCTGTAGCCATCACAGTTGCCCAATTGTGTCCAAAAGGGGCTGTTCTCATCTAGACATTATATGAAGTCAACCTACCAAGTTACAATGAAATCCCTTCATAAATATGACCTGAAGACTGTGCTAAAGGTTTTCGGGCTCGGGCAGCCATCATGGTTGAATGATCGCAACCAAAAGAGGACATTCTCCTCTGGGCATAATCTGGAGTGATCCCACGAAGTTACAATGAAATCCCTTCATAAATATGACCTGTAGACTGTGCTCAAGATTTTCGGGCATCGGGTGCCTGTAGCCATCAGAGTTGACCAATCACGACAAAAAGGGGATGTCATCATCTAGGCATTATATGGAGTCAACCTAACAAGTTACAATGAAATCCTTCCATAAATACGACCTATAGACTATGCTAAAGGTTTTTGGGCTCGGGCAGATCAAGGCTGAATGATTGAGACCAAAAGGGGGCATTCTCATCTAGACATTATTTGGAGTCATCGTACCAAGCTACAAAGAAATCCCTTCATAATTATGATCTGCAGACTGTTCTAAAGGTTTTTGGGCTTCGGGCCATTGTAGCCGCCAGAGTTGCCCAATCGTGTCCAAAAGGGGACGTTCTCATCTAGACATTATATAAAGTCAACCTACCAAGTTACAATGAAAACCCTTCATAAATATGACCTGTAGACTGTGCTAAAGGTTTTCGGGCTTTGGGCTCGGGCAGCCATCATGGTTGAATGATCGCAACCAAAAGGGGACATTCTAATCTGGGCATCATCTGGAGTGATCCTACGAAGTTACAATGAAATCCCTTCATAAATATGACCTGTGGACTGAGCTCAAGATTTTCGGCTTCGGGCACCTGTAGCAATCACAGTTGACCAATCACGACCAAAAGGGGATGTCATCATCTAGGCATTATATGGAGTCAACCTAACAAGTTGCAATCAAATCCTTCCATAAATATGACCTTTTGACTATGCTGAAGGTTTTTGGGCTCGGGCAGCCATCAAGGCTGAATGATCGCGATCAAAATGAGACGCTCTCATCTAGACATTATTTGGAGTCATCCTACCAAGTTACAATGAAATCCCTCCAAATTAAACATGACCTGCAGACTGTGCTAAAAGTTTTTGGGTTTCGGGCTTGGGCAGCCATCACGGTTGACAGATCATGCCCAAAAAGAGATGTTCTCATCTAGGCATTATACAGAGGCATCCTACCAAGTTACAATGAAATCCCTTCATAAATACGACCTGTAGACTGTTCTAATGGTTATCGGGTTTTGGGCTCGGGCAGCCATACCGGTTGACCGATCACAACCAAAAGGGGATGTTCTCGTCTAGACATGACCCCAAACCTGCATATGAAATTTCATGACGATCAGACAAGAACTACGGGGTGTAGCCTGTGCTAAAGGAAAATGTGAAGAGAATCACAGACTAACAGACTTCCTCACATGTGATGGCAATAGCTTATCTTGACTTTGTCAAGTTAAGCTAAAAATAAAATCCAATAAGGCCACCAGTCGGCCATCTTGAAGCTGAGAGGGAAAAAAATTATGTCACACACTTCCCCTCATTATGTTGATCATTTTTGTGAAGTCTCATGAAAATGTGGCTAAAACTGTGGAAGTAGTTTGCTCCACAAGTTTACATGTGCAAAGGACCGACAACGATGACAGACCGACGGACAAGTTGACTCCTATATATCCCCCTAAACTTCGTTTTGTAGGGGTATAACAACTTGTAAAACATTCTAACGAGGAGCTTATATATCAAATACGGAAGCTTTTCGAGAAGTGGTTTGGAGCAAGATTTTTATATGTTTTTCCCATAAAATATATCCCATGGGGTTAGTACAAACTTGAAAACTGTCCTTACAATGATGTCATACATCAAAATACGGAGGTATTAGGAGCAGTGGTTTGGGAGAATATTTTAATCCTTAAGGGCCTAATTCAGACTTTGATCACATTTTTTGCAACAGAACAGGTGCTCCTGCATGCAGTCTTTGGGTTAAGTCACAAGTTACATTCTAAGCATCTTGGTAGTTGTTTTTAGGAAAGTCTTGCCAAAAAAAAGCAGCAAAGTCACAGGATGTAGACTGTCAAAGTGTCGCAAAAATATATAAAAATCTCTAAGCCCTTACGAATTTTCTCCATTTTCAGTAATGTTTCAACCTGAAGGGATTTTAATTTGCTCATGATCAGATGAAAGATGTTTCATGAAAACTGGTTTATAAAACTAGGACAGGTGCATACAAGAATTGTGTACACATGTATGTATATATGGACAGCACAATTGATTCCAAAATGGTTCCTCGTTAGAAAAAAACTTTTCTGTACTTGAAAAATAAATGTTTTTGTGAGTTAGTAAGCTTGCAAACATATCATTTTTTAGAATTAATTATATTAGTACTTTTAGAAATAAATGAAAACGAACCTCTGGTTGTCCATTTTGACTGTGTGTGTGACCATCATCTGAAAAACAACAGAAAGTTTACATCAAGTCAAATTGAATTTTCACAAGATGAAGATTTTCAAACATTTTTTTCAGCAGTCCAGATTAAATGGAGCTAGAAGTGCAATGCGACATGAGCTTACAGATTTTTTCTTAGTACCAACATCACATTCCCCCCTTTTAGTAAAATCATGACTGTCCTATGTTAGTAGTGGTCTTCTTTTTATCTGCAGGAAGAGCTGTAAACTGAAAGCGCCATGTAATGCTCCATCAACGAAAGATGTGAAATTTGATTTTAACAAAACTAATTTGTCCCTCCAAAGTCATTATTCATATGAAATATTATTAGAAACAGTTCAGCATTCTCTGAGAAGACTCCAAACACCCTATTTATGAGGGACGAAGAGTAATCAGTACAACCCACCCAGACTCTCAGCCAGGTGAGCTAAAAAAATCAATTGGGTAATGAGGGCCATTCCAATTCTGTGTGTTGAAAAATGAAAGAGGTTTTGCTGATGTTGTGTACTTGATGTTTTGCTGTGCCACTGCTTAAAACCATTATCCGAGGCTTTATGGACAAGAAACAAGAGGCTCTCAAGAGCCTGTAATTTCTCACCTGGCAGAACTTCATATCCCTCAGTTATTCTAATCAAAATCAAACAATGCAGATGGCTGCTATGCTACTTCATCTGCGCGAAACAGATTGATGACTGTTTTCAAAGGACTTTCCATACATTATTTGTGGAAAGTTTGGTTCAGACTGGCCAAGTAGTTTCCAATAAGAAGATAAAAATGTGATTTCCCATAGCGTGTTCCATGGTAACTAAAAGCTGCAATTGCGGCCATGTTTGCAACATGATCAACATTACATGAGGATCATTGGTAGAAGGGGTCACAGTCATCAATTATGTGAATTTTCAAAACATTTGGCCTTGCAGTTTCAAAGGAGAAGATTTTTGAAAATCGACAAATCAGAATCAAAGAAAGCCAAGTTTTTCATCTAACATGAACAAAATAAGGAACAGTTGTAGAGAGAACATCTCATAGACCACTCCTACTAAGTTTGGTTCACATTGGCTCAGCAGTTCCAGAGAAGATGAAAATGTGATTTCCCAGAGGGTTTCTGTAGTAACTATAATCCACAATTGCAGCCATGTTTGCAACCCGATCAACATTAAATGAGGATCGTTGGTAGAGGGAGTCCCAGTCATCAATCACGTGAAGTTTCAAAACATTTTGGCCTTGTAGTTTCAGAGGAAAAGCTATTTGAAAATCCACCAACCAGAATCAAAGAAAGCCTCTAGCGGCCATGCTTTTCAACCAACGGGAACAAAATGAGGATCAGTTGTCGAGGACCTTCTATAGACCATTACTGCCAAGTTTGGTTCACATCAGCTCAGCAGTTCCAAAGAAAATGAAAATGTGAAAAGTTTGCGGATGACAGTGAGCTAAAAAGAGTAATGTTACAGCATTTCAATAGCTCTCTTCTGCAATACCATGTATTGCATATGCTGCTCATTGGAGTGGTGGCATTTCTCAAAGGCAATGAATTTGCAAAACAAAGTTTTTTTCATGAACAATATGCAAGATAGTGAGTATCTAAAACACCCAAGATGTTTGCCAGACTAACTAACTTGGTTAAACTACGCTTGCATACCCATTTATATGAGCGATACAAAAATTATTCAATTCCTCTGCAACCATGCTGAGTATGATGTAATTAAAACTAGAGGGAACTGTTTTAGTGAACTAAAACACATGACTCCCCTTCGATTAGTTCCATGCTTCCAACTTATGACAAACAAAGATCAATCTAAAGATCAAATGTCAAGATCATGGAAGTTCAAGACAGAATGTGACAGATCAGCCTAGCAGTTGCATTCAAAGCCAAATATCATAAACCTAGCTGAACAATTCAATAATTTGACCTTGATGCCAAAGGTCAAGGTCATATGTAGGTCATGATGGTACATGACACATTGTCTTTTGGTGATACACTCACATGCCAAAAATTATATGCCAAGGTCAAGATTAAAAAAAAAAGTAAAAAATGTGACCTTGAGGTCAAGGTCATATGTGGATCATGATGGTATGTGACACATCGTCTCATGGTGATACATCCACATGCCTAATATCATAAACTGAGGTGAAAAGGTAAAAAAGTTCTGGCTTGGACAAGCTTACTTGTCAAAGGTCAGTGTCATATATGGGTCATGAAGGTACGCAACACATCATCTTATGGTGATACACTTGCATGTCAAATATCATAAGCCAAGGTTAAAAGGTAAATAAGTTCTTGCCCAGACAAGCTTACTTGCCAAAAAATCAGTAATTTGACCTTGAGGTCAAAGGTCAATGTCATATGTGGGTCATGATGGTACATCATCTCATGGTGATACACCCACATGCTAAATATCATCAGCCTAGGTCAAAAGATAAAAAAGTTCTGGCCTGGACATGAGAAGAATTCAGGGTAAAACAAAATGTCTCCCTTCGGGGACAGTTTTCTAAGTCTAGAAAAGGGCATAACTGTGTTAAGTATGTGTGGATGAAACCTGTAATATATGGATATCCTTTCCCCAATATTGGTTTGTCACCATAACAAAGGACATCAAAATCTGACAACCAATACTCAAATTATAATGGAAAACATTCGAAGGTACGAGTTTTTGTAAGTATAACAAGGGACATAACTCTGGTATGTGTGTGAGGATGAAACCCACACTATGTGGATATTCTTTCCCCATACTCTACCACATCACATAAAAATCTGACAGCCAATGCTTGAGTTATAATTTTTTTCCAAGTCTGACAAGGGTCATAACTTTGATACCGATGCATGGACTTCACCTGCAATGTGAGGATATCCTCCCCCCCCCCCCCCCCCCCCTCATGTTGGTCTGTCACCGTACTAGTTGAAATGCAAAATGATCATACAGTTTTCTAAGGCTAACAAAGGCCATAACTTTGATAAGAATGTTTGGACAAAACTCACAACACATGGAATGAAGAAGGGACTGAACTGAATAGAAAGATACGGTAATGCGAAGTCATTCACTCAAGTTTCTACAGAAAAGACATCACACCAAAGCTACATATGAAATCTGAAAAAATCGGGTGAGAGGTGAGGACTGTTGGGGATACTAATGGAATTGTTGACAATTTATATGTGAAATCCAAGATGGCCGGTGGTGGCCATCTTTTTCAATGGAATGTAGAAAAATTTGATAACTCCCATCTAGACATCATACCAAAGTTACATATAAAATTTGAAAAAGATTGGGTGAGAGGTACCGCCTGTAGGGTCTGCTAGTGGAATTGTTGACAATTTATATGCCAAATCCAAGATGGCCACTCCCAGCCATGTTTTTCAACAAAATTCAGAAAAATTTGATAACTCCCATCTAGACATCACACCAAAGCTACACATGAAATTTAAAAAAAGATGGGGTGAGGGATGTGGCTTGTAGGGTATACTAATGGGATTATTAACAATTTATATGCTAAATCCAAGATGGCCACCAGTGGCCATGTTTTTCAATAACATTCAGAAAAATTTGATAGCTCTCATCTAGACATCCCACCAAAACAACAAAGGAAATTTGAAAAAGATTGGGTGAGAGATGCAGCTTGCAGGGTGTGCTAATAGAACTGTTGACAATTCATATGCCAAATCCAAGATGGCTGCTGGTGGCCATATTTTATAACGAAATTCAGAATGAAAGTGTCAATGACACTGTAGCTTAACTTGTGTGTTGTATTTGATGAAAAGGATAATGTTCAATGTTTATGAAAGGATTATGAAATAAGACAAGAATTGTGATAATTGGAAATATGTTCATTTCTGGTCCCTGTATGCTATGTTTTTGATAAAAATAATATGAGGTGTACGCTGTACTAAAGAGCTGATGGGTGGGTTAATGTGACCTCACAGTTAATGTATGTGGCCCTGACAGTTAACGTATATTAACGAAAGTTACCAAGTTACAGTGAAATTATTCCAAAACGAGTCATCCTATCAAGTTACATTGAAATCCCTTCATAAATATGGCCTGTAGACTGTGCTAAAGGTTTTTGGGCTTCAGGCCCCTGTAGCCGTCAGTTTCCCAATTGCGTCCAAAGGGGACGTTCTCATCTAGACATTATATGAAGTCAACCTACCAAGTTACAATGAAATCCCTTCATAAATATGACTTGTAGACTGTGCTAAAGGTTTTTGGGCTTTGGGCTCGGGCAGCCATCATGGTTGAATGATCGCAACCAGAAGGGGACATTCTCATCTGGGCATCATCTGGAGTGATCCTACAAAGTTACAATGAAATTCCTTCATAAATATGACCTGTAGACTGTGCTCAAGGTTTTTGGGCTTTGGGCCCCTGAAGCTGTCACAGTTCACCAATCACGACCTAAAGGGGATGTCATCATCTAGGCATTATATGGAGTCAAACTAACAGGTTACAATGAAATCCTTCCATGAATATGACCTATAGACTATGCTGAAGGTTTTGGGGTCTTGGGCTCGAGCAGCCATCAAGGCTGAATGATCGCGACCCAAAGGGGACGTTCTCATCCTGACATTATTTGGAGTCATCCTACCAAGCTACAATGAAATCCCTTCATAATTATGACCTGTAGAATGTTCTAAAGGTTTTCGGGCTTCGGGCCCCTGTAGCCGTCACAGTTGCCCAATCGTGTCCAAAAGAGGACGTTCTCATCTAGACATTGTATGAAGTCAAACCTACCAAGTTACAATGAAATCCCTTCATGAATATGACCTGTAGACTGTGCTAAAGGTTTTCGGGCTTCGGGCAGCCCTCCTGGTTGAATGATCGCAACCAAAGGGGACAATCTCATCTGGGCATCATCTGGAGTGATCCTATGAAGTTACAATGAAATCCCTTCATAAATATGACCTGTAGACTGTGCTCAAGGTTTCGGGCTTAGGGCACCTGTAGCCATCACAGTTGACCAATCGCGACCAAAAGGGGATGTCATCATCTAGGCATTATATGGAGTCAACCTAACAGGTTACAATGAAATCCTTCCATAAATAGGACCTTTTGCCTATGCTAAAGGTTTTTGGGCTCGGGCATCCATCAAGGATGAATGATCGCGATCAAAATGGGACTTTGTTATGTAGACATTATTTGGAGTCATCCTACCAAGTTACAATGAAATCCCTTCATAAATATGACCTGTAGACTGTGCTAAAGGTTTTTGGGCTCCGGGCCCCTGTAGCAGTCACAGTTGCCCAATCATGTCCAAAAGGGGACCTTCTCATCCAGACAATACATGAAGTCTACCCACCAAGTTACAATGAAATTCCTCAATAAATATGACCTGTAGACTGTGCTAAAGGTTTTCGGGTTTTGGGCTTGGGCAGTCGTCACAGTTGGCAGATCACGCCCAAATGGGGAAATTCTCATCTAGAGATCATAAGGAGTCATCCTAAAAAGTTACAATGAAATCCCACCATATTAAACATGACCTGCAGACTGTGCTATAAGGTTTTGGGTTTTGGGCTTGGGCAGCCATCATGGTTGATAGATCATGCCCAAAAGGGGACGTTCTCATCTAGGCATTATACAGAGGCATCCTACCATGTTACAATGAAATCCCATAATAAATACGACTTGTAGATTGTGCTATTGGTTTTCGGGTTTTGGGCTCGGGCAGCCAAACCGGTTGCCCGATCGCGACCAAAAGGGGACGTTCTCATCTAGACATGACCCCAAACCTGCATATGAAATTTTGTGACGATCAGACAAGAACTGCGGAGCGTAGCCCGTGCTAAAGGAAAATGTGAACAGACTCACAGACTTACAGACTTCCGCACGCGTGATGGCAATAGCTTATCTTGACTATGTCAAGTTAAGCTAAAAACTCATTTCCGGATTTCGGTCCAAAAATTTCTAAGTCTGGACCAGGACCCCAAATTTTCAGTTTAAATATGAACCCAGGGACTTGGCTTGAACAAACTTGAATCTCACCCCTCTAAGGATGCTGCATACCAAATATCAAAAGATTCTTATTGGTAGATCTGAGGAAGAAGATTTTTAAAGAATATTCCTCATACTGCACTAATTTAAACATTTGGGCTCCCATAGAGAGCCCAAATATGGACCCAGAGAATTGATTTCAATAAACACGTGAAACAATCTTCCAAAGATGTTATATGTGAAATTTGAAAGCTTTTGGAGCAGTGGTTAAAATTAAGTACTTATGACCCAATAAGCCCTAATATCAAATTTGGTTCAAATCTGCCTCTCGGTTTGGAAAATAGAAATTTTGGGAGGGGCAAAAATTCTTGCCCCTCCCATAACGACAGCAAATATAGCCCCACAATCTTCTCTTGAACAAATCTGAGTGTACACCTCAAAAGGAAGCCGCACACACTGACCCCCCCCCCCCCTCCCTCCCCCCCCCCCCCCCCCCCCCCCCCCCCCCCACCTATGAATGCTGCATACTGAATATTAAAAGATTCTGATGATTGGTTCTGGAGAAAAGATTTTTTAAAATTTTTGCAAATATGCTGACTCAGCATTTTTTTGATGCCCATTACAGAACACCCTAACATAACCGATGGATACTTCATACCAAATAACGGCTCTCTGTTCCGTGTGGTTTGGGAAATATGGGCGTTTGAAAATATTTCTATTTTTAGCTCCCAGGGTTCCCATGGGGATGCAGGTATTTTATTGTTTGCATGAGTCAAGTACTTATGACCCAATAATACCACATACCAAATTTGGTTCAAACCGGATCATCGGTTCAGAAAATAGAATTTTTGGGTGGGGGCCAAAAATCTTACCCCTCCCGTTACAAAGCCAAATATTGCTTCACGTACTTCATTTGAACAAATCTGATTCTTCACCTCAAAAGGAAGCTCCATAGCAAATATCAAGTCATTGTACACACTGATTCATGAGAAGATTTTAAAAATATTTTGAAGCATTTTTCCTCCCGATAGGGCTGGGCATGTTGAGTTGAACAAAAATGCAATGCCCGTTCGGGACCATCACTCACACAAACTTTCGCTTGACTTTGTCAAGATGAGCTAAAAATAGGCCGATGAAATCGTCAGATGTGTACCCATACACGCAACTAGTAGAAAGCTGTATGACGGAGGGCCACCACGGATGCCGACATTATGTACACCATACATGGTATGGGTAAAAAAACTATACAGCAAAGCACATCAGTAACCTGAATACATATATAAAGTAACCTGATAATCGGATTAATATTTTTGGAGTTATCGCATGCAAAAGAAATGGATTGGAGGAGTTTTCAATTTGAAGGTTAATATCACAGGATCAAATTATCAGATTTACACCAAAAACTATACAGCTTGGCACATCAGTAACCTGAACACAAATATAAAGTAACTTGACAATCCAAGCAATATTTTTCAAGTTATCGAAAGCCAAAGAAATGGATACGGATGCCGGACGGACAGATGGACGGACAAAGGATGGACGAACGACGGATGGCCACCCCGGATGCCGGCATTATGTGTACCATACATAGTATGGGTACACATAAAAATGACCCATTTCTGTTTAAATATATATAAGGTAGGCTATGAATTTTTAAAAAAATTTTATGAAATTAAATCTTTGAAAGTTAGTATTTAATTAAATAAACTCTGGCACTAGGACATTTAGGCTGTGTCTGACCTGAGACATTCAAAGAGACATCAGCCCAAAGTTGTACGAACTGCTTTGTGACGTTGTGTATATTCCTTTTGATGAATTGGGCTTGAAAAAATGATTTAAAAAAAGGGAGTTTAGAGACTGAATTATCACGTAGTTTGAATACCGATACACTGAAACACTTAACACTGATCATCTGACATCAACAGTTGTATTAAAATCATTGGCATTTGTCTGGTGGGGCTTTCTTCTTATCAGTTCATCACTAATTGGCACTTGTGCTGCCTGCTTTAGAGACCTCAAACCACAACTGTTAGTTATTGGGTCTTATTATATCAGAATAAAACCCTGAATTTAGCACTGTAAGGAAGCAGTGCTCAACTTAACAGGAATAGGAATTCCCTAGAAGCATGGATCCATTTAATAATTATCGTATACTTACCATATGATATATCTACAGATGAAAATTGTGACTCTTTTTGCCTTGCCTCATCTTGTGACTTGGATTGGGCTTTTGCAATCACAGCTTGAGCTCTCATAGCATCATCTTCTAAGGACTTCATCCTATACAAACAAGAAAATCTTCATATCACATCTTTCCAAAAAATTAGAAATTACACATCATCAAAACTGATTATTAAGCAATGCAAAAGATGATGTCAGTTGGCTGTAGGGTAAAAATCAGACTAACAGTTGTGACTTTCTCATGAATATATATATTATTGAAAGAAGGTATTAAAAATAAGTAAAAAAGAATAGACAATTTTTATAAAACAAAGATATACAAAGTATTCAAATTTCAAATGCATGATTGTGTAAATGACAAATGATGTGTTAACTGTTCACCCAATGAGACAGCCATATACAGCAAGCACTAATAACAAAAATCACACTTCAAATTTATTTTTCAATTCTTGCATGAGAAGATAGCTTTTGACCACTCACTGAACTCAACCAAATGAAGGGTCATAAGTTATGTCTAGGAAGCAAAAAATGAAACTTTTCAGTTAATCAAGTCATTCTTTTGCATGTCTCATCCTCTAGTTGTGTTAGTACAGCGTTAACAATGTCTATACTTTGACAGCAAAACTACTTAATAATCTGTCTCCTAGTTAAAAACTATCATCATGGCTGTGCTGAAAAGTGACACGATTCTTCTATATACAATCCACTACACAAAGATATAAGTTAACAGTTAACGGTCCCTGTTAAGTGAATATATTTTTCAAGCACTCAACCATTTACTACATATTCAATAGAATTTGACCTTCTAATTGAAAACAAAATATAGATGACAGCCTCAATAATTGAATAAAAAAATCCATCCATCCATCATTCTTAACTGGAAGTGTTAAATTATTTTTGGCTGTCAAAGTTTGTTCACATGTCTTTTTGCCTCATTACAATTTATGGGAGAGTGCCTATGGGAACTCAGATGTGTACCCATACACGCAACTAGTAGAAAGCTGTGTGACTGAGGGCCACCACAGATGCCGACATTATGTACAACATACATGGTATGGGTACATATAGAAATGGATTGGAGGAGTGTCTAATTTGATGGATAAAGGGTTAATATCTCTGGATCAAATTATCAAATTTACATCAAAAACTATACAGCTCGGCACATCAGTAACCTGAATACATATATGAAGTAACATGACAAACGGATTGATATTTTTTGAGTTATCTCATGCCAAAGGGATTGGAGAAATTTTCAATTTGAAGGATAAAGGGTTAATATCTCAGGATCAAAATAACAGATTTACACCAAAAACTATACAGCTCGGTACATCAGTAACCTGAACACAAATATAAAGTAACTTGACAATCCAAGCAATATTTTTCAAGTTATCGAATGCCAAAGGGATTGGAGGAATTTTCAATTTGAAGGATAAAGGGTTAATATCTCAGGATCAAATTATCAGATTTACACCAAAAACTATACAGCTCGGCACATCAGTAACCTGAACACAAATATAAAGTAACTTGACAATCCAAGCAATATTTTTCAAGCTATAACTCATGCCAAAGGGTTTGGAGAAATTTTCAATTTGAAAGATAAAGGGTTAATATCTCAGGATCAAATTATCAGATTTACACCAAAAACTGTACAGCTCGGTACATCAGTGACCTGAACACAAATATAAAGTAACTTGACAATCCAAGCAACATTTTTCAAGTTATCGAATGCCAAAGGGATTGGAGGAATTTTCAATTTGAAGGCGAAAGGGTTAATATCTCAGGATCAAATTTACACCAAAAACTATACAGCTCGACACATCAGTAACCTGAACACAAATATAAAGTAACTAGACAATCCAAGCAATATTTTTCAAGCTATATCAAATGCCAAAGGGTTTGGATAAAGGGTTAATATCTCAGGATCAAATTATCAGATTTACACCAAAAACTATACAGCTCGGTACATCAGTAACCTGAACACAAATATAAAGTAACTTGACAATCCAAGCAATATTTTTCAAGCTATCGAATGCCAAAGGGATTGGAGGAATTTTCAATTTGAAGGATAAAGGGTTAATATCTCAGGATTAAATTATCAGATTTATACCAAAAACTATACAGCTCGGCATATCAGTAACCTGAACACAAATATAAAGTAACTAGACAATCCAAGCAATATTTTTCAAGTTATCGAATGCCAAAGGGATTGGAGGAATTTTCAATTTGAAGGCGAAAAGGTTAATATCTCAGGATCAAATTTACACCCAAAACTATACAGCTCGGCACATCAGTAACCTGAACACAAATGTAAAGTAACTTGACAATCCAAGCAATATTTTTCAAGTTATCGAATGCCAAAGAAATGGATACTGACGCCGGATGGACAGACAGACAGACAGATGGACATATGGATGGACAGACGGATGCCGGACGGCCACCCCGGATGCCGGCATTATGTGTACCATACATAGTATGGGTACACATAAAGAGTCCAGTGAAATTTATGAATCAAGGATAGTCAATTAGGTCTAAGACAAAGTCCATACATAATTTACTGAATGTGTTTTGTTTATTTCACTACAAACTGGGCACAAGTTGAATAGGATCTTAAATGAGTCCCCCTGTTTTAGGTAAACTTTATGAATTGAGTGCTGTAAAAAGACATGGGGCAAATTCCAAACCAAATTGTGTTTGGTTTCTTTCTGGCAGCTTAACACTTTCAACAGCCAGGATCACATTGTGTCAGGCAGTTTTATAGATGAAGCCAGTGTACAGATAGAGAGCCACCGAGCAATGGCGAGCAACGATCTTGACTCTCCAATTTATTTTGTCTATACAAGCCAAGTTAGCAGTGGTTGAAGGCAAGTGCACCATCGGCATACAGTACACCTTAGCACTTAACACCATGGTTCCCTCACATGGACAATCAGGATTAAATGTCTAGGCTAAGGACACAACTCAGTTATCACTGGTCAGGACTGAATCATTGACCTCACAATTTAACTACTTGCACCCTGCTCATGGATATTCCTGCCAAGAACAGGAAATCTATTGCCATTCTAATAAGTAAAATTTGAGGATATTTAATGAAATTTATCCCTATTAATTGTACAGACTCATTGACCAATGATTTCTTAAGTCACATTTTAAAAATACTCAGCGGGTTAAGAGTTGAAGGCCAATGCTCTAACCACCGACACACTGCACTCCCTGTTTGGTAAATTTCATTATAAACTGGAGATGAATTGGAAGATGCCATTGATAACTTGACTGAAAATCCATTAAAAGATGCTTTTCTCTCTGCAAACTGGTGTCAAAATATTGAAATATCAAGCAGCATATTTGTCCCATAATGTAAATAGGAATTTAACCAATTCAGTCGTGTTCAATCTCAAGAAGCTCTGTCAAACAAGATTGGTTCATTAAATTACCAGTTAGACTAAAGGAAAAATTTGAAGCTTGAAATTTTCATGTTTCGACATGAGTGTGAAGAGGGTTGAATAGACCCAGTCACAAGTAATGCTTCCTATAGGGCCTTAAATTACGTTGTTGAAACACTTGATAAAGCAACTCAAAGAATAGTGCAAAATGGCAGAGATATTTTGAAGCATTTAATAACAGATTATTACTGAAACAATGATTCAAAACCCAAAAGCCATATTGTCAATTGTGAATTCATAACAATATGCAGAGACAACCAGAATGTTAATGAATGACCATGCTTCACTGGTTTCTAAGATGTGAGATTAATGGTCAGAAAAAATGAAAGTGTCAATGACACTGTAGCTTAACTTGTGTGTTGTGTTTGATGAAAAGGATAATGTTCAATGTTTATGAAAGGATTATGAAATAAGACAAGAATTGTGATAAGTGGGAATATGTTCATTTCTGTTCCCTGTATGCTATGTTTATGATAAAAATAATATGAGGTGTACATTGTACTAAAGAGCTGAGGGGTGGGTTAATATGACCTCACAGTTAATGTATGTGGCCCTCACAGTTAACGTATATCAACAAAAGTTACCAAGTTACAGTGAAATTAATCCAAAATGAGTCATCCTATCAAGTTACATTAAGATCCCTTCATAAATATGGCCTGTGGACTGTGCTAAAGGTTTTCGGGCTTCGGGCCCCTGTAGCCGTCAGTTTCCCAATTGCGTCCAAAGGGGACGTTCTCATCTAGACATTATATGAAGTCAACCTACCAAGTTACAATGAAATCCCTTAATAAATATGATCTGTAGACTGTGCTAAAGGTTTTTGGGCTTTGGGCTCTGGCAGCCATCATGGTTGAATGATCGCAACCAAAAGGGGACATTCTCATCTGGTCCTCATCTGGAGTGATCCTACAAAGTTACTATGAAATCCCTTCATAAATATGACCTGTAGACTGTGCTCAAGGTTTTTGGGCTTCGGGCCCCTGAAGCCATCACAGTTGACCAATCACAACCAAAAGGGGATGTCATCATCTAGGCATTATATGGAGTCAAACTTACGGGTTACAACGAAGTCCTTCCATAAATAGGCTTTGGGCACCTTTAGCCGTCAAAGTTGCCCAATCATGTCCAAAATGGGATGTTCTCATCTAGACATTATATGAAGTCAACCTACCAAGTTACAATGAAATCCCTTCATAAATATGACCTGTAGACTGTGCTTAAGGTTTTCGGGCTTTGGGCTCGGGCAGCCATCATGGTTGAATGATCGCAACCAAAGGGGACAATCTCATCTGGGCATCATCTGGAGTGATCCTACCAAGTTACAATGAAATCCCTTCATAAATATGACCTGTAGACTGTGCTCAAGGTTTTTGGGCTTCGGGCACTTGTAGCCATCACAGCTGACCGATCATGACCAAAAGGGGATGTCATCATCTAGGCATTATATGGAGTCAACCTAATAGGTTACAATGAAATCCTTCCATAAATATGACCTTTTACCTATGCTAAAGGTTTTTGGGCTCGGGCACCCATCAAGGCTGAATGATCGCGATCAAAATGGGACGTTCTCATCTAGACATTATTTGGAGTCATCCTACCAAGTTACAATGAAATCCCCTCATAAATATGACCTGTAGACTGTGCTAAAGGTTTTCGGGCTTCGGGCACCTTTAGCCGTCACAGTTGCCCAATCATGTCCAAAAGCGGACGTTCTCATCTAGACATTATATGAAGTTAACCTACCAAGTTACAATGAAATCCCTTCATAAATATGACCTGTAGACTGTGCTAAAGGTTTTCGGGCTTCGGGCTCGGGCAGCCATCATGGCTGAATGATCGCAACCATAGGGGACAATCTCATCTGGGCATCATCTGGAGTGATCCTAAGAAGTTACAATGAAATCCCTTCATAAATATGACCTGTAGACTGTGCTCAAGGTTTTCGGGCTTCGGGCACTTGTAGCCATCACAACTGACCAATCATGACCAAAAGGGGATGTCATCATCTAGGCATTATATGGAGTCAACCTAACAGGTCACAATGAAATCCTTCCATAAATATGACCTTTTGCCTATGCTAAAGGTTTTTGGGCTCGGGCACCCATCAAGGCTGCATGCTCGCGATCAAAATGGGACGTTCTCATCTAGACATTATTTGGAGTCATCCTACCAAGGTACAATGAAATTCCTTCATAAATATGACCTCTAGACTGTGCTAAAGGTTTTCGGGCTTTGGGCCCCTGTAGCCATCACAGTTGCCCAATCACGTCCAAAAGGGGACTTTCTCATCTAGACATTGTATGAAGTCAACCCACCAAGTTACAATGAAATTCCTCAATAAATATGACCTGTAGACTGTGCTAAAGGTTTTCGGGTTTTGGGCTCGGGAAGTCGTCATGGTTGGCAGATCATGCACAAATGGGGAAATTCTCATCTAGACATCATAAGGAATCATCCTACCAAGTTACAATGAAATCCCTCCACATTAAACATGACCTGCAGACTGTGCTAAAAGTTTTTGGGTTTCGGGCTTGGGCAGCCATCACTGTTGATAGATCATGCCCAAAAGGGGACGTTCTCATCTAGGCATTATACAGAGGCATCCTACCAAGTTACAATGAAATCCCTTCATAAATACGACCTGTAGACTGTGCTAATGGTTTTCGGGCTCAGGCAGCCATACCGGTTGCCCGATCGTGACCAAAAGGGGACGTTCTCATCTAGACATGACCCCCAAACCTGCATATGAAATTTCGTGACGATCAAACAAGAACTGCGGGGTGTAGCCCGTGCTAAAGGAAAATGTGAACAGACGTCACAGACTAACAGACTTCCGCACGCGTGATGGCAATAGCTTATCTCGACTATGTCAAGTTAAGCTAAAAAGGTTTGGTTATTTGATAAAATTGGTTTTTTGCAATACTTTGAACCAATAGAACTGTCTTAGATATTGCAACAAAATTATTCACTAATTAATGATGGTAGAACAAGTTCAGTAAAGATATACAGATCTGTAATAACCAGTCAACCAGTGATTTAACAATGAGACAGTTGAGCAAAAAACATTAGATTCTTATAAAATGAGTTTGTTAAAAAGCTGTTAGAATAGTTTCCCAAATATCCATGATTTTTAGCCTCGGTATGCACCAATTACAATTTTGTGTTTAGTGCTATTCTAAGGTCATTGCAACATTGCATTCAAATGGTACACATGAACCATGCTGATTGTTTCTGCATGAGTTCTGGCACTCTACTGAAACAGTCAAAACTTTGACCACTTGATATTTATAATGAAAGTGACAATGACACTGTAGCTTAACTTGTCTGCGTGTTGTGTTTGATGAAAAGGATAATGTTCAATGTTTATGAAAGGATTATGAAATAAGTTAAGAATTGTGATAATTGGGAATATGTTAATTTCTGTTCCCTGTGTGCTAAGTTTTCAATAAAAATAATATGAGGTGTAGACTGTACTAAAGAATTGAGGGGCAGATTAATGTGGCCCTCACAGTTAATGTATGTCAACGAAAGTTACCAAGTTACAGTGAAATTATTCCAAAACGAGTCAGCCTATCAAGTTACAACGAAATCCCTTCATAAATATGGCCTGTAGACTGTGCTAAAGATTTTCGGGTTTCGGGTCTGTGAAGCCATCCGGGTTGACCGATCGCAACCAAAAGGGTCGTCCTCATCGACATTATGCTGAGTCATCCTACCAAATTACAATGAAATCCCTTCATAAATACTACCTGTAGTCTGTGCTGAAGTTTTGAAGGTTCTGGGCTAGGGCAGCCATCATGGTTGAATGATCGCAACCAAAAGGGGACGTTCTCATTTGGGCATTATCTGCAGTGATTCCACCAAGTTACAATGAAATCCCTTCATAAATATGACCTGTAGACTGTGCTAAAGGTTTTTGGGCTTCAGGCTCCTGTAGCCATCACAGTTGACCACTCATGACCAAAAGAGGACACTATCATCTAGACATTATATGGAGTCAACCTACAAAGTTACAATGAAATCTCTCCATAAATACGACCTATAGACTATGCTAAAGGTTTTCGGGTTTTGGGCTTGGGCAGCCATCAAGGTCGAATGATTGCGACCAAATGGGAAAGTTCTCATCTAGACATTATTTGGAGTCATCCTACCAAGTTACAATGAAATCCCTTCATAAATATGACCTGAGCTAAAGGTTTTTGGGCTTCGGGCCTCTGTAGCCGTAACCAATCGCGACCAAAAGGGGATGTTCTTGTCTAGACATTAAATGAAGTCAACCTACCAAGTTACAATGAAATCCCTCCATAAATACGACCTGCAGACTGTGCTAAATGTTTTGGGGTTTTGGGCTTGGGCAGTCATCACAGTTGATAGATCGCGACCAAATGGGAAAGTTCTCATCTTGACATCATACAGAGTCATCCTACCTAGTTACAATGAAATCCCTCCATATTAAATATGACCTGCAGACTGTGCAAAAAGTTTTTGGATTTTGGGCTTGGGCAGCCATCATGGTTGACAGATCATGACCAAAAGGGGACGTTCTCATCTAGATATTATACAGAGGCATCCTACGAAGTTACAATGAAATCCCTTCATAGATACGACCTGTAGACTGTGCTAAAGGTTTTTGGATTTTGGGCTTGGGCAGCCATCATGGTTGACTGATCGTGACCAAAGGGGACATTCTCATCTAGACGTGACCCCAAACCTGCATATGAAATTTCGTGACGATCAGACAAGAACTACGGGGTGTAGTGTGTGCTAAAGGAAAATGTGAAAAGACTAACAGACTTTTGCATGCGTGATGGCAATAGCTTATCTTGACTTTGTCAAGTTAAGCTAAAAATGTAGGAAAGTGCAGAGCATTTTTTTTCAGTTGTGCAAATTTGGACACCACTCACCACCACCCCATAAATCACTATCAATCAACATGTCATAAATCAATCAACATGTCATAAAGAAGCAGTCCAGTATAAAGTTATCTGCCTGCTGTGGTGATCATCATAACTTTTTGGAATAATCACAAACAACCTTTTTCTCCTTTCAGCAAGAGAAATACTTCAGTCCCAAGTTTACCATTTAAAGAATGTTCAACATTTTTCACATTGTCTATTGGAGTTGAATGACCTTTTCACCAGCCACACGACATTTTGCAAAACTATGAGTGACAGAAGCTTGAGTAATGGGCAAGAACTTCTGAATAGCGGCTAGTTGTTGTCTGAGTTAAAAACATACTACCAAGGAAAAGGTAGAGCTTAAGCTATAGTTACACAAGTTGTTGTTGTTGTCAAGTTGTTGTCTGAGTTACCATCATACTACCAAGGAAAAAGAAGAGCTTAAGCTATAGTTACACTGGTTGAGGCCTTATGTACCATTAATATACCGTATGTATTAGTAGTGTAACCAATCTACCATAAGCAAGGAGGGTGAAGTCTGCAGGTCTAAAAAAAAGAACTTAGTTGTAAATTCAGCTTTTGTGTAGAAGAAAAAAGTGAAAGTGCTTTACAAACTGACTTTGGTGTTTGTTTGTTGATAAGCTGATGATAACCATGCAATCACAGACAAGTGTGACAACAAACAACATCATAATAAAAATACACACACAAATCAAAGAAAAATGTTATGCAACAACAATGAATGATGAGATGCAAGATGATAAAAATTTATTCATAAGTATACAAAACACAGGTTAATTGGGTTTTTTTTATTTTAAGGTATTGACTATCACCACTTTGTCTTCAAATGTGATTCTCTATTTACACAAAACCAACCTGCTCTATTCATACCAGCCAGCACTATTCACAAAAAATCGTCATTCAGAATTTATTATTTTTTCAATTTTGGCCTCAAAAAATACAGCTTAGGAAAAAGGCAAAATAGTTTGGTTCTTGGGAAATTAGCTTGAAGTCATGACTTTAAAAACTCGAAATATCACCGGAACGGTAGAAAAAGGTGCATAAATATAACTGAATGACAATGTATTTCATATTTATTATATTAATTGGTTGAGTGCTTAAAGCATAGATTTTTGCTCTTTTCTGAAGTGCATGCCCCGGAATTTAGAGGCTTCATATTCTGAGAAAGTACTTCATATTATCTGTGAAGTGAATGTATTTTTGGCTGTATGGATTTGCCTTGTTACAATTTATTGGAGAGTGCATGTAGGCAGTTTCCCATAAATGTCAACGGGGGCAAAAACATGAACAAGTGTTTCGACCCCCCCAAAAAAAACAAAACAAAAAAAACAAAACAAGAGTCCCCTAGGGGCCTTAATTGCTCACCTGATAAAGTGGTTGAAAGAAGTATTTTGGGCCACATTCAGTTACTCATGGTTCATCAACCCCAGAGGAATGAAGTTATGAAATTATTCATAACTCTGGTGTCCATATCAGATGATTATCATCATAGGTCTTCCTGACTGCTCCCAATTCTATCAACTGTAGACAAGCACTGACAAACTTCCAAGAGGCTGTCATGTCACTGCAGTTTGAAAGGCAAATTTTATGGAAAAAAAACTAAGGAATGGATTTGAACAAACTTGAATCTACCCCCCCCCCCCCTGCCCCCTGCCCACACACACCTTCCCTGAGAGCCCAAATATGAAGCCAGGGACTCGAATTGAACAAACTTGAATCCACCCCGCCTAGAGATGTTGTATACCAAATATGAAAGGATTCTGACTGGTGGATCTGAAGAAGATTTTTCCAATGTAAGTATGCTGCATATCAAATATCAAAATATTCTGACTAGTAGATCTGAAAAAGATTTTTAAAAATATTCCTCATAATGAACTAAGTTAAAGTTTGGGCTTCCATAGAGAGCTCAATGATTTTAACAAATGTAAATCTGAATGAAAGTGTCAATGACACTGTAGCTTAACTTGTCTGTGTGTTGTGTTTGATGAAAAGGATAATGTTCAATGTTTATGAAAGGATTTTGAAATAAGACAAGAATTGTGATAATTGGGAATATGTTAATTTCTGTTCCCTGTATGCTATGTTTTTAATAAAAATAATATAAGGTGTACTAAAGAGCTGAGGGGTTGGTTAATATGACGTCACAGTTCATGTATGTGGCTCTAACAGTTAACAACATATGTCAACGAAAGTTACCAAGTTACAGTGAAATTATTCAAAAATGAGTCATCCTATCAAGTTACATTGAATTCCCTTCATAAATATGGCCTGTAGACTGTGCTAAAGGTTTTCGGGCTTCAGGCCTGTGTAGCCATGACGGTAGACCGTTTGCAACTAAAAGGGGATGTCGTCATCTCGACATTATATGAAGTCAAACCTACCAAGTTACAATGAAATCCCTTCATAAATATGACCTGTAGACTGTGCTAAAGGTTTTCAGGCTTTGGGCCCCTGTAGCCGTCACAGTTGACCGATCATGACCAAACCAGGAGGTTGTCATCTGGACATGACTTCAAACCTGCATATGAAACTTTGTGACGATCGGACAAGAACTATGGGGTGTAGCCTGTGCTAAAGGAAAATGTGAACAGACTGACAGACTTACAGACATCCGCAAGTGTGATGACAATAGCTTATCTTGACTTTGAACAAAATGCATAAAAAATACCCTAAAAAATTTCTGAATTTTGGTACAAAATTTCAGAGTCCGAACTGGATCCAAAATTTTCAGGCTAAATTTTTTTTTTTTGTCGTCTCAAAATGAACAAAATGCATAAAAATCAAAATTTCTCTTTGAATTTTGGTCCAAAAATTTTAAGTCCGAACAAGACCCAAAATTTTCAACTCAGAAACCCGATTTGAACAAACTTCAACCTGCACCTTGAATTGACATATGATAAGGAACATGCACACCAAATTTGATTCAATCTGGTCCAGTAGTTTGTGAGGAGAAGTCGATAATGTAAAGTTCACGACGGACGACAACGGATGGAAAGTGATAAGTTAAGCTTCCTTCGGTGAGCTAAAAATGTATGAAATTTCTTTCTTCAAAACCCCACAAAACAAACGCACACAAAGCAAATCTGTTGACAGATATTTTACTTCTATAAACATTGCCTTTTAACCATTAAAGGCCTATTTCAAACATTTACGACATAAGAACAGGTACCCTCAACATGCAATCAAGAGAAGATCCTGCTGAAAATACACATATTACCTTGGCAGTGGTTTATAGTCTAGTCTTGGCTGCCAAAATGGGCAGCCAAGAATTGACCAGAAGTTACCGTTTGGCTACTGGCAATTTGCAGATGATGGTCTAGGAGGGATTCAAGAAATTTGTCCAGGCCCTTAAAGGTTTAGACTATTTTCATCACACCGGATATCCCGACAACTCGGCCTGCCGGAAGATAAGTTGGCCTTTTTCGTAGTTTCGTGTGCGCGTTAGATACATGTTTGTTTGAAAGTTATTTGACGGAGAAAATGGTGGAAGAGAGTGAAGAAAACGGACGTTCTGAGTCGGTAAGTGTTCATTCTACGTAAATATTTTCATTTTCACCCCTAATTTATTGAGCCAAGGGAATAATCTCTGCGAGAATCTCTGACTGTTCATTTTTTATCCACAAATTTCCGTTTCAACCGGCATATTTGTCCAAAGATAATTAGTAAACCGCCATCAACTAATACTCCCTTCAATGTCTGGCTTCTACGGGACACTTCCATGACCACAAAACGTTTAAAATTTCAATCTTGAATCTTCAATTCTGAATTTTTCATAAGGTGGGTATTGAGGAGAAGGATAAGTCGGCCTGGTTGGAAAATCTTAAATTGGATAGATCAGGCAAACCAATCATTCCTCCCCAGGCCATCTTATCTTTATCAACTGACATATCATTATGAAAAATGCATATTTGTGGGTATTGCTTTCAAACACTGAACGGTTTTCTGGCATGAAAGGGGCGAAAAGATGTTAAATATTGGTAGGAACAGTGATAACTGAAGGTGCGATGAATATTTGTAGCAAAATATGCCAGTTGAAATTGAAATTCGGCGATAAAAATTAGAAAATCAGATTTCAAGTAAAGAGTATTCCACTTCAATGACATTTTGCAACGCAAAAAGGAACAGACATGGAAAATAAACACTTACCGACTCAAAACGCCTGTTTTCCTCCTTCTCTTTTGCTATTTTCTCCATGAAATCGCCTTTGAACAGACATGTATCTAAACACGCGCGAGAATCTGCGTAAAAGGCCGACTTATCTTCTGACAGGTCGAGTTGTCGGGATATCCGGTGTGTTCATGCAAATCTATAGAAATAATATTTCAGCATTTTGGGCATGAATTCGCTGACATCAGCAAATTTGCTGAAATTTCTCATTCCTGCATAATGCCACAAGGAATTTAATCCTGTTTGACAGAACTCATTGAGCTCTGTCAAACAAGAATGAATTGATTATTCTAGTTGCATTATGCGTAAAACTTGCTGCTTGACATTTGGGTATTATGACGAGAGTATGCAGAGGGTCAAGCATGGTACCACAACTTTTCAGTAGAGCCCAAGTATGGGCTACTAGCACTGAACCAAATAACTCTTTATCTAACACGACAAAAAACTAACACATGTAGAACAAATACAACCCAAAAATTGTATTGTTTGCTTAAAAACATGGCTTTTAACACACTATTGGCATGAACTCAAAGAGAATATTTCAATGTGCAGCCATAAGCTATATTTTGGAGGCGAAAAAAATTACAAAAATTTGAATGATGATTTTTGTAAATAATGCTGGACAGATGTAGTGGTAATGACGGATTAACTGATGTACTCCTCAAGTTGAAAATGGACTCTTCAAATCTATGTCAATAAAAGGGCATGGAAGGTACCATTCTGTAATAACAGTGGTAATGGAGAATAAGGAACTATTTATAAAGTTGTACACCTATCTTGGTTACATGAAATGTTCAGCATGAAATATCTGAACACATTTCTGAGATATTCATTTACTAGTGTTTAAGGTAGCTTTCAGCATCTAATGCTATATGCTGACTGAAACATTGGTATGAAGTCAAGTTTAGTCAAATGTTAATACCGGGTCTTATTTTACCAGTAGAGCAGAACTTGTTTACCAGAGCAACCAGACACTGCTCTACTTCCCACGGTTCTCACGGGGGATTTTGGAGATATATACCAACTTTCAGTACACTCATGGTGATTGCATACACTGCCACCTGGGGGTGGACATCTACTTATTCACTTACTTGCTAGATAAGTATAAAATTGAGAACCAACAAGCCAGGTTTGTTGTTTGTTGGTGGTTAATGTCACATATTTATGCACCATGGCTAATCGTGACACAACATGGAGATGAAGTCAAGTTTAGTCAATCGTTGATCAACATGTTGCCCATTTTAGAGGACTTTCACCCCAAGCATTGGTGACTGGGTCCTATTTTACTAGTAAAGCCGAACTGGTTTACCACAGTAAACAAGTGCTGCTTACTTCCCGGGGTTCCCACAGGGAAACAAGCCAGGTACCTCCCACAATTCCGGAAACAAATTCAAGGACTTCCAAGGACCTTTTGACATTCAATGAAAGGATTTTCATGGAGCAGATTGCACCAAATTCAAGGATTTTCAAGGACCATTGATATAGGAATCACAACATTAGGGTACATGTACAGTACAACTGAAGTAACTTGCAGGATAACCACTAGAACTTTTCTCTCACATTTTTCTCCTTGAGTGAAACAAGACACCATCTGCAATGATTTAAAGCACTCAAAGGACGTTTCATTTTTTGTTGGAGCTACAAATTGTTCTTAGAAAGGGTTTAGATTACCGGCTAACTACAAATGTTTTCAATTACTTTTTACGACCTTTGGGATTTCAGGCCCTTTGGTATTTCAGGCCCTGTTTTCAAGGTCTTGAAAATAATTTTTTGAATTAATAGACCTTCAAGGACCCGCAGCAATACTGCAAGCATATCTGCAGTTCATGGACAATTGGCTATTCTCCCCAAACCTGTTCGTTGGGTCTTCATGTTTTATGGGCAATCAAGTTTAAGGGTACAGACTGATGTCCACCCAGTGGATCAAAGCAACCTGTGTATACTGTAATGACAACTAATTCTAGTAAAAGTAGTCAGACAAGTTAGGGCTTGATTTGGGATCGACATTGAAACGGCAGCCACATTTATGTAATTTCGAATCGAGTGACTATGTTTTTTCACAAAGGGACAATGGCAAATAAATATCTTCTATTGCCAAAATCATGCCTCAGAAATGAAAGAATAGTTGCCTGTTGCATTTTCTGTTCAATCAGCATGTCTGTCTTATTATTTATTTATTGGTGTTTAAGGTCACTTTCAGCATCTTGGGCTACATCATGACTGCAAAATAGGTATGAAATCAAGTTTAGTGTCTGCCTTACAGTTTACATTGTTACAACAGTACTTATAAAGTGGAGCGTGGGAATCCCATGAGCTGTTTCCAATTCAATTCACATTCAACAACAAACTTGAACATTCTCTTTGATTTGATTCAGGGATAGAAATTCCAATTTGCAGGGCCCTAATCCAAGTGGAGAGCAAGTTCAGCAGCCAGACTTGTGAATTACAATACAGTAACAATTATATTTATAGCCTCTTAAAATAAATGAAGATAAATAAAATAGGCCTTTAAATTCCTTGGTGATTTTTATTAAAAAATGCTGGAGCCAGTACCATTTCTCTAGAAAAAAAATTAAAATGTACTTTTCGTTGTAGAATTAGTAACCTAAGCACTCCCCAGGTTTTATATTTGGCTATGATCAAGAAAACAATTATTAAAAACTATCATTTATGGAATGAAAGCAAAAGATGATATGTGAAGATGAGAAAAGCTATTTGAATGTGACACTAGTGGAGACAGACCTAGCTTTCCGCCATGCTGCCCGTTTCTCAGCCTGTAAAACTCGTTCCTCAACTGGCGAAATAGGTCGATCAACGCGTTGATTGTCTGTGATCAATCTCTCTTGCAGACGTCGTTCAGCCTTGGCAGTTCTAACAACACCATGAGAGCCTTGTGAACTGTTTGATATGAACAAAAATGTAGTATTTCACAATTTATTTTTTATATTATTCATTATAAGAATTCTTACCACTATATTCGAGAGTATTCAAATGGAGAGAACTGAACTTTCCACAGCTTTATTTCTACAACTCAACAAAAAAAGTGACAGCCTTTTCTTACTCAAGTTTTGTTTATCCTGCATGCTCTTGATAATTTATTTGGTGTTTTAAGTCATTTTAAGCATGTATGGCTATATCTAGCTATGGTAGACAAGTATGAAGTCAAGTTTAGTCAATCTTTCATGCCTGTGAAACACACTTTAATGGACTTGAACCCCAGGCATTGATAAACAGGTCCTAGTTTACCAGTGGAACAGAACTTGTTTACCACAGTAAAGAAGCACTGATCCGCTTCTAAAAGTTCCTATTAGGAGCATCGGCTAGATAAATATGGAAACCTTCATTGTCAGGCAGTTTGTCTTCTTGTCTTGCTGAGAACATCATGTTAATGAGCAGTTAATAAGCTAGACATGTGGTAGTGCCAACTAGCATAATCATAAAACTTAAGCTTCCAAATACTGTTCAGCTCTTAATGATCACATTAAATTTTGTTGTTTATTTCTAAATTACTGAAGCACTATCATCAATGCTTCAATTAATTGTTATTTATTTATTTATTTATTGGTGTTTAAGGTCACATACTTATGCACAATGGCTAATCGTGACCGTGACAGTTTTACGGGTGGAGGAAGCCGGAGTACCCGGAGAGAACCACCGAGCAACGACGAGCAGCTGTCAGCTCTCCAACATCGTAACTCTGAACTCTGCACCGCAGCACAGGCAGGGTTAGATTGGTTGAAGACATGCGCACCAGGGACGTGCAGTACGCCTCAGTACACAGCGTCATCGTGCCCCCATGTAGGCAATCGGGGTGAAGTGTCTTGCCCAAGGACACAACGCGGCTGCCGCAGGTGGGATTCGAACCGAGGACCTCTCGGCTTGCTTCAATTAATTGTTAAAACAGTGGTTACGGAATTGGACTTCAAACCAAAAGGTCCACGGTTCTATCCCCACCAGAGGCAAATGCGTTGTATCCTTGTGCAAGACCTTAATCTTGATTGCCCCTGTGGTGGCACGTTGATGCTGTGTACTAAGGCGTACTGCACATCGATGGTGCACTTGTCTTCAACCAATGCTAACCCTGCTTGTGTGGAGTTAGTATGTTAGAGAGTCTGAGTTATTTGCCATTGCACGGTGGTTCTCTCTGGGTACTCCGGCTTCCTCCACCTGTAAAAATTGTCCAAAACGAGGTCACTCTGGCTGTTGTTAAACCCCAATAAATAAATAAATTAAAAAATAAATAAATAAAAGACATGGAAAAGGATACTAAACTCAAAATGTAGTGATGTTTGCAGCTTGATGACAGAAGATACAGACTCCATGACATTTTAGCATCTAAGAGTTCTAAACATTTAGGTCTGCACTCAGCAAACATTATTTTGGCAGTTTTCTCTTGAGATGAAAGAACAAAATCTTCCATTGATGATTATCTTTTATTTTCTTTAAAAAATCATGGCCTATTAAAAATATTGTCAACAATACATTTTGATAACACAAATTAGATTCTTGTTAAGACCAAAACAATGATTAAGAATTTCACAACCCTTAAGAATTAAAAATAAGGAACTTGATTAGTTTTCATTTTGTGGAATGAGAATGAGATGTAGAAATAAATCATGCAACAATCGAAACCATTATATATTTTGCTCAATCAATTAATTTTGTAACAAAATGATTTTCTTTAAAAATCTATTGAAATATTAGAGTTGGCTATAAACAGATTGAATGAATGTGCCGAGTTTCTCTTCACCTGCCATAGCAATACAGAACAAAAAAAAACCCACATTGTCACAACAATCTATGAAAGTCTAACCAATTGCATTGCTGTAATTATAAAAAAAAAGAAGACACATACATGAATTTATAATCCACATGCAGAGGTAAAACCATTACTTATCTATTGCACTCCCATGCTGTATTTTATTTTAATAATGTAAACAAGTTTTTAGCACATTTATTCTTGAAAGCAACAATCAAAGTATTCATTAAAAACATTGGAAACTAATAATCTTGATTTGGATATTTAGTATCACTTGGCTGAATACGAATTTCATTTTACAATTTATCAGGGTATGCCTATTGACTGTCTCATATTATGATAAACAGCACAATTATTTGTGGATAAATAATACAAGTGTTCCAATGGAACTGCTGCTCTGGGGATGAACGATAACGAATATCATTCCCAATTTCAAATGATTTCCAAATTGAATGCTTCAGTGTAGTTATCAAACTGCAACGATGATAGAAGCTTTGGCCCAGTTAAATCCTGGAAACTGAAAAGGCACTTTACCAGTGGAAAGTATTGCAATTGACCTGAAGTTGGTTAGTTTCTCACATTTTAGTGATTTAATCTAATTATTTACTATAACTTGTTTCACAAGAGTTTTACAAAGCCGGGAAATATAGGAAGTGTCAATATAATTATTCGATTGATCAAAATTATTTATTTATTTATTGCTGTTTTAGGTCACTTTCAACATTTAGTGCCATCATGACTGCAACATAGATATAAAGATATTGAACATTAAATGCAATTAACAGGATTTTTCTATTCTGAAATATTCCATTGAAAGGAATCTGCCAGATTATGTTTGCTGATCAAATGTCACTGTGTCAAGTTAGTGATTCTTTCTATTGAAGCATGCCTCTTGTGGATCACAGGATGGCTTTGACACTGGCCTTGAAACTAAAACAGTTAATAAAGCAATAAGACAGTTCAGACATACTGATCAATAGAAAATAAAATTATGCAAATGCATACCCAACAACATATTGTTAGTTAGAATGTAAGATTTAATAAGCAAAAGCATTCATTGTTTAGTCCAGCATAAATAAACTTTGCATTCCAAGCTTTTAACTGCCTGTATGCCAGAAACAGTATTTTGCACCAACCTATGGGAAAACTTATTTTCTTTCATGGCAAGAATGGAATAACAGAGAAATGATGATATTGGATGTTAAATATGCAAAAAAGGATTTCAAAATTTTGTTGACACTCAAATTGATACAAAATAATAAGATTTTTTTTAACATATTCATATGCCAGTAAACTTAAGTTGGGTCCTTAAATTTTTTTCACATTAAGTAAATTCTGGGGGTTGACTTAAAAATAAATTATTTCAGAATTTGAATCTGAAGGTTACAGATAATTTCAAAAAAAAAAAAAAAGCACAAAGGCAATCGTCAACTTTCCCTCCATAGACCATATGTACCTCTTTGTAACTTTTTGTTAGAAATCCTTTAAAGGAGGATAGTTAATCCAAACTGTGCTTCATTAATAATCTGTTCTCACCATGATGCAATTACCCAATATGGTGCACAGTATTTGACAACAAATACATATATGAAAGAGAGCGGGAAATGTCAAACAAATATACTTCTATATCTAATGTGACAATAGATATGAGAATATCTCTCTTAAATGCAAAAGGCATCATAAGTTTATATTGATTTCATTGTGTGCTTTTGGTATTTCAGTGTTTATATTGCAAGCAGAACATCGCAATGCATACAATAACAAGAGGCCCCAAGGGGCCTTAATTGTTCACCTGACAAAGTGGTTCAAAGAAGTATTTGGGGTCACATTCATCAACACTACAAAGGAATGAAGTCATGAAAGGCAAATTTTATGGAAAAAACACTAAGGAATGGATCTGAACAAACTTTAACCTAATCTGCTCCCCTCCCTCCCACCCTCACAGAGAACCCAAATATTAAGCCAGGGACTCAAACTGAACAAACTTGAATCTGATCCTCCTAAAGATGTTATATATCAAATATGAAAGAATTCTGACTAGTGGATCTGAAGAAGATTTTAAAAAAAAATTCCCTCATATTGCACGAAGTTAAAATTCAGGCTCCCATAGGCAGCCCAAATGAATACCCCAGGGGCTTGATTTTTTAACAAATTTGAATTTGACTCCCCTATAGGTGTTGAATACCCAATATGAAAGGATTCTGACTGGTGGATCTGAAGAAGATTTTTAAAGAAATATTGTATAAAGTATAAAGTTAAAATTTGGGCTCCCAAATAACCCAGGAATCCGATTTGAACAAACATGAATCTGACCGTCTTTTGAGATGTGGTATACCAAATATCAGAAGATTCTAACTGATGGTTCTGGAGAAGAAGATTATTAAAGAAATTCCTTAATATTGCACTGTTAAAATTCAGGTTCCAATAGAGAGCCCAAATATCAACCCAGAGACCAGATTTGAACAAACTTGTATCTGACCCTCCTAGAGATGTTGTATACCAAATATGAAAGCATTCTGATTGCAGGGTCTAAAGAAGAAGATTTTAAAAGAAATTCCTCATATTGCACTAAACTGATATTCGGGCTCCCATAGGGAGCCCAAATATTTAATGAGGTAACCAATTTGAACAAACCTGAAACTGACCCACCTTGAGATGTTATATATCAAATATGAGAGGATTCTGACTGGTGGATCTGAAGAGGATGATTTTTAAAGAAATCCCCTCATACTGCACTGTTAAAATTTGGGCTGCCATAGGTAGCCCAAATCTTAACCCAGGGACCCGATTTGAACAAACTTGAATTTGACCCATCTAGAGATGTTGTATACCAAATAAGAAAGGATTCTGAATGGTGGATCTGAAGAAGATGATTTGTAACGAAATTCCCTCATATTGCATTAAGTTAAAATTCAGGCTCCCTCAGGGATCCCAAATATAAACCTAGGGACCAGATTTGAACAAACTTGAATCTGACCCTCCCAGAGATGTCGTATACCAGATATGAAACCATCTGACTGGTGGATCTGAAGAAGATTTTTGAAGAATTTCCTGATATTGCTCCCATAGGGAGCCCAAATATTAACCCAGGGACTCGATTTGAACAAACTTGAATCTGACCCCATAGAGAAGTTATATACAAAATATCAAAAGATTCTAACTGATGGTTCTGGAGAAGAAATTTTTTTTTGATTTTGGAAAACAATTTATGGGTGCTATCAGAGTAATGCCACTTGTGGTGCCCCGAATGGGCGTGGCAACTTTATTTGAACAAACTTGAAGTGACATATGATAAGGAACATGCATATCAAATTTGGTCCAGTGGTTTATGATGAGAAGTCGATGATGTAAAGTTCACGCTGGACGGACTGAAAACGGACAGAAAGTGATCACTTAAGCTCCCCCTGACTTTCAGTCAGGTGAACTAAAAAGAATACCCAATATTCCAATAAGACCCAAATCCTGCCCTCTGATTGGTCGCAAACTCGCTAAGTTTTTTCTAGGTTTATAGCTCCAGTACCATATGTTACTGTCTGACATCACCAGTCACCACACAAAATATTTGAAATGAGGTTGCCCATTATGCAATTATTCCGTCAACAGAATGACTTGCAAACTGATTCATTTTTCTAGATTTTTCAAACTATGTTCCAAAAGAACTGTTGTTTAAATTACAAATCAGTTTACGGTTTGAACTAAGATGGAGTGACCTCAAATTTTATCCGATTTATTGATTATTTGTCCAGTGAAATCGTGGAGTACATGAGAGGTTTATTAACTAAACTTATCGTTAAAAGTTGCCTTCTTCATTCCATGATGCAGATTTTGGGCTATGGGTTGTGTCTTATTGGAACATATACATTATTATGATGAATTGACAGTAACATGTTATCGTCAACTCATCACTATAACTTATACCGTTTTTGAGAATGTACCAAAATTATCTCATTTCTGACTGCAAGGGAATTCAAGTTCTCACTCACAGATTTCAGCTGCTCCTGAAAACTTATATTTCCAAGCAGTCAGTCATGAGATAGTTCTGATACCTACTCAAAAACAGTACACACAGTAGGTATTCTCTGTATATTCTGGAAAGACTAGTTGAAAAGAGCGACTATATTTATATCAGGCACCGATTTGGTCAAATTTCTCAGCCGAATTATTAAACTGGAGATTGTATCAACATTGTGTAAAAGCTCGACTTTGCTTGATTCTAAAAAGTCTCTGGCTTCAAGGCAGTACAGCAAAAAACAGTGTTCAGTTACCCAAATTCCAAGCTAGCATAAAACGAAGTAAATGTTAGTAATGATCTATGGGAAAAGAGCGATACATAATAGTCAATAATACACAAATTAACATGAAATACAATCATTAAAATTGATTTTGTGGATACCATTTAAGCCGCTATGGTGAACAAACATGATCAATAATTTTTTTCAAACAAGGTTCCTAATTTCAATACACTTATTTTAGGAAAAATCTGTATGCACAATTTGGCTATTATATTCAGAAAAAAATTTGTATAATTCATGTTTCTCTAAAATCTCTGAGTCCAAAAATAGTGCAGCAATAGCAGCATGTAAAATTTTTTTTCAAACCAAATGAAATGACCTGTGGGTTAAGTGTATGATTAGGCTTATAAAAAAAATTTCTTGGTTATCAGGAAATTTTTTCTCAATTTTATGATGAGGGTGGGAGGCATTTTTTTTTTTTAATTCACAAAACAGTTCTGAAAATAGTTGGAATCCGAAATTTAAGTACTTACAATATTATGTGGGAAACCCAATGTTTTCAGCAGTGAACATTTCTCATAATGTAGTTGAAAGTTTAACCAACTATATCTTGTTTGACAGAGCTCTGTCAAACAAGGTACAGTTGGTTAAATATTTGTCTTTCAAGTGCAAAACAGTGTCAAAGAGATTTCCAGGTGAAAAAATAGGTGATGAGGCAGATTTTCTATGACTAGGGAGGTGCATCTGAGAAATAAGAATTTTTTTTTTTAATAGCCTTTTTTAAATAACAGTCTGAACCATGGATTGAGCTTTTAATTATCTTAATAACACTCAATTTTAACATCCACGAAAGTCCAACCATTTTAAACATTACTGTTATCTATCCATGTACACTTGATGTAAACAGTCCTGGAAGCTCTTTTATTGAGCTTTTTACCAAGAGAGTGGACTGCTATTAGACACTACAGTTAGGGGCTGGGATGTCAAAACATGCATTGCTTTTTCCCTCTCTTCCCTTTTATAGAACTTTTGCTGATGGAACTAATTTGGCAATGGACGCACACAGACAAGGGGACACCATTACAACTCTCCAAAACAATGTATAATGAGGAAATAAATGTTTAATCTTTCCCCTACCTCCATCCGAATCAATCCATGGGCGAGGTGCAAAACATGCAGATCTTAACAAAGACAACTTCTTATCAATTTACCAAACATTTGGGTTGGAACAAACGTCATGTACAATGCAATATGAAATGGACTTCAAGAGACTTGGAAAAGATGAAAACTCTTGAACTATCATGAAATAGAACTTTTCTGTCAGTTACGAAATTCAAATTGCTAACAAAAAAGTTCAGAAAAAATCAAAGAAGGCTGAATGTTGTAATCTTGTCTGACCTTAACTGGCAGAGTGTTGGAAGCCCATATTTGGGCTTTATTCTGAAGTGTTGATACCACACAAGTCTTCATATTCAGTTGACGTTCTACACATCACCTTTGAAGTGAAATTATTTAGTCTGTTAGGATTTGCCTTGTTACAATTTAAGGGAGAGTGCCTATTGGCACTCTCCTGTAAATTGTAACAAGGCAACTAGAACTATCACTGAAGGTGATTAATACCCCCGCTTTGGGTTTTTAGAGGAATGCACTTCTGATAATGTAGGCGAAGGCCATAAGGAAATGTATACATAAAGATCATTTTTCTTTCGTCCAAATTGATTGATAAATGTAGGAGGAGTTGCGCACACAAGAATTTCATGCAGAAACCCATATTAAATCAAAGTTCAAGAGAGATAACCTGGTTAAAATTGTCGCAGATTAAAAAGTTTGGAATATGCACATGTTCACTTAGTAGAGATGATGTTTGAAAGGTTTCATCAAAATCGATTCATTAATGTAGGAGGAGTTGCGCACACAAGAATTTGTTCGAACGGAAAGACATAATAAATCTAAGTCAAAGGGAGATAACCTGGTTAAAATTGTCGCAGATCAAAAATCTTGGAATATGTGCATGTTCACTTAGTAGTGATGATGTCTGAAAAGTTTTGTCCAAATTGATTGATAAATGTAGGAGTTGCGCACACAAGAATTTCATGTAGAAACCCATATTAAATCAAAGTTCAAGAGATAACCTGGTTAAAATTGTCGCAGATCAAAAAGTTTGGAATATGCACATGTTCACTTAGTAGAGATGATGTTTGAAAGGTTTCATCAAAATCGGTTCATTAATGTAGGAGGAGTTGCGCACACAAGAATTTGTTCGGATGGAAAGACACAATAAATCTAAGTCAAAGGGAGATAATCTGGTTAAAATTGTCGCAGATCAAAAATCTTGGAATATGCGCATGTTCACTTAGTAGTGATGATGTCTGAAAAGTTTTGTCCAAATTGAATGATAAATGTAGGAGGAGTTGCACACACAAGAATTTCATATAGAAACCCATATTAAATCAAAGTTCAAGAGAGATAACCTGGTTAAAATTGTCGCAGATCAAAAAGTTTGGAATATGCACATGTTCACTTAGTAGAGATGATATTTGAAAGGTTTCATCAAAATCGGTTCATTAATGTAGGAGGAGTTGCGCACACAAGAATTTGTCCGGTCGGAAAGACATACGGATGGATGTACAGACGTACGGATGGATGTATGGACGTATGCCCTCCCAGGGAGATTCCCATATAGCACCCACTTCTTCGAAGCGAGGGTATAAAAATGTGTGAACAAATTTTGATGACCAAAAATAATTCAGCACTCTACCAGTTAAAAAAAGTTATTCTGTAACAAACTAAATCCATTCTTTTTCTCTCGCCACTTTCCCAGTTGACTGAACTCATTAACAGCTTCCTATCTGTTAGCAAGAAAATAACTTTACAGAATGAGGTAATAAAACACTTTTTAAAATAAGATATAACAAACCGAAATCATGTATGACTGTCAAATTTTCTTGCCAACCTTTCATATAAAAATCATCTTTGTGTTGACATATAGGACAAACAAGAGATTCAATCGGAAGTGAGTATGCTCCCCTATGTGGCAATGACCTTGACCTCCATCAAACCCAAAAATATGTAAAAAGTTTAATATTTGTACTTTGGTTCGTTTCTGAGTTATGGCTGAGACACAAATATTGATAATTTTCAGTGTGACCTTGACCATATGGACCTGGATGTGGTGTGTGACACATCCACCCACTGTCCTTTATAATTGAGTGAAGTTAGATGATTGTAGCCCTAATAGTTTTGGAGTTATGCTTGAGACACGATTTGTGACCCTGAACATATGAAGGTCAATTGTGACCTTCACCTTGCAGATGCAGCGGAAACTATTATACGCGACACACCTTCTGACTATCCTGAACATTTGTAAAAAGTTTAACAATTGTACTTCTGAGTTATGGCTGAGACACGAATACTGACCGATTTTTAGTGTGACCTTGAAATGTGGCCTTGACCTTGAAGGTACGAACCTGGCTATGGTGAGTGACACAACCTCCCATGGTCCTTTATAATTGTGTGAAGTTTGATGACTCTGGCCCTAACAGTTTTCAAGTTATTGGCTCGGACACACACACACACACACACACACAGACGGACACACACACACTTCAATCACTACATGCCACCCGACTTAAGTCAGGGGGCATAAAAAAGAGCAATATCTGATTTTTGTCAGTTACATTCACCAGTTCCAAGTTCAACAAACAGATCAATTCAGATGATGAAATTGTTAAACAAACTGTGCTGATTTTTATTAATGTAAGCAGTCTTTCGTATCATGTGAATGGAAGCAGCAATACATCCCTTTAGCGCCTCATTCATTAAAGCAGAAAATAAACACACAAACTTGTTTATATTTTTTAAAAACACCAATTTTAACATTGCAATCTTCTCTAAATATGTCAGTAACTTTGCAAGTTAATTCTGCAAAGAGCAACTTGTAACAAAGATTACATATTATAAAGCCAATTTATTAAACAATTCAGGGCATAATTCATTTACTTAATACAACAGATTTTTTCTTAAGAGGCAAACAGTCTCATGCATGCACAATACTTTCTGTTGTATCTCCAGACTCCACCTTAGTAGCCTAGACGAAGCAACAAAACCAAAGTTGAAGCATTCTGTGAGTACAAAGCAGAGAATTATAGTATTTTTATGAATTATGATTTTCATTTGGGGTCCCTGAACCTGCTAATACAAACAATAGCAGTATCCTTGTTTTTGAGGAACGACATTAGTTGATTATAACTTGTTGTTTTCTCTGGACATTTATCATATAACAGTTATTGAAAAATAACAGCTAGAAATACCCCTCCGAATGGGGGTAGAACTCTTTCCCACTGACTGTAAAAGCAAGATCTTCACTCAATCACTATGGTGGTTTCTGTGGCAAGAAGATCTTATCTCCTTTTGAAACAATTCTTCTCATCCCAGTGTAAAATACTTAATCTTTCAAACAACTAGTCCATTCAAAGTGTATGCAACATTTAGTGTTCAGATCAAACATCAATTGACTAGGCAGTGATCCAACAATTGTTATCCATCTTATCCATTTGCAGTATTAAACAGAAAGTCTTGGTTTCATAAACTACCACTCATCTTGATGCTTGCTCCATGGTCTACACAAATTAGAAATTAAGGGAATCGGAACAAGGTTTACATTAACACATTCATGTAACCTTTTAACAGGTACCCCTTTTTTAAAACTTGAGGGAAATGAAAGGCAAAATATCACTGATATGTTTACCATTTTACAATTATATTATATTATTGCAAAGGCCGAGATAAGCAACCTTACAATAATGCAGATTATTCACCAAAATTCCTTCATTACGCCCATTATATGCTGTTAAGTAATACACTGTTGAGAAGGGCTTCAACAATGTGTTACATCACAGCATGTGTTTTTACCAAAGTGAAAAATAGTGGAAGTTTTATTACTGAATAGAGTAGATCATGTTTCTAGTGGTTAGAAAATGAATACCAAAAGCAAACTGAAGACTTTTAAGGCTATTTGTCTATGCTCTGATAATGAAGGTAAATGAAAAATCAGTCACACTTTTGGATTAACAATAGGTGAATGAAATGATTGTTCTCCCAATCTGTACAGGCCTACTTGAGTGCCTACCTACAGACATCAATTAACTATTTGTCTATACCAAAAGCAAACTGAAGACTTTTAAGGCTATTTGTCTATGCTCTGATAATGAAGGTAAATGAAAAATCAGTCACACTTTTGGATTAACAATAGGTGAATAAAATGATTGTTCTCCCAATTTGTACAGGCCTACTTGAGCTCCTACCTACAGACATCAATTTTTCTTATGATGTGGCCTGTAACAGAATTTTCAAATCTGTCCTAGATTATAAAATTTCAATATCCTTTAAAAAACATAGAATACCACTGAACAGTGGAGAGTAACTTCACTGTCCAGCTTAGTAACACACAAGCATTGGTTGAAGGTTTGTGAACCATCAACATGCAGCAAGCCTTAGCACATTGCAGCACCATGCTCCCACTTGGGTAAGTGGGATCAAGAGTCTTGCCCAAGGACACAGCACACTTGACAAGGGCCAGGATCAAACAGATAACCTTTATAATGAGAAGTCTCATGCTCTAACCAATGAGACACTGGACACCTGCCCCCAATGCAAACAGTTCAGTCTTAGGAAGCATTCTGTACAAATGTTTTGAAAAATGAAAATAATATTGGAGTGTTTTTATTAAGCCTTAGGGTTGGAGATTTTTTATAATTTTTGCTTCACTTTGACAACCCAAATCCTATGACTTTGCAGTTGTTTCTTGACAAGTCTTGGCTGCTTATGTAGGCAGCCAAGACTTGCTTCGAAACAACGGCTATGGCACTTTGAATGTAACTTGCAAGTTTAAAATTTTTCTCTCCGATGCAATACTTGGATGCGTGAGTTATTTTTCTGATGTAAACATAACTGTTACAAATGTTAACCCTTTACCCAAGGAATCGGCCACATCCTGGGGAAATATGCAAATTCAGCAGCTGAAAAAATATTATTTTTCCAAATATTTCAATAAAACCATATCATGAGACCCCTCTTTGGAATTTGGTTGGAAATGTCTGAAAAATTAAATGAAAGTGTCAATGACACTGTAGCTTAACTTGTGTGTTGTGTTTGATGAAAAGGATAATGTTCAATGTTTATGAAAGGATTATGAAATAAGACAAGAATTGTGATAATTGGGAATATGTTCATTTCTGTTCCCTGTATGCTATGTTTTTGATAAAAATAATATGAGGTGTACACTGTACTAAAGAGCTGATGGGTGGGTTAATGTGACCTCACAGTTAATGTATGTGGCCCTCACAGTTAACGTATATCAACAAAAGTTACCAAGTTACAGTGAAATTATTCCAAAACCAGTCATCCTATCAAGTTACATTGAAATCCCTTCATAAATATGGCCTGCAGACTGTGCTAAAGGTTTTCAGGCTTCAGGCCCCTGTAGCCGTCACAGTTGCCCGATCGTGTCCAAAAGAGGACGTTCTCATCTAGACATTATATGAAGTCAACCCACCAAGTTACAATGAAATTCCTCAATTAATATGACCTGTAGACTGTGCTAAAGGTTTTCAGGTTTTGGGCTCGGGCAGTCGTCATGATTGGCAGATCACGCCAAAATGGGGAAATTCTCATCTAGACATCATAAGGAGTCATCCTACCAAGTTACAATAAAATCCCTCTATATTAAACATGACCTGCAGACTGTGCTAAAAGTTTTGGGGTTTTGGGCTTGGGCAGCCATCACGCTTGACAGATCATGGCCAAAAGGGGACATTCTCATCTAGTCATTATACAGAGGCAACCTACCAGATTACAATGAAATCCCTTCATAAATACAACCTGTAGACTGTGCTAATGGTTTTTGGGTTTTGGGCTCGGGCAACCATACCGGTTGACCAATCGCGACCAACAGGGGACGTTCTCATCTAGTTATGACCCAAAACCTGCATATGAAATTTCGTGACGATCAGACAAGAACTGCGGGGTGTAGCCCGTGCTAAAGGAAAATGTGAACAGACTAACAGACTTCCGCATGCGTGATGGCAATAGCTTATCTTGACTTTGCAAAAAAAAAATACTTAATATAATAAATTTTGATAACGTCTGTGTTGGGTAAAGGGTTAAATAAGTTTTATGTTTATAAAAATTTTATTTTGAAAATCTGTCAAGTTATGCTAATGTTTTGTTGGATTTCAATTTTCTATTCCAAAAAGGTAGAAGAAAACCAAAATGTTCTAGTTTTAGATAATCTTCAAAAACTCAATGCTAGAATACACTATCTGGCCACTTTAAAAGGATTGTGAAAATTAACTTAATTTGACTCTTTACCTAAGATCACTTACATAACCTGTTAGTGCTATACCAAATTTTTTTCTTCAATTTTAGCTCTCAAAACATCGCATATGACTCCTCATTTAAATGAGCCTTGTTCCAATGAGGGGTCATAAGCTATGTTTTTGAGGCAAATAATTAAATTTTTCAGTTAATGGAAAAAGTTTTTGCAAGTGTTGTTTTATAAAAGGTTAATATTAAGTGTAAATTCATAATTACTTTCAACAAACTTGTTGATTCGAGATACCAAACAGCTACCGGTATCTGCAACAGATCAGGAAAAAATTGAAACTCAGATAACCACAACTGGTTATAGGCTTTGAACATACACGAGAAAAACAAGGGTCATGCATTGCTGATGTGGGGGGTTTGAGTTTTTTTGCACCTGTAATGCTTGTTTTTATATGAAAATCAGATCCACTGACATTTGTTGAAATTATCACGCTAATGAGCTGAAAACAGACAAAAATTAACAGATTAACCCTTTACCCAAAGAATCGGCCGCATCCGTCTACGTAATATGCAAATTTAGTAGTTGAAAAAATATTATTTTTCAAAAAAATTTCAACAAAACCATATCATGTGACCCCTCGTTGGAACGAGCCCGATAAGCTCGTTCCAACGAGGGGTCACAAAATATGGTTTTGTTGAAATTTTTAGAAAAATTTTAAAAACTTATATTTAAAATAATAAATTTTGATATCGTCTGCATTGGGTAAAGGGTTAAGGGCCACAACACTACTCAATATGGCTAAACCGCACCATTTTCAAACTTAAGACATTAAGAAAATCTCACATACCAAAAATTGACCAAATTCATTGATATTTGTTCAAGTTATCGTGCTAACGAGAAAGGTGATGCCAACCTGCCCAGCTTCATCAAACTATAGGTGAGTTTATTAAATGAAAGTGTCAATGACACTGCAGCTTAACTTGCCCGTGTGTTGTGTTTGATGAAAAGGATAATGTTCAATGTTTATGAAAGGATTATGAAATACGACAAGAATTGTAATAATTGCGAATATGTTAATTTCTGTTCCCTGTATGCTATGTTTTCAATAAAAATAATTTGAGGTGTTGACTGTACTCAAGAACTGAGGGGTAGGTTAATGTGGCACTCACAGTTAATGTATGTCAACCAAAGTTACCAAGTTACAGTGAAATTATTCCAAAAAGAGTCATCCTATCAAGTTACAATGAAATCCCTTCATAAATACGGCCTGTAGACTGTGCAAAAGGTTTCAGTCTTCGGGCCATTGTAGCCTTCATGGTTGATCGATCGCAACCTAAAGGGGACGTCCTCATTTAGATATTATACTGAGTCATCCTCCGGTGATACAATGAAATCCCTTCATAAATACGACCTGCAGTCTTTGCTAAAGATTTTCGGGTTTTGGGCTCAGGCAGCCGTCACAGTTGAATGATCATTACCAAAAGGGGACGTTCTCATCTAGACATTATCTGGAATCATCCTACCAAGTTAAAACGAAATCCCTTCATAAATACAACCTGTAGACTGTGCTGAAGGTTTTCGGGCTTCAGGCCCCTGTAGCCATCACAGTTGACCAATCATGACCAAAAGGGGAAGTTCTCATCTAAACATTATATGGAGTCATCCTACCAAGTTACAATGAAATCCCTTCATAAATATGACCAGTAGTCTATGGTAAAGGTTTTCGGGTTTTGGGCTCCAGCAGCCATCATGGTTGAATGATTGCTACCAAAAGGGGACGTTCTCATCTAGACATTATCTGGAATCATCCTACCAAGTTGCTATGAAATCCCTTCATAAATACGACCTGTAGACTGTGCTAAAGGTTTTTGGGCTTCGGGCCCCTGTAGCCACCACAGTTGACCAATCGTGATCAAAAGGAGACGTTCTCATCTAGACATTATACTGAGTCATCCTGACAAGTTACAATGAAATCCATTCATAAATGACACCTGTAGTCGTGCAAAAGCTTTTTGGGCTCGGGCAGCTGTAACGGCTGAATGATCGTGACCAAAAGGGGATGTTCTCAGCTAGATATTATCTGGATCTGGAGTGATCCTACCAAGTTACAATGAAATCCCTTGTACACTGTGCTAAAGGTTTTCAGGGTTTGGGCCCCTGTAGCCATCACAGTTGACCAATCGCGACCAAAAGGGCACATTCTCATCTAGACATTATACAAAGTCATCCTAACGAGTTACAATGAAATCACTCCATAAATACGACCTGTAGACTGTGCTAAAAGTTTTCGGGTTTTGGGCTCGGGCAGTCATTGCAGTTGACAGATCACATTCCATTACTCTGTCCATGCAAGTTCCAATTTCAAGCACTTTCAAACCAAATTTTGAGTGTAGGGTTATTTATTTATTGGTGTTTGAGGTAACATATTTCTGCTCAATGGGAAAGCATGATCACAACATGGATATAATGTCAAGTCCAGCCAAATGTTTAAATCCAGGTTGCCAATTTTTAAGGACTTCCAGGTCCTATTTTGTCAGTAAAACAGAGCTTGTTTACCACAATAAACAAGCACTGCTTCACTTCCCAGAGTTCCCATGGGGATGAGTGTAGTGTTAAAATTCAAACAACTGAAAGGCACCAATACAAACCCTATGTCAGCATTTGATACACTGAAAACAAAACAAAGATTTGGAATAATATCTCTATTATTTCAGCAAAAACAATGTTGAAAGCTTTAAAGTAGCATAGCATGAATAGCTTCAATAATATTAACTTCAATTAGTCAGAATGAGCGATCTTAAATTTAAAACTGTTTTAATAGCCGAATTGTTATTGTTTATTGAAATTTAAGGTCACTTTCAACATCTATGGCTGTATCATGACCACAACAGAAATATAAAACAATTGCACTGCACTGGTATCCCCCACCAAGACGGCTTTCTGAGAAGGGAGCCATTAAAGCCTTCCAACAACAGAAATATAAAACAACCGCACTTCACTGGTATCCCCTGCCAAGATAGCTTTTTGAGAGGGGAGCCATTAAAGCCTTTCAAAAAAACCCTGACAACTTTTGGTGGTGTGCCGATTCACTAAAAAACCCCTGTTACTTATGGATATCCATGGCACCAAGGTGATCCATCAACATATCAAAGATCACTAAAATCCGACACAGAATAACAAAGTTATCATCCTGAAATCAGAAAAATTGGAATTATCCCAAGTCAAAAAAGGTCCATAAGTCTAGGAAAAATGATTGAACAAAATATGTTACGTGTGGATATCCTTCACCCTAAGTTGTTCCATCAGCATGCCAAAGGTCATTAAAATCCAACACACTACTAAATTTATCATTCATAAAAATTGAAATTTTTTAAGTCGAAAAAGGCCCATAACTTAAGAAATGAAAGTGTCAATGACACTGTAGCTCAACTTGACAAACCTGAACTTGGTAAGTTATAAGTGAAATGACAAAATTGAAGATCATTGGTTCCAATGTTATTTGGTGAAACTTCAACATAACAGCATAGTGTGTGCATAACATCAGAGCAATCAATGCATAATTATATATAAACTGTAAGGCTGCCTAAAGGAAGAATGTTGATACATAAATGCAGTAAGTTCAGAGGTTATTGTAAATGGCAACTTTTTTCACAGAAATGAATGCTAATCAACAGCTTTTATCTAGATGTCTCGCCTAATGAGCACATCAAGTTCAAAAACAATCCTACGATAAATGTGCCTTGTAGGCCATGTCAAAGAAGAATATTGATGCTTTTGCACACTCTACAGGGTATATTTATGAATTTCCATAAAAAAGAAGAAAATAATACCATTGTCACAAGCAATGACCTTCAAATTTAGTGCATTTGTGCATTAACATCTTCCTTTGGCATGCCTCAGAGGGCGCATTCATTATCAGGTTGTTTTGAAACTTTGTATGCTTATTCAGGGTGACAAAGATAGGAGGTATCGATTTTCTTTTTATTTCCATCAAAAACTGTTGCTGTTAGCAACAATCTTTGAATTTATTGCATTTGTGGGATAAGTTGCTGCACAAATGCACTAAGTTCAAAGGCTGGTGCTAATGACAATAATTTTTTATGGAACTGAAAAAATAGCTCACATCTAGAGGCCACACCGAAACACACATACCAAGTTTCAAAGTGATCCGATCATAAAAATGCCCTGTAGGGCATGCCAGAGGAATATATTGATGCCTGGCTAAATTAAGTTTGAAGTTATATGGTTGTTGACACCAGCAATGTTTTTTCATGCAAATGTTAGAAAATCGATAGCTCCCATCTAGAGGTCATCCTAAACAAGCATACCAAGTTTCAAAGCAATCCAATCATAAATGTCCCAGTAGGGTGTGCCAAAGGGAAATATTGATGCCTAACTAAGTTCAAAGGTCATTGTCAATGGCAACATTTTTTGACGGACAAGGAACAAAATCAATAGCTCCCATCTAGAGGTCACCCCCAAAGAAGCATACCAAGTTTCAAAGTGATCCAACCATAAATGTGCCCTGTAGGGTGTGCCAAAGGAAAATATTGAGGCCTGACTAAACTAAGTTCAAAGGTCGTTGCCAGCGGCAACAATTTTTGACAACAAGAGGCCCCATGGGGCCTGAAGCGCTCATCTTGTACAGAACACAATTTAAACAGAGTCCAAGAATGAGTCTACATTAAGCAAGCCATCTCCATAGGCTACACTGCCAATCCTTGAGTCCCTCAGGAGTGACAAAAATAATCTGGGCATCATGCCTTTTCTTCAGTTGATCATAAGTAAAATGTAGAGCTCTCCTATGAAACCCCTTGATACAACCTATGTGGATTAATCTTAGTACCTCTAGAGGGTACTGAATACAAAATTTTTAATTCTTCAGCAAAATGGCCAATTCCGGCTCCCATAGAGAGCCCAAATATTAACCCAGGCTCTTGATTTGAACACAGTTAAATCTGACTTCCCTAGAGATGTTGTGTACCGAATATGAAAGCATTCTGACTGTTGGATCTGAAGAAGAGAAATTGTAAAGAAATTTCTTCGAATTGCACTAAGTTCAAATTTGGGCTACCATAGCGAGCCCAAATATTAACCTATGGATCCGATTTGAACAAACTTGAATCTGACCCCCCTAGAGATGTTGTATACCAAATGTGAAAGCATTCTGACAAGTGAATCTGAAGAAGAAGATTTTTGAAGAAATTCCCTCATATTGTACTAAGTTAAATTTCATGTTCCCATATGGAGCCCAAATATTAACCTAGGCACTCGAATTGAACAACCTGGAATCTGATCCCCCTAGAGATGTTGTATACCAAATATAATAGCATTCCGTCTGGTGGATCTGAAGAAGAAGATTTTTAAAGAAATTTCCTCATATTGCACTAAGTAAAAATTTGGGCTACCATAGTGAGCCCAAATATATACCTAGGGATCTGATTTGAACAAACTTGAATCTGACCCCCATAGAGATGTTGCATACCAAATATCAAAGCATTCTGACTGATGGATCTGAAGAAGAAGATTTTTTTAAATTACCCTCCATATTGAACAAAGATAAAATTTGGGCTTCCCTAGGAAGCCCAAATATTAACCTAGGGACTTGGTTTGAACAATCTAGAATCTGACCCTCATAACAATGATGTATACCAAATATTAAAAGATTCTTCTTCTGAAGAAGATTTTTAAAGAATATTCCCCATATTACCCTATGTTAAAACTTCAGGCTCCTGTAGAGAGCCCAAATATGAACCAATGAGCTTTATTTCTACAAACTTTTATCTGACCCCCCCCTATGAATGCTGTATACCAAATATCAAAAGATTCTGATGATTGGTTCTGTAGAAAAGATTTTTTTAAATTTTTGCAAATAAGCTGACTCAGCATTTTTTCGATGCCTATTACAGAACACCCTAACATAACCGATGGCAATTTTTTTTTACCATTCAATTCTACTGGTCATAAGGATACTTCATACCAAATAAAAGCTCTCTGTTCCGTGGGGTTTGGGAAATATGGGCGTTTGAAAATATTTCTATTTTTAGCTCCCAGGGTTCCCATGGGGATGCGGGAATTTTTTTTTTTGCATGGGTCAAGTACTTATGACCCAATACTACCACAAACCAAATTTGATTCATACCGGACCATCGGTTCAGAAAATAGAAATTTTGGGCGGAGCCAAAAATCTTACCCCTCCTATTACAAAGCCAAATATTACTTCACGAACTTCGTTTGAACAAACTTGATTCTACACCTCATATGGAAGCTCCATAGCAAATATCAAGTCATTGTACACACTGGTTCTTGAGAAGAAGATTTTTAAAATATTTTGGAGCATTTTCCCCCACTCCCTCCCTATGGGGCTGGGCATGCTGAGTTGAACAAAAATGAAATGCCCCTTTGGGACCATCACTCACACAAACTTTCACTTGAATTGGCCCAGTGGCTTTGGAGGAGAAGACCAAAACATGGTGTTGACGGACGCCGGACGGAGAGCGATGAGATTAGCTCAGCTTGACTTTGTCAAGATGAGCTAAAAATGGAAGAAAATCGATAGCTCCCATATAGATGTCACCCCACACAAGCACACCAGGTTTCCAAGTGATCCAATCATGTGTCCTGCAGGGTGTGTCAAAGAGAAATATTGATGCATAACTGCACTAAGTTCATCAAAGGTCATTGCCAACAGCAACTATTTTTGATGGAAATGGAAGAAAATCGATAGCTCCCATCTAGAGGTCACCCCAAACATGCATACCAATTTTCAAAGTGATCTGATGATATATGTGCCCTGTAGGGTGTGCCAAAGGGAAATATTGAAATTAAGTTCAAAGGTCATTGCCAGCGACAACATTTTTTGACGGAAATCTAAGAAAATCGATAGCTCCCATGTGAAGGTAACCCCAAACAAGGATATCAGGTTTCAATGCAATCCAATCATAAATGTTCCCTGTAGGGTGTGCCAAAGGGAAATATTGAGGTCTGACAAAACTAAGTTCAAAGCTCATTGCCAGCTGCAACATTTTTTGACCGAAATGGAAGAAAATCAATAGCTCCCATCTAGAGGTCACCCTAAACAAGCATACAAAGTTTCAAAGTGATCTGATCATAAATGTGCCCTGCAGGGCATGCCAAAGGGAAATATTGACGCATAACTGCACTAAGTTCAGCCAATGCCGTTGCCAGCGGCAACATTTTTTGACAGAAATTGAAGATAATCAATAGCTCATATCTAGAGGTTACCTCAAACAGGCACACCAAGTTTCAATGTGATCCGATCATAAATGCGCACTGCAGGGTGTGCCAAAGGGAAATATTGATCCACAACTGCAATAGGTTCATAGGAGGCCATTGCCAACAGCAACATTTTTGGATGGAAATCGAAGAAAATCAATAGCAGCCATGTAGAGGTAACCCCAAACAAGCACACCTAGTTTTAAAGCGATCCGATCATAAATGTGCCGGTGGCATCGAAGAAAATCGATATCTCCCATCTGGAGGTCACCCCAAACAAGCATACTAGGTTTCAATGCAACCCGATCATAAATGTGCCCTGTTGGGTGTGACAAAGGGAAATATGGAGGTCTGACTTAAACTAAGTTCAAAGGTCGTTGCCAGCTACAACATTTTTTGACGGGAATGGAAGAAAATCGATAGCTCCCATCTAGAGGACACCCCAAACAAGCACACCAAGATTCACTGGGTGAAATTAACAAGAAGCAGAAACAATGTCAGCAGACTTTTGGGAGGAACCAAATGAATTGCATTCAAATTACAAAACCCTCATAAGATCACAATGACCAAATTTTATTATGCAAAACTCAATTGGTGATCCTAAACCCCTAACTGTTATAGCTTTCCAGATGATGTTGAGTAAGCTTGTTGGACCTTTGCTCATTAACTGCTGAAGGTGTGTTTGTGTCAATGCAATGACAGTGAACTGTTTTACAGGAGAGCAGTTTTCTGTTGAAGGAGACTTGACTAGACACTGCCATCAAGACAAATATTTTGTGTGATGCAGAAAAAGGGAATCAAAACAAAGACATTATTAAGAATAATTATTTTAATTACCCACACACAGCACAGAAGCTAGTAAGTTTTTGTTACAAGGTTGTATCAAAATTATAGTCAAGCTTTTAAAATAGCTAATCAAAATGTATAAATGCAAATATCACAAAAACTGAAGATTGTTGTCTAATTTGCATTATTTAAGCATGTGCAAAAATAACTGAACAAAACATATTATGTTATTTTGTTCATACAAAAATGTATTCAAATTAGAACTGTAGTTCTGGAATTCTGGGCAAAAAAACTTAACTGTTTTTTGAGTGCTTAATTATTTTTCAAAGGTGATTTGAAACGTGAGTATTTTTTTCAATGAAGCCATGTAATAAGCCAGGGAAGCCTTAGGTTTGCAAGATTCTGTTCATGAACAATTGTTTTGTTACAATGTATTGGAGAGTGCCTTTTGGCACTCTCCTATAAATTGTAACAAAACAATTTTATATAAGCATTTATTTTCTACTGCTAAGAAAACAAGTCTATGCAAACAGTGTAGCGCCACTGAAGTGGCTTTCAACACTTTGCAGTTGAGCCAAGATAGTGGCTTTTAGCACTCAACCAGTTAAATCTTCATTTCCAAAAAAAGATGTTGGTTGTGAGCATGTCTGATATGGGTCAACTGAAAACTTACAATTACCCAACATTTGATTTAAATTTCCCTAAATACAGTAAGTTTTAAAGATATTGGAAAAATAATGAAACAGATAGCTAATTATTGATGCAGTTACTGAACATTTTAGGCTGTAGATAGTCAAGGAAATCAAATTATTATCAAATATTGAGAATTTAAGTGAATAAAGACTTTGTTGTTGTCCATGTGAATTGTACACAATAGCGAGTTACTAATTTTATAGAAAATACAGGTACTGAAGACAGCCCAGTCAAATTTCAACTCACTGTTGCATTATAGTTCAATGTTAAAATTCTTATCATTAGCTTCCTTCAATAATGTTTTGGTTCTAAACTAAAGGCAAACATAATCAAGGGAGACAAAGCCGTTGCATTTATGAGTATAAACATACCTGTCTATCACTTTATCAAAATCATCACCAGGAGTTATATGGCCTGCCCTTGATGATAATATTTCTTCTTGTGACATTGAAAGTGCTTTATCTTCTGTGAAAAAAAAATTAGAAATAAATAAATGAACTGTAATTTCATTTTATGATATTCCACAACTGCACATCAGCTTTTTTCATGTTATTTAAGTAACCAATGTTCACACTATATTTAGTCAATCAGTGTTTGAACCTTGAAACTTGAATGTTTGCATTTTTTTTTTAAAATTGAAAATGGAACTCTTCCCCCACTGTTCCTAGCTAGAACCAAATTTCAGGCAAAATCAGCAATGCTCTCATCTGAATGCAGAGCTTGTTTTGTTTACATCAATGTGTTGGACACAGCGATTTTGATGGAACCAGGCCAATACTTAATAAGAAACAGTTTTCTCAGTCAGGACATGCATACTTTAATCAATTTCAAGCTAAGGGAACTGTGAAGTTGACCTTTGGTACATTTACCCCAAAATAAATATGGCTCTTTCTCTCGTCATGCCCAACCCAAATGTCAAGTTTGGTTTTCGATCTGACAAGCAGAACTTTAATTAGAGAGTGGAAACCAGGAAAATTTCCATTGTCTTGATGGTTCACATACTTGGTCATGTTTGCCAGTTTGTTTACTGTGTTTAATTTCATTTTCATCATCTGTAGCTATATTATAACTGCAGCAACAGTAAAAAGTGAAGTTTGGACTTCCACCCAGTTTTCGGCAACCTGGTCCAATTATTATTGGCAATGAAACAGAACTTGCTTATCACAGTAATCAAGCACTAAATTTCCCAGGGTTCCCACAATGAGTCAGTTTCTTGTTTGACTTATCTCCCTTACTATACAAATCAGAGCATGTTTATTGTACCCTAGCAAAGAACCATACATTGAATAATATTTCCCAAATAAAGACATAACACTTACAGTAGTTTTAAGTAAATGTTGACATGGAGATTACAGGAGATAACACAAAACACAAAAACTTGAATAAATCTGACTAAAATCAAAGGTCATGAAAACTGATGTGGCATAATGCAAAAAATGCTCATCCCAATAAAGCACCAAGCAGCAGAGTTTTATCCTCACAAATATTTCCAAACTTTTTTTTGATGTAAAACACAACCTGGCTATGAAACTTGATCTAGATTATCATGTTCATATTTCAGTATCAAGAATTGTTGATTAAATATTTCTTGCAGTTCTTGGTGATTGCACACTTCTTTACACATAATTACATTTACAGGGCTGTGAGCATCAATTTGAGAAAAAAAAAGAAAAAAAATTTAAATTTTCAACCTTTTACCAGCTGGAATACACTTGGCATTATGCTTATTCCTAAGAAAAATTAATACCCGGCTTCGGACTGGCATGTATAAACATAGAAATATTGTTATTATTCAGTGTGGAAAATTTGGTGTAATAGCATCTTCAAGTTTTCAAGCACTTCTTAATCACTATTAAAATAGATATCAATCATTTCCTGTTAAGTTAATAATTGCTCTTCAACAATATCATTCCCACCTACTGTATTGAGGAGATAACCAATCACATCTTGTTTGACAGAGCTCAATGTGCTTTGTTAAACAAGATGTGGTTGAATGACTTCTAATTAATAACAAGTGCAACGCCTATCACCTGCCATCAGACAACAGTCCCCCACAGCTGGGTGTGTCGTCAAATTGTGGATTATTATCTGGATTCCTCATATGGATGTCGGATGTTACTTCATGCATTACAGAACAGACTGGGTTGAACCTGCTGGGTGATTTGTCCCTAACTTTCATTTTGATCAGAAATTCAATACGTCATATTTTAGTTGCCAAAGCTCAATGATCTCTTGCAAAAGGTGTGTTTGCTAGATTTACTGGTCCAATTTTTTCAAAGCACAATACTCATTTGGTAAAATGTACAAAAATTAACTAATTAAGGACCATAACTGCTCAATATGATCAAACCACACCGGTTTTCGAACTCGTTCAAGACAGTGTTAAGAAAGTCTCAGATTCCAAAATATCTATCAAATTTGTTGAAGTTATCGACCTAAAGAGCTGAAAATGTGCGAAAATTAATTAAGAGCTATAATTCTGCTCAGTATGATAAAACCACACAGGTTTTTGAACTCACTCATGACATTGCTACAAAATCTCTTATACCAAATTTGAACAAAATCTATTAATATTTGTTCAAGTTATCACACGTTAACGAGGTGAAATTGGGCAAATTTAACTAATTAAGGGTCATAACTCTGCTTGATATGATCAAACCACACCATTTTTTTTTTTTAACTCTTTCAAGACACGGTTGAAAAAGTCACACAATTGACCAAATCCATCAATATGTGTTCAAGTTATCATGCTAATGAGGTAAAAATGGGCAGAAATTAACTAGTTAAGGGCCATAACTCTGCTTGGTATGATCGAACCAGACTGGTTTTCAAACTCATGCAAGATATTGTTGAGAGAGTCACATATAACAAATTTTGACCAAATCCATTGATATTTGTTCAAGTAAACTGAGAGATACAGATGGTAAGATATAATGAAAGTGTCAATGACACTGCAGCTTAACTAGACTGACTGGGTGTAGTGTTTGATGAAAAGGATAATGTTGAATGTTTATGAAAGGATAATAAAATAAGACAAGAATTGTGATAATTCAGAATATGTTAAGTTCTGTACCCTACATGCTATATTTTCAACTAGAACTATCACTGAAGGTGATTAATACCCCCGCTTTGGGTTTTTAGAGGAATGCACTTCTGATCATGTAGGCGAAGGCCATAAGGAATTGTATACATAAAGATCATTTTTTGTTGTTGAAATTTGTATTCGCATGTGGCCTTCCACAGAACAGCACTGAATACTTAAAGAGCCCACACATATATGGTTTACATTTGGAAAAACACATTTACAATGTGCAACATGTATTCAAAATTGGTTCATTAATGTAGGAGGAGTTGCACACACAAGAATCCCATTTGAAAACCCATAATAAATCCAAGTTAAAGGGAGATAACCTGGTTAAAATTGTCGCAGATCAAAAATTTGGGAATATGCGTATGTTCACTTAGTTGTGATAATGTTTGAAAGGTTTCGTCAAAATTGATTGATAAATGTAGGAGGAGTTGCACGCACAAGAATTTCATGTAGAAACCCATAATAAATCTAAGTTAAAGGGAGATAAGCTAGTTAAAATTGCCACAGCTCAAAAATTTTCGCATGTTCACTTAGTAGTGATGATGTCTGTAAACTTTCGTCCAAATTGATTGATAAATGTAGGAGGAGTTGCGCAAACAAGAATTTCATGCAGAAACCCATATTAAATCAAAGTTCAAGAGAGATAACCTGGTTAAAATTGTCGCAGATCAAAAAGTTTGGAATATGCACATGTTCACTTAGTAGAGATGATATTTGAAAGGTTTCATCAAAATCGGTTCATTAATGTAGGAGGAGTTGCGCACACAAGAATTTGTTCGAACGGAAAGACATAATAAATCTAAGTCAAAGGGAGATAACCTGGTTAAAATTGTCGCAGATCAAAAATCTTGGAATATGCACATGTTCACTTAGTAGTGATGATGTCTGAAAAGTTTTGTCCAAATTGATTGATAAATGTAGGAGGAGTTGCACGCACAAGAATTTCATGTAGAAACCCATAATAAATCTAAGTTAAAGGGAGATAACCTAGTTAAAATTGCCACAGCTCAAAAATTTTGGAATATGCGCATGTTCACTTAGTAGTGATGATGTCTGTAAACTTTCGTCCAAATTGATTGATAAATGTAGGAGGAGTTGCGCACACAAGAATTTCATGCAGAAACCCATATTAAATCAAAGTTCAAGAGAGATAACCTGGTTAAAATTGTCGCAGATCAAAAAGTTTGGAATATGCACATGTTCACTTAGTAGAGATGATGTTTGAAAGGTTTCATCAAAATCAGTTCATTAATGTAGGAGTTGCGCACACAAGAATTTGTTTGAACGGAAAGACATAATAAATCTAAGTCAAAGGGAGATAACCTGGTTAAAATTGTCGCAGATCAAAAATCTTGGAATATGCGCATGTTCACTTAGTAGTGATGATGCCTGAAAAGTTTTGTCCAAATTGATTGATAAATGTAGGAGTTGCACGCACAAGAATTTCATGTAGAAATCCATAATAAATCTAAGTTAAAGGGAGATAACCTAGTTAAAATTGCCACAGCTCAAAAATTTTGGAATATGCGCATGTTCACTTAGTAGTGATGATGTCTGTAAACTTTCGTCCAAATTGATTGATAAATGTAGGAGGAGTTGCGCACACAAGAATTTCATGCAGAAACCCATATTAAATCAAAGTTCAAGAGAGATAACCTGGTTAAAATTGTCGCAGATCAAAAAGTTTGGAATATGCACATGTTCACTTAGTAGAGATGATGTTTGAAAGGTTTCATCAAAATCGGTTCATTAATGTAGGAGGAGTTGCGCACACAAGAATTTGTTCGAATGGAAAGACATAATAAATCTAAGTCAATGGGAGATAACCTGGTTAAAATTGTCGCAGATCAAAAATCTTGGAATATGCGCATGTTCACTTAGTAGTGATGATGTCTGAAAAGTTTTGTCCAAATTGATTGATAAATGTAGGAGGAGTTGCGCACACAAGAATTTCATGTCCGGAAAGACGTACGGACGGACGTACGGACAGACGGACGGACGGACGTACGGACGTACAGGGTGATTCCTATATAGCCCCCACTTCTTCGAAGCGGGGGTATAACAAGAATAATTTGAGGTGTAGACTGTATAAAAGAATTGGGCTTGGTTGATGTGGCCCTCACAGTTAACACATGTTAACAAAAGGTACCAAGTTACAGTAAAATCATTCCAAAACGAGTCATCCTACCAAGTTACAATGAAATCCCTTTACAAATATGACTTGTAGACTTTGCTAAAGGAATCTATGTAAGTGCCGGTCCGGCAGTCACAGTTGACCGATCATCACCAAAATAGGACAGTCTCATCTGGATATCATGCCGAATCATCCTACCAAGTTACAATGAAATCCCTTCATAAATACGACCTGTAGACAGTTCTAAAGGAATCTAGGTTACGTGCCCAAGCAATGGTAACAGTTGACTGATCGTGACCAACATAGGACCATCTCATCTAGACATACCGAGTCATCCTACCAAGTTACAATGAAATCTCTTCATTAATATGAACTGTAGACTGCACTAAACAAATCTAGGTCACATTCCAGTGTGGCTGTCACAGTTGACTGATCATGACCAAAATAAGACATTCTCATCGTGGGGGTGGGTAACCGGTTCTCGTCAGATCACTGAAGTTAAGAAACATTGAGCCCGGTTGGTCCTGGATGGGTGACCATCTGAGCAATCGATTTGGACTCCTGCATTGTGTCCTTGGGCACTTAACTCCGATTGTCCACATGGAGGCACGATGACACCATGTACTAAGGCGTACTGCACGTCGATGGTGCGCATGTCTTCAACCAAACTAACCCTGCCAGTGCTGCAGTGCGGAGTTACGATGTTGGTGTGCTGGCAGCTGCTTGCCGTTGCTCGGTGGTTCTCTCCAGCTTCCTCCACCCATAAAACTGTCACCTACACGATATGAACTGAGCTGTTAAAGTGTCGTTAAACCATAATAAATAAGTAAGTAAATTTACAATGAAATCCCTTCATAAATGCAACCTGTAGACAGTGCTAAAGGATTCTAGGTCTCGTGCACCTGTGGCCATCACTGCTGACTGATCATGACCAAAATAGGACGTTCTCATCTAGACATTATACAGTCATCCTACCAAGTTACAACAAAATCCCTTCAACAATACGACCCGAAGACTGTGCTCAAGGTTTTCGGGTTTTGAATCTGTGCAGCCATCACGATTGACGGATCGCGACCAAAACAGGATGTTCTCATCTAGACATGACCTCGAACCTGCACATGAAATTTAGTGATGATTGGACAACTACGGGGTGTAACCTGTGCTAAAGAAAATGTGAAAAGACTCACAGACTTCAGCACGTGTGATGGTAATAGCTTATCTTGACTTTGTCAAGTTAAGCTAAAAATATGAAAAAATTACAACAAAAATGGCCACAATTCAGCCATCTTTAATTTTTTTTCTACAAAATTTGGCATGAATCATATTTACATACTGTCTGATTAATGTTAAAAATTTGAAACACCAACATCCAAGCATTTCTGAGATACAGATGGTAATGTATAAAAATACGAAAAATTACAAAATGTCCGCAATTCAGCCATCTATAATTTTTCTTCTACAACCTTTGACGTGCATCATATTTTCATAATGACTGATCAATGTTAATGAAATTGTCAATGACATTACGGCTTAACTTGACTGTGTAGTGTTTTATGAAAAGGATAATGTTCAATGTTTATGAATGGATTATGAAATAAGTTCTGTACCCTACATGCTATGTTTTCAACAAGAATTATTTGAGGGTGCAGACTGTACTAAAGAAATGAGGCCTGATTTGATGTGGCCCTCACAGTTATCTAGGTTACGTGACCATGTGGCAGTTATGGTTGATGATCACGACCCAAAATACGACAGTCTCATCTAGATGTAATACCTAGTCATCCTACCAAGTTAAAATGAAATCCCTTCATAAATATGACCTGTAGACAGTGCTAAAGAAATCTAGGTCACGTGCCCAAGTGGCAGTAACAGCTGACCAATAGTGACCAAAATGAGAGTCTCATCTAGGCATTAGATGGTGTCAACCTACCAAGTTACAATTATGAAATCCCTACATACATCAACCTGTAGACTGTATTAAAGTTTTGGGTTTCAAACCCTTGCAGCCATCACAGTTGACCGATCATGACCAAAATGGGACATTCTCATCTAGAGAACCTGCACATGAAATTAAGTGATGATCAGACAAGAACTACAGGGTGTAGCCTATGCTAAAGAAAATGTAAATAGACTTACAGACTCACAGACTTATGACTTTAAGTTAAGCTAAAAATTTGAAACAAGAACATTCAACCATCTTGGAGATACAGGTAGAAACAAGAGACAGATTGACAGACTGATGTCTAACCAGTGGTCCTGGAGAAGAAGCTTTTAAAAGATTATTCTTCCTATTGGACTATGTTAACATTTGGGCTCCAATAGGGAGCCGAAATATTAACCCAGGGACTTGATTTGAACAAACTTAGATCTGACCTCTCTAAGGATGCTTTAAACCAAATATCAAAAGATTCTGACTGGTGGATCTGAAGAAGATTTTTGAAGTTTCTTTCCAATATTGCACAAAGTTAAAATTCGGCCTCCCAAAGAGAGCCCAATTATCAACAGATGGGCTGGAGTTGAACAAATCCAATCCCTATGAGGATTCTGTATACCATATATCAAAAGATTCTGACTAGTGTTTCTGGAGAAGAAGAGTTTTAAAGATTATTCCTCATATTGGACGAATTTAAAATTTGGGCTCCAATGGGGAAGCCAAATATTAACCCAGGGACTTGGGTTGAACAAAATTAGATCTAACCTCTCTACGGATGCTGTATACCAAATATTAAAAACTTCTGACTACTGGATCTGAAGAAAATGATTTTTAGAGATTATTCACCATATTTCAGTTCGTTACAATTTGGGCACCCACAGGATGCCCAAATATTACCTGAGGGATCTGAATGGAACAAACTTGAATCTGACCCTGTAAAAATGATATATATCAAATATTAAAAGACTCTGAATGGTGGTTCTGAAGAATATTTTTAAAGATTATGCCCTATATTGCCCTAAATTAAAATATATTCAGGCTCCAACCGTGAGCCCAAATATGAACCAAGGGACTTAATTTTACCAAACTTGTATCTGACCCCTCTATGGATACTGTATACCAAATATCAAAAGATTCTGATCAGTGGTTCTGGGTAAGAATTTTGAAAACATTTTTGCAACAAATGCTGACTCAACATTTCGATGCCCCCCCCCCCCCCCCCCCCCCAAAGAACAACCTGACACAAACGATGGCAATTTATTTTTTACCATTCATATTTTTAAAGATTATGCCCTATATTGCCCTAAATTAAAATATATTCAGGCTCCAAGCGTGAGCCCAAATATGAACCAAGGGACTTAATTTTAACAAACTTGTATCTGACCCCTCTATGGATACCGTATACCAAATATCAAAAGATTCTGATCAGTGGTTCTGGGTAAGAATTTTGAAAAATTTTTTGCAACAAATGCTGACTCAACATTTCGATGCTCCCCCCCCCCCCCCCCCCCCCTCCCCCCAAAGAACAACCTGACACAAACGATGGCAATTTATTTTTTACCATTCAATTCTACTGGTTCCAAGGATACTTCATATACCAAAGAACAGTTCTGTTTCAGGTGGTTTGGGAAATATGGGTATTTGAAAATATTTCTATTTTTAGCTCTTGGGGTTCCCACAGGGACACAGGAAATTTTTTGTTGTCATGAATCAAGTACTTATGACTCAATAATGCCACATACCAAATTTGGTTCAAATCGGCTCAGTGGTTCACAAAATAGAAATTTCAGGGGGAGCAAAAAATCTTGACCCTTCCATTACAAAGGCAAATATTGATCATGAACTACATTTGAATAAACTTGATTCTTCACCTCAAAAGGAAGCTCCATACCATAAGTCACTGTACCCACTATTTCCTGAGATGATTTTTAAAAAATAATTTTAAGCATTTTACCCCACCCCCTAGCTATTGGGCTGGGCAAGTTGATTTGAACAAAAACAAAATGCAATGTCAGAACAAGCAATCACCTCTAATTTAACTGAAATTGGTTCAGCGGTGTTGGAGAAGCAGTTTCAAGACAGTAAGTGATCACAATAGCTCATCCTGACTTTCAGTCAAGTGAGCTAATAAGGCAATGTTAACATCTAGCATCCACCACAGTGCTTTCTGACTCACATTATTACCCTGTTTCATAGAACACACCCTTTGTTGATTCCATGACATTTTCAGCTCAATGCAACAGAGCAGAATGACGGTGATCCATGGATGTGCATGCAAGGCACGTGCTTCAACATGAGAGCAGTGTTAAGAAACACCCATTTATTACGAGAAATGATAGCTTTGCTTCCAGGCAACAGAAATAGAGGCTCTACAGAGCCTGTAACCGCTCACCTGGAACTACATATAACTAGAGTTATGTCATGCATGCAGCCCGACTGTCCCAGGAATGGCAATGCTTAGACGCAAAATTGTCAGAGCCATTTTTTGTTAACAGTTTACCTATCGAATCTGCCATATCTGCACTCGTGATATACAAAATTTGCTATTCAAATTTTATTTTTTCATTTCTCTACTTCAAAACATACCTCATGACCTATTAATGGAACAAACTTGATGAGCTTGTTCCAATAAGGAGTAATAAGCCATGGTTAGAAGTAAATAAAAAATAGGCTGATGAAATTGTCAGATGTGTACCCATACGCGCAACTAATAGAAAGCTGTATGACGGAGGGCCACCATGGATGGCGACATTATGTACACCTTACATGGTATGGGTACATATAGAAATGGATTGGAGGAGTGCCTAATTTGATGGATAAAGGATTAATATCTCCGGATCAAATTATTAGATTTACATAAAAAACTATACAGCACAGCACATAAGTAACCTGAATACATATATAAAGTTACCTGATAATCGGATTAATATTTATTGAGTTATCGCATGCCGATGAAATGGATTGGAGTAGTTCTCAATTTGAAGGATAAAGGGTTCACAGGATCAAATTATCAGATTTACACCAAAAACTATACAGCTCGGCACACCAATTACCTGAATACATATAGGAAGTAACATAACAAACAGATTGATATTTTTTGAGTTATCTCATGCCAAAGGGATTGGAGGAATTTTCAATTAGAGGATGAAGGAAGGGTTAATATCTCAAGATCAAATTATCAGATTTACACCAAAAACTATACAGCTCGGCACATCAGTAACCTGAACACAAAAATAAAGTAACTTGACAATCCAAGTATTATTTTTCAAGTTATCGAATGCCAAAGGGATTGGAGGAATTTTCAATTTGAAGGATAAAGGGTTAATATCTCACGATCAAAATAACAGATTTACACCAAAAACTATACAGCTCGGCACATCAGTAACCTGAACACAAATATAAAGTAACTTGACAATGCAAGCAAATATTTTTCAAGTTATTGAATGCCAAAGGATTTGAAGGATAAAGGGTTCACAGGATCAAATTATCAGATTTACACCAAAAACTATACAGCTCGGCACATCAATAACCTGAATACATATAGGAAGTAACATAACAAACAGATTGAAATTTTTTGAGTTATCTCATGCCAAAGGGATTGGAGGAATTTTCAATTTGAAGGATAAAGGGTTAATATCTCAGGATCAAATTATCAGATTTACACCAAAAACTATACAGCTCGGCACATCAGTAACCTGAACACTAATACAAAGTAACTTGACAATCCAAGCAATATTTTTCAAGTTATCTAATGCCAAAGGGATTGGAGGAATTTTCAATTTGAACTATAAAGGGTTAATATCTCAGGATCAAAATAACAGATTTACACCAAACACTATACAGCTCGGTACATCAGTAACCTAAACACAAATATAAAGTAACCTGACAATCCAAGCAATATTTTTTCAAGTTATCGAATGCTAAAGTGATTGGTGGAATTTTCAATTTGAAGGAGAAAGGGTTAATATCTCAGGATTAAATTATCAGATTTACACCAAAAACTATACAGCTCAGCACATCAGTAACCTGAACACAAATATAAAGTAACTAGACAATCCAAGCAATATTTTTCAAGTTACCGAATGCCAAAGGGATTGGAGGAATTTTCAATTTGAAGGATAAAGGGTTAATATCTCAGGATCAAAATAACAGATTTACACCAAAAACTATACAGCTCGGAACATCAGTAACCTGAAGATATATATAAAGTAACATGACAATTGGATTGATATTTTTTGAGTTATCTCATGCCAAAGGGATTGGAAGAATTCTCAATTTGAAGGACAAAGAGTTAATACCTCAGGATCAAATTATCAGATTTACACCAAAAACTATACAGCTCGGCACATCAGTAACCTGAACACAAATATAAAGTAACTTGACAATCCAAGCAATATTTAAGTTATCGAATGCAAAGAAATGGATACGGATGCCAGACGGACAGATGGATGGACAGACGGGCGGATGGATGGATGGACAGACGGACAAAGGATGGACGAACGACGGATGGCCACCCCGGATGCCGGCATTAGTATGGGTACACATAAAAATGAAAGTGTCAATGACACTGTAGCTTAACTTGCGTGTTGTGTTTGATGAAAAGGATAATGTTCAATGTTTATGAAAGGATTATGAAATAAGACAAGAATTGTGATAATTGGGAATATGTTCATTTCTGTTCCCTGTGTGCTATGTTTATGGTAAAAATAATATGAGGTGTACACTGTACTAAAGAGCTGAGGGGTGGGTTAATGTGACCTCACAGTTAATAGTTAATGTATGTAGCCCTCACAGTTAACGTATATCAACAAAAGTTACCAAGTTACAGTGAAATTATTCCAAAATGAGTCATCCTATCAAGTTACATTAAAATCCCCTCATAAATATGGCCTGTAGACTGTGCTAAAGGTTTTCGGGCTTCGGGCCCCTGTAGCCGTCAGTTTCCCAATTGCGTCCAAAGGGGACGTTCTCAGCTAGACATTATATGAAGTCAATCTACCAAGTTACAATGAAATCCCTTAATAAATATGACCCGTAGACTGTGCTAAGGTTTTTGGGCTTTGGGCTCTGGCAGCCATCATGGTTGAATGATCGCAACCAAAAGGGGACATTCTCATCTGGACACTATTTGGAGTCATCCTACCAAGCGACAATGAAATCCCTTCATAATTATGACCTGTAGACTGTTCTGAAGGCTTTCGGGCTTTGGGCCCCTGAAGCCATCACAGTTGCCCAATCGTGTCCAAAAGGGGACGTTCTCATCTAGACATATGAAGCCAACCTACCAAGTTACAATGAAATCCCTTCATAAATATGACCTGTAGACTGTGCTAAAGGTTTTCGGGCTTCAGGCTCGGGCAGCCATCATGGTTGAATGATCGCAACCAAAGGGGACAATCTCATCTGGGCATCATCTGGAGTGATCCTGCGAAGTTATAATGAAATCCCTTCATAAATATGACCTGTAGACTGTGCTCAAGGTTTTTGGGCTTCGGGCACTTGTAGTCATCACAGCTGACCAATCACGACCAAAAGGGGATGTCATCATCTAGGCATTATATGGAGTCAACCTAACAGGTTACAATGAAATCCTTCTATAAATATAACCTTTTGCCTATGCTAAAGGTTTTTGGGCTCAGGCACCCATCAAGGCTGAATGATCACGGCCAAAATGGGACGTTCTCATCTAGACATTATTTGGAGTCATCCTACCAAGTTACAATGAAATCCCTTCATAAATATGACCTGTAGACAGTGCAAAAGGTTTTCGGGCTTCGGGCACCTTTAGCTGTCAAAGTTGCCCAATCATGTCCAAAGGGGACGTTCTCATCTAGACATTATATGAAGTTAACCTACCAAGTTACAATGAAATCCCTTCATAAATATGACCTGTAAACTATGCTTAAGGTTTTCAGGCTTCGGGCTCGGGCAGCCATCATGGTTGAATGATCGCAACCAAAGGGGACAATCTCATCTGGGCATAATGTGGAGTGATCCTACGAAGTTACAATGAAATCCCTTCATAAATATGACCTGTAGACTGTGCTCAAGGTTTTTGGGCTTCGGGCACTTGTAGTCATCACAGCTGACCAATCACGACCAAAAGGGGATGTCATCATCTAGGCATTATATGGAGTCAACCTAACAGGTTACAATGAAATCCTTCTATAAATATAACCTTTTGCCTATGCTAAAGGTTTTTGGGCTCAGGCACCCATCAAGGCTGAATGATCACGGCCAAAATGGGACGTTCTCATCTAGACATTATTTGGAGTCATCCTACCAAGTTACAATGAAATCCCTTCATAAATATGACCTGTAGACAGTGCAAAAGGTTTTCGGGCTTCGGGCACCTTTAGCTGTCAAAGTTGCCCAATCATGTCCAAAGGGGACGTTCTCATCTAGACATTATATGAAGTTAACCTACCAAGTTACAATGAAATCCCTTCATAAATATGACCTGTAAACTATGCTTAAGGTTTTCAGGCTTCGGGCTCGGGCAGCCATCATGGTTGAATGATCGCAACCAAAGGGGACAATCTCATCTGGGCATAATGTGGAGTGATCCTACGAAGTTACAATGAAATCCCTTCATAAATATGACCTGTAGACTGTGCTCAAGGTTTTTGGGCTTCGGGCACTTGTAGTCATCACAGCTGACCAATCACGACCAAAAGGGGATGTCATCATCTAGGCATTATATGGAGTCAACCTAATAGGTTACAATGAAATCCTTCCATAAATATGACCTTTTACCTATACTCAAGGTTTTTGGCCTCGGGCACCCATCAAGGCTGAATGATCGCGATCAAAATGGGACGTTCTCATCTAGACATTATTTGAAGTCATCCTACCAAGTTACAATGAAATCCCCTCATAAATATGACCTGTAGACTGTGCTAAAGGTTTTCGGGCTTCGGGCACCTTTAGCCGTCACAGTAGCCCAATCATGTCCAAAAGGGGACGTTCTCTTCTAGACATTATATGAAGTAAACCTACCAAGTTACAATGAAATCCCTTCATAAATATGACCTGTAGACTGTGCTAAAGGTTTACGGGCTTCGGGCTCGGGCAGCCATCATGGTTGAATGATCGCAACCAAAGGGGACAATCTCATCTGGGCATCATCTGGAGTGATCCTGCGAAGTTACAATGAAATCCCTTCATAAATATGACCTGTAGACTGTGCTCAAGGTTTTCAGGCTTCGGGCACCTGTAGCCATCACAGTTGACCAATCACGACCAAAAGGGGATGTCATCATCTAGGCATTATATGGAGTCAACCGAACAGGACACAATGAAATCCTTCTATAAATATAACCTTTTGCCTATGCTAAAGGTTTTTGGGCTCGGGCACCCATCAGGGCTGAATGATCACGGCCAAAATGGGACGTTCTCATCTAGACATTATTTGGAGTCATCCTACCAAGTTACAATGAAATCTCTTCATAAATATGACCTGTAGACAGTGCAAAAGGTTTTCGGGCTTCGGGCACCTTTAACGATCAAAGTTGCCCAATCATGTCCAAAAGGGGACGTTCTCATCTAGACATTATATGAAGTCAACCTACCAAGTTACAATGAAATCCCTTCATAAATATGACCTGTAGACTGTGCTAAAGGTTTTCGGGCTTCGGACTCGGGCAGCCATCATGGCTGAATGATCGCAACCATAGGGACAATCTCATCTGGGCATCATCTGGAGTGATCCTAAGAAGTCACAATGAAATCCCTTCATAAATTTGACCTGTAGACTGTGCTCAAGGTTTTCGGGCTTTGGGCACTAGTAGCCATCACAATTGACCAATCACGACCAAAAGGGGATGTCATTATCTAGGCATTACATGGAGTCAACCTAACAGGTTACAATGAAATCCTTCCATAAATATGACCTTGTGCCTATGCTAAAGGTTTTTGGGCTCGGGCACCCATCAAGGCTGCATGATCGCGATCAAAATGGGACGTTCTCATCTAAACATTATTTGGAGTCATTTTACCAAGTTACAATGAAATCCCTTCATAAATATGACCTCTAGACTGTGCTAAAGGTTTTCGGGCTTTGGGCCCCTGTAGCAGTCACAGTTGCCCAATCACGCCCAAGAGGTGAATTTCTCGTCTAGACATTGTATGAAGTCAACCCACCAAGTTACAATGAAATTCCTCAATAAATATGACCTGTAGACTGTGGTAAAGGTTTTCGGGTTTTGGGCTCGGGCAGTCGTCACGGTTGGCAGATCATGCCCAAATGGGGAAATTCTCATCTAGACATCATAAGGAGTCATCCTACCAAGTTACAATGAAATCCCTCCACATTAAACATGACCTGCAGACTGTGCTAAAAGTTTTGGGGTTTCGGGCTTGGGCAGCCATCACGGTTGATAGATCATGCCCAAAAGGGGACGTTCTCATCTAGGCATTATACAGAGGCATCCTACCAAGTTACAATGAAATCCCTTAATAAATACGACCTGTAGACTCTGCTAATGGTTTTCAGGTTTTGGGCTCGGGCAGCCATACTGGTTGCCCGATCGCAACCAAAAGGGGACGTTCTCATCTAGACATGACCCCAAACCTGCATATGAAATTTCGTGACGGCAGACAAGAACTGCGGGGTGTAGCCCGTGCTAAAGGAAAATGTGAACAGACGTCACAGACTCACAGACTAACAGACTTCCGCACGCATGATGGCAATAGCTTATCTTGACTATGTCAAGTTAAGCTAAAAATGAAAAAATCTGATGTTTCAGAAAAATAATTTGTACTGTTGGCTTCACCTTGTGTTAGGTAAAGGATTAAAGATGCAGTACATAAAGCAATGTTGGGCTATATGAGTCAATTTTCTTTTTTGCATGTAATACCTCCCAATCCTTCAAAATGCATTTTGGGAATAATTGCCTAAGTGACACATTTGTGTGTGTGTGTGTGGAGGGGGGGGGGGGGGAGGGGGGAGGGAGTTGTGGAACCTATATTGAAACCTGGCCTGTATTACTAGCTGGAAAATACACATATCAACTTTGGTTGAAATCAAATAAGTCAAACTGGAGTTATCAGTCGGAAACCAATTGTTTACAGACAGATGGATGGACCGACAGATGGACGGACGAAAGTCATGACTATAGCCCTGACTATAAACAGTCAGGCTAAAAATGCATTTTGTACGAAAGAAAAAATATTGCATGAATGGCCCTGGGTGAGGAGGAGGTGGGGTGGGGGTGAGGGAGAGTAAGGGTGTGTTAGGGGCATCCATTTTTTTTTCCACATGTGGTCAGTCTAAATCCTTCAGAATGCATTTTGAGCAGAGAAAAAAAAATACCTAACTGGCACCATGGGGGTGGGGGTGGGTGGTGGTGTTTGTTTGGGTTTTTAACCACAAACTTTAACCAAAACTGTAAAAAAGCATTTTTGACAAAAGAAAAAAAAAGTGCCTAATTGGCCCCCTGGGGGGCAGGGGGTTACGGGAGTTTAAAAAAAGGTTCCCCATGTAGTGACTGTAAATAGTTCAAAATGCATATTCGAGGAAATTTCTGTCTAGATTTTTAACCACAAACTTTAACCAAAACTGTAAAAAAGCATTTTTGACAAAAGGAAAAAAAAGGTTCTGCATGTAGCGACTGTAAATAGTTCAAAATGCATATTGGAGGAAATAAAAAAAAAATGCCTAATTGGGGGTGGGGTGGGGTGGTGGTGTTTGTCTGGGTTTTTAACCAAAACTGTAAACAAGCATTTTTGACGAAAAAGAAAAGGGATGGGGGTACATAAGTTTAAAAAAAGGTTCCGCATGTAGTGACTGTAAATAGTTCAAAGTGCATATTGCAGAAGAGAAGGAAAAAAAGCCTAATTGGGGGGGGGGGGGGGGGGGGGGGTTTGTCTGGGTTTTAACCACAAACTTCGAGTCATCCTACCAAGCTACAATGAAATCCCTTCATAATTATGGCCTGTGGAATATTCTAAAGGTTTTCGGGCTGTGGGCCTCTGTTGCCATCACAGTTGCCCAAAAGGGGACGTTCTCATCTAGACATTATATGAAGTCAACCTATCAAGTTACAATGAAATCCCTCCATAAATATGACGTGTAGACTGTGCTAAAGGTTTTCGGGCTTCAGGCTTGGGCAGCCATCATGATTGAACAATCACAACCCAAAGTGGACATTCTCATCTGGGCATCATGTGGATTGATCCTATGAAGTTACAATGAAATCCCTTCATAAATGTGACCTGTAGACTGTGCTGAAGGTTTTCAGGCACCTGTAGGCGTCACAGTTGCCCAATCACGTCCAAAAGGGGACTTTTGTAGACATTATATGAAGTCAACCTATCAAGTTACAATGAAATCCCTCCATAAATATGACCTGTAGACTGTGCTAAAGGTTTTCGGGTTTTGGGCTCCGGCAGTCGTGACGATTGATAGATCACGCCCAAATGGGGAAATTCTCATGTAGACATCATACAGAGTCATCGTATCAAGTTACAATGAAATCCGGCCATATTAAACATGACCTGCAGACTGTGCTAAAAGTTTTTGGGTTTCGGGCTTGGGCAGCCATCACGGTTGACAGATCATGCCCAAACGGGGAAGTTCTCACCTAGGCATTATACAGAGGCATTCTATGAAGTTGCAATGAAATCCCTTCATAAATACTACCTGTAGACTGTGCTAATGGTTTTGGGGTTTTGGGTTCGGGCAGCCATACCGGTTGACCGATCACGACCAAAAGGGGACGTTCTCATGTAGACATGACCTAAAACCTTCATATGAAATTTCATGACGATCAGACAAGAACTACCGGGTATAGCCTGTACTTGAAGGTTGAATAAAAAACTTGAACCACAAACTTTAACCAAAACTCCAAATGTCAACTAAACAGAAAAAGAAAAAAAAACAAAAAAAACACTTGAACCTTCAGAAAAAAAAACTTTAACCACAAACTTTAACCAAAACTCTAAATGTTAACAGACGGACAGACGGATGGACAAAAGTCATTACTATAACCCTCACTGTAAACAGTTGGGCTAAAAATTTGATTTACCATAGGCTTTCCATGGTAACTATGAGCTGCAATTGTGGCCATGTTTGCAACATTACATCAACATTACATGAGGATCATTGGTAGAAGGTGTCCCAGTCTTCAATGACATGAAGTTTCAAAACATCTGAATCCACCAAACAGAATCATAGAATGTTTCTGGTGGCCATATTTTCCAACCAACAGGAACAAAAAGAGGATCGTTTGTAGAGGGCCTCGTATAGACCATTCTTGCCAAGTTTTTGGTTCACGTCGGCTCAGTAGTTCCAGAGAGAAGATGAAAATGTGATTTCCCATAGGGGTTTTCTATAGTAACTATAAACCACTATTGTGGCCATGTTTGCAAAACAGTCAACATTAAATGAGGATTGTTGGTAGAGGGTGTCCCAGCCATCAACCATGCAAAATTTCAAAACATTTGGCCCTGTGGTTTCAGAGGAGACGAGTTTTAAAATTGACCAATCAGAATCAAAGAATGTTTCTGGCGGACACGTTTTTCACCAAACAGGAATAAAATGAGTAACAGTTGTAGAGAACCTCTCATAGACCATACCTGCCAAGTCTGGTTCACATTGGCTCAGTACTTTCAGCGAAGATGATGAAAATGTGATTTTCCTATAGGGTTTCTATAGTAACTGTAAGCCACAAATGCAGCCATAATTGCAACCTGATGAAGATTAAATGAGGATCATTGGTAGAGGGCGTTACAGTCATCAGTCACATTAAGTTTTTCAAACCATTTGGCCTTGTAGTTTCAAAGAGGATTTTCTTGAAAATGCACATTTATATGAATTCTGTTTCAACAAAAATGAAAGTGTCAATGACACTGTAGCTCAACTTGTTAAGACATGTACATGTATAGTATGTGACACAGCAATGACAAACATCTAGGTAATGACCTGATAACAAAGGTACATATAAAGTATTGTAACAGTCTGTACATAAATACTGACCGTAGCCTGTAACAAATGTATAGGTAAAGTATTGTAAAGGTGGGTGACAGTCAGATGCTAAACTAGAAAAGAAATCTTTGAGTCCCAGAGTGGGTCTGACTGAACCCCAAAATATTTGTTCTCATAGCACAGTGATAACAAAGGTACCCCAAAACACACTCATTCCTGTCCCAGGGTGAAAACAAAGGTACCCAAGAAGTTTTGTGAAGATCAGTTCACAAATATGAGCTGTGTACAAGTTGTGACAAAAAACTGATTGGACCTAATTTCGGTACAAAATGGCCACTGGCAGCCATCTTGAATTCTGGACTGCACCCAGAAACACTCGTTCTCGTCCCAAGGAGATAACAAAGGTACCCAAGAAGTTTTGTGAAGATCGGTTCATAAATACAGCCTCTACACCGAGCCGTATTGACATGTGCACTTACAGTGTATAAGTGGCACTGAATAAATCAAAGTTCATCTAATTTGCATAATTTCTGCACGAGAAAATAACCCGTACTATATGTGATGTATTCCATGTTACTAAACATTCATACAAAAATATATTCAAATCAGAACTTTCAAACAGAAGTTCTGCACAAAAGACTGATTGCACTAATTTTGGTACAAAATGGCTGCTGGTGGACATCTTGAATTTTGGACCACACCCAAAAACACTCATTCTCATCCCACATTGATAACAAAGGTACACAAGAAGTTTCATAAAGATCGGTTCATAAATACTGCCTCTAGCCTGAGCCGTATATAGAAGTTGTGTACAAAAAACTGATTAGACCTAATTTCTGTACAAAATGGCCACTGGCAGCCATCTTGAATTTTGGACCGCACCCAGAAACACTCGTTCTCGTCCCAAGGTGATAACAAAGGTACCCAAGACGTTTCGTGAAGATCGGTTCATAAATACAGACTCTAGCCCGAGCCGTATTGACAACAAAAAAAAATCAAAGTTCATCTAATTTGCATAATTTCTGCACAAGAAAAAAACCTGTATTATATGTGATGTATCCCATGGTACTAAACATTCACACAAAAAATTATTCAAATCAGCGCTTTCATATGGAAGTTCTGTGCAAAAATCTGATTGCACCAAATTTTGTACAAAATGGCTGCCATCGGCCATCTTGAATTTCGGACCGGACCCCAAAACACTCTTTCTCGTCCCACGGTGATAACAAAGGTACCCAAGGAATTTCGTAAAGATCGGTTCATAAATACGGCCTCTAGCCCGAGCCGTATTGGCATTTGCACTAACAGTGCTGAAAGCAACACCAAAAAACATCAAAGTTAGTCTAATTTGCATAATTTACGCACGAGAAAAAAACCCGTATTATATGTGATGTATCCCATGGTACTAAACATTCATACAAAAAATTATTCAAATCATAGCTTTCATATGGAAGTTCTGTACAAAAAACAGATTTCTGCATCGTCGGTACAAAATGGCAGCTGGCAGCCATCTTGAATTTCGGACCAAACCCCAAAACACTCGTTCTCGTCCCACGGTCATAACAAAGGTACCCAAGAAGTTTCGTAAAGATTGGTTCATAAATACGGCCTCTAGCCCGAGCCGTATCCAATTGTTGACGGACAGACGGACGACGGGCCATGGCATAAGCTCAAATTTGGCTTCGCCAAAGTTGAGCTAAAAATCATACCCTTGATTCATCATGGTAAAAAGAAACAATTACTTGACACATTATCAAGAAGAAAGTTGTGCTTTTTGTTATGAGGTCAAATCAGTTAAAACAAAACAAATTAAAGGCGAATAAAATACACCAACCTTCTTCTTGCCTCAATTTAGCAACCTCATGATCCGCTAAATATCGAAATTGTTTTGCTGTAAATAAAGTTATGCAAGGGAATAGTATGTTAGAAAGCAAGCAATTGAATGCAAAGAAAAGAGAATAAGTGTTAATGATGGTTTTAACATAACAGAGATGAGATTGCTTTGAAACGTATCAGGCTGATTTCATTTAGCTCCAACAATGTAAAAGAAAAAATTGTTAAAATTATACTTGTCCAAAATATAAAACAATACTTAAAACATTTTTATTAATTCAGGAAACAATAGAAATAGGAAATAAGCTTTGGAAATAAATCCAGCAATCTGATGATGAACTAACTGAAATCAGCTAATTACAAGAACATTCTCATCCCAAACACTAATTTTCTCTACAACAGTAAAGTTCTATTTTGAATTTTGAATTGGGTATACAGTAGAACCATGTTAATTGAAAGGCCATTAACACAGATATTCAACTAATTCAAGTAACTAAAGTTTGGAGAATTTCTTTTAATATTCTGACTATAAACTGAAAACTTAATCTATTGTACCTTGTATGACAGTGCTCAATGAGCACTATCATACAAGATATAATAGATTAAATGCTTATAATGAGAAGTACCAGGGTCAAAAGAGGTCTGAAAGGCTGGAGAATTCAGGGTTTCTGTGAAATGTTTGACAATATTTTTAATTAATTAACAGGGTTTTACTTGATAAACTACATACAAGTAACTATATATATACAATTAACAGGTCAAAGTAACACTCAATGCACAGAAAATGGATTTGTTTTGAAGAAAAACACATCTAATTTAGTTGATTACGATTTTTTTATTTTAACTTTTAGAGATCATATAAATTTGCTTGAGAAAAAAAAAGTAGTGTGGCTAAAAGCTTAAATAAGAACTTCTTGGCAAAGCTGACCTTACAAATCAGCTCAAGTTGCCCAGTTTTATTCAAAGAAATACAACCATTCAATTGTTGTTTTTTCTGTAGTTTCATTTAAACTATTTATTTATTTATTAAGGCTTAACGTTACTTTAACAGCCAAGGTCATATTGTGTCGGTGACAGTTTTGTGGGTGGAGGAAGCCGGAGTACCCAGAGAGAACCAGCGAGCAACAACTCCGCACTGCAGCACAGGCAGGGCTAGATTGGTTGAAGACATGCGCACATTCGACATGCAGTATGCCTTAGTACATGGCGTCATCGTGCCCCCTTGAGGACAATCGGGGTTAGGTGCCTTGCCCAAGGACACAATGCAGGAGTCCGAATCGATTGCTCAGACGGTCACCCATCCAAGGACTAACTGGGCTTGACGTTGCTTAACTTCGGTGATCTGATGAGAACCGGTTACCACAGCGCCACTGCGCTCCCATTTAAAGGCGATATGTGAGGATTAAGGAGGTCACAGGTCATGCAGACCAAGATGGGCAGATAAAAAAAATTGGTTCTCTCATTTTGAGCTGAGGTTAACCAATAGAACAACTCGGTTTTGATTTCACAAGAAAACTGACTGATCCATTAATCTGTAACCACAAATGGCCAGTACTTGTGCTAAGTTTCAAAGTGTAATACGTCATGCAATTTGTGATTCTCAAACATAAAATGGTGGCAGAAAAAACAGTACATACAGAAATAAATTGTAAATCAAGTTTCTATGCATTTTATAAAACAATGTGCATGGTATTTTGATGGTTGGGGTGGCCAGTAATAGTATTACTCTTAAACAAGAAACTGTAACTTGTAAGGGTGCAGGTACTGCTTCTGTTATAAATGCCAGTAACATAGCATTTCTTTTGATATATTTGCCCAATGAAACATCACAAACTTATTTCAGATCACACTGTTTAAAATAGCCACAAATGTCTGAGATCATCATTTGGCACTCGTAATTTTTCAATGGTGCAATTTGGGCATACTTGATACACATCCCAAGACATCGACAGATGCTTTCAGTAAACTACTGGCACCACAGGTAAAGTTTATTGCAGTGACGAGTCAAATCTAACATTCTGATGGAAATGAAACAAATGCCAATACAATTCAAATTATTTAGGGCAGGAATTTCCTATAACCCAACTGGGTATATTTAGTTTCTGCAATTATTGTTTTTAACCCTTTGAACCCTGGTGGTATCTTCCATGTCAGTTCCATGGTAGCAATTGGAAGAGTCCATATTTATTATTTGGGGGTAGACCAATTAATATTTTCAACGTGCAGCCTTAGGGCTGCATATTGAAAATATTGATTGGTCTACACCACACATTTACCTTGCAGTCATCCTCCTTAATGACATTATGACGTAGCTTGTGACCCGTCTGGAAAAACGGCCTCTAGCATTCAAAGGGTTAACAAGTTTATGTACTAATCATTCAAGATAGAAAATCTTGTTTGTTTGTGAAAAAGACTTAAGTGAGACTCATTCACAGACCCAATCAACCCTTTAGATTACCACAATTTCAAACTGTTTATAGGTGTTCCCCAATTAGAGAAAGTATGAATACCTCCAGAAAAATATATTTATTTATTAATTGGTGTTTAAGGTCACATATTTCTGCACAATGGCTAATCATGACCATGACAGTTTTACGGGTGGAGGAAGCCAGAGTACCCGAAAAGAACCACCGAGCAATGGCAAGCAACTGTCAGCTCCCCAACTCCACACAAGCAGGGTTAGCATTGGTTGAAGACAAGTGCACCATCGATGTGCAGTACGCCTTAGTACACAACGCCACCGTGCCCCCACATGGGCAATGGGGGTGAAGTGTCTTGCCCAAGGACACAATGTGGTTGCCACAGGTGGGATTCAATCAAGAACCTCTCTGCTTGCAGCCTGCACCTCTACCTACTGAACCACCACATCCCCCTCCCTTCCCCAGAAAAATATATAAATTCTCTGTGCTTCATCATTTGAGAATAACTTCCATCATAATAAGGTCACTGAAACACAAATCAATTGCAGGGCAATAAAACTTAACAGGATAAAGCTGTTATTCTGTTTTTAAAGTGCCCAAATTAGGGCAAAACAGTTTGCCCAAATAAATGAATTTAAAAGCCTGGACCTGATAATCTGATGGTCACAGCCAATGGTATCTGAAGCATGCTATGAATAAATTAGATGCAGAAAAACTTCAACAGCGCTGGATGACAGTGTTGGTACATATTTTTGATTGATTGATTTATTTACTGGTGTTTAAGGCCACACTTTTCTGTTCAATGACTAACCAATCATGACCACAACATAGATATAAAGTGAAGTCTAGCCATTTGTTTATACCCATGTTGCCCATTTTGAAGGACTTCCACCCTAGGCATTGGTTACCTGGTCCTATTTTACAAGTAAAACAGAGCATGTTTATCACAGTAAACAAGCACTGCTCCACTTTTTTCTATCCATTTTTATCAACTGCATCTAACAACTGAACAAGAACGAAACTGGAAAGTGCTGTCACACTTGCAGTTCACTGTTGATTAAATTGCAGGTAATCACCATTGGTCATTTGATGCAATAAAAAAGCTAAGAAAAAATACACCCACTTTGCACAAGTAAACAAATGTTTATTTATTGAGGGTGGGGGCTCGTGTTCTGCAGGTTTTGTATCACATCAAATGACCAGTGGCAAGAACTTGTGATAAACTTTTTTTTAAAATGAAGACTGAAACCTGGACTCAAATTTTCTTTTTAAAACTGAGTGGAAACCAAAACCAAGATAAATTTAATAACCTCCCAGATCTACTGCGGTCCTCAAATTAACTTTAGTTTAGGAGTTATTGTATCGCCCATTTAGCACTGAATGTTACTCGATCCTAAGCAATGTGATTTCCTTAGAAATATTAGCATTGTTAGTAAAACCGAACGAGAGAATACTTAATGAATGAAAACGTGTCAGTGTATCACCCATTTAGCATTGAATGTTTGTTAATCAATAATATATAGAATAAATATTAGTATTGTTAGTGAAACAGTAGGAGAAAATACATAATGAAAGCATGTCATCTGGACAAGTTAGAATATATTCAGCGAAAGCTTTTCAATCAGGCCAATTGATTTGTAACAATATATTGGAAAGTGACAAAAGGCCCCTATCATAAACTATAAGACATCAACTAATCATAAAGAAACTCTGACTACCCAAAGATAACTTAGACCTCTACCAATTTAACTGGTAGATTGGGCTTTTTAGTACATGGTGTAGAACTCACAATGAGGTCCTTATATTCTCAGCAGATGCTTGAATCTTCGCTACAAGCAATTGATATTTAAACGTGGATTTGTTTTGTTACAATTTATTGAAGAGACAAAATAATTACTATTAAATAAAGTTTGTCTGCAAAAATAATCTAGCACTCAATCAGTTAAACAAGTGAATATTTGTAATTGAGGATCCCAAACTGTAATGGCACAATGAGTCAAACTTTATGCCTGTCAGACATGAATATATTGTCAACATTAATACAGCAGAACCCTCTTAATTGAATGGAAACTTTGCCAGTGAGAATTGTTCAATAAACAGGAGTGTTCAGTTATCAAGATTTGGTCATTCTCCTGAATTCTAGAGATAAACTGAGCCTTTATTCTATTATGTCTTGTTTGACAGAGCTTGCAAAGCTCTGCCAAACAAGATATAATAGTCTAAATGCCTGTATTAGATTAGAGGCCAACTTGGTCTATAAACAAGGAAAATTTGGGGACTGGCATTGTAATATCTCTCGACGTTTCACAAGATTTTTTATTCAATTAATAGTGGTGTGCTCAAAAGCCTGCGAGAAATTAACATTTGTACAGTCGGTATGGTAATTAGTTTGGCGTTTGAAAATTAGATTCATTTGACATTTCATTTCATTTTTCAAGAAAGAGATATATATGTAAGTGGGCTCCACTGTGTACTAAATCATGACCATATCTGACCTGAATTAAAAATTAACTCTTGACCAAGAAATAAAGTTTAAAACACAAACACTGTATTGTAATCATATACATTCATGCAAAATTTATCAACAAATATTATATAGGAAAAAAGTTATGGTCTGGAAATAAAAATGGTATATAATTATGCAAGACCCAGAACTTGAAGAGTGATAGATTATTTTTGGTAGTCAAAATTTGTTTATCACTAAATGTGTAAAATTTATTGGAAAGTGTGGGAGTGCGGGACTCAGTGGTTACAACATGAACTTCAAAGTTAAAGGTCAATGCTGTTCGATCCCCACCAGGGGTTGCTGCATGGTGTCCTTGGGAAAGGCACTTCATTCTGATTGCCCATGTGGGGGCATGGTGGTACTGTGTACTTAGGCATACTGAATGTCAATGGTGTCCTTGTCTTCAACCAATCCTAACCCAGCTTCTGGAGAGTTAGTTTGTTGGAGAGTCTGGCAGTTGCTCGGTGGTTCTTTTTCTGGGAACTCTGGCTTTGTCCACCCATAACATTGTCCGACATGTGGTGACCCTGGCTGTTGAAAGTGTCATTAAACCCCAATAAATAAATAAATAAATAAATAAATAAACATATTGGAAAGTGTACACAGGTTCTCTCCAATAAATTCTAACAAAATAAAAACAAAAACAAAATAGGTTTTGTTCCCAGTAGAGTATGAAGTGCAAACTAAGAATATGAGAACATGTTTGTGGCACCTCCATTTCAAAATTAATTATTTGCATGTTGCAGCAGATATTACAGACTGGACATCAATATTTTTGTCACCAGAATAGGACATCCCTATCACTGTTTTACAAAACATATCACTGTAAATAAGAACAATCATTTTCATGAATGATTGCCAGGCTTTAATTGTTAAATTTTACATCAAATTCAGTCATGGCTGCAGCACAGCACCCACCCATGACTAAATTTTATTAAAAAGTAAAGAAAATACTCAGCAAGTTAAGAATTAAAGCCAAAATATGGGCTTACTGCACCAAACCATTTAAGCTGTGACCAAAGTTTTCTCACAACCAGGCCTGGCTGATGGGCCACATAAATTTATTTATGGGACTCTCAGTAGGCCTCGTGACAACAGATTATCATTAAGTTAAAAAATAAAATGCTCCAGAATTGGTGAAGTATGCCCTGTTAATTCTTTCTATGAGGACTCTTGATAGGCCCTGACTTTATTACAAAATGCAAGGCCTGCAAATCTAAGTTTTTGTTCCTGGCTTGCAATATAGTGATGATACACATTTAAGTAAAATTTCATCAAAATAATTTGTAGTTAAAGACACGGTAAGTGCAAGGAAGCAGATGACACACTGACTGATGAGTGTCTGTGTAGGTGATCAGTAAACTTTCTTGAATGGGTGTTGAAGGAAGAGCATTTTCTCATGCCATTTACATACAATGCCATTGAAATGCTAGATTTAGAACTGGCAGTAAAAAAACTGCAGTAGTGGAAGAATACAACAAGGAAATGTCTAGAAACGTACCTTCTTTAAGAGGTTCTGACTGTTGCTTAATTTCCATTTCAAAAAACTTCTGTTTTTGACTGAAAGACAATGTTGGGTCTTGAAGTGCAGCACTGGAATTCTGAATAAGAAAGACATTAAATAATCAAACAGCAATTACAAGATCTAGATACATGTACTGCAAGATCACTTTTATCTTGGAATAAATCTTGAATATAAATCTGAGCATGCCTTTTTTTCTTTCGACCTTGTTGGTCATGTATTCTGACAATTTCACGATATGGAGTCAAAATTTGTCCCTCTCGGAAATTTTCTGCAAGGTGAAACATGAGATGGAGTTTGGTCATCTTCAATCATGAGTTAATCTTGATTAGCACAGTTTGGGTTAATTCTACTTATTTGAAAATTAATTAGGTTAACAAATTTATTTATTTATTGGTGTCACATATTTCTGCACAACAGCTAATCGTGAATGCAACATGGATATAAAATCAAGTTTAGTCAACTGTTTATATCCATGTTGTCCTTTTTAGAGAACATCCACTCAAAGCATTGGTGACTGGGGCCTATTTTATGAGTAAAACAGAGCTTGTTTACCACAGTAAACAAGCACTGGGTTAACAAATTTAAGTACTACTCTGTTTATCCATCACTGATAACAGGCAGATATCTAGATTTATTAGTGTTTTAAGGTCTGTTTCAACATCTATAGCTATGTAATACTGCAACACAGATTTGAGGTAAAGTATAGCAAACGTTTATATCTGTGCTATCTACTTTAGAGAACTTCCACCACAGGCATTGGTGGCTGGGTCCTATTTTACCTGTAAAACAGAATGCAGTAAACAAGCACTGCTCCACTTTCCAGAGTTCCCACAGGGAGATAACACAAAGATAATGGTGCAGTTATTCTTATCGCATGCTAATAAACTATAAATCTCATAGTAATAAAATCCAGCCCTTCGATTTGAGGCAAATGGCCATTTGGGTCATGTGGAGGTTACCTAAAATGAAAAAAGAACGAACAAAATATGTGTCGTGCCAAATTATTGCTGGGCCACGCGAAATTTCCGCCAAGTTGAATGGTACAGTACAAATGAATGGTGAAATAATGTTGAGCATCAACCAATCATCAGCTTCTCGGGTGTTTCCATCTGTCTGAAGTATAGCTGCTCTGTTGGCCAATTATTGGCCAACACAGTTTAAACTGTTGATCATCTAAGGATGTAGCATAGGTACAAAATCAGAAAAAGGCAATAAATCGTGTCTCTGCCACAAATAGTGGTTATGGATTCCATACTCTTCTGCAACATGCTAGTCCATGCCAAGATTAAGCTATAATTGCAACTAATTTGTATCTGAATTGCTGAAACACAGCCTCATTATTGTTCCTAAGGATTCCTCTTTATTCATCAGGATATTGCCCAAAGGAGCAACAACCTGGCTATGATGCAACAATTCATATATCAGAATAGTATTCATATATCAGAATAGTTGCAATACAATATATATTCAGGTTACCTATTTATTTATTTATTTATTGGTGTTTAAGGTCACATATTTCTGCACAATGGCTAACCATGACTGTGACAGTTTTACAGGTGGAGGAAGCCGGAGTATCTGGAGAGAACCACCGAGCAACGGCGAGCAACTGTCAGCTCCCCAACATACCAACTCCACACAAGCAGGGTTAGCATTGGTTGAAGACAGGTGCACCATCAACGTGAAGTACGCCTTAGTACACAGCGTCACCATGCCCCCACGTGGGCAATGGGGGTGAAGTGTCTTGCACAAGGACACAACGTGGTTGCCGCAGGTGGGATTCAAACCGAGGACCTCTCAGCTTGCAGCCTGCATCTCTACCAACTCAGCCACCTTTTCAGGTTACCTAATGTGTTACCTGAATCAAGTTCTAGGGAACGAACGATAAGTTACCGATGTTCAGACCAGGTGAAAGATAAATGGGTTACACAAAATTTTGAAAACAGCAGACCTGTAAAATGCTTATAAATTCTATTTTTTAACATAATATCTTTCATTTAAACCTTTTAAACAACATGACTTGCATTGCAAAACACAATTCCTTGAATAACAATTATTTTTCTCTATCTTATGAACCAAAACACAGCTATAACCCCTGGTTGGATCAAGATCAGTGAACTCATTCCAACCAGGGTATAAGCTGTAGGGGATTTGGGGGCAAAAAATGAAAAAATAATAAAATTTCAAAGGCAATTTTTGTGAATAGCACTAGCTGGTTATGGTAAATAAGTTACGCAAAGGATTAAATAACAATGCAAGTGATTTCCATTCAATTCTCTTCTGCCACAGAAAGGCAATTAAGTCTCAATTAGAAGCAATGTTAGGCTACACAACCTGTTTGCAAAGTTAAGAAATGAGGCAGCCTTAATTGCAAAATCCGATTTTCAAAGAAATTTATTAGAACATACAGTACCTTATCAACAGCAGAAGACATTATGAATATGGCTGTGAGATCCTTTTTACACAAACAGAAAAATGTGATGGATAAACAAGTTTCAAAGAAAATTGGAAATCTTACAGAACATATGGAACTGTCTCTGTCTCAGGAAATAATTAGTCACCGTTAGCCTGTGCTCAAGACTGACACAGCATGCCCTGGAAATATTGATTTTTCAGAATTTTCAACACCAAACTCTTGTTCATTTTGGAAGATAATGTCATTTCAAATAAAAGTGCATATCAAATCAAGAAAATTCTTCAAGTTAGAATTTAAATTAATTCCAATATCTTCAGTGGTAAGAAGATTTATAAGGGATTTTACCCATAGAATTTTTTTTGTAAAGAGTTCAATGTCAAACAAGGCATCTGAGGAGATATAACAGAAAGTGCAATACTAACACAATTAAAAGGTCACTTTACTCATCATTTCTGATACGGTGGATCTCGCTCAATAAAATACAGGGAAATAGAATTTTGTTAGCCCTCTATATGCTTAAGTCAAAATACCAATATTTCAAGCATAAAAGTTGTCCGATAATGCATCTACGAATTTAACCCTTTCATGTCAACCCAAATCTTAACCCTCCCCTCTCCCCAAAACAGAACAAGAGGCCCATGGGGCTTTATTTGTTCACCATATCAAATTGTTTAAAGAAGGATTTAAGGTCACATTCAGAATCTGTATGTTAATACAGTTAAGCTAATTTAGCCAGGGGAGTAGGGGTGGGGGAGAAAAGACTGTTGGGTGAATTGTTTTTTCTTTTCTTTTCTTTGTGTTAAATTACTCACCCCCCCTTCAAAACTCATTTTAAATCAAAACAAGAATAGAAACAAGAGGCCCCACGGGGCCTGAAGCACTCATCTTGTAGAGAACACAATTTAAACAGAGTCCAAGAATGAGTCTACATTAAGCAAGCCATCTTCATAGGCTACACTGTCAATCCTTGAGTCCCTCAGGAGTGACAAAAATAATCTGGGCATCATGCCTTTTCTTCAGTTGATCATAAGTAAAATGTAGAGCTCTCCTATGAAGACCCTTGATACAATCTATGTGGATTAATCTTAGTACCTCTAGAGGGTACTGAATACAAAATTTTTAATTCTTCAGCAAAATGGCCAATTCCGGCTCCCATAGAGAGCCCAAATATTAACCCAGGCTCTTGATTTGAACACAGTTAAATCTGACTTCCCTAGAGATGTTGTGTACCGAATATGAAAGCATTCTGACTGTTGGATCTGAAGAAGAGAAATTGTAAAGAAATTTCTTCGAATTGCACTAAGTTCAAATTTGGGCTACCATAGCGAGCCCAAATATTAACCTATGGATCCGATTTTAAAAAAACTTGAATCTGACCCCCCCTAGAGATGTTGTATACCAAATGTGAAAGCATTCTGACAAGTGAATCTGAAGAAGAAGATTTTTGAAGAAATTCCCTCATATTGTACTAAGTTAAATTTCATGTTCCCATATGGAGCCCAAATATTAACCTAGGCACTCGAATTGAACAACCTGGAATCTGACCCCCCTAGAGATGTTGTATACCAAATATAAAAGCATTCCGACTGGTGGATCTGAAGAAGAAGATTTTTAAAGAAATTTCCTCATATTGCATTAAGTAAACATTTGGGCTACCATAGTGAGCCCAAATATATACCTAGGGATCTGATTTGAACAAACTTGAATCTGACCCCCATAGAGATGTTGCATACCAAATATCAAAGCATTCTGACTGATGGATCTGAATTAGAAGATTTTTTTAAATTACCCTCCATATTGAACAAAGATAAAATATGGGCTTCCGTAGGAAGCCCAAATATTAACCTAGGGACTTGGTTTGAACAATCTAGAATCTGACCCTCATAACAATGATGTAGACCAAATATTAAAAGATTCTGACTGGTGGTTCTGAAGAAGAAGATTTTTAAAGAATATTCCCCATATTACCCTATGTTAAAACTTCGGGCTCCTGTAGAGAGCCCAAATATGAACCAATGAGCTTTATTTCAACAAACTTTTATCTGACCCCCCTATGAATTCTGCATACCAAATATCAAAAGATTCTGATGATTGGTTCTGGAGAAAAGATTTTTTTTAATTTTTGCAAATATGCTGACTCAGCATTTTTTCGATGCCCATTACAGAACACCCTAACATAACCGATGGCAATTTTTTTTTACCATTCAATTCTACTGGTCATAAGGATACTTCATACCAAATAAAAGCTCTCTGTTCCGTGGGGTTTGGGAAATATGGGCGTTTGAAAATATTTCTATTTTTAGCTCCCAGGGTTCCCATGGGGATGCGGGAATTTTTTTTTTTGCATGGGTCAAGTACTTATGACCCAATACTACCACAAACCAAATTTGGTTCATACTGGACCATCGGTTCAGAAAATAGAAATTTTGGGCGGGGCCAAAAATCTTACCCCTCCTATTACAAAGCCAAATATTACTTCACGAACTTCGTTTGAACAAACTTGATTCTACACCTCATATGGAAGCTCCATAGCAAATATCAAGTCATTGTACACACTGGTTCTTGAGAAGAAGATTTTTAAAATATTTTGGAGCATTTTTCCCCACTCCCTCCTTATGGGGCTGGGCATGCTGAGTTGAACAAAAATGAAATGCCCCTTTGGGACCATCAACCACACAAACTTTCACTTGAATTGGCCCAGTGGCTTTGGAGGAGAAGACCAAAAGATGGTGTTGATGGACGGCGGAGGACGGACGACAGACGACGGACGGGAAGCGATGAGATTAGCTCAGCTTGACTTTGTCAAGATGAGCTAAAAATATCACCCAGTTGATCCCATCCACTTACTCACCTCCCCCCCCCCCCCCCACTCCATCTACCCCCATCAGGGTTAAAGGGGGGGGGGGGGGGTTGCATAAAATCATTCAAAACTCCATCAAATCTTGTTCTTAAGCAAAAAACCAAAACATTTTGACCAAAAGACCCTCCTCCCCATCCCCCCAGACGAGAAGAGGACTTGTGGAACCCCATTTGAACAAACGCTAATCTTATGTACTCACATTTACATCTAATTAAAGTTTACCAGCTCTGTTGTGTTGACACAGTTCATTTAAACAAATAGTAATTTCTGCATTGGATTCAGTGTTAAATTCAAACCCCTCTGGTGCCCACCAAATTCATCAAGTGTAACACTGAACAAACATTAATCAAGGAGTTATAGTAATGCTATACACCAAAAATCAAAAGATTCTGCCTAGTGGATCTAAAGAAGATCTTTCAAGAATATTCCTCATGCTGCACTAAGTTAAAATTTGGGCTCCCTATGGGAGCCCATATATGAGTCCAGGGATTTGATTTGAACAAAACTTAAATATCACCACACTAAAGATGTCAATACTGTGTAACAAAAGAATCTGACTCGTGAGTGTCAATATTTTTTAAAGAATAGTCCTACCTCACAAAGAAGACTGTCTTTCATAAACAAGCAGATATAAAATACTAACTAGAGGCTCTAGAGAGCCTGTAATCGCTCACCTGGAAATACATATAAAAAATGTGATTTCCCATAGGTTTCCATGGGAACGATGAGCTGCAATTGTGGCCATGTTTTGCATGATTACATCAACATTACATGAGGATCATTGGTAGAAGGTATCCCAGTCTTCAATCACGTGAAATTTCAAAACATTTGAATCCATCAAACAGAATCACAGAATGTCTCTGATGGCCATATTTTCCAGCCAACGGGAACAAAAAGAGGATCGTTTGTTGAGGGCCTCCTATAGACCATTCTTGCCAAGTTTTTGGTTCATGTCAGCTCAATATTTCCAGAGAGAAGATGAAAATGTGATTTCCTCTAGTTTTTTTCCATAGTAACTATAAACTGCAATTGTGGCCATGTTTGCAATACGATCAACATTAAAATGAGGAATGTTGGTGGAGGGTGTCCCAGTTATCAACCATGCAAAGTTTAAAAACATTTGGCCCAGTGGTTTCAGAGAAGAGTTTTCAAAATTGAACAATCAGAATCAAAGAATGCTTCTGGCGGCCACGTTTTTTCACCCAACAGGAATAAAATGAGTAACAGTTGTAGAGAACCTCTCATAGACAATGCCTGCCAATCTGGTTCACATTGGCTCAGTACTTTCAGTGAAGATGATGAAAATGTGATTTCCTATAGGGTTTCTATAGTAACTATAAGCCACAATTGCAGCCATAATTGCAACCCGATGAAGATTAAAATGAGGATCATTTGGCCCTGTAGTTTCAAAGAAGATTTTCTTGAAAATGCACACATTTATGAATTCTGTTTTCAACAAAAAAATCAGTAAAAGAAGGTAAAATATTTTTGAAAAATTACAACTTTTTTCAGACAGTATTCTCTTTTCAAAATAGCTTTGGATAGGTAAAAGGGTTACAGGAAACACATTACTCCAATTTTTGTCAAATCTTAAAAAGATATACAATAATTACTGTCATCTAAGCTGACATGATTGCAAGAATGTTAGAAAAATCTTCTGCTGTTTTCTCCAAACACCTGTCAACAACCAAGATTATCTGATAAGTAACATGAGTAATGAGCATATATCAGCATCCATGTACAGTTCCAATAGTTTACAGTTAAGTCAAAATAAGTTGTAGGATAATCCTATAAACTGGGTATCTTTTTCTCTTCCAACACTGATAAGACCAGAAGCTGACATCATTTTCTGGAAGGCTCTCACTGATAGCTTTCCAGAAAATGTCAGATTCTGATCTTGTCAGGGCAGGAGCAGCAGTTTACTTAGTTTATTGCTGTTATGCTACAGCTTATTTTGACTTGTACTGTACACACAATATTTTGGGATTTTTTTTCCCTGGTTCTCAGTGGAGAAAACTGGAACAAACCCTTACCAGATTCTCAAAAAACAAGTATTTTTGCTGACAGTACCGATCTTCATGCAGACAGGAGAGGCATTGGGTTAAGCATTAGAATATAGCCTCTGGTGGCCACATATTTCCATCCTCTCATAGACCATTCCTGCAAAGTTTGGCTCATGTCGGCTCAGTAGTTTAAGAGAAGATGAAAATGTGATTTCCCATAGGGTTTCTATAGTAACTATAAGCCGCATTTGTGGCCATGTTTACAACCTGATCAACATTAAATGAGGATCGTTGGTAGAGAGGGTCCCAGTCATTACTTATGTGAAGTATCAAAACATTTGGCCTGGCAGTTTCAGAGAGGATTTTTGAAAATCCACCTATCAGAATCAAAGAATGCCTCTTGCGGCCATGTTTTTCAACCCACGGGAACAAAATGAGGATCGTTTGTAGAGGACCTCCCATAGACCATCCCTGCCAGGTTTGGTTCACGTCGGCTCAGTAGTTCCGGAGAAGAAGATGAAAATGTGATTTCCCATAGGGTTTCTATAGTAACTATAAGCCACAATTGTGGTCATGTTTGCAACCCGATCAACATTAAATGAGGATCATTGGTAGAGGAGGTCCCAGTCATCATTTATGTGAAGTTTCAAAACATTTCGCCTGGCAGTTTCAGAGGAGAAGCTTTTTGAAAATCTACCAATCAGAATCAAAGAATGCCTCTGGCGGCCATGTTTTTCAACCCACGGGAACAAAATGAGGATCGTTTGTAGAGGACCTCCCATAGACTATCCCTGCCAGGTTTGTTTTCACGTCGCCTTGGTTTTTCCAGAGAAGTAGAGGAAAATGTGATTTCCCATGGGGTTTCTATAGTAAATAAAAGTCACAATTGTGGCCATGTTTACAACCCATTCAACATTAAATGAGGATTGTTGGTAGAGGGGGTCCCAGTCATCATTTATATGAAGTTTCGAAACACCTGAAGTGGCAGTTTCAGAGGAGAAGATTTTTGAAAATCCACCAACCAGAACTAAAGAATGCCTGGGAAGCCATGTTTTTCATCCGATGGGAACAAAATGAGGATCGTTTGTAGGGGACCTCCCATAGACCATTCCTGCCAAGTTTGGTTCCCACCGGCTCAGCGGTTACAGAGAAGAAGATGAAAATGTGAAAAGTTTATGGACGCCAGACGACGGACGCCAAGTGATGAGAAAAGCTCACATGGCCTTTTAGGCCAGGTGAGCTAAAAAAGGATAGAACACAATACATGTAGTTGTTGACTGGTCATAATATGGACAAAGTCTGTAGTTTCAATTTATGTGCACTTGTTAAATATGTTGGGTATTAAATAACAATTATTATTATACAGGCATCTAACTGAAGTCTTATAAAAACTAGAGGCTCAAGTGAGCCTAAAATGCTCACATCGCTTAAGTTGTCAAAAGAGAGGAGTGTGTCAGTAAGTGAAGGAGAGCAAGAGCAATTTTTTCATTTGCAATGACACAACCAAATGCAATTTTTTGTCCATTCACTTTTGCTGGTCATATGAAAGCTTATCGGGCAAAAACAAAGCTGTTCTGTGGAGTATAAAAAAGTGTCTGTTCTATTTTCTGTTTTGTTTTTAGCTTCTGGAGTTCTCTCTACACCACCCCTGGCATCCTCCCATAGGGAGCCTAAATCTTGACTTACTAAGTTCTTTTGAACAAACGTGAATCTGCATTACTCAAGAATTTGGGATTTCTTGCATTTACCCCACCCAAGGTGAACAGTAAATATTGGGGAAAAAAACTTAGAAGAGTATACTCCATGAAGAATAGTTTACATTTGACAAAAAGGTTCTGAAGAATACTTAGTTGATGGAGCACAAGATAATGACTCAGCATTTTCCCATTGTGAACAGTGTTAAAATGGGCATCCCCGTACAGCCCCCTCATGACAAAACCGGTAGCAATTTTTGGGGTCCACCTGATTTCACTGGTCCTAAGGAAGCGTGATACCCCAAAAACCCAATATTCTGGTTTCAGCAATTTTTGAAATATGGGCGTTTGAATTTTTTTCTATTTTTTGCTCCCGGGTTCCCAAAATGTAGTGGAAAACAATTTTCAGGTCTCAAATCAAGTACTTATGACACAATTATATTACATGCCAAATTTGGCTGAAATCGGCCCATTAGTTCTGGAAATAGAAATTTGAGGTGGAGCCCAAAATTGGCATTCCACCACAGAAAGCCCAAGTATTTATCTATCAACTTGCCTTGAACAAAATTTAATCTCCACCACCAAAGGAAGTGCCCTACCAAATATCAAAGCAATCTCTATGGTCATTCCTGAGAAAAAGATTTTTAAAGATATTCAGACTTTTGGGGTATTAACCCAACCAACCCCAAGGGGAGTAACAACTTTGGGGGAAAAAAATCAGAAGAGTGTACTCCCCCATGAAGCTTTGTACCAAATTAGATTTGGCCCAAAGGTTCTAAACAAGAATACTTAGTTGATGGATCACAAGAAAGATGATGACCCAGCATTTTCCCATTGCCAAGTGTGTTAAATTGGGCATCCATATATGGCACTCCACGACAAAATCAACAGCAATCTTTTTGGTAAATTTGTTTATAATGGTCTTAAAGACACTTAAAAGACACACCAAAAAATATTTTGGTCTGTGCAGTTTTCGAAATATGGGTGTTTGAATTTTTTTTCTATTTTTAGCTCTGGGGATTTTTCATACATAAATCAAAAACTGATGACCCAATTAGCCCATTGGGTCATGAAATATACATTTTGGATGGAATCCATATTGGGCATGCTACCACAGAGAGCCCAAACAGTAACCTACCAACTTGCCTTATCAAATTTTAATCTCCACCACAAAAGGAAGTTCTATACTAAATATCAAAGCATTCTCTGTGGTAATTCATGAAATGTTTAAAGATTTTAGGCTTTTGGGGCAATAACTCCACCCCAAGTGGAGTAGCAATTTTTGGGTAAAAAAATCAGAAGAGTATACTCCACCAAGATGCTTTGTACTAAATTAGTTTAGATTTGGCGCAAAGGTGCTGAAGAAGAATACTTAGTTGATAGTGCACAAGACAGTTGATAACTCCTCATTTTCCCCATTGCTAACATTGTTAAAATGGGCATCCAATATGGCATCCCATGACAAAACTGACTGCAATTTTTTTGGTCTATCTAAGCTGCAACCAAATGAAAGTGTCAATGACACAGCAGCTTAACTTGTCCAAGATGGGTATGAACAAAATAGAAAGATCCAGTAATGCCAAGTCATTCACTCAAGTGTCTAGCGAATAGACACAACACCAAAGTTACATATGAAATCTGAAAAAGATCGGTTGAGGGATACAGCCGGTTTGATGTACTAATGGAATTGTTGACAATTTATATGTTAAATCCAAGATGGCCGATGGCAGCCATGTTTTTGAACGAAATTGAAAAAAATTGATAGCTCCCATCTACACATCACAACAAAGCTATAAATGAAATCTGAAAAAGATGGGATGTGGCCTGCAGGGTGTATTAATGGGAATGCTGACCATTTATATGCCAAAGCCACAATGGCTGCTGGTGGCCATGTTTTTCAATGAAATTCAGAAACGTTACATAGCTCCCATCTAGACATCACACAAAACCTACACATGAAATTTGAAAAAGATTGGGTGAGAGATGCAGCCTGCAAGGTGTGCTAATGGAATTGTTGACAATTTATATGCCAAATCCAAGATGGCTGCTGGCGGCCATATTTTCAACGAAATTCAGAATGAAAGTGTCAATGACACTGTAGCTCAACTTGTCAAGACATGTACATGTATAGTATGTGACACAGCAATGACAAACATCTAGGTAATGACCTGATAACAAAGGTACATATACAGTATTGTATCGGTCTGTACATAAATACTGACCGTAGCCTGTAACAAATGTATAGGTAAAGTATTGTAAAGGTGGGTGACAGTCAGATGCTAAACTAGAAAAGAAATCTTTGAGTCCCAGAGTGGGTCTGACTGAACACCAAAATATTTGTTCTCATAGCACAGTGATAACAAAGGCACCCCAAAACACACTCATTCCTGTCCCAAGGTGAAAACAAAGGTACCCAAGAAGTTCCATGAAGATCAGTTCATAAATACGAGCTGTATAGAAGTTGTGACAAACAAGAGGCCCCACGGGGCCTGAATCGCTCATCTTGTACAGAACACAATTTAAACAGAGTCCAAGAATGAGTCGACATTAAGCAAGCCATCTCCATAGGCTACACTGTCAATCCTGGAGTCCCTCAGGAGTGACAAAAATAATCTGGGCATCATGCCTTTTCTTCAGTTGATCATAAGTAAAATGTAGAGCTCCTCTATGAAGCCCCTTGATACAACCTATGTGGATTAATCTTAGTACCTCTAGAGGGTACTGAATACAAAATTTTTAATTCTTCAGCAAAATGGCCAATTCCGGCTCCCATAGAGAGCCCAAATATTAACCCAGGCTCTTGATTTGAAGACAGTTAAATCTGACTTCCCTAGAGATGTTGTGTACCGAATATGAAAGCATTCTGACTGTTGGATCTGAAGAAGAGAAATTGTAAAGAAATTTCTTCGAATTGCACTAAGTTCAAATTTGGGCTACCATAGCGAGCCCATTGGGCTACCATAGCGAGCCCAAATATTAACCTATGGATCCGATTTGAACAAACTTGAATCTGACCCCCCTAGAGATGTTGTATACCATATGTGAAAGCATTCTGACAAGTGAATCTGAAGAAGATTTTTGAAGAAATTCCCTCATATTGTACTAAGTTAAATTTCATGTTCCCATATGGAGCCCAAATATTAACCTAGGCACTCGAATTGAACAACCTGGAATCTGACCCCCCTAGAGATGTTGTATACCAAATATAAAAGCATTCCGACTGGTGGATCTGAAGAAGATTTTCAAAGAAATTTCCTCATATTGCACTAAGTAAAAATTTGGGCTACCATAGTGAGCCCAAATATATACCTAGGGATCCGATTTGAACAAACTTGAATCTGACCCCCATAGAGATGTTGCATACCAAATATCAAAGCATTCTGACTGATGGATCTGAAGAAGGAAGCCCAAATATTAACCTAGGGACTTGGTTTGAACAATCTAGAATCTGACCCTCATAACAATGATATATACCCAATATTAAAAGATTCTGACTGGTGGTTCATTACGTGTACAGTACCCATATGAGACTGGTCAATAAATACCCCAGTTATTGAAGCTAAATTTAGATTAGTGCTGTCTATTTATAGAGGAACTATTTGTGAGTGGGCATGTACAATTAATTACTTATCTTCACTGACAACAGTGCAACAATAACAGGAACATTGGCTTTGATATATTTTATTTCATTCAAGTGTTCTAACTTTCAACGAGCAATAAACTATAGAAACATAATACACTGCACATAGATATTAACATAAATAAGTTTGTTTTTTGCACATTGATATTTACATAAATGAGTTGTCATTTTTTAATCTTTCAACTTCATTTGGTTTCTTATAACTAACATTGCAGTACGTTCAACGTGGATTGAAACAAAAACGCCGCCGCAGTGTGTTCTCCTCCGTGGAGTTCCAGTGGACCGCAGTGTTTGATCAGTGGAAGACAGTTTTCAAAACACTGTGACCCACCGTGGTCACGAGCGTTAACAATTAGTTTAATTGCTTTTGTATGTCAGTTTCTCTGCTGATTAATAAATACTGTCTTGTGACGTCAACTGGAAAGACAACTGCGTTTGTTACTGGTAGTAGATAATTTATTTTAAATTAAAATTGGAATTTGGAGGAGGCAGACAGCGACTATTGCTCCGGTTTGAAATTGTAAATTGGGAATAGAACAGTCAGTTCCATTTGGTTAAGTACAAAGTCCTCGTCACTTTCGAAACTAAACTGTTGTTTACACGATCGATTTGATCGAGGAAATAAATAAACTAGACTTGAGAAAAACAAATAATATTCGCGAAGTTCCCAATTTCACATTTTGTTTACAGCTGTAGGCCAACACGTGATGAACCGTGTTTTTCTTGGGTGGGAAGTGGGGGCGAAAAAGCCTCTTGCGCCACGAAATGGTCGAAGTGATACCAGTCCACGACATTGAGTCAACTCGAGCAGCACATCCTCTTTCTCGGGCAACGCAATTAAAGATTCTTATAAAAAGGATATAGTAAAAAGAAAATATAGTGTTTTTGAATGGATACCAAAAAGTATCTAACTCGAGACTGAAACTAATGATTATTTCACAGGGGGGTGGGGGTGGACGGGAGATATTTGCATACAGAAATAAATATCCTTCATCCAATTCTGTAGGGGTTTGTACATACTTTTATACTCTTTGCATTTGCGGATTTTTCAACGTTCCTCTACATTGTTGTTATTTGTATTATCAATTGAAATAGCTAAGCCTGTGTGTATGTAAAAATACGTGGGTGAATATAAGGGAGATGCCGAATTAAAATATCTGCGAATGTGCCATTCTAAGAGAGAGTACGCTTCAGTGGGAAAGAGATAGAGACGGATATACGTGATGAGGGGGGAGTAAGAAAAAGTGAAAGAAAATTAGTACACGAAATTATACGCAAGTGCATGTGGGCGTATGTCTGCATATTACTCTCTGCTGTGTGTTTGTGTGTGTGTGGGAGGGGGGGGGGGGTCCGCAAGGGTGTGTATTTTGGTGTGCGTGCATGTGTTTTGGTATTTCGGGTTTGGGTTTTTTGTTGTTTTTTTTGTTTTTTATGAACTACTGTAAAAAAGACCTACATCTGATGAAAATGTGTCTCATAAGCCTCCATAGGCTGGATTTCATATAAATATTTTGAAAATACTCTACATGTATGAATATTATGCATGTGTATTGAAATGTGACACTTGAATAAAATATTATTCTACGGCTACTACATAAAAGTAGTCGGGATTGAAGTGATTAATTTGGTACAGTAGATTAAACTACCACTTGCACAAGGTGTGAAATGACATTTGAGTGGTGCGACAAAGCACAGAGCTGTCCTTCAAACCAACATCTGTTTTAACACCTCTGCACATGACAAGCTTGAGAAAAAATAAGAGACAAATCAATATTTTCAATTACTTTTTATTAATTCAGTAATCATAATTATAACCATATGTAAATAAAATCAATAGAAAATAATATGTTTTTTATTTCCAATAATGACATGCCGATCGACAAGCCAGACCACCATACATCGTAACCCTAGCTCAAACATGCCCCGAAATTTCTTATTATAATTTTTTTTGTTTTGTCCCCCCACACGTGTCTTGAAACCCCCAAAAATTAAAATAGGTCTTTCAGACAGGAGATTTTAGTTCCTCTATCGGAGATTTTCGGACGCCACCCCTGATTTTTGCGTGCAGCCAGCACATCAAATTTCAGTGTCTTGGCAGTGTAAGATTCAGTCATTCATAGATTCCATACCACTCCTAAATGGTGAAGTAAATAGCCCTCCCCTCCCTCCCCATCCCGAAACGAAGCAATTGGGCCCCAGATTCCCATAAACCCACACGCACAAATAGGCCTATATCATTGATTGCTTGCGTAAATTTCGTATTATAATTTTTTTTGTTTTGTCCCCCCACACGTGTCTTGAAACCCCCAAAAATTAAAATAGGTCTTTCAGACAGGAGATTTTAGTTCCTCTATCGGAGATTTTCGGACGCCACCCCTGATTTTTGCGTGCAGCCAGCACATCAAATTTCAGTGTCTTGGCAGTGTAAGATTCAGTCATCCATAGATTCCATACCACTCCTAAATGGTGAAGTAAATAGCCCTCCCCCTCCCTCCCGATCCCGAAACGAGGCAATTGGGCCCCAGATTCCCATAAACCCACACGCACAAATAGGCCTATATCATTAATTGCTTGCCCCCATATGTTAAAACTTCGGGCTCCTGTAGAGAGCCCAAATATGAACCAATGAGCTTTATTTCAACAAACTTTTATCTGACCCCCCTATGAATGCTGTATACCAAATATCAAAAGATTCTGATGATTGGTTCTGGAGAAAAGATTTTTTTTAATTTTTGCAAATATGCGGACTCAGCATTTTTTCGATGCCCATTACAGAACACCCTAACATAACCGATGGCAATTTTTTTTTACCATTCAATTCTACTGGTCATAAGGATACTTCATACCAAATAAAAGCTATCTGTTCCCTGGGGTTTGGGAAATATGGGCATTTGAAAATATTTCTATTTTTAGCTCCCAGGGTTCCCATGGGGATGCAGGAATTTTTTTTTTTGCATGGGTCAAGTACTTATGACCCAATACTACCACAAAACAAATTTGGTTCATACAGGACCATCGGTTCAGAAAATAGAAATTTTGGGCGGGGCCAAAAATCTTACCCCTCCTATTACAAAGCCAAATATTACTTCATGAACTTCGTTTGAACAAACTTGATTCTACACCTCATATGGAAGCTCCATAGCAAATATCAAGTCATTGTACACACTGGTTCTTGAGAAGAAGATTTTTAAAATATTTTGGAGCATTTTCCCCCACTCCCTCCCTATGGGGCTGGGCATGCTGAGTTGAACAAAAATGAAATGCCCCTTTGGGACCATCACTCACACAAACTTTCACTTGAATTGGCCCAGTGGCTTTGGAGGAGAAGAGCAAAACATGGTGTTGACAGACGACAAACGGAGAGCGATGAGATTAGCTCAGCCTGACTTTGTCAAGATGAGCTAAAAACTGATTGGACCTATTTCGGTACAAAACGGCCACTGGCAGCCATCTTGAATTTTGGACCGCAATCAGAAACACTCGTTCTCGTCCCAAGGTGATAACAAAGGTACCCAAGAAGTTTCGTGAAGATCGGTTGATAAATACAGCCTCTAGCCCAAGCCGTATTGACATGTGCACTTACAGTGTATAAGTAGCACTAAATAAATCAAAATTCATCTAATTTGCATAATTTCTGTACGAGAAAAAACCCCGTAAAGTTTGTGATGTATTCCATTTTACTAAACATTCATACAAACATTTATTCAAATCAGAACTTTCATACAGAAGTTCTGTACAAAAGACTGACTGCACTAATTTTGGTACAAAATGGCTGTAGTGGCCATCTTGAATTTCGGACCACACCCAAAAACACTCGTTCTCAACCCACGGTGATAACAAAGGTACCCAAGAAGTTTCGTAAAGATCGGTTCATAAATACGGCCTCTAGCCTGAGCCGTATAGAAGTTGTGTACAAAAAACTGATTAGAACGAATTTCGGTACAAAATGGCTACTGGCAGCCATCTTGAATTTTGGACCGCACTCAGAAACACTCGTTCTCGTCCCAAGGTGATAACAGAGGTACCCAAGAAGTTCTGTGAAGATCGATTGATAAATACAGCCTCTAGCCCAAGCCGTATTGACATGTATACTTACTGTGTGTAAGTAGCACAGAAAAAATCAAAATTCATCTAATTTGCATAATTTTTGCACGAGAAAAAAACCCATATTATATGTGATGTATCCCATGGTACTAAACATTCACACAATAAATTATTCAAGTCAGAGCTTTCATGTGGAAGTTCTGCGCAAAAATCTGATTGCCCTTAATTTTGAACAAAATGGCTGCCAGCGGCCATCTTGAATTTCGGACCGGACCCAAAAACACTCGTTCTCGTCCCACCGTGATAACAAAGGTACCCAAGAAGTTTCGTAGATCGGTTCATAAATGCGGCCTCTAGCACAAGCTGTATTGGCATTTGCACTGACAGTGCTGAAAGTAACACTAAATAAATCAAAGTTAGTCTAATTTGCATAATTTATCACGAGAAAAAAACCTGTATGATATGTAATGTATCTCATGGTGCTAAACATTCATACAAAAAATTATTCAAATCAGAGCTTTCATATGGAAGTTCTGTACAAAAAACAGATTTCTGCATCATCGGTACAAAATGGCGGCTGGCAGCCATCTTGAATTTCGGACCGCACCCAAAAGCATTCGTTCTCGTCCCACGGTCATAACAAAGGTACCCAAGAAGTTTCATAAAGATCGGTTCATAAATACGGCCTCTAGCCCGAGCCGTATCCAATTGTTGACGTACGGACAGACGGACGACGGGCCATGACAAAAGCTTCGCCAAAGTTGAGCTAAAAATGTCTGGTCATGTGCATGCAAAGCAAAACAGGTCAGAAATTTTCAAAGTCCACAGTGACAAAAAAATCTAACATTGCATTAAAAAAGTCCAAAATCTCCAAAAAATGTCCAGCCAAGGGTTAATGTCATCTTATATTGATGCATTTAACATATATATGAAGTATGAAAGCCACAACATACCAGTGGTAGCCTCCACTCATATACAGCAAAACAGGTTAGAAATTTTCTAAGTCCACACTGACAAAAATATCTAACATTGCAAAAACACTAAAAATCAATAAAATATGGGCAATTGTAAGCCATAGAAACACAGTAGGAGGTGCATAGCAACAGGGCTGAGAGTCAAAGTGGACTGGTACAATAACTTTAACACAAGTGTTGACACCGACACGCCTCGGGTCATGACATAAGCTCACACAACTTCGCTGGTGAGCTAAAATGTGATTTCCCAAAGGCTTTCCATGGTAACTATGAGCTGCAGTTGTGGCCATGTTTACATCAACATTACATGAGGATCATTGGTAGAAGGTGTCCCAGTCCTCAATCACGTGAAGTTTAAAAAAATTTGACTTTGTAGTTTCAGAGGGGAATATTTTTGCAAAATCCATCAATCAAAATCAGAGAATGTCTCTAGTGGCCACATTTTCCAACCAACAGGAACAAAAAGAGGATCGTTTGTAGAGGGGCTCATGTAGACCATTCCTACGAAGTTTGGTTCATGTCGGCTCAGTAGTTCCAGTGAGAAGATGAAAATGTGATTTCCCATAGGGTTTTCTATAGTAGGTAGAGGGTGTCTCAGTCATCAACCATGCAAAGTTTCAAAACATTTGACCCTGTGGTTTCAGAGATTTTTAAAAATCCACTAATCAGAATTGAAAAATGCTTCTGGCAGCCATGTTTTTCAATGCACGGTAACAAAATGAGTAGTGTTTGTAGAAGACTTCCCATAGACTATCCCTGCCAGGTTTGGTTCACGTCAGATCAGTAGTTCCAGAGAAGAAGATGAAAATGTGATTTTCCATTGGGTTTCAAAAGTAACCATAAGCTGCAATTACGGCCATGTTTACAACCTGATCAACATTAAATGAGCATCGTTGGTAGAGGGTGTCCCAGTCATCATTTATGTGAAGTATCAAAACATTTGGCATGGTAGTTTCAGAGGAGAAGATTTTTGAAAATCCACGAACAAGAATCAAAGAATGCCTCTGGTGGCCATGTTTTTTCGACCAACGAGAACAAAATGAGGAGCTTTTGTAGAGGACCTCCCATAGACCATTCCTGCCAAGTTTGGTTCATGTCGGCTCAGTAGTTCCAGAGAAGAAGATGAAAATGTGATTTCCCATAGGCTTTCTATAGTAACTATAAGCCACAATTGAAGGCATGTCTGCAACCCGATCAACATTAATTGAGGATCATTGGTAGAGGGGGTCCCAGTCATCAACCACGCAAAGTTTCAAAACATTTGGCCCTGTGGTTTCAGAGGAGAAGATTTTTGAAAATCCACCTATCAGAATCAAAGAATGTCTCCGGCGGCCATGTTTTCAAACCCATGGGAACAAAATGAGAACAGTTTGTAGAGGACCTCCCATAGTCTATCCCTGGAAGGTTTGTTTCATGTCGGCTCAGTAGTTCTGGAGAAGATGAAAATGTGATTTCTCATAGGGTTTCTATAGTAACTATAAGCCGCAATTACGGCCATGTTTACAACCCGATCAACATTAAATGAGGATCATTGGTAGAGGGGGTCCCAGTCATCATTTATGTGAAGTATCAAAATTCGGCCTGGTAGTTTCAGAAAAGATTTTTCGAAATCCACCAACCAGAATCAAAGAATGCCTCTGGCGGCCATGGTTTTCAACCCACGAGAAACAAAAGGAGTATCGTTTGTAGAGGAACTCCCACAGACTATCCCTGCCAGGTTTGTTTCACGTCAGCTCAGTAGTTTCAGCGAAGAAAATGAAAATGTGATTTCCCATAGGGTTTCTATAGTAACTATAAGCTGCAATTGCGGCCATGTTTGTAACCCGATCAACATTTAATGAGGATCGTTGGTAGAGAGTGTCCCAGTCATCATTTATGTGAAGTTTCAAAACATTTGGTCTTGCAGTTTTAGAGGAGAAGATTTTTCAAAATCCACCAATCAGAATCAAAGAATGCCTCTGACAGCCATGTTTTCAAAGCCCATGGGAACAAAATGAGGATCGTTTGTAAAGGACCTCCCATAGACTATCCCTGTCAGGTTTGGGCTCAGTAGTTTCAGAGAAGAAGATGAAAATGCGATTTCCCATAGGGTTTATAAAGTAACTATAAGCTGCAATTGTGGCCATGTTTGCAACCCGATCAACATTAAATGAGGATCGTTGGTAGAGGGGGTTCCTGTCATCATTTATGCGAAGTTTCAAAACATTTGGCCTTGTGGTTTCAGAGGAGAAGATTTTTGAAAATCCACCAACCAGAATCAAAGAATGCCTCAGGAAGCCATGTTTTTCATCCGATGGAAACAAAATGAGGATTGTTTGTAGAGGACCTCCCATAGACCATTCCTGCCAAGTTTGGTTCACACCGGCTCAGCGGTTACAGAGAAGAAGATGAAAATGTGAATAGTTTACGGTCGCCAAGTGATGAGAAAAGTTCACGTGGCCTTTTAGGCCAGTTGAGCTAAAAATGGAAATGAACCGAAATTTTATTTGCACAAGACAGTATAACGACATCCATATCCCCTGCCGATTTTTATGTTATGATAGGAAAAATCTCATTATCCACCTGGACATGTATTCGTACCCAATAATGTCACTCACCAAACATCATCTAATTTCTTTAATCGCAACTGAAGATATCTCCCCAAAACCTGCAATTTTGGTAAATTCAAAGGCAACAAGGACAATAACTCTGGTAAAATATGAACACCAAGTTTTATAAAAATCTAATAAAAATTGCAGGAGGAGTTAAGTGGACAAGCCTTTGTGATGGAAATTTTGCTATTTCCAAGGGCCGTTTCATTAAAAAAATGATGTCCTGTTCAAACAGTGCTGTGAAAAACCTTTTGTTTCTTTGAATTTACATAAAAATTGTCCTGTACATTAAAGAAAATAAAAATTGGTAGACAAAAATCTAAAAAATCCTCAGAAAATCAAAACATGAAAAATCTTATTTCTGATTATCATGAATGATACATACAAGTTCATCATTCTTTTACTAGTAATCCAACGAAAAACCATTTTGCAAGTTTGTTATGTTGTGGGCAGTTTTTGTATTTTCAGGAAAGAAATGAATAAAACAATCATTCTAGTTACATTAAAGTTGAGCATTTATATGCAGGTCTCAAGAATATTCAACCACAAGCAGGTTCATTCCCATCCAGCCCACCTGGAAATTTTCAAGTTGCACATACCGTACTGACCCGTCTCGAAGCCCAGGGGGTGTGTGCAGTAGAAAAATGAAAGTGTCAATGACACTGTAGCTCAACTTGACAAACTTGAACTTGGTAAGTTATAAATGAAATGGCAAAATTGAAGATCAGTGGTACCAATGTTATTTGACGAAATTTCAACATAACAGCATTGTGTGTGCACAACGTCTGAGTAATCCATGCATTTTTAAATGTAAACTGTAAGACTGGCTAAAGGAAGAATGTTGATACATAAATGCAGTATGTTCAGAGGTTATTGTAAATGGCAACTTTTTTCACAGAAATGAATGCTAATCAATAGCTCTTATCTAAAGGTCTTGCCTAATGAGCACACCAAGTTCAAAAGCAATCCTATGATAAATGTGGCCTGTAGGCCATGTCAAAGAATGTTGATGCACAAATGCAATAAATTCAAAGATTGTTGCTAACAGCAACAGCTTTTGATGGAAATGAAAAGAAAATCAATAGCTCCTATCTTTGTCACCCTGCATAAGCATACAAAGTTTCAAAACAACCTGATAATGAATGTGCCCTCTGAGGCATGCCAAAGGAAGATATTAATGCACAAATGCACTAAGTAGAAGGTCATTGCTTGTGGCAATTGTTTTGGGGTTTTTTTTATGGAAATTCATAAATATACCCTGCAGAGAGTGCAAAAGGGATAAGTTGATGCACAAATGCAATAAGTTCAAAGGCTGGTGATAACAACAATAATTTTTTATGGAAATGAAAACTAGAGGCTCTACAGAGCCTGTAATCGCTCACCTGGAAATACATATAAAATGTGATTTCCCATAGGCTTTCAATGGTAACTATGAGCTGCAAATGGGGCCATGTTTGCAACATTACATCAAAATTACATGAGGATCATTTGTAGGTGTCCCAGTCTTCAATCACGTGAAGTTTCAAAACATCTGAATCCATCAAACAGAATCATAGAATGTCTCTGGTGGGCATATTTTCCAGCCAGTTGGAACAAAAAGAGGATCATTTGTAGAAGGCCTCCTATAGACCATTCTTGCCAAGCTATGGTTCGCGTCAGCTCAAAAGTTCCAGAGAGAAGATAAAAATGTCATTTCCTATAGGTTTTTTCTATAGTAACTATAAACCGCAACTGTGGCCATGTTTGCGAAACGACCAAAATTAAAATGAGGATTGTTGGTGGAGGGTGTCCCAGTTATCAACCATGCAAAGTTTCAAAACATTTGGCCCTGTGGTTTCAGAAGAGAAGAGTTTTCAAAATTGACCAATCAGAATCAAAGAATGCTTCTGGTGGCCACGTTTTTTCACCTAACAGGAATGAAATGAGTAACAGTTGTAGAGAACCTCTCATAGACAATGCCTGCCAAGTCTGGTCCACATTGGCTCAGTACTTTCAATGAAGATGATGAAAATGTGATTTCCTATAGGGTTTCTATAGTAACTATAAGCCACAATTGCAGCCATAATTGCAACCCGATGAAGATTAAAATAAAGATCATTGGTAGAGGGGGTTACAGTCATCAGTCACATTAAGTTTTTTTAAACCATTTGGCCTTGTAGTTTCAAAGAAGATTTTCTTGACAAGAGGCCCCAGGGGGCCTGAGGGCGCTCACCTGACATGGTAGTCTAAATATCAAACCAGGGACTTGACTTGAATAAGCTGCATACGCCCCTCCTAAGAAAAGCATATACCAACTAGATGAAGCGATTGTGCCCACACAATACACCGGATTTTCCTTCTATTTTCAGTTCCTGCACTTTTACGTCCCAAAATTGAGATAAACACATAAAAAACAAATTTTTTTCCCAAACAGAACACTTTCAGCCTAAATTTTTTTCTTCTTCTTAAAATGCATAAAAAACGCTAAAACTAATTTCCGGATTTTGGCCCAAAATTTTCTAAGTCCCACCCGGACCCCAAATTTTAGGTGTAAAAAAAAAATGGTTTTTTTGTCTTAAAATTGACAGAAACACATAAAAAAACAAAAAAATTATGGATTTTTGTCCAAAATTTTCGAAGTCCCTCCCGGACCCCAAATATTCAGGGTAAAAAAAATATTTTTTTTTTTTGTCGTAAAACTGACCAAAATGCATAAAAAACAAAAACAAAAATTTCCGGATTTTGGTCCAAAATTTTCGAAGTCCCACCCGGACCCAAAATTTTCGGTGTAAAAAAAATAATTTTTTTTGTCTTAAAATTGACACCAAAACGCAGAAAAAAAAAAAAAAAAAAATTTTCGGATTTTTTTTTTTTATCTTAAAATTGACAGAAACGCATAAAAAACAAAAAAACAAAAATTCCAGATTTTGGTCCCAAAATTTCCAAGTCCCACCCGAACCCAAAATTTTCAGGGTGAAATCTTTTTTTTTTTTTTGTCTTAAAATTGACAGAAATAAATGAAAAACAAAAAAAAAAAATTTCCGGATTTTGGCCCAAAATTTTTTAAGTCCCCCCCGGACCCCAAATTTTCAGGGGAAAATTTTTTTTTTTTTTTTTTTGTCTTAAAATTGACAGAAACGCATAAACCCCCCCCCCAAAAAAAAATTCCGGATTTTGGTCCAAAATTTTCTAAGTCCCACCCGGACCCCAAATTTTGAGGGTAAAAAAAAAAAATTTTTTTTTTTGTCTTAAAATTGACAGAAATGCATAAAAAACCAAAAAAAATTTTTTTCGGATTTTGGTCCAAAATTTTTTAAGTCCCACCCGCACCCCGAATTTTCAGGGTAAAAAAAAGATTTTTTTTTTTTTGTCGTAAAACTGACCGAAATGCATAAAAAACAAAAACAAAAAGTTCCGGATTTTGGTCCAAAATTTTCGAAGTCCCACCCGGACCCAAAATTTTCGGTGTAAAAAAAAAATTTCTTTTTGTCTTAGAATTGACAGAAACGCATAAAAAACACAAAAAAAAATTTACGGATTTTGGTCCAAAATTTTCTAAGTCCCACTGGACCCCAAATTTTCAGGGTAAAAAAAAAAATTTTTTTTTTTATCTTAAAATTGACAGAAACGCATAAAAAACAAAAAAACAAAAATTCCAGATTTTGGTCCCAAAATTTCCAAGTCCCACCCGAACCCAAAATTTTCAGGGTGAAATTTTTATTTTTTTTTTGTCTTAAAATTGACAGAAATAAATGAAAAACAAAAAAAAAAATTTCCGGATTTTGGCCCAAAATTTTCTAAGTTCCACCTGGACCCAAAATTTTCAGGAGAAATTTTTTTTTTTGTCTTAAAATTGACAGAAATGCATAAAAAACAAAAAAAAATTTGTTCGGATTTTAGTCAAAAATTTTCAAAGTCCCACCCAGACCCCAAATTTTCAGGGGAAAAAAAAAAAAATTTTTTTTTGTCTTAAAATTGACAGAAATGCATAAAAAACCCCCCCAAAATTTTTTTCGGATTTTGGTCCAAAATTTTTCGAGTCCCACTCGGACCCCAAATTTTCAGGGGAAAAAATTATTTATTTTTTTTTTTTTTTGTCTTAAAATTGACCGAAACGCAGAAAAAACGAAAAAAAAAAAAAAAATTTGGATTTTGGTCCAAAATTTTCCAAGTCCCACGCAGACCCCAAATGTTCAGGGTAAAAAAAATAATTTTTTTTTGTCTTAAAATTGACCAAAACGCAGAAAAAACAAAAAAATTTTTTTTCGGATTTTGGTCCAAAATTTTCCGAGTCCCACCCAGACACTAAATTTTCAGGGGAAAAATAATTTTTTTTTTTTTATCTTAAAATTGACAGAAACGCATACACCCCCCCCCCCCAAAAAAAAAATTCCGGATTTTGGTCCAAAATTTTCCAAGTCCCACCCGGACCCCAAATTTTCAGGGGAAAATTTTTTTTTTTTTTTTTGTCTTAAAATTTACAGAAACGCATAAAAAACAAAAACAATTTTTTTCGGATTTTGGTCCAAAATTTTTTAAGTCCCACCCGGACCCCAAATTTTCAGGGGAAATTTTTTTTTTTTTTTTTTGTCTTAAAATTTACAGAAACGCATAAAAAACAAAAACAATTTTTTTCGGATTTTGGTCCAAAATTTTTTAAGTCCCACCCGGACCCCAAATTTTCAGGGGAAATTTTTTTTTTTTTTTTTGTCTTAAAATTTACAGAAACGCGTAAAAAACAAAAACAATTTTTTTCGGATTTTGGTCCAAAATTTTTTAAGTCCCACCCGGACCCCAAATTTTCAGGGGAAATTTTTTTTTTTTTTTTTGTCTTAAAATTTACAGAAACGCATAAAAAACAAAAACAATTTTTTTCGGATTTTGGTCCAAAATTTTCCAAGTCCCACCCAGACCCCAAATTTTCAGGATAAAAAAAATAATTTTTTTTTGTCTTAAAATTGACCAAAATGCAGAAAAAACCAAAAAAAATTTTTTTCGGATTTTGGTCCAAAATTTTTTAAGTCCCACCCGGACCCCAAATTTTCAGGGGAAAAATTTTTTTTTTTTTTTTTTTTTTTTTTTGTCTTAAAATTGACCGAAACGCAGAAAAAACAAAACAAAAAAAAATTTTGGATTTTGGTGCAAAATTTTCCAAGTCCCACGCGGACCCCAAATTTTCACGGTAAAAAAAATAATTTTTTTTTGTCTTAAAATTGACCAAAACGCAGAAAAAAAAAAAAATTTTTTTTTTCGGATTTTGGTCCAAAATTTTCTAAGTCCCACCCGGACCCCAAATTTTCAGGGGAAAATTTTTTTTTTTTTTTTTTTGTCTTAAAATTGACAGAAACACATAACCCCCCCCCCCCCCCCCCCCCCCCCCAAAATTCCGGATTTTGGTCCAAAATTTTCTAAGTCCCACCCGGACCCCAAATTTTGAGGGTAAAAAAAACAAATTTTTTTTTTTTTTGTCTTAAAATTGACAGAAATGCATAAAAAACAAAAAAAAATTTTTTTCGGATTTTGGTCCTAAATTTTCTAAGTCCCACCGGCACCCCAAATTTTCAGGGGAAAAATTTTTTTTTTTTTTTGTCTTAAAATTGACCGAAACGCAGAAAAAACGGAAAATTTTTTTTTCGGATTTTGGTCCAAAATTTCAAAGTCCGCAACGGGACCTCAAATTTTCAGCAAAAATATGAACCCAGGGATTTGGCTTCAAAAAACTTGAATCTCACCCCCCTAAGGATGCTGCATACCAAATATCAAAACATTCTTATTGCTAGATCTGAAGAAGAAGATTTTTCAAAAATACTCCTCATACTGCACTAATTTAAACATTTGGGCTCCCATAGAGAGCCCAAATATCGACCCAGGCAATTGATTTCAATAAACATGTGAAACAATCTTCCAAAGATGTTATATGTGAAATTTTAAAGCTTTTGGAGCAGTGGTTTCGGAGTAAAGTAGTCTTAGGTTTTTCCCATTACCCACAGTGTTAAAAAATGCTGACTCAGCACTTTTTCAAAGTCCCCAAAAAGTACCCCATCATAAAAACCGATGGCAATTTTTTTTGATCATTCCATTCTGTTGGTCCTAAGGAAGCTTCACAACAAATAAGAATTCTCAGTGCCGTGTAGTTTTGGAGATATGGGCGTTTTCATTTTTTTCTATTTTTAGCCCCTGTGGTTCCCACAGAGCTGTGGGGAAAAAAATTTCGGCATAAATTAGGTACTTATGACCCAATAAGCACTCATGTAAAATTTGATTCAAATCGGCCTCGCGGTTTGGAAAATAGAAATTTGGGGCGGGGCCAAAATTTTTGCCCCTCCTTTAACATCGTCAAATATAGCCCCTCCAACTTCTCTTGAACAAACTTGAGTCTACACCTCAAAAGGAAGCTGCATACCAAATATCAAGTCTCTGCTATTGCTGGTTCTTGAGAAGAAGATTTTTTAAGAATTGTAGCATTTTTGCCCCATCCCTCTGCTCAATGCGAGCCGAAACCTAATTTGACAAAAAATCAAAATCCACTTATATAACCCCTACTCACATGAAATTTCATTAATATGCGGCCAGTGGTTTGGGAGAAAAAGCCCAAACACCACCTTCACGACGGACGACGGACGCCGGACGAAAAGTGATCAGAATAGCTCACCCTGACTTTCAGTCAGGTGAGCTAAAAATGCACACATTTATGAATTCTGTTTCAACAAAAAAAAATCAGTAAAAAAGGGTTAAAAATATTTTGAAAATTACAATTTTTTCAGACAGTATTCTCTTTCAAAATAGCTTTTGGATAGGTAAAGGGTTACAGGAATCTTAAAAGATATACAATAATTACTGTCATCTGAGCTGACATGATTGCAATATAATGAACAAAGGTAACCTTGATTTTCAAAACAATCTTTCAACATAATTAGATTACAGCTGAAGATATCAACCTACAGTTGCACTTGTTTTACAGTACAAGTCAAAATAAGTCGTGTAGGATAATCCTATAAACTATGTATCTTTTCTCTTCCTACACTAATAAGGCCAGAAGCTGACATCATTTTCTGTAAAGCTCTCACTGATAGCTTTTCCAGAAAATGTCAGATTCCGATCTTGTCAGGGCTGAAGCTGCAGTCTACTTAGTTTATTGCAGTTATGCTACAGCTTATTTTGACTTGTCCTGTACACACAATATTTTGGGTTTTTTTTCCCCAGTTCTCAGTGGAGAAAAAACTGGAACCAACCCTTACCAGATTCTCAAAAAACAAGTATTTTGATGACAGTACCGATCTTTTGTGCAGACAGGAGGGGCATTGGGATAAGCATTAGAATATAAGCCTCTGGTGGCCACATATTTCCATCCTCTCATAGACCATTCCTGCAAAGTGTGGTTCACGTCGGCTCAGTAGTTTCAGAGAAGAAGATGAAAATGTGATTTCCCATAGGGTTTCTATAGTAACTATAAGCCGCAATTGTGGCCATGTTTACAACCCGATCAATATTAAATGAGGATCCTTGGTAGAGGGGGTCCCAGTCATTACTTATGTGAAGTATCAAAACATTTGGCACGGCAGTTTAAGAGGAGAAAATTTTTGAAAATCCACCTATCAGAATCAAAGAATGCCTCTGGCGACCATGTTTTTCAACCCTTGGGAACAAAATGAGGATCGTTTGTAGAGGACCTCCCATAGACCATCCCTGCCAGGTTTGGTTCATGTCGGCTCAGTAGTTCCGGAGAAGATGAAAATGTGATTTCGCATAGGGTTTCTATAGTAACTATAAGCCGCAATTGTGGCCATTTTGCAACCCAATCAACATTAAATGAGGATCGTTAGTAGACGGGGTCCCAGTCATCGTTTATGTGAAGTATCAAAACATTTCGCCTGGCAGTTTCAGAGGAGAAGATTTTTGAAAATCTACCAATCAGAATCAAAGAATGCCTCAGGCGACCATATTTTTCAACCCTCGGGAACAAAATGAGGATCGTTTGTAGAGGACCTCCCATAGACCATCCCTGCCAGGTTTGGTTCACGTCACCTCGGTTTTTCCAGAGAAGAAGAGGAAAATGTGATTTCCCATAGGGTTTCTACAGTAACTATAAGCCGCAATTGTGGCCATGTTTGTAACCCAATCAACATTAAATGAGGATCGTTGGTAGAGGGGGTCCCAGTCATCATTTATGTGAAGTTTCAAAACATTTGGCCTGGCAGTTTCAGAGGAGAAGATTTTTGAAAATCCACCAACCAGAATCAAAGAATGCCTCTGGAAGCCATGTTTTTCATCTGACGGGAACAAAATGAGGATCGTTTGTAGAGGACCTCCCATAGACCATTCCTGCCAAGTTTGGTTCACACCGGCTCAGCGGTTACAGAGAAGAAGATGAAGATGTGAAAAGTTTACGGACGCCAAGTGATGAGAAAAGCTCACATGGCCTTTTAGGCCAGGTGAGCTAAAAAGCAATAGCTCACATCTAGAGGTCACCCCGAACACACATACCAAGTTCCAAAGTCATCCGATCACAAATGTGCCCTGAAGGGTGTGTTAAAGGGAAATATTGAGGTCTGACTAAACTAAGTTCAAAGGTCAGTGGCAACATTTTTTGACAGAAATGGAAGAAAATCGACAGCTCCCATATAGATGTCACCCCACAAATTATATGTGATGTATCCCATGGTACTAAACATTCAGACAGAAAATTATTCAAATCAGAGCTTTCATATGGAAGTTCTGCACAAAAATCTGATTGCACCTAATTTTGTACGAAATGGCCACCAGCGGCCATCTTGAATTTCAGATCGGACCCAAAAACACTCGTTCTCGTCCCACAGTGATAACAAAAGTACCCAAGAAGTTTCGTAAAGATCGGTTCATAAATACGGCCTCTAGCCCAAGCCGTATTGGCATTTGCACTTACAGTGCTGAAAGCAACACGAAATAAATAAATCAAAGTTAGTCTAATTTGCAAAATTTATGCACGAGAAAAAAACCTGTATTATATGTGATGTATCCCATGGTACTAAACATTCATACAAAAAAATTATTCAAATTAGAGCTTTCATATGGAAGTTCTGTGCAAAAATCTGATTGCACCTAATTTTGGTACAAAATGGCTGCCAGCGGCCATCTTAAATTTCGGACCAGACACCAAAACACTTGTTCTTGTCTCACGGTGATAACAAAGGTACCCAGGAAGTTTCGTAAAGATCGGTTCATAAATACGGCCTCTAGCCTGAGCCATGTGTACGGCGAGACGGACGGACAGACAGACGACGGACCATGGCAATACCTCAAATATGGCTTCGCCAAAGTTGAGGTAATAAAATTTTGATTATATTCCATTGTTTACTTGCTGGGTTTCGTCAACTATCAGTGTGATGAGATGGAAAATGAAGGTTTAGTGGAGATCATGTGAGGTGCACAATGGGTTAAAATAATCAAAGTTACACTGAAAATATTGAAATTTTGAGAAAAAAATACCTGGTGAATTGCTTTTCTAAATCTTCAGTAATAATCACTGTCAGTGTATTCAACATGAACCCACCAATCATTGCTGCTAATACTTTTTCACACTAAAGAAAATAGATCCTGCAGAAGACAACACGTGTACTTGGAAACTGAAGCACTGTTCAATTGGGGTTATCCCAATCTATAAATATCTTTATTTACAGTATGTGGAGAATCTCCTATGCAGTTATTTCCCTTCCATCAACAGCTGATTTTCATACAGGGAAACCGCTCTGTCGGTGCTAAATATGAAAGTGTCAATGACACTGTAGCTTAACTTGTGTGTTGTGTTTGATGAAAAGGATAATGTTCAATGTTTATGAAAGGATTATGAAATATGACAAGAATTGTGATAATTGGGAATATGTTCATTTCTGTTCCCTGTATGCTGTGTTTATGATAAAAATAATATGAGGTGTACACTGTACTAAAGAGCTGAGGGGTGGGTTAATATGACCTCACAGTTAATGTATGTGGCCCTCACAGTTAACATATATCAACAAAAGTTACCAAGTTACAGTGAAATTATTCCAAAACGAGTCATCCTGTCAAGTTACATTAAAATCCCTTCATAAATATGGCCTGTAGACTGTGCTAAAGGTTTTCGGGCCCCTGTAGCCGTCAGTTTCCCAATTGAGAACAAAGGGGACGTTCTCATCTAGACATTATATGACGTCAACCTACCAAGTTACAATGAAATCCTTTAATAAATATGACCTGTAGACTGTGCTAAAGGTTTTTGGGCTTTGGACTCGGGCAGCCATCATGGTTGAATGATCGCAACCAAAAGGGGGCATTCTCATCAGGGCATCATCTGAAGTGATCCTACAAAGTTACAATGAAATCCCTTCATAAATATGACCTGTAGACTGTGCTCAAGGTTTTTGGGCTTCGGGCCCCTGAAGCCGTCACAGCTGATCAATCACGACCAAAAGGGGATGTCATCATCTAGGCATTATATGGAGTCAAACTTATGGGTTACAACGAAGTCCTTCCATAAATAAGACCAATAGACTATGCTAAAGGTTTTGGGTTCGGGCAGCCATCAAGGCTGAATGATCGCGACCAAAAGGGGACGTTCTCATCTAGAAATTATTTAGAGTCATCCTACCAAGGTACAATGAAATCCCTTCATAAATATCACCTGTAGACTGTGCTAAAGAGTTTCGGGCTTTGGGCCCCTGTAGCCAACACAGTTGCCTAATGGTGTCCAAAAGGGGCTGTTCTCATCTAGACATTACATGAAGTCAACCTACCAAGTTACAATGAAATCCCTTCATAAATATGATCTGAAGACTGTGCTAAAGGTTTTCGGGCTTTAGGCTTGGGCAGCCATCATGGTTGAATGATCGCAACCAAAAGAGGACATTCTCATCTGGACATCATCTGGAGTGATCCTATGAAGTTACAATGAAATCTCTTCATAAATATGACCTGTAGACTGTGCTCAAGATTTTCGGGCTTCAGGCACCTGTAGCCATCACAGTTGACCAACCACGACCAAAAGAGGATGTCATCATCTAGGCATTATATGGAGTCAACCTAACAAGTTACAATGAAATCCTTCCATAAATACGACCTACAGACATGCTAAAGGTTTTTGGGCTCGGGCAGCCATCAAGGCTGAATGATCGTGACCAAAAGGGGACGTTCTCATCTGGACACTATTTGGAGTCATCCTACCAAGCTACAATGAAATCCCTTCATAATTATGACCTGTAGACTGTTCTAAAGGTTTTCGGGCTTTGGGCCCCTGAAGCCGTCACAGTTGCTCAATCGTGTCCAAAAGGGGATGTTCTCATCTAGACATTATATGAAGTCAACCTACCAAGTTACAATGAAATCCCTTCATAAATATGACCTGTAGATTGGGCTAAAGGTTTTTCGGGCTTCGGGCTCGGGCATCCATCATGGCTGAATGATCGCAACCATACGGGACAATATCATCTGGGCATCATCTGGAGTGATCCTAAGAAGTTACAATGAAATCTCTTCATAAATATGACCTGTAGACTGTGCTCAAGGTTTTCGGGCTTCGGGTACTTGTAGCCATCACAACTGACCAATCACGACCAAAAGGCTTTGTCATCATCTAGGCATTATATGGAGACAACCTAACAGGTTACAATGAAATCCTTCCATAAATATGACCTTTTGCCTATGCTAAAGGTTTTTGGGCTCGGGCACCCATCAAGACTGCATGATCGCGATCAAAATGGGATGTTCTCATCTAGACATTATTTGGAGTCATCCTACCAAGTTACAATGAAATCCCTTCATAAATATGACCTCTAGACTGTGCTAAAGGTTTTCGGGCTTCGGGCCCCTGTAGCCGTCACAGTTGCCCAATCACATCCAAAAGGGGACTTTCTCATCTAGACATTGTATGAAGTCAACCCACCAAGTTACAATGAAATTCCTCATAAATATGACCTGTAGACTGTGCTAAAGGTTTTTGGGTTTTGGGCTTGGGCAGTCGTCACGGTTGGCAGATCATGCCCAAATGGAGAAATTCTCATCTAGACATCATAAGGAGTCATCCTACCAAGTTACAATGAAATCCCTCCACATTAAACATGTCCTGCAGACTGTGCTAAAAGTCTTTGGGTTTCAGGCTTGGGCAGCCATCGCAGTTGATAGATCATGCCCAAAAGGGGACGTTCTCATTTAGGCATTATACAGAGGCATCCTACCAAGTTACAATGAAATCCCTTCATAAATAGGACCTGTAGACTGTGCTAATGGTTTTCGGGTTTTGGGCTCGGACAGCCATACCGGGTGCCCGATCGCGACCAAAAGGGGACGTTCTCATCTAGACATGACCCCAAACCTGCATATGAAATTTTGTGACGATCAGACAAGAACTGTGGGGTGTAGCCCGTGCTAAAGGAAAATGTGAACAGACGTCACAGACTCACAGACTAACAGACTTCCACACGCGTGATGGCAATAGCTTATCTTGACTGTCAAGTTAAGCTAAAAATCGATTTACGGCCTCATTCAGTAAACAGGGAAATAAATGAGCAAAGTGAACATCAGTATATATTTTTTATTTACAAAGTTTATCAGATAAAAGCTAAAAACAAGAAAAATGTTACTAAGGTAACACATGCCCCCTCCCCCCCCCCCACCACTTGTGACCTTCACCTTGCAGATGCGGCAGAAACTATTATACGTGACACACCTTCTGACTGTCCCTAACATTTGTAAAAAGTTTAACAATTGTACTATGATTCGTTTCTGAGTTATGGCTGAGACACGAATATTGACCGATTTTTAGTGTGACCTTGACCTTGAAGGTACAAACCCGGCTATGGGGTGTGACACATCCTCCCATGGTCCTTTATAATTGTGTGAAATTTGATGACTGTGGCCCTAACCGTTTTCGAGTTATTGGCTCGGACACACACATACACGGACACACTTCAATCACTATATGCCACCGACTTAAGTCGGGGGGCATAAAAAAGTCAAAGGAAAAATAAAAACTCCAACATCCAGTCCTGATTTGGTAAGTAGAATGTTGCAACAAGTCACCTATTTTCGTTTCACTCACCTGAAATTGATGTTTCAGCCAACTTGAAACTTAGGGAATGGGCTTTGACAGGGGTAGAGCTCCTGGATTCTGAAATCTGAAAACATGGGTGTGGGGGGGGGGGGGGGGGGGGTGTGGACAAACACACGTGTATGGGCTTGGACATGGGTCAGTATGGTAGTCAACATTCTTGATTTCACTCCTTCAGAAAATTTGCCTATCGTCTATTTATGATTCATATCACTATCCATTTTCACAAATTAGATCATGATTTCTTTTCTTGATTAAAACTGTCTTTAACTGGTAGAGTGCTGGAAGCCCATTCTGGGGCTTTGTTTTGAAGAGCAGGTACTGCAAATTAAAGGCATCATATTCAGTGGATGCGTTTCATATTATTTTTGAAGTGAAATTATTTCATCTGTATGGAATTGGCTTCTTACAATTTATGGATGGTCACCAGAGCAACACTAATGACAGTTCTAAATTTTGAGGTTGCAGTTACAATTGCAGTGACAGCCGTAAGTGCAATGATGTGTGTTGAACGTTTTCCCTCTGAAAATTGGTCCCCAACACAATAAATAACATTGAAGGCTGGCATAGTTAGTTAACCATACAGCACAAAACCGCCATTTTTATGTTACTTTGAAAAAGTTGCTCACAAAAGTAATCTTCCTTGAGAACTCTATCATGCCAATGTTTCTACATCATCATTGGCTGCCTGTACAGCCAACGATGTACTGTACAGCCAGCCAACAATGATGCAGAAACACTGTTAAGTTATATTTATTTGTTGGTGTTTAAGGTCACTTTCAGCAGCTATGGCTACATCATGATTGCAATATAAGAATGAAGTCATGCTTAGCCGATCATCAAACCTACGCTGCACACTTTAGAGAACTTCCACCCTCAAGAATTTGTTATCAGGTCCTATTAGAAATGGAACTTGTTTGTCAAAGTCAAAAACCACTCTTCCACTTTCTGGGGTTCCCACAAGTCAGGACAAAATGAACAAGAGGCCCCAAGGGCACTCACCTGACATGGTAGCCTAAATATCAACCCAGAGAATTGATTTCAACAATTTGCATCTGCTCCTCCTAAGAAAAGCTTATACCAAATATCCAAAGATTCCCACAGGGAGCCCATATATGAACCCAGGGACTTGGCTTTAACAAACCTGAATCTCACCCCCCCTAAGGATGTTACACACCAAATATCAAAACATTCCGACTGCTGAATCTGAAGAAGAAGATTTTTAAAGAAAATTCCTCATTTTGAACTAAGTTACAATTCGAGCTCCCACAGTGAGTCCAAATATGGACCTAGGGACATGGCTTGAACAAACTTGACTCTCACCCCCTAAGGATGCTGCATACGAAATATCAAAACATTCCGACTGATGGATCTGAAGAAGAAATCAATCATAAAAACAAGAGGCCCCAAGGGGCCTGAGGGCGCTCACCTGACATGGTAGCCTAAATATCAACCCAGAGAATTGATTTCAACAAGTTGCATCTGCTCCTCCTAAGAAAAGCTTATACCAAATATCCACAGATTCTGACCAGCGGATCTAAAAAAAAAGAAGATTTTTAAAGAATATTCCTCAAATTGAACTAAGTTATAATTTGGGCTCCCACAGGGAGCCCATATATGAACCCAGGGACTTGGCTTTAACAAACTAAAATCTCACCCCCCTAAGGATGCTGCACACCAAATATCAAAACATTCCGACTGCTGGATCTGAAGAAGATTTTTAAAGAAAATTCCTCATTTTGAACTAAGTTATAATTCGGGCTACCACATTGAGCCCAAATATGAACCCAGGGGCTTGGCTTGAACAAACTTGAATCTCACCCCCCTAAGCATGATGCATACCCAATATCAAAAGATTCTGCCTGCTGGATCTTGAGAAGATGATTTTCAAAGAAATTTGCCTGAAATGCACTAAGTTCAAATTTAGGCTCCTATACTGAGCCCAAATATAAACCCAGGGGGCCGATTTGAACAAACATGAATCAGATCCACCCCACAATGTTGCATACCAAATATCATAAGATTCCGCCTGCTGGATCTGGAGAAGAAGATTTTTTAAGAAATTTGCCTGAAATGCACTAAGTTCGAATTCGGGCTCCTATACTGAGCCCAAATACGAATCCAGGGGGGCCGATTTGAACAAACTTGAATTAGATCCACCCCACAATGTTGCATACCAAATATCAAAAGATTCTGCCAGCTGGATCTGGAGAAGAAGATTTTTTAAGAAATTTGCCTGAAAGTTCGAATTCGAGCTTCTATAGTGAGCCCAAAAATGAATCTAGGAAGCCGATTTGAACAAATTTGCCTGAAATGCACTAAGTTCGAATTCGAGCTTCTATAGCGAGACCAAATATGAATCTAGGGAGCCGATTTGTACAAACTTGAATCAGATCTACCCTACAATGTTGCATACCAAATATCAAAAGATTCTGCCTGCTGGATCTGGAGAAGATTTTTTAATGTTTTTCCCATTGCCTACAGTGTTAAAAAGTGCTGACTCAGCACTTTTTCAAAGTCCTGAAAAAAGTACCTTGTGATCAAACCGATAGGGATTTTTTTTAACCATTCTATTCTAATGGATAAAAGTAAGCTTTATACAAAATAAGAATTCTCTGTGCCGTGTAGTTTTGGAGATATGGCAGTTTAAAGGTTTTTCCTAATTTTAGCTCCTGAGGTTCCCACGGGGCAATGAGAAAATTTTTTTTTGCATCAATCAACTACTTATGACCCATTATTATCTCATATCAAATTTGGTTCAAATCGACCTCACAGTTCAGAAAATAGAAATTTTAGGCGTCGCCTAAAGTTTTGCCCCTCCCATAACGAAGGAAAATAATGCCTGACAAACTTCTCTTGAACAAACTTGATTCTACACCTCAAAAGGAAGCTGCATACCAAATATCAAGTCTCTGCAACTGCTGGTTCATGAGAAGAAGATTTTCAAAGATTTTGGTGCCCCTTGGGGGCATGGCCCCACCCAGGAGGAGGGGCAACTTCATTTGAACAAATCTGAATTGACATTAGGTAATAAACATTTACCCAACATTTGAAAAATATTGGGCCAGTGGTTTCTTCGGAGAAGTTGGTTTTGTAAAGTTTACGCCGGACGACGCCGGAGGGACGACGGACGGAAAGAGATCAGTAAAGCTCACCTTGAGCTTTGCTCAGGTGAGCAAAAAAAATTGGTAAAGTGATAAATGCTTCATGTACCACAGATGTTGTTAGCATTCGGAAGCAAATGATGTTTGATATTCGAGCTGGGCAAAGGGTGAACATCACACAATGGCTAATCGTGACAGCAACATGGAGATAAAGTCAAGTTTAGTCAATCGTTTGTACCCATGTTGACTATATTAACAATCTGCACACTGATGTCAAAATGCCAGAGTTTTCAGCAGTAAATTTCTCCCACAATGCAACTGAAAATTTAATAAATTACATCTTGTTTGACAGAGCTCATTGAGCTCTCTCAAACAAGATATAATTTGTTAAATTTTTCATTCTGCGTGGACAATATAGGGTGAATGTCGAAAATTCTTAAATACTACCAGAGTGCTTGGAGTTAAAGGACTTTCATCCCATGCACTGGTGACTGGGTCCTATTTTATAAGTAAAACAGAGCTTGTTTACCATGGGTAAACAAGCAATGCTTCACTTCCCAAGGGTTCCCAGAGGGGAATGAGCAATATCAAACTTTTTCATCTTACTAACCTGGCACAACCTTGGCTTTTGCCTAGTTGGAAGCGAAGGCATATGCTCTAACACATTGTGCAACAGCTTTCCCATAAGAGCAAATTGTCATGTCAAAGATCAGACTCATAATTCACATTGCCATGTCTGCATTTCCAGCCACAATTCTACTGACCAATGTAAACCTTGGTTAAAAGCCAAATCAGTGCTCATCCCACTGCAACACCTTTATTATAATGCACATTATCAAATCCTGCCTCAGCACCAACAAATTGTTCAAGTTCTGACAAGTTTATTTTCTTCATCCAATCTTTCCGAAGCATAGTTTGTGACCTCTAATTGACAAGATAACCAAGTTTGCTGCAATGCGAGGTCACAAGGTATGTTTTGGGAAAATATTCTTTTACAATTTCAGGTGAAATCCAGTAATCTCCAATCTCAATAAAGTACAGGGTGCTATCACAACTGTAGGCATTAAACTAAGAACAAGCCAAATATCTTGAATTGTACTCTACCCATTCCAGGCTTTATAGACACTCTACATGCAATGTTGGAATGTTTTCTCACAGCTGAAAAAACAACTCCCAATTATATATGTATATACCCTAGGGTTCTGCCCACAATTGCAAGAACTGGTCAAATTTTTGTCATTCTGTCTACTACAATGGACAAATACTCCTCCTTTACCACCACTAAATCTCCACAATGCCAAACTTAGCACCTTATTGTCTGGCACATTGAAATTTATGGGCAGAATCTTTTGTACCCATAAAATATTCAAATCGGAAACACTGCATTGAGATGTATTGATCATATTATAGCAGTAAAAATTGATAAAAGGTTCACAACATATCTGAAAAACAAGCATTCCCTTGACAAAAACACCAAAACAAAGACACTACACAATATTCAACTATTTCATATACATTACCTTGTTTATACTCAACATTCCTGATGGAATCTTTGATATTTTGCGTGGATCCAAGATCAGATTGTCATCCAATGTTTCACTTGTAGCCAATGGGTTATTGTTTTCTGTTGTTGTATTGATTGGTTTGTGTAATATCACTCGCTTTGGTGGAACAGGAGGCTTCTGTGGTTTGACAGGCTAAGAAAGAGGAGGTAACTCATGCTAGATCATGCTCTGTTAATAATTTACATTCAAGTTAGTTCACATAACAAATGAATATCAATTGCTCATTCAGGTCCATTCTCTGAGTACTAACAAAAAACCAGTTGGTATTGCTGCATTAATTTAATAGATCACAACCAACAAGAACTCCACTATAATAATATATATGCCCATGGGGTGTGTTCAGATTGGACACAATCCCTTATATTTTGCAGTGCACTTACAGAGTGGGTAAGGTATACTTCTATGTCTATATGAGATCTTATGTGAAAGCTTTCCTGCAGTATATTTTATTTATTGGGAGTTTAGCTCTTAACCCTCATTTTTTTTTCAAGATATTTTTCATTAAATCTAGTCATGACTGCTGTGAAGCAGGCATGACTTGATTTAACACAAGGAATCACTGTGAAACTAGACTGAAGCAGGCCCCCGCAGAGCACATGGCCACAGGAAGTTGAAGAGCAAATTGTGATTTATTACTCGTACATGAGCTGTGTCTATAAGACACATATGATATCCCTGCAAAGTCTACCACACACATACCACATACAATACAGCTGAAATTCTACAAAAAATTTACAAAGTTCAACAACCTGTAATTTTGTGGAATATTGAAGCAAATCAAAATCCTGACAATATGCACACCTCTAGTATATGTACAACATCCTGTGAAATTAAAAAAGTCCTAGCTTGAAAACTGTGAGAGGAGTTAGCCAGACAAACAAGGTACCCTAGAAGCGGACAGACAGATTGACAACAGACAGACAGCACATGGTGGACAGATGGATAGACAGGGGTAAAACAATATGCCCCCCTCTCCTGACTCTTTGTGGCAGGGGCATAAAAACCCTTTTAATTTAAAGGGAGATAATTTGACTAAATGTGTCCATATTATACTTGGTCAGTGACCCCCCAAGGGAAATTCTGTTCTAGGAGAGAATATCCACCAGAAGCATACAAGGAGTTAAGGTCATATTTCTGCACAATTGCTAATCGTGACTGCAACATGGAGATAAAGTCATGTTTAGTAAATTGTTTAGACCAATGTTGCCCATTTTAGACGACTTCCACCCCAAGTATTGGTGACTGCATCCTATTTTACCAGTGAAACAGTGCTTATTTACTACAGTAAAGCAGCATTGATTCACTTCCCTGGGTCCCCTAGGGGGATCTTACAGCATAAGCCATGTTGTGTTTGGAAATCTATCTGTATAACAGAGTTGGGTTAGAATTTAATTAGAAATGGCATATGCTTAAGAATTTACCAAAGTGTTCTAATAGGTCCGGAGAGAATTTCCTGTGTTAATTGAGAGGGGAGGATATTTAATATAAGTCAACAACTTAAGGGCAGCCGATTCTGGGTGAACAAGGTCTCTTTTCTATGTTAGTTGAGGTGAGTAAAGTAAGTACCATGTTCAAAGCGTATATATCCAGCCTATCAGGATTTACTATGGAAAACAATGTTGTTAGATATCGTTTATGCTAATTGAAATCATCTATAAGTTCCTTTGTTTCACACCAAACATACTTAATCTTTATTTGATTTGAATGAGGCCTTACAACCAATGGCAATTATTTGGGTTGAGTGTACAAGAAGTAATGATTCAAAAACATAAAACCCTTAAAATTCTAAGACAATAAGAAACCCCATGGGGCCTGAAGCATTCACCTTGAACAGAACACGATATAAACAGAGTCCAAGAATGAATCTACATCATGCAATCCATCTCCTTAGGATATATTGTCAATCCTTGAGCCCCTCAGAAGTGACTAAAATAGTCCATAATCATGCCTTTTCTTCAGCTGATCATAAGGTAAAAAGTGGAGCTCCCCTATGAAGCCCCTTGATAAAACCTATGTGGATTAATCTTAGTTACACCCCACTAGAGGATACTGAATACAAAATTTCTAATTCTTCAGCTACATGGCCAATTCTGGCTCCCATATTGCACCAAGTCAAAATTCGGGATCCCATAGGCAACACAAATATTAACCGAGGCACTCGATTTGAACAAAGTTGAATCTGACCCCCCTAGAGATGTTGAATACCAAATATGAAAGCATTCTGACAGGTGGATCAGAAGAAGGACATTTTAAACAAGAGGCCCCACTGGGCTAGAAGCGTTCATCTTGAACAGAACACAATACAAACAGAGTCCAAGAATGAGTCTACATTAAGCGATCCATCTGCATAGGATACACTGTCAATGCTTGAGTCCCTCAGGAGTGACAAAAATAATCCGGGCATCATGCCTTTTCTACAGTTGATCATAAAGTAAAATGTAGAGCTCCCCTATGAAGACCCTTGATACAATCTATGAGGATTAATCTTAGTAACACACCTCTAGAGGGTACTGAATACAACATTTTCAATTCTTCAGCAACATGGCCAAAGGGAGCCCAAATATGAACCCAGACTCTCGATTTGAACAAAGTTGAATCTGACTTCCCTAGAGATGTTGTGTACCAAATATGAAAGCATTCTGACTGTTGGATCTGAAGAAAAGAAATTTTTAAGAAATTTCTTCATATTGCACTAAGTTAAAATTTGGGCTACCATAGCAAGCTCAAATATTAACCTATGGATCCGATTTGAACTAACTTGAATCTGACCCCCTAGAGGTGCTGTATACCAAATATTAAACCATTCTGACTAGTGGATCTAAAGAAGATGATTTTTGAAGAAATTCCCTCATATTGTACTAAGTTAAATTTCAGGTTCCCATATGGAGCCCAAATACTAACCCAGGCACTCAAATTGAACAAACTTGAATCTAACCCCCCTAGAGATGTTGTATACCAAATATGAAAGCATTCCGACTGGTGGATCAGAAGAAGGTTGTTAAAGAAATTTCCTCATATCGCACTAAGTAAACACTTGGGCTATCATAGCAAGCCCAAATATACACCTAGGGATCTGATTTGAACAAACTTGAATCTGACCCCCCTAGAGATGTTGCATACCAAATATGAAAGCATTCTGACAGGTGGATCTGAAGAAGAAGATTTTCAAAAATTATCCCCCATATTGAACAAAGTTACAATTTGGGCTTCCGTAGGAAGACCAAATATTAACCTAGGGCCTTGTTTTGAACAATCTTGAATCTGACCCTCATAACAATGATGTATACCAAACATTAAAAGATTCTGACTGGTGGTTCTGAAGAAGAAGATTTTTAAAGAATATTCCCCATATTACCCTAACTTAAAAATTTGGGCTCCTGTATTGAGCCCAAATATGAACCAATGGTCTTTATTTTAACAAACTTGTATCTGACACCCCTATGAATGCTGTGTACCAAATATCAAAAAATTCTGATGATTGGTTCTGGAGAAAAGATTTTTAAAAATTTTTGCAAATATGCTGACTCAGCATTTTTTCGATGCCCATTACAGAACACCCCAACATAACTGATGGCAATTTTTTTTTACCATTCAATTCTACTGGTCCTAAGGATGCTTCATACCAAATAACAGCTCTCTGTTCCGTGTAGTTTGGGAAATATGGGCGTTTGAAAATATTTCTATTTTTAGCTTCCAGGGTTCCCATGGGGATGCAGGAATTTTTTTTTTTGCACGAGTCAAGTACTTAGGACGCAATAATACCACATACCAAATTTGGTTCAAACCGGACCATCGGTTCAGAAAATAGAAATTTTGGGCGGGGCCAAAGCCAAATATTACTTCACGAACTTCGTTTGAACAAACTTGATTCCACACCTCAAAAGGAAGCTCCATAACAAATATCAAGTCATTGTACACACTGGTTCATGAGAAGAAGATTTTAAAAATATTTTGGAGCATTTTCCCCCACTCCATCCCTATGGGATTGGGAATGTTGAGATGAACAAAAATGCAATGCCCCTTCAGGACCGTCACTCACACAGACTTTCACTTGAACTGGCCCAGTGGTTTTGGAGAAGACCAAAACATGGTGTTGACGGACGGTGGACGGACGGGCAGATGGCGAGCAATGAGATTAGCTCAGCTTGACTTTGTCAAGATGAGCTAAAACAATTTCCTCATATTGCCGTAAGTTAAAATTTGAGCTACCATAGTGAGCCCAAATCCGATTTGAACAAACTTGAATCTGACCCAGCTAGAGATCTTGTATACCAAATATGAAAGCATTCTGACTGGCTGATCTGAAGAAGATGATTTTTAAAGAAATTTCCTCATATTGCACTAAGTTAAAATGCAGGCTACCATAAGGACCCCAAATATTAACCCAGGGATCCGATTTGATCAAACTTGAAACAGACTCCCCTAGAGATGTTGGAAACTAAATATGGAAGGATTCTGACTGGTGAATCTGAAGAAGATTTTTGAAGAAATTCCCTCATATTGCACTAAGTTAAAATTCAGGTTCCCATAGGTAGTGATGAACCGATTATTAAAACTTGCTATCAACCGATTACCGGTTATTTCTCTGCAAATTATGCCGATTCCAATGGTAGAAGTAGGACACTGAAGAAAATCTGTTGGTGCCTGTTATACTACAGAATTTCATTGATAAATCATCAATTACGAAAGCTTAATACCACATAAGTTCTCGAAGTATGCATATTTAGGGCTGGGCAATATTAGCCAAAATAAAATTTTCATTTTGGTTGGGGTGTGGGGAAAAGATCGTTATTAACGATACAATCACACGATATTGTTCTCGTAAAGATTGTGTTTTATTCTGGTAAATAGTGTTAATACGGTTTAGTGTAAGGATACAATACACTTGGCTGTATTAACCAGGAATATACTGAGCACACATATTTTGTGTCTTAATTAAATAATAATTTTGATGTTAATGTGTGTTGTGAAGTCGTATGATGCATGGTTTATATGTCTGTCAATTTATTATTCAATGGTCTTTTTTCAACTTGTTACCTCCCTTGATATGTTTCTCTAATGTTTACATGAACTCGACAATCTTCAGGAAATGGTGGCGATCTCGTACCGATTGCAGTTGGTAAATTCTATAATATCTCTGCTCTGCAAATCCTTAAATTTTCTGCTATGCACTACACACATTTTTAATGGGGAAACTTTATTGAAATGGACAGATATCAAAGGGATTTTTAATAAGCAGTGTTAAATATAGAATAGCTGGAAACTGCCAGTTGTCATAATCGGCTGATGCCCCATAACCAACCGGTTCCGATTACCGATTCCGATTATCAATTCATCACTACCCATAGGGAGCCCAAATATTAGCCCAGGCACTCGGACTGGACAAAGTTGAATGTGACCCCCGCTAGAGATGTTGTATACCAAATATGAAAACATTCTGAAGGGTGGATCTGAAGAAGATTTTTAAAGAAATTTCCTTATATTGCACTAAGTTAAAATTTGGGCTACCATAGCGAGCCCAAATATTAACCTATGGACCCAATTTGAACAAATTTGAATATCACCCCCCTAGAGATGCTGTATACCAAATATGAAAGCATTCTGACAAGTGGATCTGAAGAAGATTATTAAAAACTAACCTCCATACTCCACCAAGTTAAAATTTGGGTTTTCATAGGAAGCCCAAATATTAACCTATGGACTTGGTTTTAACAATCTTGAATCTGACCCTCAAAACAATGATGTATACCAAACATTAAAAGATTCTGACTGATGGTTCTGAAGAAAATTTTTAAAGAATATTCCCCATATTGCAAAAATTCAGGCTCCTCTCTTGAGCCCAAAAATGAACCAATGGGCTTTATTTTAACAAATCTGTATCTGACCACCCTTGGATGCTGTATACCAAATATCAAAAGATTCTGACCATTGGTTCTGGAGAAAACATTTTAAAAATTGTTTGCAAATATGCTGGCTCAGCATTTTTTTTTTGATGCCTCCCTACAGGTCACCCTAACAAACCTGATGGCAATTTTTTTTACCATTCAATTCTACTGGTCCTGAGGATGCTTCATACCAAATCACAGTTCTCTGTTCTGTGTGGTTTGGGAAATATGGGCGTTTGAAAATATTTCTTATTTCTAATTTTTGCTCCTGGGTTTCCCACGGGGATGCAGGAATATATTTTTGCAAAAGTCAGGTACTTATGATCCAATAATATCACATACCAAATTTGGTTCAAATAGGACCACCGCTTCAGAAATTTTGGGCGGGGCCAAAAATCTTACTCCTCCCATTACAAAACCAAATATTGCTTCACGAACTTCGTTTGAACAAACTTGATTCTACACCTCAAAAGAAAGCTCCATAACAAATATCAAATTATTGTACCCATGGTTCATGATAAGAAGATTTTGGAGCATTTTCCCCCACCCCCCTCCCCATTGGCATGTTGAGTTGACCATCACTCACACAAAACTTTCATTTGAATTGGCCCAGTGATTTTGGAGAAGACCAAAACATGACGTCGACGGACGGAGAGCGATAAGATAAGCTCAGCTTGACTTTGTCAGGGTGAGCTAATAAATGGCAATAAGGCCACACAAAGTTGATCTTCTGTTTCTCAGGCCATTATTTGTGAAATTGCATGTGGGCGAGCGGTTTTTTATTTTATTTTTTATTTCAGTAATTTCTTCTTTGCCATCAAAAGTTCATGTTCTTGGTTCAAGTTTTAGGCCTCATAATCTACAGAATAGCATGGGTGGTGATGTACTTCGTCCCTTGAGTGCAAGAAGGCTTTGCAATGCTAAAGCATTGCAAAGCCTTCTTGCACTCAAGGGACAAATTCATCAATTTTTTTAACTTAGGTAAAATATCAGACATAAACCATTTAATTTTTTTTTTTTTTTCAAGTTTAAATTGGTTATAAATAGAGAGCATGCGGCAGCCAAAAGGACCATGCGGGAGGGCCTGAGAAACAGATTTTTTATTTTTTTAGGCCTAATACCTTGACTGAATGTCCAACAAAGGTCAGATCTGAACCTAATCTACATTTTCTGTGGATGCAGCCATACATCAGATATGGATTTGCTGTGCTGAGTGTAGCTGAAGTTATTATCCAGAAGCAAAAAACAAAACAAATATGTTTATTTCTGACAATCAGAACTACTCGATCAAGAATGACTGAATCTGGATTGTCAACAATCTGCTAGCCCTAATCCACTATACTGTCGCTCCTTAAAATGAGGAAAGAAAGCAGAACATGTTACAAAAATATTCAGTCATCATTTACATGAGCAGGATGGTATCAGTGCTAAGTACTGAGACCCCAACAGGGTTAACATTAATTTATATAAAAAAACAAAACTATCATTTTAAACAAAAAGATAAAGAGTTATGCAATAATTCTGCCACAAGTCGGGTGTTTTTACATTCATACATTCCTTCTTGTCTCCTCGAGAACTGCAGAAAGAATCATTGAGAGCATACCCCACTAATTTGTCACCCATCAACAAATAATGTTTACAAATTATGTCAGGCAGAAAATTATGTGCTTGCAAACAAGACAAGTATATTACTTTTGCTTCCATGCAGTATGACCACAGTTATGGGTGTTCGTTCTACAGGGGCTTGAGAAGGGGATTTAAATGTCAATTTAATCTTCAAATATTTCAATACAAACAAGTCCATCACAAGAGTGTATATATACTCCAGTGGAAATTTCATCACAGGTATAGACTTTATATGTGACCATGGTGGTCTATTAGCAAAACAAATGATACTAAAAATAGCTATCCATATATTTGTGTTATCACACAACACATTTGTCCTGACTAGAAATCTTACTATATATCAAAGTCCAACAAGGGCTAGAACACTGATAATGAAAGTGTCAATGACACTGTAGCTTAACATGACTATGTGCTGTGTTTGATGAAAAGGATAATGAATGGTCAATGTTTATGAAAGGATTATGAAATGCGACAAGCATTGTGATAATTGAGAATATGTCATATTGAACAAAACGCATAAAAAAACGGAAAAAAATTGTTCCAAATTTTGGCTAAAAATCATGTTTTTTTTTCTGTCTTAAAATTGAACAAAACGCATAAAAAATAGAACAATTTTTTTTTAGAATTTTGGTCCAAAATTTCCAAGTCAAAACCAGACCCAAAATTTTCAACACAGGGACCCAATTTGAACAAAATTGAATTTGACCCCCCCCCCCCCCCCCCCCCCCCCCCCCCCCTATACCAAATGTTAAAAGGATTCTGACTGGTGGATCTGAAGAAGAAGATTTTTAAAGAAATTTCCTCATATTGCACTAAGTTAAAATTTGGGATCGCACAGGTAGCCCAAATATTAACCAAGGAACTCGATTTGAACAAACTTCAATCTGGCCCCCCCTCCCCCCCCAGAGATGATGTATACCAGATATGCGAGGATTCTGACTGGTGGATCTGAAGAAGAAGATTTTTAAAGAATATTCCATGTATTGCACAAAGTTAAAATTTGGTCTCCAATAGGGAGCCCAAATATAAAGCTAGCGACTCAATTTGAACAAACTTGAATATGACTCCCCTATAGATGTTGTATACTGAACATGAAAGGATTCTGACTGGATTGATCTGAAGAAGATTTTTAAAGAAATTTCCTCAAATTGCACCAAGTTAAACTTTGGGCCCCGATAAAGAGCCCAAATACTAACCCAGGGACCCAATTTGAACAAACTTGAATCTGACCCCCCTAGAGATGTTGTATACCAAATATGAAAGCATTCTGACTGGTGGATCTGAAGAAGATTTTTAATGAAACTTCCTCATATTTCACCAAGTTAAAATTTGGGCTCCTACAGGGCCAATTATTAACCCAGGAACACAATTTGAACAAACTTGAATCTGACACCCCTGCAGATGTTGTATACCAAACATGAAAGGATTCTGACTGGTGGATCTGAAGAAGAAGATTTTTAAAGAATATTCCACAAAATTAAAATTTGGTCTCCCATAGAGAGCCCAAATTCTAACTCAGGGACCCAATTTGAAAAAACTTGAATCTGACCCCCCTAGAGATGTTGTATACCAAATATCAAAAGATTTCAACTGGTCGATCTGAAGAAGAAGATTTTTAAAGAATATTTCACATACTGCACTAAGTTAAACTTCGGGCTCCAATAGAGCGCCCAAATCTTAACCCAGGGACTCGATTTGTACAAACTTGAATCTGACCCTCCTAGAGATGTTGAATAACAAATATGAAAAGATTCTGACTGGTGGAACTGAAGAAGATTTTTTTGAATTTTTGAAAAAATTTATGGGTGCTATCAGTTATGACCCTTGTGGTGCAGCATTTTTATTTGAACAAACTTGAATTGACATATAAGGAACATGCACACCAAATTTGGTTCAATTTGGATCAGCAGTTTGTGAGGAGAAGTTGATAATGTAAGGGACGACGACGGATGGCAAGTGGTAAGTTAAGCTCCCTTCGGTGAGCTAAAAAAAATAATTTGAGGTGTAGACTGTACTAAAGAATTGAGGGGTGGGTTAATGTATGTCAACCAAAGTTACCAAGTTAAATCATTCCAAAATGAGTCATCCTATCAAGTTACAATGAAATCCCTTCATAAATACGGCCAGTAGACTGTGCTAAAGGTTTTCAGGCTTCGGGCCTGTGTAGCCATCACAGTTGACCGATCGCAACCAAAAGGGGATGTCCTCATCTAGACATTATACTGAGTCATCCTACCAAGTTACATAAATACAACAAGCTGGCTGTGCTAAAAGTTTTTGGGTTCAGGCAGCTGTCACGGCTGAACGATCACAACCAAAAGGGGATGTTCTCATCTAGACTTTATCTGGAGTCATCCTACCAAGTTACAATGAAATCCCTTCATAAATATGACCTGTAGACTGTGCTAATGGTTTTCAGGTTTTGGGCTCTGGCAGCCTTCACGGTTGACAGATCGTGACCAAATGGAAAAGTTCTCATCTAGACAGCAAAAGGAGTCATCCTACCAAGTTACAATGAAATCCCTCCATATTTAATATGACCTGTAGACTGTGCTAAAAGTTTTTGGGTTTCAGGCTTGGGCAGCCGTTACAGTTAACAGATCATGACCAAAAAAGGACGTTCTCATCTAGACATTATACAGAATCATCCTACCAAGTAATAATGAAATTCCTTCATAAATATGACCTGTAGACTGTGCTAAAAGTTTTCTGGTTTTGGGCTCAGGCAGCCATCACAGTTGACCGATCACAACCAAAACGGGAGGTTCTCATCCAGACATGACCTCAAACCTGCATATGAAATTTTGAGACGATCGAACAAGAACTACGGGGTATAGCTTGTGCTAAAAAAAAATGTGAACAGACTCACAGACTTCTGCATGCTTGATGGCAATAGCTTATCTTGACTTTGTCAAGTTAAGCTAAAAATTAGCAATGGAGACATACCACTTGTGCTGGTAGCCTTTCTTGCATACTGACGTATCATATCAAAGACCCTTCGAATTGGCTATATATAGATGCTGGTGTTATGACACAAAATATATGCAATGACAAGAAATCTCACAATATTTCAGAACTCTAGTAAAAACAGGCACAAAAGACTCATCCTATATTGATAGCCTTTCACCCAAGTTTGCTTATCACCATACCAGAGGACATTCATGTAGGATTAGTGATGATTCAGTTACGACACAGATAGTACAGATGGTGAACCGAATGCCCAAGACCTTTTAATCAAAGTTCGGGCTCAATATACTCCAGTTGCTGAGATGCACAAGTGGACCTGTTGCTTATGAATGGCAGTGGCGTCCGATGGTTTAGATGTGTTCCATACTTTTACACATGTTAAAATTATGCTATTATTTACAATCTTCATATGTAAAATAAAATAAGGGTGTACAGAACATGCTCTATGCCATAACTTATCTTACAGTATGGCAAATTGTATTTTAGTTGGGTGAGATTTCAAGGTTTCTACAAAGGCCAGTGGAAAGCAAAGGGTTGGACCCAAGCAATAAGTAGCATTTAGTTCTTGTGTACTAAACATAATTATGAGCTATAGTCTACAACAGCCGAAACTCTGCAAAGATGGCTTCTTTTGCATATAATAAACAGTTCCACTTTTTACATCAAATCGATATAAAGTAACATTTCTATCAACACAAAAAGATGTAATCATGTATGGTCGAGAATCCAAGTGTAAAATATTGCATTTGTGAGTATAATTAATGATCATGCATAAAAAATACTAACTTCCTTATAGCAAAATGTGAACGTACCAGACTTATTGCCCATTTCTCTCTCTCTCTCTCAAAAATTAATAAAGTTTTATTATTTACTTAGGCCACACAAAGTAGATCTTCTGTTAAACACAAATATCAACCCAAGAACTTTATTTGAACAAACTGAATCTGAACCCTAGAAGGATGCTGTACACCAAATATCAAAAGATTGTGACTATCTCAAGAAGCAGATTTTTGAAAAGATTATTTCTCATATTGAACTAAGTTAAAATTTGGGTTCCAATTAGGAGCCCAAATATTAATCCGCAGACTTGGTTTGAACAAACTTAGTTCTGACCTCCCTAAGGATGCTGTACACCAAATATCAAAAGATTCTGACTGGTGGATCTGAAGAAATTTTTTAGGATTATTCGTCATATTGCACTAAGTTAAAATTCAGGCTCCCTTAGAGAGCCCAATTATTAGCCGATGAACATGAGTTGAACAAAATGAATCCAACCCCTGTAAGGATTCTGCATGCCGTATATTAAAAGATTCTGACTGGTGTTTCTGAAGAAGAGGTTTAAAGATGATTTCTCATACTGCAGTAAGTTAAAATCTGGGCCCCCATACGGAGCTCAAATATTAACTGAGGGACTTGCTTTGAACAAACTTGAATCTGACACCTGTAAAGATAACATCAATAGATTCTGAGCAGTGGATCTGAAAAAGAAGATTTTTAAAGATTATTCCCCATATTGCAATGAGATCTAACCTCCCTAAGGATGCTGTATACCAAGTATCAAAAGATTCTGACTGGTGATCAAAAAATATTTTTAAAGATTATCCCCCATATTGAACAAAGTTAAAATTCGGGCCCCCATAGGAAGCCCTAATATTAATCGAGGAACTTGACTGAATCTGACCCTCATAACAATGATGAAAACCAAACATTGAAAGATTCTGACAGGTGGTTCTGAAGAAGATTTTTAAAGATTATTACCCATATTGCCAGTTAAAATTCGGGCTCCTGTATCGAGCCTAAATATGAACCAAGGGGCTTAATTTTAACAAACTTGTATTTGTCCCCCCTATGGATGCCATATACCAAATATCCAAACATTCTGGTCAGTGGGTCTGGAGAAGAAATTTTTTAAAATTTTTGCAAATTAATTATTTATTATTATTTACCATTCCATTCTACTGTTCCTAAGGATGCTTCATACCAAATAACAGTTCTCTGTTCCATGTGGTTTGGGAAATATGGGCATTTGAAAATATTTCTATTTTTAGCTCCTGGGGTTCCCACCCAGACACAGGAAATTTTTTTTTTGCATGAATCAATTACTTATGACTCAGTAATACAACATACCAAATTTGGTTCAAATCGGCCCATAGATTCAGAAAATATAAATTTTGAGCGGGCCCCTCCAACTTCAAAGGCAAATATTGCTCCACAAACTTCGTTTGAACAAACTTGATTCTACACCTCAAAAAGAAGCTCCATACCCAATACCAATTCACTGTACCCACTGATTTATGATAAGATGATTTTAAAAAAACTTTGTGGAGCATTTTCTCTCGCCCCCCTCCCAGTGGGGCTGGGCAAGTTGATTTGAACAATGAAAGTGTCAATGACACAGTAGCTCAACTTGTCAAGACAAAGACATGTACATGTATAGTATGTGACACAGCAATGACAAACATCTAGGTAATGACCTGATAACAAAGGTACATATAAAGTATTGTAACGGTCTGTACATAAATACTGACCGTTGCCTGTAACAAATGTATAGGTAAAGTATTGTAAAGGTGGGTGACAGTCAGATGCTAAACTAGAAAAAAATCTTTTGAGTCCCAGAGTGGGTCTGACTGAACCCCAAAATATTTGTTCTCATAGCACAGTGATAACAAAGGCACCCCAAAACACACTTATTCCTGTCCCAAGGTGAAAACAAAGGTACCCAAGAAGTTTCGTGAAGATCAGTTCACAAATATGAGCTGTGTAGAAGTTGTGACAAAAAACTGATTGGACCTAATTTCGGTACAAAATGGCCACTGGCAGCCATCTTGAATTCTGGACTGCACCCAGAAACACTCGTTCTCGTCCCAAGGAGATAACAAAGGTACCCTAGAAGTTTTGTGAAGATCGGTTCATAAATACAGCCTCTAGCCTGAGCCGTATTGACATGTGCACTTACAGTGTATAAGTAGCACTGAATAAATCAAAGTTCATCTAATTTGCATAATTTCTGCACGAGAAAAAAACCCGTACTATATGTGATGTATTCCATGTTACTAAACATTCATACAAAAATATATTCAAATCAGAACTTTCATACAGAAGTTCTGCACAAAAGACTGATTGCACTAATTTTGGTACAAAATGGCTGCTGGTGGCCATCTTGAATTTTGGACCACACCCAAAAACACTCGTTCTCATCCCACGGTGATAACAAATGTACCCAAGAAGTTTCGTAAAGATCGGTTCATAAATACGGCCTCTAGCCTGAGCCGTATATAAAAGTTGTGTACAAAAAAAATGATTAGACCTAATTTCGGTACAAAATGGCCACTGGCAGCCATCTTGAATTTTGGACTGCACCCAGAAACACTCGTTCTCGTCCCAAGGTGATAACAAAGGTACCCAAGACGTTTTGTGAAGATCGGTTCATAAATACAGACTCTAGCCTGAGCCGTATTGACATGTGCACTTACAGTGTATAAGTAGCACTGAATAAATCAAAGTTCATCTAATTTGCATAATTTCTGCATGAGAAAAAAACCTGTATTATATGTGATGTATCCCATGGTACTAAACATTCACACAAAAAATTATTCAAATCAGCACTTTCATATGGAAGTTCTGTGCAAAAATCTAATTGCACCAAATTTTGTACAAAATGGCTGCCATCGGCCATCATGAATTTCGGACCGGACCCCAAAACACTCGTTCTCGTCCCACGGTGATAACAAAGGTACCCAAGGAATTTCGTAAAGATCGGTTCATAAATACGGCCTCTAGCCCGAGCCGTATTGGCATTTGCACTTACCGTGCTGAAAGTAACACCAAAAAACATCAAAGTTAGTCTAATTTGCATAATTTACACACGAGAAAAAAACCCGTATTATATGTGATGTATCCCATGGTACTAAACATTCATACAAAAAATTATTCAAATCATAGCTTTCATATGGAAGTTCTGTACAAAAAACAGATTTCTGCATCATCGGTACAAAATGGCGGCTGGCAGCCATCTTGAATTTCGGAACAAACCCCAAAACACTCGTTCTCGTCCCACTGTCAAAGCAAAGGTACCCAAGAAGTTTCGTGAAGATCGGTTCATAAATACGGCATCTAGCCCGAGCCATAGCAGCTTGGCACTTACAGCTCTGAAAGTAACACTAAATAAATCAAAGTCAGTCTAATTTGCATAATTTATTCACAAGAAAAAAACCTAAAAACACTCGTTCCCGTCCCAGGGTCATAACAAAGGTACACAAGAAGTTTCGTAAAGATTGGTTCATAAATACGACCTCTAGCCTGAGCCATAGCCAATTGTTGATGTACGGACAGACGGATGGACAGACGGACGACGGGCCATGACAATAGCTCAAATTTGACTTCGTCAAAGTTGAGCTAAAAACAAAATGCAATGTCAGAACAAGCAATCACCCCAAATTTAACTGAAATCAGTTCAGCGGTTTCAGAGGAGCAGGTGCAAACACCATGTTCACTGATGGTGGACGGTGAGTGATCACTACAGCTCATCCTGACTTTGTCAGGGGAGCTAAAAATTGTGTAATATCTTTTCCATATTTGCTGAAATTACCTTTCTTAAGACAAAGGTAAAGGTTGTATTCACATGGGTCTATTTAAGGTGTATGCATCAATATCTATTTTAGACTGCTGTTGTCAATAAACATGCCGAGGGTTTTATTGGATGCATAACTGCAATTTATTTGAAATAATACAAAGTTTTTTATCTAATAATGCCCAATAATTGCTAAAATAATGAACAGTTCTTCATTGTGGCGATCATTTTTTTTTAACAGAAGAAAGCTGAAATTAGAAACTACTTGTATTCAGAAATGTCACAGGATTTGTTAACTTCCGTTAACTTTTGGGAAACTTCAGTAAAATCTTTGCAATGTCATGTTTTCTGAAATTTTGTCTGCTCTAAAGCTTTTTAATTACAGATTTATATAATTTCACATTGCTTCTGATGCCTCAGAAATTGTTTTTACATGTGGTTGTTTTTACATGCTCTCTCACATACGAGCAAAATCTGAGTCAATATTTTTTCAAATGTGCAGCTTATTATTCCATTAATCGGTCACCTGAGAATGTTCTTTAAAGACGGATTTAAGGTCACTTTCAGCATCTACATGTTTTGCAAGTTAAAACTACAGAGGAATAAAATCCTGTAATAATTTATAACTCTCTTGTCCATGTCAGATGGTTCAAATGCCAAGAGGTCCTCCTGTATTTCCAGTGATGCTAAAAAAACAAGCAGTTTTTCCCACGACCTGGAATTCTAAATCTCTATTTTCCAGTTTAGGTAGCAAAGCCTGCATGCAAACTCCAGTTCTCTTAACATTCTTCTTTTTTCATTGCTTTATAATGAGTTTGAAGGATTTTGAGTAATTTTGTGCAAACAATTTCAACATTAATTACCCTGTGGGACCTGTGTATGTGAGGGGTTTCTTTTTTTTGTCCCCTAAATCACTCAAAACCCTTCTAAATGCATTTAAAGCGAAGCAAAAATAATCACACAGGAGACCCCACCCACTCACCCTACGGAGTCAACTAGGTGAATTTTTTCTTTCCTTTTCAGCAAAAAATCACTCAAAATCCCCCAAAACTTATTTTAAAGCAAAGAATTTGCCCAACAGACAAACCCCTCCCCAAACTCCGGGGCCTCAAGTGGCCTGGTGTGCATCATTTGAACAAAGATTAATCTTTTTCATCCATATTTGCATCTAACTAAATTTGACCACAATCGGAACTATTATATTTGGGTGAAATTAATTTAAACAAATGAATAACAAATTTTTCATTGGGTTTGGTGTTGAATTTTAATCCCATCCGGTGTCCCCTACCTCAACCCTTTGAACGGCTTTCAAAGCAGGAGTCATAGTAATGGTATTTATTTATTTATTTATTGGTGTTTAAGGTCACATACTTATGCACAATGGCTAATCGTGACCATGACAGTTTTACGGGTGGAGGAAGCCGGAGTACCCAGAGAGAACCACCGAGCAACGACGAGCAGCTGTCAGCTCTCCAACATCGTAACTCCGCACTGCAGCACAGGCAGGGTTAGATTGGTTAAAGACATGCGCACCATCGACGTGCAGTACACCTCAGTACACAGCGTCATCGTGCCCCCATGTAGGCAATCGGGGTGAAGTGTCTTGCCCAAGGACACAACGCGGTTGCCGCAGGTGGGTAGTAATGCTATATACCAAATATTCAAAGATTCTACCTGATGGATCTGAAGAAGATGATGTTTGGAGAATATTCCTCCTACTGCACCAAGTAAAATTTGGGCTCCCAACTATGAATGGAGGGATTTGATTTGAACAAACTTGAATTTGACCCCCTAAGGATGCCGTAGAACAAATATTAAAAGATTTTGAGTGTTGTATCTGAAAAAGAAGATTTTTCAACAATTTTCCTCATACAGCATCAAATCAAAAGTAAAAGATAACCACAGGAGTCTGATTTGAACAAACTTGAATCTGACCCCTTTAGGGGCATTGTATAGCAAATATCAAAAGATTCTGCTTTGTAGTTCCAGAGAAGATTTCTTTAATCTTTTTTTTAAATTCTGTGGGTGTGACAACTTTATTTGAACAAACTTGAATTGACATAAAAGGATGCATATGAAATTTGGTTCAATTCAGTCCAGCAGTTCATGAGAAGTCGATAAAGTTCACAACAGATAGATGGACAGACACATGACTAATGGATGATGGACAGAAAGCCATCAGTAAAGCTCCCCTTGGGCTTCACTCATGTCGGCTAAAAACAAGAACAGTTATCAATACATTTACACACAAATAAAATTATACAGAAATAAAGAAAAAGAAAATTGAAAAGGTGAACACACCAAAAAGTTTTAATTACACAATGCATTGATAGAAAATAAATGTGGTAGAAAATATATTCAAACAAGGAATGCACAGCAGAATGTGCTTCAAAAACTTACAGAAAATACAAAACAAGACAGCTGAACAAGAACAGGTCACTACTGCAGAGGGATAATGGAGTGGCACTGAAACATAAATGGAGGGGATGGGGGAAAAATTTACCATCCACATTTATGCACAATTTCTAAGAAAAACATGCATACTTTCAGATTAAGACCATCAGGAGCAATCCAGAGGTTTATAAGCCGAAAATACACTTGCAATTTGCATTGTTCTTTTCAATGGAAAACCTAATACTACTGTATTTTATTATTACAGTGGAACTCTCCTCTTAATTGAATAGTCATTTGACAATGAAAAATCGCGACATGGACGCCGTAGCTGCGACGGGTGGTGCAATCTCACAAAATTCTAAGTCCATCAAGGGCCATAACTCCAAGAAAAATATTTGGAACAACACATGCATTGAACAGTGGCTAGACATCAATAAGATACACTTACATGCCAAATATAAAGTCATTCCATCAAGTATTTCAAAAGTTATTGAGTTCTGAAACTCGTTGGTCACAGACAGACCGACCGAAAGACAGACAGACCGACATTGCCACTTATAGAGCTGCTAGTCGCAGCTAAAAATATTCAATTAACATTTCATCTGGCAAATTGACCGAATCCATCCCAGTCAGGTAGCTCGGTACACACCTATAGGACCCCCCAGGACCGAACGAAATCGTTTTTTTCATGTACCTGGACATCTCGAGAGTAGATTTTCAGATGTTAACAAGAAATCATCCTGGCCGGATATGACGTAATCCAAGATGGTGCCCATGAGGGTGGGTCAATTTCGCGATTTTACACCATCACTAATTTTTCTCGATTACGGAAAAACTATATGAAATAAGGAACGGGAATTAACTCATTCGTATTTCTGATACCATTCCCCGTATAATACTATCAATCAAGTATAAGTAAAAATCCAAGATGGCCACCAAAATGTGCCTCAAAATTGAACAAAATCGAGTTTTTCGACACTTTTTTCGCAAAAAACTTAGACAATCATGATAAAAAATTAGAAACCTGTAAACTTTTAGATGTTAAATTGATCGCAAATTATTCTCCGATAATACCCAGCATGAACATGCACCATCGAAAGCCGATGTGGAAAAGAAGATGGCAACCAGTGCGACCACCCATTTTCAATTATCCCACTTACGTAATGGACAAGTTTATTACACTATCTCAAGTTGTACGATGGTTGCGGAAAATAGGAATCAACTGTATAGTATTTTGGACACTTTTCCTGCATATGATAAACCAATCAAGTAAGTTAATATCCAAGATGGCCACCAGAAAAATGCCTTGAAATAGAAGAAAATAAAGTTTTTCAACACTTATTCGCAAAAAAAACAAAAGAATTATGATAACAGGGATTTTTCTAGGGGCATTTGGAATGGGGCCAGGGGCCCATACAATTGGGAAAAATGCCATCTTATTGGACCAAATTGGGAATTCTGGTGACACTGCAGAGTGGAGAAAAATGCACATTTCTTCTCTACAGGCACATTAAAAATGAAGAAGTTGGGTTTATTATTTGAAATTATGGTTTTACAGTTCTTTTATCATCATAATAAGGCCTACTTTGACAGTAAATAATCGCAATTATGATGATGAAGTTGACACTGGGTACCAATTGGGAATTTTATGTTAGAAATTGGGAAAAATCATGCCTAAATCTCATTGGGAATGGGGCCTATATTCGGCCCCTGTCGTCACCTAGAAAAATCCCTGGATAAACAAGTGCACCACCAGTGGTGGATCAATATACGGCCACCTATGAAGAAATTGCACTTGTGAAGAAATTTTTAGTTGAACAAAAGGTCAATAATTCCTTCAAAAATAATTGTACATTCCTGGCTTACGACCCATTAAACTTGAATATATTGTTTTTAAGTTACTGGGTGGAGAATCAAAAGTTGCCAAAACTCCCAGATGGTTGTCATGGTGGCCATATTGGACATGCCAGAATGCTGGTTATTGAAAGGAACCCTCCTCTAGTCATGACTTATCAACTATAAAAAAACAGTACCGGTTGGATGTATTGTTTTCAAGTTATAGCAGGACAAACTAGAACTATCACTGAAGGTGATTAATACCCCCGCTTTGGGTTTTTAGAGGAATGCACTTCTGATCATGTAGGCGAAGGCCATAAGGAAATGTATACATAAAGATCATTTTTTGTTGTTGAAATTTGTATTCGCATGTGGCCTTCCACAGAACAGCACTGAATACTTAAAGAGCCCACACATATATGGTTTACATTTGGAAAAACACATTTACAATGTGCAACATGTATTCAAAATCGGTTCATTAATGTAGGAGGAGTTGCACACACAAGAATCCCATTTGAAAACCCATAATAAATCCAAGTTAAAGGGAGATAACCTGGTTAAAATTGTCGCAGATCAAATATTTGGGAATATGCGTATGTTCACTTTGTTGTGATAATGTTTGAAAGGTTTCGTCAAAATTGATTGATAAATGTAGGAGGAGTTGCACGCACAAGAATTTCATGTAGAAACCCATAATAAATCTAAGTTAAAGGGAGATAACCTAGTTAAAATTGCCACAGCTCAAAAATTTTGGAATATGCGCATGTTCACTTAGTAGTGATGATGTCTGTAAACTTTCGTCCAAATTGATTGATAAATGTAGGAGGAGTTGCGCACACAAGAATTTCATGCAGAAACCCATATTAAATCAAAGTTCAAGAGAGATAACCTGGTTAAAATTGTCGCAGATCAAAAAGTTTGGAATATGCACATGTTCACTTAGTAGAGATGATGTTTGAAAGGTTTCATCAAAATCGGTTCATTAATGTAGGAGGAGTTGCACACACAAGAATTTGTTCGAACGGAAAGACATAATAAATCTAAGTCAAAGGGAGATAACCTGGTTAAAATTGTCGCAGATCAAAAATCTTGGAATATGCGCATGTTCACTTAGTAGTGATGATGTCTGAAAAGTTTTGTCCAAATTGATTGATAAATGTAGGAGGAGTTGCGCACACAAGAATTTCATGTAGAAACCCATATTAAATCAAAGTTCAAGAGAGATAACCTGGTTAAAATTGTCGCAGATTAAAAAGTTTGGAATATGCACATGTTCACTTAGTAGAGATGATGTTTGAAAGGTTTCATCAAAATCGGTTCATTAATGTAGGAGGAGTTGCGCACACAAGAATTTGTTCGGATGGAAAGACACAATAAATCTAAGTCAAAGGGAGATAACCTGGTTAAAATTGTCGCAGATCAAAAATCTTGGAATATGCGCATGTTCACTTAGTAGTGATGATGTCTGAAAAGTTTTGTCCAAATTGATTGATAAATGTAGGAGGAGTTGCGCACACAAGAATTTCATGTCCGGAAAGACGTACGGACGGACGTACGGACGGACGGACGGACAGACGGACGGACGGACGTACGGACGTACGGACGTACAGGGCGATTCCTATATAGCCCCCACTTCTTCGAAGCGGGGGTATAACCAAGAATTTCATGTAGAAACCCATATTAAATCAAAGTTCAAGAGAGATAACCTGGTTAAAATTGTCGCAGATTAAAAAGTTTGGAATATGCACATGTTCACTTAGTAGAGATGATGTTTGAAAGGTTTCATCAAAATCGGTTCATTAATGTAGGAGGAGTTGCGCACACAAGAATTTGTTCGGATGGAAAGACACAATAAATCTAAGTCAAAGGGAGATAACCTGGTTAAAATTGTCGCAGATCAAAAATCTTGGAATATGCGCATGTTCACTTAGTAGTGATGATGTCTGAAAAGTTTTGTCCAAATTGATTGATAAATGTAGGAGGAGTTGCGCACACAAGAATTTCATGTCCGGAAAGACGTACGGACGGACGTACGGACGGACGGACGGACAGACGGACGGACGGACGGACGGACGTACAGGGCGATTCCTATATAGCCCCCACTTCTTCGAAGCGGGGGTATAATAAAAGTTAATGGACAGACGGACACAGATGGACATTGATGCTGGTTATTGAAAGGGACCATCCTCTAGTCATGACTAATCAACCATAAAAAACAGTATCTGTGGGATGTATTGTTTTCAAGTTATCGCGTGGGCAAACAAAAGTTAATGGACAGACATAGACAGACGGATGGACATTTATGCTGGTTATCGAAAGGAACCATCCTCTAGTCACGACTAATCAATCATAAAAACAAGAGGCCCCAAGGGGCCTGAGGGCGCTCACCTGACATGGTAGCATAAATATCAACCCAGAGAATTGATTTCAACAAGTTGCATCTGCTCCTCCTAAGAAAAGCTTATACCAAATATCCACAGATTCTGACCAGCGGATCTAAAAAAAAAAAGAAGATTTTTAAAGAATATTCCTCAAATTGAACTAAGTTATAATTTGGGCTCCCACAGGGAGCCCATATATGAACCCAGGGACTTGGCTTTAACAAACTAAAATCTCACCCCCCTAAGGTTGCTGCACACCAAATATCAAAACATTCCGACTGCTGGATCTGAAGAAGAAGATTGTTAAAGAAAATTCCTCATTTTGAACTAAGTTACAATTCAAGCTCCCACATTGAGTCCAAATATGGACCTAGGGACATGGCTTGAAAAAACTTGAATCTCATCCCCCTAAGGATGCTGCATATCAATATCAAAACATTCCAACCGCTGGATCTGAAGAAGATTTTTAAAGAAAATTCCTCATTTTGAACTAAGTTATAATTCGGGCTTCCACAGTGAGCCCAAATATGAACCCAGGGACTTGGCTTGAACAAACTTGAATCTCATCCCCCTAAGCATGGTGCATACCCAATATCAAAAGATTCTGCCTGCTGGATCTTGAGAAGAAGATTTTCAAAGAAATTTGCCTGAAATGCACTAAGTTCGAATTCGAGCTTCTATAGTGAGCCCAAATAGGAATCTTGGGAGCCAATTTGAACAAACTTGAATCAGATCCACCCCACAATGTTGCATACCAAATATCAAAAGATTCTGCCTGCTGAGTCTGGAGAAGAAGATTTTTTAAGAAATTTGCCCGAAATGCACTAAGTTCGAATTCGGGCTTCTATAGTGAGACCAAATATGAATCCAGGGGGACGATTTGAACAAACTTGAATCAGATCCACCCCTCAATGTTGCATACCAAATATCAAAAGATTCTGCCTGCTGGATCTGGAGAAGAAGATTTTTTAAGAAATTTGCCTGAAATGCACTAAGTTCGAATTCGAGCTTCTATACTGAGCCTAAATATAAACCCAGGTGGCCGATTTGAACAAACTTGAATCAGATCCACCCCACAATGTTGCATATCAAATATCAAAAGATTCTGCCTGCTCGATCTGGAGAAGAAGATATTTCAAGAAATTTGCCTGAAATGCACTAAGTTCGAATTCGGGCTTCTATAGTGAGCCCAAATATGAATCCAGGGGGCCGATTTGAACAAACTTGAATCAGATCCACCCCACAATGTTGCATACCAAATACAAGGGCAACGCCCCCGGTCCCCCGACCAAGATGGCAAATTCAAGGGAGCTGTTAGGATGCAATTTGTTCGCAGAGCATGGCCATTTTTTAACTTGACCTGTATTTCCAACCAATTAAACCACATACTTAGTTTCGTTTCGATCAAATGATCCAAAGTAAAGTTATCATCCGGACAACACAAAAACCGTATTTTCTCAGTCGAAAAAGGGGAATAAATCCAGTAAAAATCAGTGGAGCGTGCCCATTTTCGAACTTGACCTGCATTTCCACCCAAATAAGCGGCATACTAAATTTCGATTCAATCAAATGATCCTAACTAAAGTTATCATCCGGACAACACAAAAACTGTATTTTTTAAGTCGAAAAAGGGGAATAAATCCAGTAGAAATCAGTGGAGCGTGCCCATTTTCAAACTTAACCTGCATTTCCACCCAAGTAAGACACATTCCAAATTTAGTTTCAGTAAAATCATCCAAACTAAAGTTATCATCCGGACAAGGGTGTGATGGCCGGACGGACGGACGGATGGATGGACAGACGCATGCACAGACAGACGGACGGACACTGCTGATTACAATAGTCCCCCGAAGGGTCGGGGGACAATGAAAAGATTCTGCCTGCTGGATCTGGAGAAGAAGATTTTTGAAGAAATTTGCCTGAAATGCACTAAGTTAGAATTCGAGCTTCTATACTGAGCCCAAATATAAACACAGGGGGCCGATTTGAACAAACTTGAATCAGATCCACCCCACAATGTTGCATGCCAAATATCAAAAGATTCTGCCTGCTCGATCTGGAGAAGAAGATTTTTAAAGAAATTTGCCTGAAATGCACTGAGTTCGAATTCGGGCTTCTATAGTGAGCCCAAATATGAATCCAGGGGGCCGATTTGAACAAACTTCCATCAGATCCACCCCACAATGTTACATACCAAATATCAAAAGATTCTGCCTGCTGGATCTGGAGAAGAAGATTTTTTAAGAAATTTGCCTGAAATGCACTAAGTTCGAAATCGGGCTCCTATACTGAGCCCAAATATGAACCCAGGGGGCCGCTTTGAACAAACTTGAATCAGATCCACCCTACAATGTTGCATGCCAAATATCAAAAGATTCTGCCTGCTCGATCTGGAGAAGAAGATTTTTTAATGTTTTTCCCATTGCGTACAGTGTTAAAAAGTGCTGACTCAGCACTTTTTCAAAGTCCTGAAAAAAGTACCTTGTGATCAAACCGATAGGGATTTTTTTTTAACCATTCTATTCTACTGGATAAAAGTAAGCTTTATACAAAATAAGAATTCTCTGTGCCATGTAGTTTTGGAGATATGGCAGTTTTAAGGTTTTTCCTATTTTTAGCTCCCGAGGTTCCCACGGGGCAATGAGAAAATTTTTTTTTGCACCAATCAACTACTTATGACCCATTATCATCTCATATCAAATTTGGTTCAAATCGACCTCACGGTTCTGAAAACAGAAATTTTAGGCGTGGCCAAAATTTTTGCCCCTCCCATAATGAGGGCAAATAATGCCCGACAAACTTCTCTTGAACAAACTTGATTCTAAACCTCAAAAGGACTCTGTATACCACATATCAAGTCTCTGCTACTGGTGGTTCATTAGAAGAAGATTTTCAAAAAATTTGGCCATTTTTCCCCCATACCTCTGCTCAATATGAGCCGAAAGCTATTTTGGATAAAAATCAAAATGCTTTCAGTCAGGTGAGCTAAAAACAATATCTGTTGGATTATCAAATGGACAATCAAAGTCCCTGAAAATCCAAGATGGCTGCCATGGCGACCATTTTGGACATGCCAGAATGCTGGATACCGAAAGGAACCATCCTGTAGTCATGAGTAATCAACCATAAAAAAGTAGCATCTGCTGGATTTATAGTTTTCAAGTTATCGCGTGGACAATCAAAAGTTCCCAAAAATGCAAGATGGTGGCCATATTGGATATGCCAGAATGCTGGTTATCGAAAGGAACCATCCTCTAGTCATGACTGATCAACCATAAAAAAACAGTATCTGTTGGATGTATTGTTTTCAAGTTATCACGTGGACAAACAAAAGCTAACGGACAGACGGACGGACAGACAGACGGACATTGCCATACCATAATACGGCCCGCTCATATGGGCGGGCGTATAAAAATAAGAAACCTGTAAACTTTTAGATGTTAATTGATAGCAAATTATTCTACGATAGTAACCAGCATGAACATGCACCATCGAAAGCCAATGTGGAAAACAAGATGGCTGCCAGGGTGACCACCTGTTTCCAATTATCCTGCTTATGTTATGAACATCTAGTTCTGATTTCTTTGGAATCCTCGTTTTCCATCTGTTTTGTCTGTAAATGACCATATTCTGACTATATTAGCTGCCTACCTAGTCTCAGCTGTCTCTTTCCCAGCCTCTGACCTCAACCAAGTCTTATAATCACCAGTCAGATTGCTTTATTTCCCATAATATGTGCATATTCATACAGAGTTATCTCCCCTGTGTATAACGAAATCCTACATAATTCCCAAGGCCAGGTAAACTATCGAATAGCGACTGGAACAAGCATTGCTCGAATGGCTCAAAACTATATTAGCTGCCTACCTAGTCTCAGCTGTCTCTTTCCCAGCCTCTGACCTCAACCAAGTCTTATAATCACCAGTCAGATTGCTTTATTTCCCATAATATGTGCATATTCATACAGAGTTATCTCCCCTGTGTATAACGAAATCCTACATAATTCCCAAGGCCAGGTAAACTATCGAATAGTGACTGGAACAAGCATTGCTCGAATGGCTCAAAACTAATCAAGAAAATAAAACAGAGTATTTACTCGAACGAGTGACTCCTCTTATGACTTTTATCCTCATCTGGGTATTGGAGGATACCTAGGACATGGTGATGTGGTACTGAAGGATACCTTTGGAGGATACCTTTTAGAGGATACTTATCAGAAGATATCTATCTGAAGACAGTTATGGTTCCTAGTGTCTGTTCAGTTCCTTGTATCTAACCCCCCCCCCCCCCCCCCAATCCCCCATGACCTTCTATGTCTTGACTATACGCTCGGCCAAGCCTTTAACAGGTTCAATAAGATTGCTTCATCCCCCCTTCCCCACATGTACCATTTTATACAGAGTTCAAATCCCTTGTATATAATTTATAGATATAAACATGCTATGGAAGGAATTCTCTAAGTGGGATTCCAAGACGATTCCGTAAAGTGGGATTCCGTGGTAGAAGACTCGAGTTTGTTTGTTTGTTGGTGGTTAACGTCACATGGAGATGAAGTCAAGTTTTGTCAATCGTTGATCTACATGCTGCCCATTTTAGAGGACTTTCACCCCAAGCATTGGTGACTGGGTCCTATTTTACTAGTAAAGCGGAACTGGTTTACCACAGTAAACAAGTGCTGCTTACTTCCCGGGGTTCCCATGGGGAAGAAGACTCGAGTATTTGGGTGACTGCTGTAGAAGCTAATGATGGGACAGATGATGGTGAATATGGGTAAGTTAACAGTCATGGCCTAAGAGCTATAAAAATCAAAGCTGATCAAGTACCAGGAACTATAACTATCTTCAGTATCCTCAAAAGGTATCCTCAAATTGTACATCACCATGTCATAAGTATCCTCCAAAACCGAGATGAGGATAAGAGATGTAAGAGGAGTCACTCGTTCAAGCAATTACTTGATGGCCTATTTGCTCGATGGGATTCTAGTCGTTCAAGTAATCTGACACAGTTAACATGCCCGGAATAGTGCTACAAGTCAGTAGTAATGAAACAAGGCTGGAAGAGGACTATAGGATTGTGTGACTACAGTAGAAGCTAATAATAGGACAGACGATGGGAATATTGGAGAAGTCAGCAGTAGCGGTCTAGGAGCTATGAAGGTCATGGGGGATTGGGGGGGGGGGGGGGGTCTAGATACAAGGAACTGAACAGACACTAGGAACAATAACTATCTTCAGATAGATATCTTCTGATAAGTATCCTCTAAAAGGTATCCTCAAAATGTATCCTTGAAAGGTACCTTCAAATAGTACATCATCATGTCATAAGTATCAGCCAATACCGAGATGAGGATGTAAGAGTCGTAGGAGGAGTCATTTGTTCAAGCAATTACTCGATGGCTTATTTGCTCGATGGGATTCTAGACGTTTGAGGAATTTGAGATAGTTAGCAAGCGTGCAGTACTGCTACAAGTCAGTAGTAATGGTACAAGGCTGGAAGAGGACTACAGGATTGGACGATTACAGCAGAAGCCAATCAAAGGACAGACAGTGGCGATATTGGACAAGTCACCAGTAACGGTCTTGGAGCTGTGGAGGCCATGGGGAGGTCTAGATGCAAGGAACTAAACAGACACTGGGAACCATAACTGTCTTCAAGACAGATATCCTCCAATAAGTATCCTTTAAGAGGTATCCTCCAAAGTTATCCCCCTGCACTACATCACCATGTTATAGGTATCCTCCAATAGCTAGATGAGGATAAGAGTCGTAAGAGGAGGCACTCCGAGTAATTACTCTATGGCTTATTTGATCGATTAGATTCGAGCAATGCCTGTTCCAGTCGCTACTCTATAGCTTATTCGCTGGACAAGATTCAAGTCATTCGAGCATTATTTGTTATTGCTCAATTGCCGCTTGGCCTTGGAAATCATATAGGAGATAACTCTGTATGGATATGCACAGATTATGTGAAATGAAGCAATCTGACTGGTGATTATAAGACTTGGATGAGGTCAGAGAATGGGACAGAGACAGTTGAGACTAGATAGGCAACTAATAGAGTCAGAATAGGATCAGATATGGACAAAACAGATATAAACAGAAAATTTCGAAGGAATCCGAACTAGATAAATAGGAAGTATCCGAACTAGCAAACTACTCAAATTCGATCAAGCTTACCCCCAGGAGACCACTCGGTCCTATAGCACACCATGCTCCTATTATAAGACCAAAATGGGGAAATCTAGACAAAATAAAGTCTGTTTCGGTAATGTGAGGTAGTTTGGAGGGATTGTCGGGTTGTTTGTGGTAATTAGGTTTACTTCTATTCAATCGAACACAACCTCCAAACATACCCCTGTCCCATTGTAGAGTTTTGGGGTCACATTGCAACCATGTGCTGCCATTGAAACCAAGATGGCAGCCTCCAGTGTAAGAAATGGACGACTGAATCACGAGTCACCCTAACAACATGCGCTGCGTATGCACACTAAGACCACATATTACTATGGGGATGATATCACAAGATGGCCGCTCACACGGGCTACCAGGACAACCAAACATGACGTAACTGGGTCACGTGAAATGATGTCACTTCCTAGATCCACCACTAAGTCCATTCGGTCGGGTACATGATCTGCTACTGATTCCCTTCAATTTCGAGCATTTTCCTAGCTGCCATCTTGAATATTCACTGCCTAAATTGGTTTTATCAAACGCAGAAAAAGTGTCCAAAATACTATACAGTTGTTTCCTGTGCCCTGTATCAAACATTTTTTCCACAACCATCGTACAACTTGAGATAGTGTAAACTTGTCCATTACATAAGCGGGATAATTGAAAAGGGGTGTTCGCACTGGTGGCCATCTTGTTTTCCACATCGGCTTTCGATGGTGCATGCTCATGCTGAGTATTATTGGAGAATAGTTTGCGATCAACTTAAAATCTAAAAGTTTACAGTTTTCTAATTTTTTACCTTGATTGTATAAGTTTTTTGAAAAAAAAGTGTCGAAAAACTCTATTTTGCGGCATATTTTGGCAGCCATCTTGGATTTTCACTTACCTGATTGATATTTTTATATAGGGAATGGTATCAGAAATACGAATGAGTTAATTTCCGTTCCTTATCTCATATAGTTTTTTCTGTAATTGAGAAAAATTATTGATGGTGTAAAATCGTGAAACTGACCCACACCTATGGGCGCCATCTTAGATTACGTCATATCCGGCCAGGATGATTTCTTGTTAACATCTGAAAATCTACTCTCGAGATGTCCAGGTATGTGAAAAAAATGGTCTCGTTCGGTCCTGGGGGGGGGGGGGGGGAGGGGGGGGGGCTAGCTGCTCGACTATCCGTGTAAAATACAATTTGAAAAAAAAAATTTCCAAAAATTTCAACAAAACCATATCATATGACCCATCATCGAAACAATCTCATTCCAGCCACGCAGGGTTGGTAATTTTTTTTTAATTTAAATCAGATTTTTTTTATTTAAATCGATTGATTTGATTTTTATTTTCCTACCATTAATTATTCATCAGAGTATATTTTTTTTTACATGATGCCTTTAAATAAGAGAAACAGAGTGTACTGGTAGCAGGTTTTATCAAATGCTACCCAAAGAATGGTCACAAATAACTGATACTAAAACATTTACCTGTGTTACCCATTTCAATCTTTGGGGTGGCATGACGGGAAGAATTTCAGATTACATCTGGCATAGAAAACACAACATTGATAGAAGTAGAGAGGAATCATTGGCATTTACATTTTTTCATTGTCACAGCATTGCTTGAAAGAAGATGACTTCTTGAAAATCATTTTCACTACCTGCAACATTCCTAAATCACTGATCCTTGTTCTCAGACTTGATTTAGTATTTCTGATGGGTTCATTGAAAGATTATTATATATGGTTAAAAATCTATGTTAACTTTAATATGATCTATACATATAAGCTGAGTGTTATATAAACTTATTAAATTTATTCTGGAACATTTAACTAACCTACAGAACATTCCAGTAGTCAAGACACAGTGGGAAGTATTTTCCCACTTACAAATTAGTTTTAACTGTCATAAACACTGTCTAATTACTGTATTTCAACAGTTAATATGCATTCCATTAAATGATTTAAATCAGCCAACCCTGGCCCGGACAGGGTTAACAGAAATATTCAATTCACAGAAATTTGTGGTCATTCATTCTAGCGAGAAACTGAGCATTCATTCTAAGGTCAAAGAGGCCTATTAACAATGGGAATTCAATGGTTATCAATGTTTTCTTTACCATATCACAAGATTTTTTATTCAATTAATAGGTGTTTACCTTATATCCTATATGCAGGAGTGCAAAGGCCCGGTGGTCAGAGCATTGAACTTCAAACCGAAAGGTTCACAATTTCATCCTAACAAGCAGTAACTGTAATCCTGATTAACCCTGATTGCTCAAGTGGGGGCAGAGTGACGTTTTGTACTAAGAGTACTGCACATCAATGGTACACTTGCCTTCAACCAATGCTAACTCGGCTTATGCAGTTAGTTTTTTCCAGGCGCCTTCCAACCGTAAAACTGTCAGATAGGAGGTGACCCTGGCTGCCAAAAATGAAGTTAAACTCTAATAAATAAATATACTGCACATGCAGTGAACAGGTTTAATTTTGTACTGAAGGTATGGCAAATGGTTTGGTATTTACAAGTAATGCAATTAACAGGGATTTTCGTTAACAAATATCCAATTAACTAGGCTCCACTTCATACTGTATTTTCATTTCAATTGAACAAAATAAATTAAAAGTTTATTACTTTTTGGCATTATAAATGGAGACAAATGTACTGATTTTATTATGAGATCTATTTTACAGCTCTTAAATCAATGCAAAAGATAAGTTAATACATTAATATATATCTATCAGTAAAATGAAAGTGTCAATGACACTGTAGCTCAACTTGTCAAGACAAAGACATGTACATGTATAGTATGTGACACAGCAATGACAAACATCTAGGTAATGACCTGATAACAAAGGTACATATAAAGTATTGTAACGGTCTGTACATAAATACTGACCGTTGCCTGTAACAAATGTATAGGTAAAGTATTGTAAAGGTGGGTGACAGTCAGATGCTAAACTAGAAAAAAATCTTTGAGTCCCAGAGTGGGTCTGACTGAACCCCAAAATATTTGTTCTCATAGCACAGTGATAACAAAGGCACCCCAAAACACACTTGTTCCTGTCCCAAGGTGAAAACAAAAGTACTCAAGAAGTTTTGTGAAGATCAGTTCATAAATACGAGCTGTATAGAACTTGTGACAAAAAACTGATTGGACCTAATTTCGGTACAAAATGGCCACTGGCAGCCATCTTGAATTTTGGACCGTACCCAGAAACACTCATTCTCATCCCAAGGAGATAACAAAGGTACCCAAGAAGTTTTGTGAAGATCGGTTCATAAATACAGCCTCTACCCTGAGCCGTATTGACATGTGTGCTTACATTGTGTAAGTAGCACTGAATAAATCAAAGTTCATCTAATTTGCATAATTTCTGCACGAAAAAAAACCCCTTACAATATGTGATGTATTCCATGTTACTAACATTCATACAAAAATTTATTAAAATCAGAACTTTCATACAGAAGTTCTATACAAAAGACTGATTGCACTAATTTTGGTACAAAATGGCTGCTGGTGGCCATTTTGAATTTCGGACCACACCCAAAAACACTCGCTCTCATCCCACGGTGATAACAAAGGTACCCAAGAAGTTTCGTAAAGATTGGTTCATAAATATGGCCTCTAGTCTGAGCTGTATAGAAGTTGTGTACAAAAAACTGATTAGACCTAATTTCGGTACAAAATGGCCACTAGCAGCCATCTTGAATTTTAGACCGCACCCAGAAACACTCATTCTCGTCCCAAGGTGATAACAAAGGTACCCAAGACATTTCGTGAAGATCAGTTCATAAATACAGACTCTAGTCTGAGCCGTATTGACATGTGTACTTACTGTGTGTAAGTCGCACTGAAAAAATCAAAGTTCATCTAATTTGCATAATTTCTGCACGAGAAAAAAACCCGTATTATATGTGATGCATCCCATGGTACTAAACATTCACACAAAAAAATTATTCAAATCAGGGCTTTCATATGGAAGTTCTGTGCAAAAATCTGATTGCACCTAATTTTGTACAAAATGGCTGCCATCGGCCATCTTGAATTTCGGACCGGACCCCAAAACACTCGTTCTCGTCCCACGGTGATACCAAAGGTACCCAAGAAGTTTCGTAAAGATCGGTTCATAAATACGGCCTCTAGCCCGAGCCGTATTGGCATTTGCACTTACAGTGCTGAAAGTAACCCCAAAAAACATCAAAATTAGTCTAATTTGCACAATTTACGTACGAGAAAAAAACCTGTATTATATGTGATGCATCCCATGGTACTAAACGTTCATACAAAAAATTATTCAAATCAGAGCTTTCATATGGAAGTTCTGTACAAAAAACAGATTTCTGCATCGTCGGTAGAAAATGGCAGCTGGCAGCCATCTTGAATTTCGGACCGCACCCAAAAACACTCGTTCTCGTCCCACGGTCATAACAAAGGTACCCAAGAAGTTTCGTAAAGATCGGTTCATAAATACGGCCTCTAGCCCGAGCCATAGCAGCTTCGCACTTACAGCTCTGAAAGTAACACTAAATAAATCAAAGTCAGTCTAATTTGCATAATTTACGCACGAGAAAAAAACCCGTATTATATGTGATGTATCCCATGGTACTAAACATTTATACAAAACTTTATTCAAATCAGAACTTTCATACAGAAGTTCTGTACAAAAAACTGATTTTTGCATCATCGGTACAAAATGGCCACTGGCAGCCATCTTGAATTTCGGACCACACCTAAAAACACTCGTTCCCATCCCAGGGTCATAACAAAGGTACACAAGAAGTTTCGTAAAGATCGGTTCATAAATACGACCTCTAGCCCGAGCCATAGCCAATTGTTGACGTACGGACAGACGGACGGACGGACGGACGGACGGACGGACGGACGGACGACGGGCCATGACAATAGCTCAAATTTGACTTCGTCAAAGTTGAGCTAAAAATGTATTTCACCGTAAAGATATTTTACAATATTAAATTTGTTTCCCCCTAATTGTATTCTGCGTAAATTGCAAATTCAGCAGTTGAAAAAAGACAATTTTTAAAATTTCAATGAAACCATATCATGTGACCCCCTCACTGGAACCATTGAACTTGTTTCAATGAAAGGTCACTTGATATGGTTATGTTTGCAAAAAAGATATCTAAAATAATAAATTCGGATATCGTCTGTGTTGGGTAAAGGGTTTACCATCTATCTAATATCCAGCCAGCACTTTTACAAAAATCGCAATTCAAATTTTATTATTTTTCGAATATTTACCTTCTTATTCATTTATTTATTTATTGGTGTTTAAGGACACATATTCTGCAAAGGTTAATTGTGACCACATGGATAAAAAGGAAAGTTTAGCCAGTTGTTTATACCCTTGCTGCCCATTTTACAGGAGTTCCACCCCAAGCACTGGTGTCTGGGTCTAATTTTACCAGTAAAACAGAGCTTGTTTACCACAGAAAAACATGCACTGCCTCACTTCTCGTGGTTCCCATGGGGAATTTACCTCCATAACAAATCTTGTGAAGCCTCATTGTAATGAGATTGTAAGGCTCATTCCAATGAGGATTCATAAGTGATGTTTGGAAGAAAAAAATGAAAACATTCAGTTATTGTGGAACATTCTTCCAAGGGTTGTTGTCTTGGAATGAATGAGCTCAATGAGCTAATTCCTATGGGGGCACAAGCCATGTTTTGGAAGCAATAAATGAAAACATTTTGTAATTCGCGGAATGTTTTTTCAGAAGTCGATTTAAAACAAGAGGCCCCAAGGGGCCTGAGGGCGCTCACCTGACATGGTAGCCTAAATATCAACCCAGAGAATTGATTTCAACAAGTTGCATCTGCTCCTCCTAAGAAAAGCTTATATCAAATTATCAAATATCCAAAGATTCTGACCAGTGGATACAAAAAAAAAAGATTTTTAAAGAATATTCCTCATATTGAACTAAGTTATAATTAAGGCTCCCACAGGGAGCCCATATATGAACCCAGGGACTTGGCTTTAACAAACTTGAATCCCCCCCCCCCCCTCCCCTCCCCCCCAAGGATGCTGCACACCAAATATTGAAACATTCCGACTGCTGGATCTCAAGAAGAAGATTTTTAAAGAAAATTCCTCATTTTGAACTAAGTTATCATTCGGGCTCCCACAGTGAGTCCAAATATGGACCTAGGGACATGGCTTGAACAAACTTAAATCTCACCCCCCTAAGGATGCTGCATACCAAATATCAAAACATTCTGACTGCTGGATCTGGAGAAGAAGATTTTTAAAGAAAATTCCTCATTTTGAACTAAGTTATAATTCGGGCTACCACAGTGAGCCCAAATATGAACCCAGGGACTTGGCTTGAACAAACTTGAATCTCACCCCCAAGCATGGTGCATACCCAATATCAGAAAATTCTGCCGGCTGGATCTTGAGAAGAAGATTTTCAAAGAAATTTGCCCGAAATGCACTAAGTTCAAATTTAGGCACCTATACTGAGCCCAAATATAAACCCAGGGGGCTGATTTGAACAAACTTGAATCCGATCCACCCCACAATGTTGCATACCAAATATCAGAAGATTCTGCCAGCTGGATCTGGAGAAGAAGATATTTTAAGAAATTTGCCTGAAATGCACGAAGTTCGAATTCAGTTTTCTATAGTGAGCCCAAATATGAATCCAGGGGGCCGATTTGAACAAACTTGAATCAGATCCACCCCACAATGTTGCATACCAAATATCAAAAGATTCTGCCTGCTGGATCTGGAGAAGAAGATTTTTTAAGAAATTTGCCTGAAATGCACTAAGTTCGAATTCAAGCTTCTATAGTGAACCCAAATATGAATCTAGGGAGCTGATTTGAACAAATCTGAATCAGATCCACCCCACAATGTTGCATACCAAATATCAAAAGATTCTGCCTGCTGGATCTGGAGAAGATGATTTTTTAAGAAATTTGCCTGAAATGCACTAAGTGAAAATTTGGGCTCCTATACTGAGCCCAAATATAAACCCAGGGGGGACGATTTGAACAAACTTGAATCAGATCCACCCCACAATGTTGCTTACCAAATATGAAAAGATTCTGCCTGCTGGATCTGGAGAAGAAGATTTTTTAAGAAATTTGCCCGAAATGCACTAAGTTCGAATTCGAGCTTCTATAGTGAGCACAAATATGAATCTAGGAAGCCGATTTGAACAAACTTGAATCAGATCCACCCCACAATGTTGCATACCAAATATCAAAAGATTCTGCCTGCTCGATCTGGAGAAGAAGATTTTTTAAGAAATTTGCCCGAAATGTACTAAGTTCGAATTCAAGCTTCTATAGTGAGCCCAAATATGAATCTAGGGAGCCGATTTGAACAAATTTGCATCAGATCCATCCCACAATGTTGCATACCAAATATCAAAAGATTCTGCCTGCTGGATCTGGAGAAGAAGATTTTTTAAGAAATATGCCTGAAATGCACTAAGTTCGAAATCGGGCTGCTATACTGAGCCCAAATATGAACCCAGGGGGCCGATTTGAACAAACTTGAATCAGATCCACCCTGCAATGTTGCATACCAAATATGAAAAGATTCTGCCTGCAGTATCTGGAGAAGATTTTTGAAGAAATTTGCCTGAAATGCACTAAGTTCGAATTCGAGCTTCTATAGTGAGCCCAAATATGAATCTAGGGAGCCGATTTGAACAAACTTGAATCAGATCCACCCCACAATGTTGCATACCAAATATCAAAAGATTCTGCCTGCTGGATCTGGAGAAGAAGATTTTTAAAGAAATTTGCCTGAAATGCACTAAGTTCGAAATCGGGCTCCTATACTGAGCCCAAATATGAACACAGGGGGCCGATTTGAACAAACTTGAATCAGATCCACCCTACAATGTTGCATACCAAATATCAAAAGATTCTGCCTGCTGGATCTGGAGAAGAAGATTTTTTAATGTTTTTCCCATTGCCTACAGTGTTAAAAAGTGCTGACTCAGTACTTTTTCAAAGTCCTGAAAAAAGTACCTTGTGATCAAACCGATAGGGATTTTTTTTAACCATTCTATTCTACTGGATAAAAGTAAGCTTTATACAAAATAAGAATTCTCTGTGCCGTGTAGTTTTGGAGATATGGCAGTTTTAAGGTTTTTCCTATTTTTAGCTCCCGAGGTTCCTACAGGGCAATGAGAAATTTTTTTTTTGCATCAATCAACTACTTATGACCCATTATCATCTCATATCAAATTTGGTTCAAATTGACCTCACGGTTCAGAAAGTTAAAAAATTTATAGTAATTTATATATTTTTTATACTTACCAATGACCCAGACATAGCTGGTGCTAACTCTTAAAATATAGGGCCAAACACAAATTTTGCCCCCCAATCCCCAAAATTTGCATCTAAAACTAAAGAAAACATGTCCTGAGAGGCCCTCCACACTTCGCCCCTACTGCGCATGCGCAGTGTCAAGGACGTTCCGAAATTGGCGCCATTTATCATTCTAATAACCAGTGCCTGGTAAGCGCTATGTACTCAGCGGGGAGGCAAGAGTTCCCAACTCCTGGGAGGGCCATCCCCGTCTGGGTCATTGGTAAGTATAAAAAATATATAAATTACTATAAATTTTTTAACATTTTTATACTGTACCAATGACCCAGACATAGCTGAATAGTAAAAAGGCTGGAGGGCCAAGGACATAGAGCAAAATGGAATACGCTCAATAAAATAAAATAGAGTCATCCCCTGTAGGGAAAAGAAGTAATAGGCCTTACATGTATCTTTCTTATTTATGATAAATTAGAAAGATACAACACCTTCCAAAAATTGAGCTTCATACATCCATGTACTCTATTAATATCCAATAATCCTTATACTAATAATTTTTAAAGTAAGCCAATAATAAAGTAAGTCTAGAGAATAGAGACTCTTATACTCCTAAAAGTGTGTGAGAATTGCATAATCATGTCCGTTGACATATGCAATATTCAAAAGCTATACTTTAAAAACTAAGACTTGAATGAATTTTATAAACTTAAACTTCTCACTAAACAACCATCCCAATAACAGCTCAGAATTACTAACTCCGGAGGAGGTATCCCCTTGTTTTCATAGTAAAAACAGGTGACCCAAGGGAACACCCTCCCCCCCCCCCCCTTTTTCTTGCCCTGGGTCAAATAGCCCAGAGCGAAGAGGGCAGCCGAACGGAGACACTGCCGAAACAGACAGCCTACCTAGCTATAGTAGCAACTGTTAAGTGAATGACATTCTGAGCAGTAGATAATAGACCTAACAATAGAGGCCTCCAGAAATGGACTCGATATTTCTGAGATAAAATTCATGAATGGATGGCTGAGCGCAATGAGCAGCCTTCAAAAATCTATAATAGAACACTATTAATGTAAGCCCAAGAAGTAGAAGAACTCTTACTTCATGAGCCGAAATCTTAAGCACAACTGCTAAGCCAATGATATACCATAAGCAGTACGCTAGTTAATAGAATCCATTAACAATAAAATGGAGCGTAACGTCCTTCTACTAGACATCAAAGACAGAAGAAGCTTACGCCCTTGTAATAAACAGATATCTGTTTATAAATACATAAACTGTACCCGGAAAGAGTAAAGGCCTATGCCCATACGAAGACGGAAGGACCTTAAAATAATAGGTTCCGGATAATAGGAGCCTAACTCTTATGCAACAATCCAACCTAAATAGTAACGGAAGTATTGATTCCGAAACTATGAAAGTGACAATCATCCATCGATAGTGCATGAAACTCACTGACTCTACAGTAAAAGAGAAACCAACATAATTACTGTCTAAAAGGTCAGAATTTGAAAACTACTGTTTCCAGAGGCTCAAATGATTACTTAGCTAAATAAGAACCTGAAGTTAAAATCCGTATAGGAATTTAATCTAAAGATTCTAAGTCTATTTATCAAAAAGTTACTAACTGACTTAGATAAAGAGACAAAAGACTCAATTGTAAACTATCGTAGAGTGCATAGGTATGAGGTAACATAAACCTATAACCTAAATAACAACAGGCTGCAGTAGATCTTGTGAAACAAGTATACTAAAAAATAGCAATGAGTAGTATGGAGGGATCAACCATATGAACATAATGATCCCTACACCACGACGGAAGAGCCTCCACTTTAGTCGCATAGAATAGCGAAGAAGAGGATCTCCTATAGTAAGAAATCGCGTCCAAAGCTCGTCCAGTACAGTGCTTACAATGCAATACGGACCACACAACGGAATACATGAAGGTTGCGACCTTGCTGGTTGTGATAAAGATGACACGATTTACCCAGTGAAAAAAGATCCTCACATAGAGGAAGATTTCACGTTAAGATCCACAGTAGACAAGAGAGTAAATTACTCATGATCTCTGTGAAGATAGAGATGCTATCAACAGAAATGTATTGTGGTTGTTTATCTTAGCAATACCTGCTAAAAACAACAGCGCCGGAGGATACGCGTATCCTATCATTCTGTCCTATAGATCAATAGAGCGTTAACAGTATTAGCTCAGAGATCTGGACAAGCCAACACATACGTCTGCAATTGATTAGCCAGCTGTGTCATAAATAAAACATCATTGGGCGCTCCCATAGATAGCAAATCTGATTGAATACTTGTTTGTTGAGAGTCCATTCTGACAGCAACAAGCGACCCGTAAGAGAACGGGAGTGCGATAAAACAATCAGACGACCCAGAATATGACGGACCAAAACTGAACTTGGTGTACTATAACCAACAAACGGATTCTTTCCATTAAATTGAATAACGGAAACGAAAGAGTGCCTCCCTGGTTCCGGAGATACGCCACTACTGTCGAATTAAAGGACAGGAATTTGGGCATGCGTTTCTGAATAATGTTCATGCAATGACATAAAGCAAGCCTAAAAAACATTATTCCGCGGAAGTTAACTGATAGCTAAAAGACTGCGGAACCCCAAAGACCCTGGCACTTCGAATCCGTAGGGATCAGTATATATCCCAATCTGTTTGACTGGCAACCGTCATAACAGCCACACTCGGGTCCGGCAACTGCGGCGGCACTCTCTGAGTCAACCACCGAATGTTTGCCCCAGTCTGAATCTCTTGTAACACTAGATAGACAAGAGAATGTATAAATCAAGCAATTCATGGATTGCCGGAAAGTTGCCGTCGAAGAGAAGCTCCTCCGAGAACGAAGCGACTCTGAGAGAGTTCTTAACCTACTATCCACGCGTGGATGTAGCTAGGGCTGCCTCACGTCTAACCAACTCCAATCAGCCACTGAAGGGCGGAGTTATACGTGAACAAACTACTGCCCTCAAAAGAAATTACATTGAGAATAATATCCCGTAAATCTTTTCTTGAAGACGTAATGATAACGCCTCAGTAAGGCGGATTACGTATAATAAAGCGTCTAAGTTAAGTCTAATATACATAATGTCGTTCCCAACATTGAAATTGGAAAAGACATAAACGGTGAAAAAGAATATATGCAGTCTTTAATCACACCGTCTAGACGCATATGAACTCTCGGTATGCCCTGCTCTGCCAAAATAAACTATATGTAAAAAAAGATAAAATGGCAGAAATGAGCCACGCGGACAAGAAACTAAACTATCATGCTTAGTAGCCGTCTTGTATATATATATAAATATATAGCGTCGAAAAATAAAACACATGTTGTAATGACAATATTGGACTGCGTCGGTAAGTCAGGGACAAAGTCCCTGTACCGATCGAAAAATCCGAGTCCAATGACGCTATAAGTCTCTTATCCAAGATCGCAGCAATGAAGTCCGAAAAATAATCACTGGAAGAAATGCCAGAAGATATGAAAGGCATCTTCCGATACTACTAAAGGGAAAACTCGAAATCTTTCGAATCCCTTTCGCCATCCTGTCGGACCCTATAAAGCGTTCGGTCGTCCGTAGCTTGATGCAACCGCGGACCGCACCGACCCAGCGCCGTCGGATAATTCCTGATTCGACCGAGAAACCGTCAATTGCTGGGATGCTGCGAAACAACTGTGCTAACTCGGATAGCACGTCCGTCACTGAGGCCTGAGGAGCAGCGGTCTTACGATGCATTGCCGCAGGAAGCTCCGAGATCGTTACCCCGTGCATACTTCCAATATGCGAGCGAACGGAGTGTATAGGCCTCGTGTCCCTTGGCTACCGGATGGCGCGACCTATTCGCTGTGGAATCACTGAATGCCGAAACTGATCGGATACTCGAGGTCACGTAGCCAATGTGCGGTCGTGTGCCCTGCTGTGAGGATGAGGAAGCATTAAAGACAGTCTCTCGGACTGTCAATATAACGGAGCGTCCCGAGCAACGGACATATGCTCCGAATGTAAAATATCTGAACCACAACATGCGGTCCCCTATGTTGTTGGCTTCCTCCGATCTGTCCTCAATCTGCCGTCACTGGGTGAGTACTAAAGTAATTAAAGTGCTCGCATCACCCAAATCTCCTTCCTAGACCGCAACGGACGAACCCGGCAGCCGAACCATTCGATGAATGTACGCTACACCGGGTGAGCTAGCGAATGTCACTCCGTAAGCGATAGACATATTCCATGAGCACTTATTGCCGCTAACTCTTCATTAACTATGACGACAGAGGCACACTTTTGAAAGACATCTGCATAACTCTTCGAACAAGAAACCAGAAATGCTTGGATAGCAAGCATAAAATAATAATATATATAGCGTCGTTCAATAATTCAAAAGTTTGTGTGACATTATTGGACTATGTCGGAACTGAGGGACGATGTCCCTGAACCGAACCAAAAATTTCTAAGTCCACCGACGCTATCAGTTTCTTATCCGGCATCGCAGCATATGTTGTTCCGAAAGGGAAAGCTTGAAATCCACCGAATCCCTTTCGGTATCCCGTCGGACCGGATGAAACTTTCGGACGTCCGTACCCGCTTCCGCGGAGCGTCCCGACCCAGCATCGTCGGATAAAATATATGCGACAGATTCAGTTGATGCTGGGATGCTGCGATAAACTGTGCTATTAAGGAAAGCACGTCCGTTCCCGAGGCCTGTGCAGTAGCGGACTTACGATGCATTGCCGCTGGAAGCTCCGTGTACGTTGACTCCCGCATACTTCCTATGCGAACGTCCGGAGTCTGCAGGCCTCGAGTCCCCGGCTACCGACCCAGCGCTGTCGGATAATTCTCGATCCGACACCGTTTCTGTCGGCTGCTGGGATGCTGCGATAAGCTGTGCTATGTGCACAAGAATGTCCGGCGTCGAGACCTGCGGAGGCGCAGTCTATCGCTGCTTCGCCGAGGGCAGCTCCGCATCAGATGGCTCCCGCATACTTTTCCTATGCGAACGTCCGGAGTCCATCGGTCTCGAATCCCTGGCTGCCGGATGGTGTGACCTGGTCGCCGAAGAATCCTTGATCGGCGAAGCTGGTAATATATCGGCGGTCACGCAGCCAAGGTGCGGTCGTGTGCGCTGACGAGAAGAGGAAGCCTTAGCAGTCTCAGCGGACTGCCTATACAACGGAGCGTCCCGAGCGACGGACGTATGCTCCGCTAACGACACATTTGTACCACAACATCTGGGGCCAGATGTTGTTGAACGAGAGAGGGGCCTCTCTCGCTTGCCGTCCGGAAGGACCGGAACGAGCTATGAACCGGACTAAAAGGCTTCCTCCGTTCTCCCTCCGATCCGCCGTCACTGGGTGTGCATTAAGTTAATTTTATAGTGCTCGCATCACCCCAAAATTCCTTCTAGACCGCAACGGACGAACCCGGCTGCCGAACCATTCGGTGAATGGACGCTACACCGGGCGAGCTAGCGGACGTCAAAGGCCGTCGAACCTACTAGGGTCCTCTTAGGCAATTGGCGTATTACATGAGCACTTTTCCGCTAGCCCTTCATTAATTGTGACGACGGAGGCACACTGTTGGAAGACATCACAGATACATCACCCTAATCTTGATCGTCTGAAATAGAAATTGATAAAGTAGAGTGACCCTGCGGGGAAAGGACCGGAGTGTCCAAATCCCCAACAACATACCGTGACATACGCTTCCCATATTGTCATAGAAATCATACGATACAGAACCGGAGTTAATGCGAGTACACTGACCACATATAGAATGATAATAAGGTCAGAGGAAGACTTCCTCTTAAAACAATAGATCAATATCCTTTCAATGTGAAAAGAAAACAAGTCCTGGTACTCGCACTAACCCCTGGCAATCAAAATACATAATAATAATATGATCCATTAATATAGAAAAAATAATTGAAATCAAAATATTTTGAAAAAATATTTTTTCAGAACAGCCCAAGTTTCTGAAAAGTAACGTTGAGCCCCAATGGATCCCAAGCCTAAGTGTGGACAAAAATTTTAAAAATATTTTAAACAATTTATTCAACACTTACGAACAATAATAATGTATCTAGTTATGATTGAAATAACATAAAGATATTATTATTTAGAAATCCCCCCCTCACACAGAGGGCTGTTGTAAATGTAAACAATGAGTGTAAAAACACTAAAATAAGACTCCAGGCACCCAGGCCCGAAATCAGTTACCAAAAATACACCATCTGATGCAAAACAGAGACTTCCAGGGAAGAAACTGCAGAACATCAGATGGTAGATGCAGAACACAACGCCTAACCACCCGTAGGTGAAGACGTAAACATGGGGAAAGAACAGAATTCATTCTGTTATTCAGCTAAACTCCCAAGAAATTTTAGTAATAATAATTACAGAAATTATGCCAAAAGCATGGGAGAATAGCAAGGGGGAACTTAAAGGACAGGGAGAGAGGAAAAACACTTGTAAAAACAGTGTAACTAAATAATCAGAATGACAACAAAATGGCTGCTGCCTTGAAAATAGGTAACTTAACATAATTTCATTAAAAAATTTTAAGTTACAGCCCTGATAATATTCTGTCACACATTCTTTTCCTCTCCTCCTTTTCTATCCTCCTTAGAATCACCATTTCACTAATATTTATGTGTCTGGCATCATTTAAACTGAGATTTAAAAGCACAAAGATCAGTCAGATGTTAACTGATGAAGGGCCAAACTTAGAATGATAAATGGCGCCAATTTCGGAACGTCCTTGACACTGCGCATGCGCAGTAGGGGCGAAGTGTGGAGGGCCTCTCAGGACATGTTTTCTTTAGTTTTAGATGCAAATTTTGGGGATTGGGGGGCAAAATTTGTGTTTGGCCCTATATTTTAAGAGTTAGCACCAGCTATGTCTGGGTCATTGGTACAGTATAAAAATATAGAAATTTTAGCCGTGGCCGAAATTTTTGCCCCTCCCATAACCAGGCCTGGCATTCTGAAAAATGCAGGAGGGCAAAAAATCGCTCTCCTCAATCAGCTTAGGAGAGCAATTAGCTTTACACAGCATTTTAAGTATCCAGTTGAACAAACTCATTGAAACTGAAACCAACAGACTACATCAGTGATTTTATTAACTTTACTAAGGTAAAGCGAAATCTCTTAAGACATCTAGATGTCTCACTCAACAACCGAACACACACTTGACAAGACCTGTGTGTGTACCCAGACCTGTTGTCCTAGAAAGTCATACACCTACCACTACCACCTTCAACCCCCAAGGGGGGTTGAAGGTGGTAGTGGTAGGTGTATGACTTTCTTGGACAACAGGTCTTGAATCTACAGCCACATCCTGATGCAAGTGCTTCAAGTGACAGGATAGTAGTAATGGTAGTATATTATAGTGTCAATATTCCTTGAATAATTACCCCTCAAACTGTGATGTCAGTTGCTGAATTTGAAACTGACAGAAAAAAAAAATATTGCTGTGACCCATTTTGCTTCAAATGATTGCAACTGTGTTTGGGTATGGTTGCAGCCATTACCTTTTACCACTAAACCACTTTCAAAATGAAATTACGTGATGTTATGTGACTTCGAAGTTAAATTACATTTTTGCTTTACAACAAAAATTTAATGTGACCATAATACATGTAATCTCAATCATCCCAGACCAAAATATTTAGGAGGGCAATTTTTTTCGCTCTCCTTAATTCTTTCAGGAGGGCAGTAAGGAGAGCTAAAAATCTCTCTCCTGAAATTGCCAAGCCTGCATAACGAAGGCAAATAATGCCCGACAAACTTCTCTTAAACAAACTTGATTCTAAACCTCAAAAGGACTCTGTATACCACAAATCAAGTCTCTGCTACTGGTGGTTCATTAGAAGAAGATTTTCAAAAAATTTGGCTATTTTTTCCCCACACCTCTGCTCAATATGAGCCGAAACCTAATTTGGATAAAAATCAAAATGCCCCTATATAACCATCATATACATGAAATTTAATTAAAATGTGGCCAGTGGTTTAGGAGAAAGAGGCTCTAACACCACCTTCACGCAGGACGACGGACGAAGAGTGATAAGAATAGCTCACCCTGACTTTCAGTCAGGTGAGCTAATAAGCTCAATGAACCGAAATAAAGGGTACATCAAGAAGAACAAACAAATGAAAGTGTCAATGACAATGTAGCTCAACTTGGCAAACTTGAACTTGGTATAAATTTTAAGTGAAATGGCAAAATTGAAGATCACTAGTTCCAATGTTATTTGGTGAAACTTCAACATAACAGCATTGTGTGTGACAATGTCAGAGCAATCCATGCATTTTCAAATGTAAACTATAGGACTGGCTGAAGGAAAAGGCTGATGCACAAATGCATTAAGTTTAATGAAAAATGTTGATGCACAAATTTCAAAGGTAAATTTTAACAGCAATGGTTTCATACGAATTCAAAAGAAAATCTGTAGTTCCTATCTGGAGGTCACCATGAATAAATGTCAGGGAAGATTCGGCCCCGGGAAGAATTGGCAGGAAAGATTTGGCCCGGGGAGAATTGGCTGGAAAGATTCGGAGCCGTTTGTGAAAAATCACCTCATTTAATGGACTGTATCTTCTCACAAACTGGGGATATTCAAGAATATAATAGAGTGTTAAATCAGGTTGTTGGCCATATTACAAGGAAAAAACTAATATTTCATCATATTGGTAGTCTTACAGGGCTGTGTTGTCACAATGGGAAGTCGATTATTGATTCCAGATAATCAATACTTATCTGAACAGAAAAATATCACACTACTTGAATATATAAACTTCAATGAAGACTCTACTTTATATTTCCGAGTCTTTGCCGTGGAGTTGATCAAAATTGTCGTAATTTTTTCATTATTGTTATTAATTTTGTTTCAATTTCTAGGCTATTACAGGTTGACTTAAAAATATCTATTAGTTTCAGGAAGATTTCTGGAGTGAACATTTTTATATCAGCCACAGAGATAATTCATCAAACAATTTTCTGTTCATTTTTTTCATTTAAATTTACCTGATATTGTAAGGAATGCATCAAATATGCCCATGACCTGTAGATGATTGTGGTATAAACGTTATCAACTTCTAGAGCAGTCATTTGCTATACAAACACTTTAAGACCGGTTTTGAGAATCACAACATGTCTGATTGATCTCCTTTTGATCTATCATATAACAGTGTTTTGACAGTAATGCTTTGAGCTAACAGAGTTTTGACACTGTGACGCAATTGTGCAATATCATAATAAACATAGGGTGAGGTGCAAGCTTTTTTTAATTTTTTATATTAACAAATATATTTAATAAGCAAATGATTAGAATTATTTAACTGATTCTCTCATTTATAACATACTGTTTCAAAGCCATGCAGGGTAACCTATATTCTTGAATGTTTATTTCACACTCTACCAAGTTTCAAAATAATCCACTCATAAATATGCCCTGTAGGGAGTGCAAAAGGGATAAGCTGCTGTACAAATGTACAAAGTTCAAAGGTTGGTGTTAACTGCAACATTTTTTTGACGGAAAAGAATGAAAATCTCTAGCTCTCATCTAGAAGTCACCCCAAAACAAGCATACCAAGTTTCAAACTGACTCACTCATAAAGGCACCCAGCAAAGCATGCCAAAGGAAAAGGTTGATGCAAAAACGGCAAAATTTCTAAGATTATTGCTAACGGCAACGTTTCTTGACGGAAATGAAGGAAAATCAATATCTTGCATCAAGCGGTTGCACCAAACCAGAAAACCAAGTTTCAAAGCAATCAGATCTTAAATGTGACCTGTGTGGTGTACCAAAGGAAATTGACAATGTACAGAAGGGCAAAGTTGAAGGTCATTGCTAATGGCAACTTTTTGGACAAAAATGGAAGACAAGAGGCCCCAGAGGGCACTTACCTAAGATGGTAGCCTAAATATCTACCCAGGGAATTGATTTGAACAACTTGCATATCTGCCCCTCCTAAGAAAAGATTATACCAAATATCCAAAGATTCTGACCAGAAGATCTAAAAAAAAAAGAAGATTTTTAAAGAATATTCTTCATATTGAACTAAGTAATAATTTGGGCTCCCACAGGGAGCCCAAATGTGAACCCAGGGACTTGGCTTGAACAAACTTGAATCTCACCTCCAGAAGGATGCTGTAAACCAAATATCAAAAGATTCTGACTGGTGGATGTGAAGAATAAAATTTTTGAAGAATATTCCTCATATTGAACTAAGTTATAATTCGAGGTTCCCACAGGGTGTCCAAATATCAAAGGGACTTGGCATGAACAAACTTGAATCTCACCCCCACTAAGGATGCTGCATACCAAATATCAAAACATTCCAATTGCTGGGTCTGAAGAAGATTAAAAAATTTTTAAAGAAAATTCCTCATTTTGAACTAAGTTATAATTCGGGCTCCCACTGTGAGCCCAAATATGAACCCAGGGACTTGGCTTGAACAAACTTGAATCTCACCCCCTAAGGATGCTGCATACAAAATATCAAAACTTTCCAGACTGCTGAATCTGAAGAAGAAGATTTTTAAAGAAAAATTCCTCATATTGAACTAAGTTATAATTCAGCCCAAATATCAACCCACTGACTTGGCTTGAACGAACTTGAATCTCATCCCACCACCCCTCCCTCCACCACCCCCTAAGCATGATGCATACTAAATATCAAAAGATTCTGATTGGTAGATCTGAAGAAAAATATTCCTCATACTGCACTAATTTAAACATTTGGCCTCCCATAGAGAGCCCAAATATGGACCCAGGGATTTGATTTCAATAAACATGTGAACCAATCTTCCAAAGAGATATATATGTGAAATTTGAAAGCTTTTGGAGCCGTGGTTTGATTCAGAACTTTTTCAAAGTCCCCAAAAAGTACCCCATGATAAAACCGACAGCAATTTTTTTGGACCATTCCATTCTGTTGGTCCTAAGGAAGCTTCACACCAAATAAGAATTTTCAGTGCTGTGTAGTTTTGGAGATATGGGCATTTTTTATTTTTTCTATTTTAAGCACCTGCAGTTCCCATGGGGTGACGGGAAAAATGTTTTTGGCATAAATTAAGTACTTATGACCCAATAAGCCCTCATATCAAATTTGGTTCAAATCAGCCTCTCGGTTTGGAAAATAGAAATTTTGGGCGGGGCAAATATTCTTGCCCCTCCCATAACGAGGGCAAATATAGCTCCTCGAACTTCTCTTGAACAAATCTGAGTCTACACCTCAAAAGGAAGCTACACACCAAATATCATATACCATATGTGCGATGTCATAACAAACTATTATCTCAAATTTCAGTTAAATTGGTTCAGCGGTTTTGGAGGAGAAGATGCAAACACCATGTTCACGGGTGACGGATGGTGAGTGATCACTATAGCTCCCCTGACTGAATGTCAGGGCAGCTAAAAATCCATAGTTCCTATCTAGAGGTCATCCCGAATAAACATACCAAGTTTCAAAGCAATTCGATGATAAATGTGACCTGTGCAGGGAGCCAAAGGAAATTGTCGACGTCCAAACAGATAAGAGGAATGTCGTTGCTAAGAGCATTGATAGCTTCTATCTAGAGGTCACCCCAAACATGCATACCAAGTCTCAAAGTGATCCGATGATAAATGAGACCTGTGTAGTGTGTCAAAGGAAATGGTTGACGTACAAAAAGGATGAGTTAAACATTATTGCTAACGGCAACCTTTCTCAATGGAAATGAAATAAAATCAGTAACTCCCATCTAGAGGTCACCCCAAACAAGCATACCAAGTTTCAAAGCAATCCATTTATGAATGCACCCTGCAGGGCGTGCCAAAGGAAAAATTGATGCACAAGTCCACAAAGTTCAAAGGTCGTTGCTAACAGCAATGTTTTTGTTGGAAATGAAATAAAATCAATAGCTCCCATCTAGAGGTCACCCCTAACACACACATCAAGTTTCAACGTGATCTGATGATAAATGTGGCCTGTGCACTGTGCCAAAGGAAATGGTTGATGTACAAAGCAGATATGTTGAACAACGTTGCTAATGGCAAAGTTTCTCTATGGAAATGAAAGAAAATCGAGACTTCACATCTACAGGTCATCCCAAACAAGCATACCAAGTTTCAAAGCAATCCATTCATAAATGTGCCCTGTAAAGCATGCCAAAGGAATATGTTGATGCACAAATGCACCAAGTACAAAGGTTGTTGATAACAGCAATGTTTCTAGATGGAAATGAAAGAAAATCGATAGCTCCCATATACATATTGAGGTCACCCCAAACAAGCATATCAAGTTTCAAAGAAATCCATTCATAAATGAACCCTGTAGGCATGCAAAAGGAATATATTGATGCACAAATGCACTAAGTTCATAGGTTGTTGCTAATGGCAATGTTTTTTGATGGAAATGGAAGAAAACTGACAGCTCTAGAGGTCATCCCAAACAAGCATACTAAGTTTCAAAGCGATCTGATCATAAATACGACTGTGCAGTGTGCCAAAGGAAATTGTGTACATACGTATGCCGAAGGACTGGAAGTGATGGCAATAGCTCGGCTTGACCTTGTCAAGGTGAGCTAAAAAAAAAAAAAATATCTCAGATTCTGTACTCCTATTGAGGTACCTGTTTTGTTGCAGTAAGAAGTGATGAAAGTCAAAATTAGGCCTTCAAGACTTAAAAAAAATTTTTTTTATTGAATGAGGACTGAGATTGGGAAATTATGGGTTTGAATTTGGAAAAATATGTGCCAAAATGCCATTGGGAATGGGACCCATATTCAGCTTCTGTTGACACCCAAAAGAATCCCTGCCATGAGGGAAAGAGTCCTGTCTCTTCCAATTACATATGCATGATTAGGTATCATAAATGCTGTAAAAATGAATTTTATTGATTTCATGCAGGTACTCTTGAAATTTACTAACAAAAATATCACAAATGCTCAAAGCCAGCAACCAAGCTACATCAAAAGTGTGCAACATAATACACAATGCAAAACAAAGCCCAGAAATAAAAATGACTAAAACAAAGAAATAAAACCACAGCACAGACAAAGAAATCAAATTACTCACCACGGCATTCACTTTGTCCTGATGACTGACAGTACTAGACAGGTTTAGAGGCACTTGATTAATCACAGGTTCTTGTATCTGTAAAGTAAAAATACTAACAAATAATACTCAAGTTCTGATGCTTTTCTCATTTGATTCTCAACTGTCTAATCATTAATTCATTCATTTCACTCTGATACTGTAAATAACTAGAAGTAGCTGCCAAGGGTGGCAAATACCCCTGAAAAATCACCCTGACACAGTAACCTTGGTGATATATTATATTAAATTAACACAGCCACTGTTGGTATTATTTACTCAAATAATACAGATAAGATTGCCTTTAGTTGATGACATGTCAAGTTTGGTTTTAATCGGGACCAATAAAATTTCAAGTTCAAGGTCACTATGACCTTGACCATTGGCACAATGACCTAAAAATATGTAGTGTTTTTCCTCTCAGCATGATCAACCCACATGCCAAGTTGGGTTTTGATCGTGAATGCATAATTTAAATAATTAAGAGAGCCGAAACCAGCTCCGATGGATAAAATTTTAATTTCAAGGTCACTGTGACCTTTACCTTTGGCATAATAACCTAAAAAAGAAAAAGGGTTCTTCCTTTTGTCATGCTCAACCCATAGGCCAAGTTTAGTATCGATCAGGCACACACAATTTCAATTAGAGAAACCAACTCTGGTAAATGTTTAAGGTCAAGGACACTGTGACCTTGACCTTTGACACAATGATCTCAAAATAAATAGGGTTCTTCCTCTCACCATGCCTAACCCACATGCCGAGTTGGGTTTCAGTTGGTCAAATGGAACTTTATTACAGAGCGGAAACTAACACTGATAAAAATTTAATTTCAAGGTCACTGTGACCTTGACCTTTGGCACAATGATCCCAAAATGAAAGTGTCAATGACACTGTAGCTTAACTTGACTGTGTGTTGTGTTTGATGACAAGGATAATGCTTAATGTTTATGAAAGGATTATGAAATAACTTGACTGTGTGTTGTGTTTGATGACAAGGATAATGCTTAATGTTTATGAAAGGATTATGAAATGCAACAAAAATGGTGATAATTGAGAATATGTTAAATTCTGTTCCCTGTATGCTATGTTTTCAATAAAAATAATTTGAAGTGTATACTGTACTAAAGAATTGAGGGGTGGGTTAATGTGACCCTCACAGTTAATGTATGTCAACCAAAATTACCAAGTTAAAGGTTTTCGGGTTTCAGGCCGCCATCACGGTTGTCCGATCCTGACTGAAAGAGGATGTTCTTATCTGGACATTATACCAAGTCATCATACCAAGTTACAATGAAATCCTTTCATAAATACAGCCTGTAGACTGTTAAAGGTTTTCGGGCTTCGGGCCTGTGTAGCCATCACGGTTGACCGATCGCAACAAAAAGGGGACGTCCTCATCTAGACATATACTGAGTCATCCTACCAAGTTACAATTAAATCCCTTCATAAATACAACCTGTAGTCTGTGCTAAAGGTTTTGAGCTCGGGTAGCTGTCACAGTTGAACGATTGCAACCAAAATGGGACGTTCTCATCTAGACATTATATGGAGTTATCCAACGAAGTTACAATGAAATCCCTTCAAAAATATGGCCTGTAGACTGTGCTAAAGATTTTCGGGCTTTGCGCACCTGTGGCCATCACAGTTGACCGAAAGGGGATGTTCTAATCTAGACATTATACAGAGTCATCGTACCAAGTTACAATGAAATCGCTCCATAAATACGACCTATAGACTGTGCTAAATGTTTTCAGGTTTTGGGCTCGGGCAGCCATCACGGATGACAGATTGCAACCAAATGGGGAAGTTCTCATCTAGACATCATACAGAGTCATCCTACCAAGTTGCAATGAAATCCCTCCATACTAAGTACGACCTGCAGACTGTGCTATACATTTTTGGGTTTCGGGCTTGGGCAGCCGTCACGGTTTACAGATCATAACCAAAAGGGGACGTTCTCATCTAGACATTATACAGAGTCATCCTACCAAGTTACAATGAAATCCCTTCATAAATATGACCTGTAGACTGTGCTAAAGGTTTTCAGATTTTGGGCTTGTACAGCCATCACGGCTGACCAATCGTGACCAAAAGGGGACATACTCATCTAGACATGACTTCAAGCCTTGATATGAAATTTCATGACAACCAGACAAGAACTGTGGGGTGTAGCCTGTGATAAAGGAAAATGTGAACAGACTCACAGACTAACAGACTTCTGCACGTGTGATGGTAATAGCTTATCTTCCTCTCATCATGTCTAACCCACATGCTAAGTTTGGCTGCAGATGACCAAGCAGAACTTTAATTACAGAGCGGAAACCAACACTGTTAAAAATTAAAGTTCAAAGTCACTTGGATATTGACCTTGGGCACAGTGGTCCCAAAATAAATAGGGTTCTTCCTCTCATCATGCCTACCCCACATGCCAAGTTTGGTCGTAGTCTGCAAATTTCGGGTGGGGGTGGGGGGGGGGGGGGGAATAAAAAGGATGCTTTAGACCAATTTACTGAGGCCAAGTGGTTCTTTCACATTTTCTACATGTGATGGTAGTACTATCTAGCTCACCACAGAGGACTTCTATGACCTGGAATAATATGTCATTCAGAGTATGATTTGTAGTTTTGGAATGTTCAGCGATTGGTTTATCCAAATTCTGTTTTTGTATCATAAAAGCAGTCTTTAATCCATGTTTTAACTTTTCTTTTTGTTTCCCCTATGTTTTGTTTCTGGCATGTTTGCACATTATTAGAATTCAGAGTTTGAATCTTCTTGTTTCCATTTTGGTTCTCCAGTTAAGTTTGTGATAACTGTTGTATTAGATTTGCTGCTTTCTAGCATGTCAGATACTGGATTATGTGCTTGTGTCGGGTTTTATTCCATCTTACTCTCAATATAGGATACATAAAAGTCTAGTGAGTGATTCATGAGAGCAATCCAAACGTTTATTGAGGCAGGTTTCGACCATTTTTGTCTCCTCAGTGTGTAGGTTGGAGACAAGTAACCAATGTCAGGATTTCAATGCTTGCTACAGAAAAACCACTAGCAAACGTAGGAAGAGACACAAACCATATAACTAACTCTACTACTGCACAAAGCTACACTGAAGCAACCGAGAACAAAATCACTGATCAGAACCAAGAAAAAGAAGCAACAGGACACAAAAAGATGGCCACAATGTTCAGTTTCTTAGATGTTTTATCATCACCAAACACTGAAATAGACAATTATTACAACTAACACTGGACTGAGTACACCAACGCTAAAGTGGGAATAAATAACAAGAGGTATGCATCAGAGATGCAGGAGTCGAGTTGTGTCAGAAATTGGGAGAGTGTTGAATGTCCATAACCTGGTTATTAATCATATGCAGATTGTCAAATCTGGAACCTTTGTTCAGGTTATAATGGTAATAAGTTCAGAAATCGTAAAAAACTAATTAAGACCCATAACTCTGTAACGAAAAATTGTGCTGGGTCAGTTTTTGTACCCACTTGAAATATTATAGCAAAAGACCTGTATGGCAAATATTAGTTAAATTGGAGAATGTTTGTTCAAGTTACTGCGTTAACGAGATCAAAATTTGTAAAAATTGACTAATTAAGGTCTACAACTGAAACGAAAAATTTGACCGGCCTGTTTTCGAACTTCGTTGAGATATTCTTGCAAAAGACCACTATGGCAAATATTAGTCAAATTGGAGAACATTTGTTGAAGTTATTGCGCTAATGAAGTCAAAATTCATAAAAATTGACTAATTAAGGCCCATAACTCTGCAACCAAAAATCGGGCCAGGCCAGTTTTCGAATTTGCTCGAGATATTATTGCAAAAAACTTGTATGGCAAATATTAGTCAAAGTGGAGAATGTTTGTTCAAGTTATCGTGCTCTCAGTGCAAGGATGCCCCAGGCGCCCACCCGGACACACACCAACGGTCGCCAAACCATAGGTCTTGGTTAACACAACTCGACCAATAAAACAAGTATTTTTGTCTTTTAATTTGTTTTACTACTCTAAGGAGGTACCACTGTCCACTTCAAAGAGAGGCTATATATCCCTTCAATGACATAAAAAATAGAAATTACCAATTAGATCTGTCAATTTACACCCACAGTTAGGCACCCAGGTTATTTTCTTAATTGGAATTTTTAATGAAAGTGTCAATGACACTGTAGCTCAACTTGTTAAGACATGTACATGTATAGTATGTGACACAGCAATGACAAACATCTAGGTAATGACCTGATAACAAAGGTACATATAAAGTATTGTAACGGTCTGTACATAAATACTGACCGTAGCCTGTAACAAATGTATAGGTAAAGTATTGTAAAGGTGGGTGACAGTCAGATGCTAAACTAGAAAAGAAATCTTTGGAGTCCCAGAGTGGGTCTGACTGAACCCAAAAATATTTGTTCTCATAGCACCGTGAAAACAATGGCACCCAAAAACACTTGTTCCTGTCCCAAGGTGATAACAAAGGTACCCAAAAAGTTTCATGAAGATCAGTTCATAAATACGAGCCGTACAGAAGTTGACAAAAAACTGATTGGACCTAATTTCGGTACAAAATGGCCACTGGCAGCCATCTTGAATTTTGGACTGCACCCAGAAACACTCGTTCTCGTCCCAAGGTGATAATAAAGATACCCAAGAAGTTTCATGAAGATCGATTCATAAATACAGCCTCTAGCCCAAGCTGTATTGATTGACATGTGCACTTACTGTGTACAAGTAGCACTGAATAAATCAAAATTCATCTAATTTGCATGATTTCTGCACGAGAAAAAAACCCGTATTATATGTGATGTATTCCATGTTACTAAACATTCATACAAAAAATTTATTCAAATCAGAACTTTCATACAGAAGTTCTGTACAAAAAACTGATTGCACTAATTTTGGTACAAAATGGCTGCTGGTGGCCATCTTGAATTTCGGACCACACCCAAAAACACTCGTTCTCATCCCACGGTGATAACAAAGGTACCCAAGAAGTTTCGTAAAGATCGGTTCATAAATACGGCCTCTTGCCTGAGCTGTATAGAAGTTGTGTACAAAAAACGGATTAGACCTAATTTCGGTACAAAATGGCCACTGGCAGCCATCTTGAATTTTGGACCGCACCCAGAAACACTCGTTCTCATCCCAAGGTGATAACAAAGGTACCCAAGACGTTTCGTGAAGATCGGTTCATAAATACAGACTCTAGCCCGTGCCGTATTGACATGTGTACTTACTGTGTGTAAGTAGCCCTGAAAAAATCAAAGTTAGTCTAATTTGCATAATTTCTGCACGAGAAAAAAACCTGGGTACCCAAGAACAAAGGTACCCAAGAAGTTTCGTAAAGATCGGTTCATAAATATGGCCTCTAGCCCGAGCCGTATTGAATTGTTGATGGACAAATGGACAGACGGATGACTGGCCATGGCATAAGCTCAAATTTGACTTACGTCAAAGTTGAGCTGAAAAACCAGAAATATTACAGCCGAACAAATCTTTATTCTTAAATCCTGATGTTAAATTCAATGGGTAATTTAACCCACCTAATGATGTTCACAGCGGTATGATTCACCAGTCACTAACGCCGGCAACAGAGAACACTTATATGGGTTATCTACCTGGTCACCAGGTATTTGAAGGCTTCCCGACTGCCCAAAAAGGGTTTAAATAGGCTGCAATTTTAACATAAACCAAAAACGTCCACTCAGATGATAAAGGTCAAAACAGGTCTGGATAAATGTTTAGATTACTCTCGTGAATCACTCTCTAGGCTTATTTGTATATATCACTCTGTTATTATGCTGGTACATGCAATAAAAACATGATAATTGAATAGTCACTTTGCCAATGAGAATTATTCAGTTAACAGTTTTCAATTAACAGGAATTTAGTCACTGATCCTGTATTCTGGAGATAAACTGAGCATCTCTTCTACTTTATCTTAGGACTCAAGTGTGTTGCAATCTGATCGCGAAAAAGACTGGTTTTGTGATCACAGTTCTGTGCTCAGCTTGAGAAGAATGACAAAGTTGCAAAATTATTCCTGATATTATTGATTCAATTTATAGGAACAAATTCTGTTAGACAGAAGCAGGATTATACCTATTCCGATGACAAGTGTATTGCTATCCTGAAAGGAATATCTGTCAGCAGCATGCAAAGAGTTAATTTAAGCTGTTAGTTGTTTCTCCTGAGTGACTTTTCATGACACATGAAAAATTAAATTCCCACAGCTAAAAAGGGGCATTTGCAGTGTAATCTTCAGCACTTCCACAGATTTTCAACAATGTGTGCTCTTGTTCCTAGATGTTTGAAGCACACACTAACCAACAAATATAGCAGGCATATTAAAGTTAACTTTAGAATCATGCTTACATTAACTGTCATGTCTGGGGATTTTATTTGTATTCTCTCTTCATTGAGAACTCTTTCATGTTTTTCTGTATGAGATTCTGATTGTTTTTGGAGCTGCCACAATGAATCCTCCTCTTTTTCTTCCTGCAGTAAAGTATAACTAATTTCAGTGCTCAACTATTCATTGTTTCTTACATGGATACGATTTATAATCAGCTCTTATACATACATACAAACAAACCTGAAAATAAGCAGAATGTCATCTTCAAAATAAGGTCCCCTGAGGGTGAATTCGGTGATGCTACCCTGCACAGCAGGATGGCATCACAAAATTTATCCTCTGTGAACCTCAGTCTGAATCAAGGTCTCAAGCCAAAACAGAAAAATGTACCTAGAGGATAAATTAGCTCACTGTATGGGATAGCATCAGCACATTCACCCTCTGGGGGACCTCATTTTGCAAATGACAGGTTGCTTATATTCAGGCTTGCATACAGACCATAAATCATATCACAACTCAATACTATTTGACAAGAAAATAATATACAGTTCAAACCAGGTTAACTGAAAGATTAACATCAGTCGGTCTGTTTCTCAATAATAACATTGGGGGGGGGGGGGGGGGGGTTAAAAGTTAAAATACAACCATCAACAACCGGGAACATTTTCACTTTAACAACTGACAACTAACTACTCATGAACGGTGATGGTCCTGACATCAATAACATCGTCTTCATTATTCCTGAGGTGATATCCTTCTAAAACTTTCACATGCCAAAAGACTAATTTATTTATTGGTGTTCAAGGTCACATATTTCTGCACAATGGCTAATCGTGACTGCAACATGGAGATAAGGTCAATCTTACTTAATCATCTATACCCAAGTTTCCCATTTTAGAAGACTTCCACCTAAACTACTGTTGACTTGGTCCTACTCTGCCTGTAAAACTGGGCTTGTTTATCACAGTAAACAAGCATTGCTTCACTTCCTGAGGTTCCAATGGGAGAAGGGGTGGGGGGGGGGGGGGGGGGGGGAGGGTGCAAACAACTAAAACAGTAAATTGTGAGGTCAAATGCACAAATCTTCTGCCCCCTACCTTAACTGGTAGAGCACTAATTTATTTTTGGGCAAGAAAATTTGCTTGCATGTTGTTGCCTTGTCACAATTTATGGGAGAATCTCCCATAAATGTAACAAGGCAAAATCTCTTTCTTCAAAATAATTTCCTGCAAAGATGACATGAAGCACATCCAGAGAATAGGATGCTTTATGTTGGTACCTACACTTTTCAGAATAAAGCCCAAATATGGGCTTCGAGCAAGCCTGAAAATAAGCAATCTGATATTTGCAGAATGAGGTCTCACAGAGGGTGAATTTGTTGTTTCTATCCCATACAGTGGGCCAATCTATCCTCTGGGTGCCTCTTTCTGTTTAGGCTTGAGACCTTAATTCAGATTGAAGTTCACAGAGGGTAAATTTAGTGATGCTACACTGCTGTGCAGGGTAGGATCACCAAAATCACTCTCTGGGGACCTCATTTTGCAAATGATAGTCTGCTTATTTTTAGGCTTGGCCTCGAGCACCCCATCAGTAAAGTTCTCAAGGAATTAGTGCAGTCATAGAACAAAATATTCAAGAGCATATGGTAATATGGTAAAAATTATTTTTCTGAATTGTCTCAATTATTATACCAACATGGTTATTTTTGAAAGCACTGAAGAGAGTAAACAAGAGGCCCCATGGGGGCTGAAGCACTCACCTTTAACAGAACACAATATAAACAGAGTACAAGAATGAGTCTACATTAAGCAATCCATCTCCATAGGATACATTGTCAATCCTTGAGCCCCGCGGGAGTGACAAAAATAGTCTGAGCATCATGCTTTTTCTTCAGTTGATCATAATGTAAAATATAGAGCTCCCCTATGAAGCCCCTAGATACAACCTATGTGGATTAATCTTAGTTACACATCTCTAGAGGGTACTGAATACAAAATTTCTAATTCTTCTGCTACATGGCCAATTCTGGCTCACATAGGGAGCCCAAATATTACCCAGGCTCTTGATTTGAACAAAGGTGAATCTGACCTCCCTAGAGATGTTGCATACCAAATATGAAAGCATTCTGATTGTTGGATCTGAAGAAAAAATTTAAAGAAATTTCTTCATATTGCACTAAGTTAACATTAGGGCTACCATAGGCAAGCCTGAAAATAAGCAGTCTGACATTTGCAGAATGAGGTCCCTAGAGGGTGAATTTGATGATGCTATCCCATACAGTGGGCCAATTTATCCTCTGGGTACCTCTTTCTGTTTAGTTTTGAGACCCTGATTCAGACTGAGGTTCACAGAGGGTAAATCTAGTGATGCTACCTTGCTGTGCAGGGTAGCATCACTAAATTCACCTTCTGGGGACCTAAAGATGACAGTCTGCTTATTTTCTGGCTTGACCATAGGGAGCCCAAATATTAACCTATGGACCCGATCTGAACAAACTTGAATCTGACCCCCCTAGAGATGTTGTATACCAAATATGAAAGCATTCTGCCTAGTGGATCTGAAGAAGAAGATTTTTAAAGAAATTTCCTCATACTGCCCTAAGTTAAAATTGGGGCTTACCACAGGGAGCTCAAATATTAACCCAGGGAACCAATTTGAACAAACTTGAATCTGACTCCCCTAGAGATGTTGTAAACCAAATATGAAAGTATTCTGACAGGTGGGTCTGAAGAAGATTTTTAAAGAAATTTCTATGAAAGCATTCTGACCGGTGGATCTGAAAAAGATTTTAAAAATTATCCCCCATATTGAACTAAGTTAAAATTTGGGCTTCCATAGGAAGCCCAAATATTAACCTAGGGACTTGGTTTGGACAATCTTGAATCTGACCCTCGTAACAATAATGTGTACCGAACATTAAAATATTCTGACTGGTGATTCTGAAGAAGATTTTTAAAGAATATTCCCCATATTGCCCTAATTTAAAAATTCAGGCTCCTGTATTGAACCCAAATATGAACCAATAGGCTTCATTTTAACAAACTTGTATCTTGACGTTTGCCTGCAGACGGCAGTTGATGTAATGTGATGTGTCTTTACTTAAAAGATATGTAGGTATTCTTTCCTGCCCCAGTTACACATATTCCAATCAATAAGTATTTAATTCCCTTTGAAAACCTCAAGATATTAACTTAATTTGTAATCATAAAACTATGGCTGTGGTGAGTTTTCGTTTCTGATTGTAATGTCATCAAAATGTTGATCAAATCTCAACTGAGTAACATTTCTAGCTCTGACTGATTCACAGAAAATGAATCTTTGGAAAATTTTTCAGATTCAATCATCCAGAATATATCAGTTGGCTGGAAGGTGAACCATAGGTTTGCTTTTCCAACCAACTGAAATATTCCAGATGAGTGAATCTAAACATAGGTGATCTATTTGAGGGCTAGAATGGTTTCAGGCTATAACATCATCAAACGTCTTACAGAATTAGACTGGTGAAGCAAAATTTAATGTATAACAGAGTTTAGCACAAGTTCAAAGGATATTGTGTTGCTAAAGCGAGATTCACGGAGTCAAATTAGTTTCAAACTGTTGCTTTCTTCAGTGGTACGATAGCCAGAGGTCACTGTTGCTTGCTCCCTTTTATACCCCCACAAGAGTGTTATGATCCGGTCAACTGAGGGCATGAACCGAGTCAGTTTGGGGTCATGAGGTCAATGCAGCCGACTGGGGTGGCCGCAGAACCTGACTGAAAAGGAAAGTCAACAAGGGGGAGGGGGAGAGAAAGACTTGTGAACTTTTTACCTTTGTATCGAAGGTCATGTGAGGGGTGTGTCCCTAATTGGGCATGTACCTGGACTTGTGATCAGGATGGATGGGGTTGTCTCCAGTGCAACTTTTGGTCACCCCAGAAGTGATAGGACAAGTTGTCTCCCTTCCTATTCTAACCAGAAGTTGTAGGAAAGACTATTTCTCTTCCTGTTGTACCTGGAAGTGTTCCATAATTATCTCCCCAGCCATTATGTGCAGGTTGAGAGGATAATGCTGGGTCTCATGAGAGTTAATGTAAAAGGGTTAAATTTTTAGGTATCAGGGACTTCAACTGAAGTGCCTAGGGTGTGATTACTGCAACCGTTGGAAACTAAGTCATATGATGTTAGGATGGATTTGTTGTCTGCATGTTAGTGTAAGTGGTATTGATAGGCTTGTGTCTTGATTCCTGTTTTTTTTACTATCCTTGAGCAGTACTGAATTTGCACTGAAAAGGTTCTTGCAAGTGCAAGTCTTTGATTTTGTCCTAATCCCCTCCCCCTTTTCAATCTTGAAAAGTGTTGAATTAGAAAAGGTTTTCAACAGTTTTAAAGATTTTAAGTGGTGGGGAGACTGGTGGATTGGGTTGGGGAGGCCATATTTGAACATGGGTAGCAATGATTTAGGGGCAAACAGGTGACCAAGCCCCCTGAAGTCAACACTTGTCCTTTTCCCTCGACACCCTCCTTAACCATGTCATGGTTATACTGAATCAAAATTGGGGTGAATGAATCGTTTGTTTGAATGTATTAGCCGTATATTCAATGAAAATCACAGCAGTCACTTCACTGCTTGAAATCTGATGGAGGCATGTACATACTGTGGTTGTTGTGAAAACAGTTTAACACAAATGAGGTTAAGCATATGCACATGGTTCAACTACAAGCCAGACATGTTTTATCTTAGGCTGGTGTGAAGAACACGCTCGCAATACAATTTCGACAAGTTATAAAACACTTAATGACTTTAAAGGTGCAGAATGGAACAATGTTGCAAGGTTCAAAACTTCTGCAGTTTAACAGAACAATATGTGGTGTGTTTTTATGATCAGTTTGTTTTAGTCAAGGAGATAGATAAATAAAACAACATTCAAGAGTCATGTCATCGAAAAGAGAAACTAACAAGAGATCAATCATTCTTCACTCCAAAGCATGATTTCAAAACTGTTCTATCTGATACATTCTTTTTGATGGAGCAGTGTCTTTGTATTCCTGCCTTTCTGAACAGGGCTCGATTTAACTGGATTAGCATAGCACTTTGCTCTCCAATTTCTGAATTTTGCTATTCGACATTTATTAGTTTCAAGTGCTTTTGGATCAACTGCTAATCAATTTTCCAGGGTGAATAGTAAATTGCTATTCAAAATTTTCAGATTAAATCAAGCCCTGTTTCTGAAGTATCAATTTTAGTTAATTATTGTAGACTTCCTATTATTCTGAATATGCATATCTTGTAAACTTTTCAATCCACCGTATACATTTATCGTCACGATGAGCGGCAGACTTGACACGTGAAAATTTTTGTTGTACCATGGTTAGAAATTTTGCGTGTCATAGCCATAATCCAATCATTAACTGGTAGAGTGCTGGAAGCCCTATTTTGGGCTTTACTAAAAGTGACAGGCAATAACTGTCTATAGCTATATTCTGCCTGAGGAAGCCTTTATTGTCCCCGATATGAATCAGATTTTTTATAAAATACCTTGCTCTCTGACATTTAATTGGATAGTGCCTATAAGCAGCATATGATGAGCTTTGATTTGTTGTCAGAAAAAACTCAGCACTTTACCAGTTAATGGTTAACTAGACAACCGTTTCAGCTCTAATCACTGCTATTCACATATGCTGTCAATTTTAATCACACTTTGTGACACGACAACACATTTTTTAAATTTCAACTGTATTTCAGAATTTTTTGAAGACATTTAAAAATTATAAGAAGACTCCATGACATGTTCAAATACTGATAAGAACCAAAAGGATGAAGTGAAGCAGAGCAGCATCACTGATAAATGTAGATTATTTTTTTTATTAAAGAGATCTGGTTTGCTGTCAAGTCTGAAAATAATTTTGTTTTGGGAGCCTGTCAAGGTTACAGATACGAACAGTTTTGGGATTGTCATCCTGTTCTCGGTACTTGACACAATGATTACAATCCAATAGTATTGTGAACCATTGTTCAGAGAAACCTGTGTATATTTCTTTTGAGCAGGTGCATGTTAACTATACAAATCCACATGTAAATTGTATATGTAGATCTCATCAAAATTTTTTCTTGTATTTATTTATTTATTGAAAGTCTCTCTATACAAGTACTTTGCAATATATAACAAGTCAAGAATTTGGTGACGCCTACTAAAATTATATAAACTTATGCTAAGTTTCAAGAAATTGTACTGGTCATCATGTCAGGTACATGTGAATTGGTGCCTGACAAATATATAAATTGTTCCAGTCAATGATTTGCAGGCTTGTTTGCAGTAATCTGTCAAGTTATCTTGGTGAGATCACCAAAGGCAGCTGGTGTGATTCAGCGATTTGACCTCATCAATATGCTTTTGCACAAATCCGATCTCTTTTCTCTCATAATGATCTGCTTATTATTATATACATTTTCAGTCACTGATATCAACCTCAGGGAAAAATTAAATAACATGCAATTAAAAATGCAACTAGATTTATTTTTTATAATTTTACATACTGCTTTATGTAGATGGAGAAAACTGTGGAAGTCATGAACATGCAGTATTTAGAAAATTTATTTATTGTTGTTTAAAGTCACATATTTCTGCACAATGGCTGATCATAACTGCAACATTAATATAAAGTCAAGTCTAGCCAATCGTTTATACCCATGCTGCCCATTTTAGAGGACTTCCATACCAAGCATTGGTGATTGGGATCCTACTTTACCAGTAGTGATGAACCGATTATCAAAACTTGCTATTAACCGCTTACCGATTACTTCTCTGCCGAGTATGCGGATTCCGATGGTTGAAATAGGACCAAGAAGAAAATCTGTCAGTGCCTGTTGTACTGCAGAATTTCGTTGATAAATCGCCAATTACGAAAGCTTAATACCACATAAGTTCTCAGAGTATGCATGCTTAGTGCTGGGCAATATTTCTTATTGTATTGTGATGCTTGCATTATGAAGTACTACAGACTAGCGGCTGAAGACATTTTATTAGACAGCACCTTGATTGAAGACCAGTGACTTCGATCAGCTGGGAATAGTGGCGATCTCGTACCAATTGCAGATGGTAAATTCCGTAATATCTCGGCTCTGTAAATCCCTAAATATTCTGATATGCATTACACACGTTTTTAATGGGGAAACTTTATTGAAATGGCCAGATATCAAAGAAATTTTAATAGTCAGTGTTAAATATATAATAATCGGAAACTGCCGGTTGTCATAATCGGTCGATGGCTCATAACCGGCCCGGTTCCGAATGCCAATTCCGATTATTGGTTCATCACTATTTACCAGTTAAACGGAGCTTGTTCACAACAGTAAAATTATTTAGAAACAAGAGGCCCCAAGCCTTAATCGCTCACCTGACAAAGTGGTACAAAGAAGTATTTTGGGTCACATTCAGTTAATCATAATTTATCAACACTACAGAGGAATGAAGTCATGAAATTATTCATAACTCTGATGTCAATGTCAGATGATTATTATCATAGGTCTTCCCGACTGCTCCAATTCTATTAGCTGTAGACAAGCACTGCCAAACTTCCAAAGGTTGTTATGTCACTGCAAACACTGCAACCACACTCCCCCCCCCCCCCCCCCCCCCCCCCCCAGTAGAGAATCCAAATATAAACCCTGGGGGCCTGATTTGAACAAACTTGAATCTGACCCCACACCCAACCCACCCCCTAGAGGTTTGTATACCAAATATCAAAAGATTCTAATAGGTGCTTCTGGAGGAGAAGATTTTTAAAGAGGTTCCCTCTTATTGCAGTAAGTTAAAGAGGAACCCAGGGACTCGATCTGAACAAACATGAATCTGTCCCCCCAGACATGTTGTATACCAAATATGAAAGGATTCTGACTCGCGGATCTGAAGAAGATTTTTAAAGAAATTTCCTCATATTGCACCAAGTTAAACTTTGGGCTCCAATAGAGAGCCTAAATACTAACACGGGTTCCCGATTTGAACAGACCTGAATCTGAATCCCCTAGAGATGTTAAATACCAAATATCAAAATATTCTAATTGATGGTTCTGGAGATTTTGGAAAACAATTATGGGTGCTATCAGAGTAATGCCGCTTGTGGTGCCTTTCACCGTAACACCCCTCCTCCCCCCCTCTTTCAGTCAGGTGAACTAAAAATCACACATAAAATTTCTCTATGGGCAATGTATGTGTCAGGCATGATTGGACAGTCAAGTTTTTCACCGAAGGAATGGCCTATATTCTAAAAGAATCTCACTTCGTTCAACAATGCTTTTATATGATCTATTAACTATTAGTATGAAAAAAAATCTAATAGCAGTGAAAATAGAAATATAAAGATGTACATACCACTTTATTCAAAGATGGTTTCACAGGAATAGCAGGTTTTGGTACCTAGAGAAAAGCAGATATGAAGATGCTTGTGATAGAGAGCAACATGCGAACACTATCTACCAAAAGAAAATGCTACAGCACTAACTATACTGAGTGGTTTAAGATTTTTGGTTTTACTTTTGCTCCTCAGTTTTGAATACCAGGACCAAATTTGGGGACATTGCCAGTCATTTGCTGTCCAGCCCCACTAAAGATTTCTATAAGGCCCCACAAAGTAGATTTTCTGTTTCTCAAGCCATTTTTGTAAAATTGCATGTTGGCGGTCATTTTTTTATTTTATTTTTGTAAGTATTTCTTTGCCATCAAAATTTCATGTTCTTGGTTTGTTTTATGTTTTAGACCTCATAATCTACAGAATAGCATTGGTGGTGGTGTATTTCATAACTTGAGTGCAAGAAGGCTTTGCAATGCTAAAGCATTACAAAGCCTTGCTGAACTCTAGGCACAAATTTTTAAATTTTATTAACTAGAATAAAATATCAGACATAAACCATTTAATTATTATTTTTTTAAGATTACACTGGTTATAAGAAAAGAGCATGAGGCAGCCAAAAGGACCATGTGGGAGGTCCTAAGAACAGATTTTTGTTTACTTTTTTAGGCCTAATAGTGATTGTCTGAAATACCATTTTTTATGTTTTTAGGGCATGACTGGCGCCTCCGAATATCTATCAACCCTTGAAGGTCCACTACCCACTGTGATAACTTTTTTACTGCAGCAGACCAAGCGCTTCAACATGCAGGCTCAAGGTAAACTTGGAGTTACATTTAAGTTTCTTGGCAATTGTTTCTGAGGAAGTCTTGGCTGCAGATATTGGCAGTGAAGATTTGCCCAGCAACAACTTCAAAGTCACAAGATGTGACCCAGGGCTAATTTGGGGACACCAGATTCAAGTAAAAAATGTCCCCAAAATATGAGATATTACATGAGTAGTCACTATACATACAAATAGAATATAATATAGGGCTTTCTAAGACTAAACATTCATACAAAAATTTATTCAAATCAGAACTTTCATACAGAAGTTCTGTACAAAAGACTGATTGCACTAATTTTGGTACAAAATGGCTGCTAGTGGCCATCTTGAATTTTGGACCACACCCAAAAACACCCGTTCTCATCCCACGGTGATAACAAAGGTACCCAAGAAGTTTCGTAAAGATCGGTTCATAAATAAGGCCTCTAGCCTGAGCCGTATAGAAGTTGTGTACAAAAAACTGATTAGATCTAATTTCGGTACAAAATGGCCACTGTCAGCCATCTTGAATTTTGGACCGCACTCAGAAACACTCGTTCTCGTCCCAAGTGATAACAGAGGTACCCAAGAAGTTTCGTGAAGACCGGGTGATAAATACAGCCTCTAGCTCGAGCCGTACTGACATGTATACTTACTGTGTGCAAGTAGCACTGAAAAAATCAAAGTTCATCTAATTTGCATAATTTACGTACGAGTAAAAAACCTGTATTATATGCGATGTATCCCATGGTACTAAACATTCATACAAAAAATTATTCAAACTAGAACTATCACTGAAGGTGATTAATACCCCCGCTTTGGGTTTTTAGAGGAATGCACTTCTGATCATGTAGGCGAAGGCCATAAGGAAATGTATACATAAAGATCATTTTTTGTTGTTGAAATTTGTATTTGCATGTGGCCTTCCACAGAACAGCACTGAATACTTAAAGAGCCCACACATATATGGTTTACATTTGGAAAAACACATTTACAATGTGCAACATGTATTCAAAATCGGTTCATTAATGTAGGAGGAGTTGCACACACAAGAATCCCATTTGAAAACCCATAATAAATCCAAGTTAAAGGGAGATAACCTGGTTAAAATTGTCGCAGATCAAAAATTTGGGAATATGCGTATGTTCACTTAGTTGTGATAATGTTTGAAAGGTTTCGTCAAAATTGATTCATAAATGTAGGAGGAGTTGCACGCACAAGAATTTCATGTAGAAACCCATAATAAATCTAAGTTAAAGGGAGATAACCTAGTTAAAATTGCCACAGCTCAAAAATTTTGGAATATGCGCATGTTCACTTAGTAGTGATGATGTCTGTAAACTTTCGTCCAAATTGATTGATAAATGTAGGAGGAGTTGCGCACACAAGAATTTCATGCAGAAACCCATATTAAATCAAAGTTCAAGAGAGATAACCTGGTTAAAATTGTCGCAGATCAAAAAGTTTGGAATATGCACATGTTCACTTAGTAGAGATGATGTTTGAAAGGTTTCATCAAAATCGGTTCATTAATGTAGGAGTTGCGCACACAAGAATTTGTTCGAACGGAAAGACACAATAAATCTAAGTCAAAGGGAGATAACCTGGTTAAAATTGTCGCAGATCAAAAATCTTGGAATATGCGCATGTTCACTTAGTAGTGATGATGTCTGAAAAGTTTTGTCCAAATTGATTGATAAATGTAGGAGGAGTTGCACGCACAAGAATTTCATGTAGAAACCCATAATAATCAATCCAAGTTAAAGGGAGATAACCTGGTTAAAATTGTCGCAGATCAAAAATTTGGGAATATGCGTATGTTCACTTAGTTGTGATAATGTTTGAAAGGTTTCGTCAAAATTGATTGATAAATGTAGGAGGAGTTGTACGCACAAGAATTTCATGTAGAAACCCATAATAAATCTAAGTTAAAGGGAGATAACCTAGTTAAAATTGCCACAGCTCAAAAATTTTGGAATATGCGCATGTTCACTTAGTAGTGATGATGTCTGTAAACTTTCGTCCAAATTGATTGATAAATGTAGGAGGAGTTGCGCACACAAGAATTTCATGCAGAAACCCATATTAAATCAAAGTTCAAGAGAGATAACCTGGTTAAAATTGTCGCAGATCAAAAAGTTTGGAATATGCACATGTTCACTTAGTAGAGATGATGTTTGAAAGGTTTCATCAAAATCGGTTCATTAATGTAGGAGTTGCGCACACAAGAATTTGTTCGAACGGAAAGACATAATAAATCTAAGTCAAAGGGAGATAACCTGGTTAAAATTGTCGCAGATCAAAAATCTTGGAATATGCGCATGTTCACTTAGTAGTGATGATGTCTGAAAAGTTTTGTCCAAATTGATTGATAAATGTAGGAGGAGTTGCGCACACAAGAATTTCATGTAGAAACCCATATTAAATCAAAGTTCAAGAGAGATAACCTGGTTAAAATTGTCGCAGATTAAAAAGTTTGGAATATGCACATGTTCACTTAGTAGAGATGATGTTTGAAAGGTTTCATCAAAATCGGTTCATTAATGTAGGAAGAGTAGCGCACACAAGAATTTGTTCGGATGGAAAGACACAATAAATCTAAGTCAAAGGGAGATAACCTGGTTAAAATTGTCGCAGATCAAAAATCTTGGAATATGCGCATGTTCACTTAGTAGTGATGATGTCTGAAAGGTTTTGTCCAAATTGATTGATAAATGGAGTTGCACACACAGGAATTTCATGTCCGGAAAGACGTACGGACGGACGTACGGACGTACAGGGCGATTCCTATATAGCCCCCACTTCTTCGAAGCGGGGGTATAATTAGAGCTTTCATATGGAAGTTCTGCGCAAAAAATCTGATTTCACCTAAGTCTGTACAAAATGGCCGCCAGCAGCCAACTTGAATTTCGGATCAGACCCAAAAACACTCGTTCTCGTCCCACGGTCATAACAAAGGTACCCAAGAAGTTTTGTAAAGATCGGTTAATAAATACGGCCTCTAGCCCGAGCCGTATTGAATTGTTGATGGACAGACAGCCAGACGGACAACTGGCCATAGCATAAGCTCAAATTTGGCTTCGCCAAAGTTGAGCTAAAAATGAAAGTGTCAATGACACTGTAGCTCAAGACATGTACATGTATAGTACGTGACACAGCAATGACAAACATCTAGGTAATGACCTGATAACAAAGGTGAATATAAAGTATTGTAACGGTCTGTACATAAATACTGACAGTAGCCTGTAACAAATGTATAGGTAAAGTATTGTAAAGGTGGGTGACAGTCAGATGCTAAACTAGAAAAGAAATCTTTGAGTCCCAGAGTGGGTCTGACTGAACCCCAAAATATTTGTTCTCATAGCACAGTGATAACAAAGGCACCCCAAAACACACTCGATCCTGTCTCATGGTGAAAACAAAGGTACCCAAGAGGTTTCGTGAAGATCAGTTCATAAATACGAGCTGTACAGAAGTTGTGACAAAAAACTGATTGGACCTAATTTCGGTACAAAATGGCTACTGGCAGCCATCTTGAATTTTGGACCACACTCAGAAACACTCGTTCTCGTCCCAAGGTGATAACAAAGGTACCCAAGAAGTTTCGTGAAGATCGGTTGATAAATACAGCCTCTAGCCCGAACCGTATTGACATGTGCACTTACAGTGTATAAGTAGCACTGAATAAATCAAAGTTCATCTATTTGCATAATTTCTGCACAAGAAAAAAACCTGTACTATATGTGATGTATTCCATGTTACTAAACATTCATACAAAAATTTATTCTAATCAGAACTTTCATACAGAATTTCTGTACAAAAGACTGATTGCACTAATTTTGGTACAAAATGGCTGCTGGTGGCCATCTTGAATTTCGGACCACACCCAAAAATACTCATTCTCATCCCACGGTGATAGCAAAGGTACCCATGAAGTTTCGTAAAGATCGGTTCATAAATGCGGCCTCTAGCCTGAGCTGCATAGAAGTTGTGTACAAAAAACTGATTAGACCTAATTTCGGTACAAAATGGCCACTGGCAGCCATCTTGAATTTTGGACCGCACCCAGAAACACTCGTTCTCGTCCCAAGTGATAACAAAGGTACCCAAGACGTTTCGTGAAGATCGGTTCATAAATACAGACTCTAGCCCCGAGCCGAATTGACATGTGTACTTACTGTGTGTAAGAAGCACTGAAAAAATGAAAGTGTCGATGACACTGTAGCTTAACTTGTGTGTTGTGTTTGATGAAAAGGATAATGTTCAATGTTTATGAAAGGATTATGAATTAAGACAAGAATTGTGATAATTGGGAATATGTTCATTTCTGTTCCCTGTATGCTATGTTTTTGATAAAAATAATATGAGGCATACACTGTACGCTGAGGGATGGGTTAATATGACCTCACATTTAATGTATGTGGCCCTCAAGTTAACATATATCAACAAAAGTTACCAAGTTACAGTGAAATTATTCCAAAACGAGTCATCCTTTCAAGTTACATTAAAATCCCTTCATAAATATGGCCTGTAGACTGAGCTAAAGTTTTTCGGGCTTCGGGCCCCTGTAGCCGTCAGTTTCCCAATTGCGTCCAAAGGGGACGTTCTCATCTAGACATTATATGAAGTCAACCTACCAAGTTACAATGAAATCCCTTCATAAATATGACTTGTGCTAAAGGTTTTTGGGCTTTGGGCTCGGGCAGCCATCATGGTTGAATGATCGCAACCAAAAGGGGACATTCTCATCTGGGCATCATCTGGAGTGATCCTACGATATTACAATTAAATCCCTTCATAAATATGACCTGTTGACTGTGGTCAAGGTTTTCGGGCTTTGGGCAATTGTAGCCATCACAGCTGACCAATCACGACCAAAAGGGGATGTCATCATCTAGGCATTATATGGAGTCAACCTACCAAGTTACAATGAAATCCCTTCATAATTATGAACTGTAGACTGTTCTAAAGGTTTTCGGGCTTTGCGCCCCTGTAGCCGTCACAGTTATCCAATCGTGTCCAAAAGGGGACGTTCTCATCTAGATATTATATGAAGTCAACCTACAAAGTTACAATGTAATCCCTTCATAAATATGACCTGTAGACTGTGCTAAAGGTTTTCGGGCTTCGGGCTCGGGCAGCCATCATGGTTGAATGATCGCAACCTAAGGAGACAATCTCATCTGGGCATCATCTGGAGTGATCCTACGAAGTTACAATGAAATCCCTTCATAAATATGACCTGTAGACTGTGCTCAAGGTTTTCGGGCTTCGGGCACTTGCAGCCATCACAGCTGACCAATCATGACCAAAAGGGGATGTCATCATGTAGGCATTATATGGAGTCAACCTAACAGGATACAATGAAATCCTTCCATAAATATGACCTTTTGCCTATGCTAAAGGTTTTTGGGCTCGGACACCCACCAAGGCTGAAAGATCGCGATCAAAATGGGACGTTCTCATCTAGACATTATTTGGAGTCATCCTACCAAGTTACAATGAAATCCCTTCATAAATATGACCTCTAGACTGTGCTAAAGGTTTTCGGGCTTTGGGCCCCTGTAGCTGTCACAGTTGCCCAATCACATTCAAAAGGGGACTTTCTCATCTAGACATTATATGAAGTCCACCCACCAAGTTACAATGAAATTCCTCAATAAATATGACCTGTAGACTGTGCTAAAGGTTTTGGGGTTTTGGGCTCGGGCAGTCATCACGGTTGGCAGATCATGCCCAAATGGGGAAATTCTCATCTAGACATCATAAGGAGTCATCCTACCAAGTTACAATGAAATCCCTCCACATTAAACATGACCTGCAGACTGTGCTAAAAGTTTTTTGGATTTCGGGCTTGGGCAGCCATTACGGTTGATAGATCATGCCCAAAAGGGGACGTTCTCATCTAGGCATTATACAGAGACATCCTACCAAGTTACAATGAAATTCCTTCATAAATACGACCTGTAGACTGTGCTAATGGTTTTCGGGTTTTGGGCTCAGGCAGCCATACCGGTTGCCCGATCGCGACCAAAAGGGGACGTTCTCATCTAGACATGACTCCAAACCTGCATATGAAATTTCCTGACGATCAGACAAGAACTGTGCTAAAGGAAAATGTGAACAGACTCACAGACTAACAGACTCACAGGCTTCCGCACGCGTGATGACAATAGCTTATCTTGACTATGTCAAGTTAAGCTAAAAATCAAAGTTCATCTAATTTGCATAATTTCTGCACGAGAAAAAAACCTGCATTATATGTGATGTATCCCATGGTATTAAACATTCACACAAAAAATTATTCAAATCAGCGCTTTCATATGGAAGTTCTGTGCAAAAATCTGATTGCACCTAATTTTGTACAAAATGGCTGCCAGCGGCCAACTTCAATTTTGGATCGGACCCAAAAACACTCTTTCTCATCCCACGGTCATAACAAAGGTACCCAAGAAGTTTCGTAAGGATCGGTTCATAAATACAGCCTCTAGCCCCAGCCACATTGGCATTTGCACTTACAGTGCTGAAAGTAACACTAAATACATCAAAGTTAGTCTAATTTGCAAAATTTATGCACAAGAAAAAACCCTGTATTATATGTGATGTATCCCATGGTACTAAACATTCATACATAAAATTATTCAAATCAGCACTCTCATATGGAAGTTCTGCACAAAAATCTGATTGCACCTAATTTTGTACAAAATGGCTGCCAGCAGCCAACTTCAATTTTGGATCGGACCCAAAAACACTTTTTCTCATCCCACGGTCATAACAAAGGTACCCAAGAAGTTTCGTAAGGAGCGGTTCATAAATACGGCCTCTAGCCCGAGCCGTATTGAATTGCTGATGGAGGACAGATGGACAGATGGACAGATGGACAAACAGACGACGGACGACTGGCCAGGGCATAAGCTCAAATTTGGCTTCGCCAAAGTTGAGCTAAAAATAATAGAATAAATGCTCAGTTCATCATTAGAATACAGGAAGGTTCCAAATCCCAGCCAATGGAATACACTTGTCGAATAATTTTCACTGGCAAAATGGCTATTCAATTAACAGGGTTCCACTATACACTTTATGTTGTGTACGCTGCCCATATGTATAGGCAAAATAAGACTTTGTTCCCACTTCCTTGAACATGATATTTTATTTATTTATTTATTGGTGTTGAAGGTCACATTTTAGAGGACTTCCACCACAAGCATTGGTGACTGGTGCATAAACAGAGCTTGTTTACCACAGTAAACAAGCACTGCTTCACTTCCAAGGATTCCCACTGGAGACGTAATATATTAATGAAAGTGTCAATGACACTGTAGCTCAAATTTGAATATGACAGGAATTGGTATCTGCTGTGACCAGGTCAACAATAATGAATATGACAGGAATCAGTATTTGTTGTGACCAAGTCAACAATTATGAATAAGAGAAAAAGGAGTTTTGTTGTGACCACGTCAACCATAGTAAATCAATTACAAGGTGACTGCAATGGTCTAAAGAATAGGACATAAGTATTATATGTGATGCTTCCCATGTTAGTAAACATTCACACAAAAATTTATTCAAATCAGAGCTTTCATATAGAAGTTCTGAGCAAAAAATCTGATTGCACCTAATTTTATACAAAATGGCTGCCAGCAGCCATCTTGAATTTCAGACCGGACTCCAAAACACTCGTTCTCGTACCACGGTGATAACAATGGTACCCAAGAAGTTTCGTAAAGATTTGGTTCATAAATACGGCCTCTAGCCCAAGCTGTATTGGCATTTGCACTTACAGTGCTGAAAGTAACACAAAATAAATCAAAGTTAGTCTACATGGCACAATTTATGCAAGAGAAAAAACCCCGCATTATATGTGATGCATCCCATGTTAGTAAACATTCACACAAAAATTTATTCAAATCAGAGCGTTCATATAGAAGTTCTGAGCAAAAAACTGATTGCACAAAATTTTGTACAAAATGGCTGCTGGTGACCATTTTGAATTTTGGACCAGACCCCAAAACACTCGTTCTCGAACCCACGGTGACACCAAAGGTACCCAAGAAGTTTCGTAAAGATCGGTTTATAAATACGGCCTCTAGCCTGAGCCGTATTGGCATTTGCACTTACGGTGCTGAAAGTAACACTAAATACATCAAAGTTAGTCTAATTTGCATAATTTACGTACGAGAAAAAAACCTGTATTATATGTGATGTATCCCATGGTACTAAACATTCATACAAAAAATTATTCAAATCAGCACTTTCATATGGAAGTTCTGCACAAAAATCTGATTTCACTTAAGTCTGTACAAAATGGCCGCCAGCGGACAACCTGAATTTCGGATCAGACCCCAAAACACTCGTTCTCATCCCACGGTGATAGCAAAGGTACCCAAGAAGTTTTGTAAAGATCGGTTCATAAATGCGGCCTCTAGCCCGAGCCATGTTGACAGCGTGACGGACGGACGTTCTAACAATTGGCTATTTTTATGGGACTACAATAAAATGCATGTCCATTATATTAAAACAAGTGATTTTGGGGAAAAGTTTTGAGGTGGTAGCAAACCCTGACCCTACCCTTTACTGACCCTAACCCTACCTCCCCCCCACCCCCAATTCTAAACCCCACCCTAGACTAATGAAAATTCAATATATTCCTAGTCTTATTTTAACTAAAATGCATGTCCATTGTATTAAAACAACTTTTTGGGTGAAACATTTTTGGGGTGGTAGCAAACCCTAACCCTACCCTTTACTGACCCTAACCTATCTCCACCACAACTCTAAACCCCACCCTAGAATAATGACATTTAACTATGTGACGGGGTAGTCACATAAATTGCGGTAGTCACCTAACCCCCATTTCTACCAACAAATAGCCACCTAAACCCCATATGTCTGCCCTGACCGACTGACAGACAGACGGACAATGGGCCATGACAATACCTCAAATCTGGCTTTGCCAAAGTTGAGCTAAAAATGTGAAGAATTTGTGTTAAGATAATTCTGTAATTGTTCTTCTGTGATATGAAAACAGAAGCCAGAATAATCTCATTAATTTCATTAATTTCAATAGCTTTGGGTGTGACAGGTTGTCTTTTTATGGAAAAATATCCTTTTCTGAGTGAACGCTTGATCAATGAAAGTGTCAATGACACTGTAGCTCAACTTGTTAAGACATGTACATGTATAGTATGTGACACAGCAATGACAAACATCTTGGTAATGACCTGAAAACAAAGGCACATATAAAGTATTGTAACGTCTGTAAATAAATACTGACTGTAGCCTGTAACAAATGTATAGGTAAAGTATTGTAAAGGTGGGTGACAGTCTGATGCTGAACTAGAAAAGTTAATCTTTCAGTCCCAGAGGGGGTCTGACTGAACCCCAAAATATTTGTTCTCACAGCACAGTGATAACAAAGGCACCCCAAAACACACTCGTTCCTGTCCCAAGGTGAAAACAAAGGTACCCAAGAAGTTTCGTGAAGATCAGTTCATAAATACGAGCTGTATAGAAGTTGTGACAAAAAACTGATTGGACCTAATTTCTGTACATTTATATTTATTGGTGTTTAAGGTCACATTCTTATGCACAATGGGCTAATCGTGACCGTGACAGTTTTACGGGTGGAGGAAGCCGGAGTACCCGGAAAGAACCACAGAGAAACGACAAGCAGCTGTCAGCTCTCCAACATCGTAACTCTGAACTCTGCACCACAGCACAGGCAGGGTTAGATTGGTTGAAGACATGCGCACCATCGACGTGCAGTACGCCTCAGTACACAGCGTCATCGTGCCCCCATGTAGGCAATCGGGGTGAAGTGTCTTTCCCAAGGACACAACGCGGTTGCCGCCGGTGGGATTCGAACCGAGGACCTCTTGGCTTGCAGCCTGCACTTCCACCAACTGAGCCACTGCGCCCCCAATTTCAGTACAAAATGGCCACTGGCAGCCATCTTGAATTTTGGACCGCACCCAGAAACACTTGTTCTTGTCCCAAGGTGATAACAAAGGTACCCAAGAAGTTTCGCGAAGATCGGTTCATAAATACAGCCTCTAGCCTCAGCCGTATTGACATGTGCACTTACAGTGTATTAGTAGCACTGAATAAATCAAAGTTCATCTAATTTGCATAATTTCTGCACGAGAAAAAACCCTGTACTATATGTGATGTATTCCATGTTACTAAACATTCATACAAAAATTTATTCTAATCAGAACTTTCATACAGAAGTTCTGTACAAAAGACTGAATGCACTAATTTTGGTACAAAATGGCTGCTGGTAGCCATCTTGAATTTTGGACCACACCCAAAAACACTCGTTCTCATTCCACGGTGATAACAAAGGTACCCAAGAAGTTTTGTAAAGATCAGTTCATAAATACGGCCTCTTGCCTGAGCTGTATAGAAGTTGTGTACAAAAAACGGATTAGACCTAATTTCGGTACAAAATGGCCACTGGCAGCCATCTTGAATTTTGGACCGCACCCAGAAACACTCGTTCTCATCCCAAGGTGATAACAAAGGTACCCAAGACGTTTCGTGAAGATCGGTTCATAAATACAGACTCTAGCCCGTGCCGTATTGACATGTGTACTTACTGTGTGTAAGTAGCACTGAAAAAATTAAAGTTAGTCTAATTTGCATAATTTCTGCACGAGAAAAAAACCTGTATTATATGTGATGTATCCCATGGTACTAAACATTCACACACAAAATGATTGAAATCAGCACTTTCATATGGAAGTTCTGTGCAAAAATCTGATTGCACCTAATTTTGTACAAAATGGCTGCCATCGGCCATCTTGAATTTCGGAACAGACCCAAAAACACTCATTCTCGTTCCACGGTGATACCAAAGGTACCCAAGAAGTTTTGTAAACACCAGTTCATAAATACAGCCTCTAGTCCGAGCCGTATTGGCATTTGCACTTACAGTGCTGAAAGTAACACTAAATACATCAAAGTTAGTCTAATTTGCATAATTTACGCACAAGAAAAACCCCGTATTATATGTGATGTATCCCATGGTACTAAACATTCAAACAAAAAATTATTCAAATCAGCGCTTTCATATGGAAGTTCTGCGCAAAAATCTGATTGCACCTAATTTTGTACAAAATGGCTGCCAGCGGCCAACTTGAATTTTGGATCGGACCCCAAAACACTCGTTCTCGTCCCACGGTCATAACAAAGGTACCCAAGAAGTTTCGTAAAGATTGGGTTCATAAATACGGCCTCTAGCCCGAGCCGTATTAAATTGTTGATGGACAGACGGCCAGACAGACAGACAGATGATGGACAACTGGCCATGGCATAAGCTCAAATTTGGCTTCGCCAAAGTTGAGCTAAAAATTAAGGCAACCAGTGTTTTTACAGTAGATAAGTGAAATGCAACGTTTGTTGTTATCTTGGTAATAAAACACAAATAATGCAAAGTTTCTGGTCTTTATTTTGAGCCAGTATTTGTTTATATCCAATTTTTTACAAAGTTTTTCATATTGATAACTAATTTATTCATAAATTTCACCTTTATATATTCTGATAAAAATCCAAGCATCAATAAAATTTTGATTAAATAATAAATTGTGTTGTCAGACGGCTGACTGAACAAGATTTAAGGTTTATCTTTATACAACAGTCAGCACCCTCTCCTCATATCTCTGAGATAAACTGTGAAAGGAGGACTGAACAATCAAGATTTCATTCAAATTCAATGTTAATGAATTTTTGAAGCTTGCTTTTTCTGCCATAAAAGTTAGTAAAAAAACAGGTAAAAAAAAACAAAACAGTTTTCTTGTTTACATAAAATGAAAGTGTCAATGACACTGTAGCTCAACTTGTCAAGACATGTACATGTATAGTATGTGACACAGCAATGACAAACATTTAGGTAATGACCTGATAACAAAGGTACATATAAAGTATTGTAACAGTCTGTACATAAATACTTGCAGTAGCCTGTAACAAATGCATAGGTAAAGTATTGTAAAGGTGGGTGACAGTCAGATGCTAAACTAGAAAGGAAATCTTTGAGCCCCAGAGTGGGTCTGACTGAACCCCAAAATATTTATTCTCATAGCACAGTGATAACCAAGGCACCCCAAAACACACTCATTCCTGTCCCAAGGTGAAAACAAAGGTACCCAAGAAGTTTCGTGAAGATTAGTTGATAAATACAGCCTCTAGCCCGAGCCGTATTGACATGTGCACTTACAGTGTACAAATAGCACTAAATAAATCAAAGTTCATCTAATTTGCACAATTTCTGCATGAGAAAAAAACCTGTACTATATGTGATGTATTCCATGTTACTAAACATTCATACAAAAATTTATTCAAATCAGAACTTTCATACAGAAGTTCTGTACAAAAGACTGATTGCACTAATTTTGGTACAAAATGCTGCTGGAGGCCATCTTGAATTTCGAACCACACCCAAAAACACTCGTTCTCATCCCACGGTGATAACAAAGGTACTCAAGAAGTTTCATAAAGATCGCTTCATAAATACGGCCTCTAGCCTGAGCCGTATAGAAGTTGTGTACAAAAAACTGATTAGACCTAATTTTGGTACAAAATGGCCACTTGGCAGCCATCTTGAATTTTGGACTGCACTCAGAAACACTTGTTCTCGTCCCAAGGTGATAACAGAGGTACCCAAGAAGTTTCGTGAAGATTGGTTGATAAATACAGCCTCTAACACGAGCCGTATTGACATGTGTACTTACTGTGTGTAAGTAGCACTGAAAAAAATCAAAGTTCATCTAATTTGCATAATTTCTGCACGAGAAAAAAACCTGTATTATATGTGATGTATCCCATGGTACTAAACATTCACACAAACAATTTTTCAAATCAGCGCTTTCATATGGAAGTTTTGTGCAAAAATCTGATTGCACCTAATTTTGTACAAAATGGCTGCCATTGGCCATCTTGAATTTCAGACCGCACCCAAAAACACTCGTTCTCGTTCCACGGTGATACCAAAGGTACTCAAGAAGTTTTGTAAAGATCGGTTTATAAATACGGCCTCTAGCCCGAGCCGTATTGGCATTTGCACTTACAGTGCTGAAAGTAACACTAAATACATCAAAGTTAGTCTAATTTGCATGATTTACGTACGAGAAAAAAAACCGTATTATATGTAATGTATCCCATGGTACTAAACATTCATACAAAAAATTATTCAAATCAGCACTTTCATATGTAAGTTCTGCGCAAAAATCTGATTTCACCTAAGTCTGTACAAAATGGCCGCCAGCGGACAACTTGAATTTCGGATCGGACCCCAAAACACTCGTTCTCGTCCCATGGTCATAACAAAGGTACCCAAGAAGTTTCGTAAAGATCGGTTCATAAATACGGTCTCTAGCCCGAGTCGTATTAAATTGTTGACGGACAGATGGACGACTGGCCATGGCATAAGCTCAAATTTGGCTTCGCCAAAGTTGAGCTAAACATGATGTGCTATGTATTATGTTTTTCTGGTTTAGTGTTTGATAAAATGTGAGAATATTAATTGATATGAAATACGTAAGCTTGTGATTGTTGTATTACTGTTTGTCAATGGGGATAATTATTCATGCCCACCTAGAAATAGTTCTCTACAAATAGACACACTGATCTTAAATTAGCCTGAATAAGTGATAAAAATGCATAATCAGAGATAATTAGTGAGATTTTTGGAGATTTAATTCATATGGGTACTCAATTGTACAGCAGAGTACAAATGAATAAGAAGTTATAATTCAGTATCTTCTGTGGGGGGTATAAGCAACAGGTCAACTTACTTCTTCCAGAGCAGGCTGCTGACATTGTTCTTTCACAACAGACTATGATACAAATCTCAACAGCTGCCAGAAATGGAAATTCAGATCCCAATCCACTTGGATCCCCCCAGTACCAGGGGGATAACTGTGCCTTGAACCCCTTTACTGCATCACTAACTACTGGATACTGACCAATTCAAACAATCATTTCCCCAAAGAATTTTTTTTTTTTTTTCGGGTGGGGGGGGGGGGGGGGGGGGGGGTTGAACACTTTGTACAGCCAGGGTCACCTTTGGACAGCAGGTTTCCCACACATACCAAGAAAAAAAATTCCATACTTTTTCCAGACCCTCCTCTAATTTTTCCATACCCTTCGAAGCCATCGCAGAGTTGTTTTTTTAACCTCAAGGGTGTCCAGATAAATCAAAAATATATCTTACAAAACACTTACATATACATACAATGTTTTGGAGTTTAACCTTACTGCCAGATCTCTTGAGTTTTAACACCAATCATCACAACTAATACCATGAACCAAAACTATCAAAATTCTTTAGTAATAAGTCAATCAACAATTGTTGGCTGTGCTGCTTTTTTTTTGTGTGTGTGTGTGTTTTTTGAGTATCCAAAATAGTATGTTTTCTGGAGGCCTTATGTCTTGTTAATGCCACTTCCCCTGTATTTGAGATATCAAAAGACTTGTCACAGATGAGACATTTTGCCTCTGACTTTGTTTGAATTTTGTGCTCCTGCTAATCCAGTGTGTGCATTTGGAATTTTCCAACCACGTTTCTGAAAACAACCATTTCCACATTTCCTTTCACGTTAATTTGTTGACAGTATTACACAATACCTCAACTTAGCAGATTAAACTTTGATGTTTGTGTGTTGTTTTTCTTGACGTTCACAACATAAACACTTTTATCACTGGGCGCAGCCATTTTGATCAAGGAAATATATGGATCAAATAATGGTCGTTAATGTTCGTGTCAGATCGGTTATTTCCATGTTGGGTTACAAAGGCGTAAATTTTACGAGTTTCGAAATTTGATTCAAAACGAAATAAAAACAAAAACAAGAGGCCCCACGGGGCCTGAAGCGCTCATCTTGTACAGAACACAATTTAAACAGAGTCCAAGAATGAGTCTACATTAAGCAAGCCATCTCCATAGGCTACACTGTCAATCCTTGAGTCCCTCAGGAGTGACAAAAATAATCTGGGCATCATGCCTTTTCTTCAGTTGATCATAAGTAAAATGTAGAGCTCCCCTATGAAGCCCCTTGATACAACCTATGTGGATTAATCTTAGTACCTCTAGAAGGTACTGAATACAAAATTTTTAATTCTTCAGCAAAATGGCCAATTCCGGCTCCCATAGAGAGCCCAAATATTAACCCAGGCTCTTGATTTGAACACAGTTAAATCTGACTTCCCTAGAGATGTTGTGTACCGAATATGAAAGCATTCTGACTGTTGGATCTGAAGAAGAGAAATTGTAAAGAAATTACTCCGAATTGCACTAAGTTCAAATTTGGGCTACCATAGCGAGCCCAAATATTGACCTATGGATCCGATTTGAACAAACTTGAATCTGACCCCCCTAGAGATGTTGTATACCAAATGTGAAAGCATTCTGACAAGTGAATCTGAAGAAGAAGATTTTTGAAGAAATTCCCTCATATTGTACTAAGTTAAATTTCATGTTCCCATATGGAGCCCAAATATTAACCTAGGCACTCGAATTGAACAACCTGGAATCTGACCCCCCTAGAGATGTTGTATACCAAATATAAAAGTATTCCGACTGGTGGATCTGAAGAAGAAGATTTTTAAAGAAATTTTCTCATATTGCACTAAGTAAAAATTTGGGCTACCATAGTGAGCCCAAATATATACCTAGGGATCTGATTTGAACAAACTTGAATCTGACCCCCATAGAGATGTTGCATACCAAATATCGAAGCATTCTGACTGATGGATCTGAAGAAGAAGATTTTTTTAAATTACCCACCATATTGAACAAAGATAAAATTTGGGCTTCCGTAGGAAGCCCAAATATTAACCTAGGGACTTGGTTTGAACAATCTAGAATCTGACCCTCATAACAATGATGTATACCAAATATTAAAAGATTCTGACTGGTGGTTCTGAAGAAGAAGATTTTTAAAGAATATTCCCCATATTACCCTATGTTAAAACTTCGGGCTCCTGTAGAGAGCCCAAATATGAACCAATGAGCTTTATTTCAACAAACTTTTATCTGACCCCCCTATGAATGCTGTATACCAAATATCAAAAGATTCTGATGATTGGTTCTGGTTCTGGAGAAAAGATTTTTTAAAATTTTTGCAAATATGCTGACTCAGCATTTTTTCGATGCCCATTACAGAACACCCTAACATAACCGATGGCAATTTTTTTTTACCATTCAATTCTACTGGTCATAAGGATACTTCATACCAAATAAAAGCTCTCTGTTCCGTGGGGTTTGGGAAATATGGGCGTTTGAAAATATTTCTATTTTTAGCTCCCAGGGTTCCCATGGGGATGCAGGAATTTTTTTTTTTTTGCATGGGTCATGTACTTATGACCCAATAATACCACAAACCAAATTTGGTTCATACCGGACCATCGGTTCAGAAAATAGAAATTTTGGGCGGGGCCAAAAATCTTACCCCTCCTATTACAAAGCCAAATATTACTTCACGAACTTCGTTTGAACAAACTTGATTCTACACCTCATATGGAAGCTCCATAGCAAATATCAAGTCATTGTACACACTGGTTCTTGAGAAGAAGATTTTTTAAATATTTGGGTGCATTTTCCCCCACTCCCTCCCTATGGGGCTGGGCCTGCTGAGTTGAACAAAAATGAAATGCCCCTTTGGGACCATCACTCACACAAACTTTCACTTGAATTGGCCCAGTGGCTTTGAAGGAGAAGACCAAAACATGGTGTTGACGGACGACGGACGGGAAGCGATGAGATTAGCTCAGCTTGACTTTGTCAAGATGAGCTAATAAAAAAAAATTTAGTACGAAATTTGAATTTCATGGACAGCGAAAGTGATTCTGAATATATTTAATTAAATTTCCATACTTTTTCCATACCATTTATATGAAAACGTCATTTTCCATACCTTTTCCAAGTCTGAAAAACATTTTTAAAAATTCCATACTTTTTCCAGACGTCCCGACTTGCATATGAACCCTGGGACAGTTTTACATGTGAAGGAAGTCAAAGTACCCCAGAGAGAACCACTGAACAGTGGCGAGCAACTGTCAGACCTCCCTACATAAACTCCACATAAGCAGGGTTAGCATTGGTTGGAGACAAGTACACCATCGACGTGCAGTACGCCTTTGTACACAGCGCCACCATGCTCCCCTCCCCAAAGATAACCTCATACCAGAAGAATGGTAAATACTCAAAAGTGTCTCAAAACAAACACATTGTTATCAAGTTTTAAATTAGGGCTCCAGCATCATCATACGAGACTGCTTAGATTACATGCATGAGGTAAACCTCCAACTTAGTGATGAATGTTTCTACATCAAGAAACACAGTAACCTTACACATCACACTGAACTTGTTATTCAGATACTAGATCAGCTGGTGGCTAAAAATGAAATCACACTCGAAATGAGAGGTGGATTATTTTATCAATCTGAGTGTACACCTCACCTTTACATGCTACTAATAGTTCACATTCAAATGTAAAGTACTGGTAAGACCTAAAATCATAGGGAACAGTTACCCTACAGAACTCGCTAGCAAATTTTCAGATGAACAAATGAAGAATTTTGTCAAAACTCCTCCTCTCCCCCAGTTATCTTCAAGTACCAACGACTTGCTCAAGTTACATAACATACTGCCATTGCAAGGCCACTCTTTATCTTGTTCATAATGTACGTAACCTCATTATACACCAAAATATCCCAACAATGGAGGCCTCCTGGCAGTTGCTTGCAGTATGTAGAGACACAATTCAAACTAGAAAAATTGTGAGCACTACTCACTAAATACCACCCACTCCCACCAAGAAACATTTCACAACAGTAAAAGTGTGTTTAATGTAGACAGCACAGACACTGACACCAATGTTTGAAGGTTTCATTGAAATCCATTCGCTAGTTTAAAAGAGGTTGTGGATAGCAAATGTCAAACCCCCCCCCACGCAAGCTTAAATTGACAAAGCCCATTTTTAAATATGGGAAACCCTAAAAATGGAAATATCTGAAAACAAAACAGGAGGTGCACATCTTCAATATATGTAAAAGAATGTCTGAAAGTTTCAATGAAATCTGTTCAATGGTTTAAGAGGAGTTGCGGATAGCAGATCTGTACAGAATGTCAATTGAATTTGACAAAGGTCATTTTTCAATATGGAAAACTGTAAAAATAAAAATATCTGAAAACGAAATAGGTGCACATCTTCAATGTATGTAATAGAATGTCCGAGAGTTTCAATGAAATCTGTTCACTGGTTTAAGAGGAGTTGCGGATAGCAGATGTGTACATCCCTAAAGAGTAACGGATGGATGGATGGACGGACGGATGGACGGACATCGAAATATGAAAACATCTGAAAGAAAAACAGGAGGTGCACATCTTCAATGTATGTAAAAGAAGGTCTGCGAGTTCCAATGGAGTTTGTTCAATGGTTTAAGTTTAAGAGGAGTAGCAAATAGCAGATCTATACCCCTCCCTACTAAAACCTGAATTGACAAAGACTATTTCTGAATATGGGGAACTGTAAATATGAAAATATCTGTAAAGAAAATAGGAGGTGCACATCTTCAATGTATGTAAAAGAATGTCTTAGAGTTTCAAAGAAATCCGTTCACTGGTTTAGGAGTTGCGGATAGCAGATCTGTACAGAATATCAATTGAATTTGACATTTGGGTGGTATAAATATCTGAAAAGAAAATAGGAGGTGCACATCTTCAATGTATGTAAAAGAATGTCTGAAAGTTTCAATGAAATCTGTTCAATGGTTTAAGAGGAGTTGCGGATAACAGATCTGTACAGAATGTCAATTGAATTTGACAAAGTTCATTTTTTCAATATGGGAAACTGTAAAAATGAAAATATCTGAAAAGAAAATAGGAGGTGCACATATTCAATGTATGTAAAAGAATGTATGAGAGTTTCAATAAAATCTGTTCACTGGTTTAAGAGAAGTTGCGGAGAGCAGATGTGTACCCCCCCACACCCTCAAAACGTAATACGCCTATAGCATAACGGATGAACGGCCGTATGTCGGAATATGATTATATCTGAAAGAAAAATAGGAGGTGCACATCTTCAGTGTATATAAAAAAATGTCTGAGAGTTCCAATGGAGTTTGTTCAATGGTTTAAGAGGAGTAGCGGACAGCAGATCTATACCCCTCCCTACTAAAACCTGAATTGACAAAGACCATTTTTGAATATGGGGAACAGTAAATAGCATATGTGTACCCCCCTAAAGCGTAATGGATAGATGGACGGACAGATGGACTGACAGACGGACAGATGGACTGACAGACGGACAGATGGACTGACAGACGGACAGACCAAGTGAAAACTATATACCTCCCACTTTTCAAGTGGGTGGTATAAAGTGGTCGTGGATAGCAAATGTCTACAACCCCCCCCCCCCCCCCCCCCTCCCCCACACTTTATCTTGTTCATAATGGATGTAACCTCATTATACACCAAAATATCCCAACAATGGAGGCCTCCTGGCAGTTGCTTGCAGTATGTAGAGACACAATTCAAACTTGAAAAATTGTGAGCACTACTCACTAAATGATACCACCCACTCCCACCAAGAAACATTTCACAACAGTAAAATGTGTTTAATGTAGACAGCACAGACACTGACACCAATGTTTGAAGGTTTCATTGAAACTCATTTGCTAGTTTAAAAGAGGTCGTGGATAGCAAATGTCAACCCCCCCCCCTCCCCACGCAAGCTTGAATTGACAAAGCCCATTTTTAAATATGAGAAACCCTAAAAATTGAAACATCTGAAAACAAAACAGGAGGTGCACATCTTCAATATATGTAAAAGAATGTCTGAAAGTTTCAATGAAATCTGTTCAATGGTTTAAGAAGAGTTGCGGATAGCAGATCTGTACAGAATGTCAACTGAATTTGACAAAGTTCATTTTTCAATATGAAAAACTGTAAAAAAGAAAATATCTGAAAACAAAATAGGAGGTGCACATCTTCAATGTATGTAAAAGAATGTCTGAGAGTTTCAATAAAATCCATTCACTGGTTTAAGAGGAGTTGCAGAGAGCAGATGTGTACCACCCACACCCTCAAAACGTAATACCCCTATAGCATAACGGACGAACGGCCGTATGTCGGAATAAGATTATATCTGAAAGAAAAAAGAGGTGCACATCTTCAGTGTATATCAAAAAATGTCTGAGAGTTCCAATGGAGTTTGTTCAATGGTTTAAGAGAAGCGGACAGCAGATCTATACCCCTCCCTACTAAAACATGAATTGCCAAAGACCATTTTTGAATATGGGGAACAGTAAATATGAAAATATCTGAATAGAAAATAGGAGGTGCATATCTTCAATGTATGTAAAAGAATGTCTGAGAGTTTCAATGGAATCCGTTTAATGGTTTAAGAGGAGTTGCGGATAGCAGATGTGTACATCCCTAAAGCGTAACGGACAGACGGACAGACATCGAAATATGAAAACATCTGAAAGAAAAATAGGAGGTGCACATCTTCAATGTATGTAAAAGAAGGTGTGCGAGTTTCAATGGAGTTTGTTCAATGGTTTTAGAGGAGTAGCGGATAGCAGATCTATACCTCTCCCTACTAAAACCTGAATTGACAAAGACCATTTTTGAATATGGGGAACTGTAAATATGAAAATATTTGAAAAGAAAATAGGAGGTGCACATCTTCAATGTATGAAAAAGAATGTCTGAAAGTTTCAATGAAATCTTTTCAATGGTTTAAGAGGAGTTGCGGATAGCAGATCTGTACAGAATGTCAATTGAATCTGACAACATTCATTTTTTAATATGGGAAACTGTAAAAATGAAAATATCTGAAAAGAAAATAGGAGGTGTACATCTTCAATGTATGTAAAAGAATGTCTGAGAGTTTCAATGAAATCCATTCACTGGTTTAGGAGGAGTTGCGGATAGTAGATGTGTACCCCCCTAAAGCGTTACGGATGGACGGACAGACCAAGTGAACACTATATACCTCCCACTTTTCAAGTGGGTGGTATAACTAGAAGATATCACCGGCAGGCCATCTCGGGTTGCTTAAATTCTTTCTACAATACTACAATTCCAAATTTAACAGGGAACACTACCTCCATATTGGGGAACAGCAATGGACTCCAAGGTTGTTTCTTTCTTCGCCAACATCTTGATGGGAGAATTAGAACTTACGGACTTATAGAAGAATTCACATACAAACAAGAACTCTATGACAGATTCACTGATGATATATTCCTAATGTGGATACATGGAGAAAAGTACCTTCATACACTTCATTGACCACTTTAACTCTTGCACATCCAACAATTAAATACACTATGGAATACTTCACCACATCAGTTAATTTCCTAGAAATTAAAGACAGACCTGCACATAAAACCAGCAGACACCCATCCTTATCTATAGCCAGACTCCAGTCACACAAAGTCCATCATTAAAGGTATTCCCTACATTCCGTTACTGGGGATGAGCTGAATCTGAAGTCAAAACACTGACTTCAACAGCCAGGCTAACTAAATGTTACTCCACTTTCAAAACTGGAGGTAGCCCACTGATATGCTACAACTAGCCATGGACAGGGTATATAAACAAGAGAAACGCTACTGCGTGTGCTAATGCCCCCGAAGGTGGATTGAAGCCATCTGCAAAAAGTATGTTGGCGAAGTGCCAATAAATTATTTTTAGTTATTTATTATTAGTTATAATTATTTTGTTCATATGTTTTGTAACAACAGACAACAGCCTCACTGCTGCTACATTGCAGAACAACACTACATTGCAGAACAACAGTAAGGAATGGCAAAGTGCCAATAAAATTATTATTACTTATATTTTGTTAATATGTTTTGTAACAACAGACAACAGCTTCACTACTGCTACATTGCAGAACAGCACTAAGGTGTCAGCAATAGAGAAAAAGTTATAAAAATAATTGCAGATGACTTGAATGGTGCCATATTGAATAATAACTGAAAGAGGCAAAAATAGGAATAGTACATACCTTTGTTAAAAATTCTCAAACCAGTGAAAAAGTAGAACTGGTCTTGCATCTTTTCCAAGTGAAAAAGGTGGCATAACTGCATCAAAAATTGCCGAGTCAAACCTCAAATTGAAACCGACCTGTACTTTGACATGAGTAATCAGCATATAAAATTTGAAACTCATCGGTTCAGCCAAACAATTTTAATTGGTAGGAAACCAAAAAATCATCAATTTTCAAAGTAAATAAGGGACATAACTCCTGTAAGATTTGTCGGACGAAACCCTTGGTACAAGGGCATCTGTTCCCCCAAGCTGCCCTATCACCATACCAAAGAACATTAAAATCCGACAACTGATGTTCGAGTTATAATACAAAATGTTCGTACGGATGGACGGAAAAAGTAAATAAGGGACATAACTCCTGTAAGATTTGTCAGACGAAACCCTAGGTACAAGGACATCTGTTCCCCCAAGCTGCCCTATCACCATACCAAAGAACATTAAAATCTGACAAATGATGTTCGAGTTATAATACAAAATGTTCGTACGAACGGATGGAAAAAGTAAATAAGGGACATAACTCCTGTAAGATTTGTCGGACGAAACCCTAGGTACAAGGGCATCCGTTCCCCCAAGCGATACCAAAGAACATTAAAATCCGACAACTGATGTTCGAGTTATAATACAAAATGTTCGTACAGACGAACGGACGGAGACCTCCACTACATACCCCTCGAAAAAAATTTTCGGGGGCATAATTAGACAGGAACACACTTATCCATAAACTTATCCATAAAATTCCTACCAAGGATAACAATGAACAGAATTGCACACCGTTTGTGCCCAATTATTAGACAAAATGCAGAAATATACTTCCCACATTAGAAGTCTACGGCCAGTTCTTTCTAGTATTGAATCCAGAACAATCTCTGACTCAACAACCTCAAACCCTCCCGATCAGGGACATGAGCCATCACTCAAGGAGATTCTTGAGCAAAACTACCTCCACTGTTCCAAGTGAAGACGAAAGCCATCAACAATCCATGCACCAAATGCATGAAAATGTACAGTGTCATCTACTTGAATAGGGGATTATGGTTCATGAACAACATAACATTGAAATGACACACAAGACTATACTGTACAAATTACATGACTAGTTATGTGTGATCTCTAAGACTATTGGCATTTCATTTACTATTTTGGAACTCATGTGTTGGAAGCTGGTACACACATACAGCATTTCAGTGTCACAGTTTACAATTATTTATTTATTGGGTTTAAGGTCACATACTTCTGCACAATGGCTAATCATGACCACAACATGGAGAAAAAGTCAAGGTCAGTCAATCATTCATGCCCCATGTTGCCTATTTCAGAGGACTTGCACCACAAGCATTAGTGGCTGGGTCCTATTTTACCAGTAAAACGGTGTTTGTTTACCACAGTAAACAAGCACTGCCTAACATCCTGGGGTTCCCGTGGGAGACTGTTTACAATAAAGAGCTTATCAAGAAAAGGAAGGCTCATGGAAACCTATTTTAAATTGTAATTTAAACTCAAGAATCTATATGATTGTTGGAAAATATAAAATGTGATTTTCATGAAAATGGGATATGTCACATACAATTTACAGTTTGTTTATTATTTATTGAAGAATGGCACCAGGAGCTCTTTAAAAAATTGTAGAAAACATTTTGTGTAAACAGAAACGAATGTTCAGTGTGGTAAAAACTCAGTAAATGAGGGATCCCTTCAAGACCACATATGTGCTGTCAGCATTTTCCAAAAAAGCTTGGATACGAGCATCGAGCAGCTTGTAAAATGTCATGTCAAGCAGGAAGTATAGTTGCCATGCATCATATCTGTTGAGTTTGAAGCCGTATCACAAAAGTTGGATAATGGGCAATTCTGGGAAAGAAAACCACATCTAATAAATAAGTTTGCTCACCCATCTACTTAGCAGATTAGCAGTTAAAAGAACTATTTTAAAAAACAAGTCCACCTATCTTATTCATCCATTCTAAATCTTCAAACTCAAATATCAATACAAAAACCTTCAAAGCAAACTAGAAAATCATGTCAACAGATACTGAATTTTCTAACCTCTAACCCCAAAATAAATTACAATGAAAGTGTCAATGACACTGTAGCTTAACTTGTCTGTGTGTTGTGTTGGATGAAAAGGATAATGTTTAATGTTTATGAAAGGATTATGAAATAAGACAAGAATTGTGATAATTGGGAATATGTTAATTTCTGTTCCCTGTATGCTATGTTTTCAATGAAAATAATATGTGTAGACTACTAAAGAATTGAGAGGTGGGTTAATGTGGCCCTCACAGTTAATGTATGTGACCCTCACAGTTCATGTATGTCAACGAAAGTTACCAAGTTACAGAGAAATTATTCCGAAACTAGTCAGCCTATCAAGTTACAATGAAATCCTTTCATAAATATGGCCTGTAGACTGTGCTAAAGGTTTTTGGGCTTTGGGCCTGTGCAGCCATCACGGTTGACCAATCACAAACAAAAGGGGATGTCCTCATCTAGACATTATACTCAGTCATCCTACCAATTTACAATGAAATCCCATCTTAAATATGACCTGTAGTCTGTGCTAAAGTTTTTTGGGTTTTGGGCTCGAGCAGCTGTCATGGTTGAATGATCATGATCAAAAGGGGACGTTCTCATCTGGGCATTATCTGGAGTCATCCCACCAAGTTACAATGACATCCCTTCATAAATATGACCTGAAGACTGTGTTAAAGGTGTTCGGGCTTCAGGCACCTGTAGCTATCACAGTGGACCAATCACGACCAAAAGGGGACGTTATCATCTAGACATTACATGGAGGCAACCTATCAAGTTACAATGAAATCCCTTCATAAATATGACCTGTAGACTGTGCTTAAGGTTTTCGGGCTTCGGGCTCGGGCAGCCATCATGGTTGAATGATCGCAACCTAAGAGGACAATCTCATCTGGGCATCATCTGGAGTGATCCTACGAAGTTACAATGAAATCCCTTCATAAATATGACCTGTAGACTGTGCTCACGGTTTTCGGGGTCCGGCACTTGTGGCCATCACAGCTGACCAATCATGACCAAAAGGGGATGTCATCATCTAGGCATTATATGGAGTCAACCTAACAGGTTACAATGAAATCCTTCCATAAATATGACCTTTTACCTATGCTAAAGGTTTTTGGGCTCAGGCACCCATCAAGGCTGAATGATCGCGATCAAAATGGGACGTTCTCATCTAGACATTATTTGGAGTCATCCTACCAAGTTACAATGAAATCCCCTCATAAATATGACCTGTAGACTGTGCTAAATGTTTTCGGGCTTCGGGCACCTTTAGCCGTCACAATTACCCAATCAGGTCCAAAAGGGGACGTTCTCATCTAGACATTATATAAAGTTAACCTACCAAGTTACAATGAAATCCCTTCATAAATATGACCTGTAGACTGTGCTAAAGGTTTTTCGGGTTTCGGGCTCGGGCAGCCATCATGGCTGAATGATCACAACCATAGGGGACAATCTCATCTGGGCATCATTTGGAGTGATCCTACGAAGTTACAATGAAATCCCTTCATAAATATGACCTGCAGACTGTGCTTAAGGTTTTCGGGCTTCAGGCTCGGGCAGCCATCATGGTTGAATGATCGCAACCTAAGAGGACAATCTCATCTGGGCATCATCTGGAGTGATCCTACGAAGTTACAATGAAATCCCTTCATAAATATGACCTGCAGACTGAGCTCAAGGTTTTTGGGCTTCGGGCACTTGTAGCCATCACAACTGACCAATCACGATCAAAAGGGGATGTCATCATCTAGGCATTATATGGAGTCAACCTAACAGGTTACAATGAAATTCTTCCATATATATGACCTTTTGCCTATGCTAAAGGTTTTTGGGCTCGGGCACCCATCAAGGCTGCATGATCGCGATCAAAATGGGACGTTCTCATCTAGACATTATTTGGAGTCATCCTACCAAGTTACAATGAAATCCCTTCATAAATATGACCTCTAGACTGTGCTAAAGGTTTTCGGGCTTTGGGCCCCTGTAGCCGTCACAGTTGCCCAATCACGTCCAAAAGGGGACTTTCTCATCTAGACATTGTATGAAGTCAACCCACCAAGTTACAATGAAATTCCTCAATAAATATGACCTGTAGATTGTGCTAAAGGTTTTTGGGTTTTGGGCTCGGGCAGTCGTCACGGTTGGCAGATCATGCCCAAATGGGGAAATTCTCATCTAGACATCATAAGGAGTCATCCTACCAAGTTACAATGACATCCCTCCACATTAAAGATGACCTGCAGACTGTGCTAAAAGTTTTTGGGTTTCGGGCTTGGGCAGCCATCACAGTTGATAGATCATGCCCAAAAGGCGACGTTCTCAGCTAGGCATTATACAGAGGCATCCTTCCAAGTTACAATGAAATCCCTTCATAAATATGACCTGTAGACTGTGCTAATGGTTTTGGGCTCGGGCAGCCATACCGGTTGCCCGATCGCGACCAAAAGGGGACGTTCTCATCTAGACATGACCCCAAACCTGCATATGAAATTTGGTGATGATCAGACAAGCACTGCGGGGTGTAGCCCGTGCTAAAGGAAAATGTGAACAGACGTCACAGACTCACAGACTAACAGACTTCCGCACAAGTGATGGCAATAGCTTATCTTGACTATGTCAAGTTAAGCTAAAAATGAAATCATTCCATTGAAGCGTTTCCAAAAAAACTCCGGAAAACTCATATTTTGGAGCTTTTCCATATTTCCAAGGGCCGTACTCACACAAGAATAACGCGATCAGCATGAAATTCAAAACTTGATCTTTAAGTCATCGTTCTATAGTAGTTTACCAAAAATGAAAACATTCTGTTGAAGCGTTTCCAAAAAAACTCCGGAAAACTGATATTTTGGTGCTTTTTCCCATATTTCCAAGGGCCGTAACTCTCTCAAGAATAATGCAATCAGCATGAAACTCAAACTTGATCTGTAAGTCATCGTTCTAGAGTAGTTTACCAAAAATGAAATCATTCTGTTGAAGCGTTTCCAAAAGAACTCCGGAAAACTAAAGTGTGACTGACAGATGGGCAGACTGATAGACTGACGAATGGACGGAGTGAAAACCTATAGTCCCCTCCGGCGATGCCGGTAGGGGACTAAAAAGATTCTGACTGATGAATCTGAAAAAGATTTTTGAAGAATATTCCTCATATTGTTAAAGTTTGAGTTCTCATGGGGAGCCTAAATATGACCCCACTTGCTTTGAACAAACTTGAATCTGACCATCCTTCCCTCCTCCAGGATGTTGTATACCAATCAACAAAAGTTAGTGACTAGTGAATCGGAACATTTAAAAAAAATGTCCTCATATTGGACTGAGTTAACATTCAGGTTCACATAGGGAGCCCAAATATGAACCCTGGGAGTTGATCTGAACAAGTTTGAATCTCACCCCACCAAATATGTTACATACCAAAAGATTCTAACTGATGGATCTGAAGATGGTACCCTTATCTACACAAGCACATAAAAAAAACATTCAAATTTCAGTTCTCCATTATTTTTTCTTCGTAGCTGGATACTGGGGTAGCTGAAATACAGGAAGCACTCCAACTCAAGTAACAAATTTCCACCCCCCCCCCCCCCCCCCTCCATCTTAATATCTGAATGATTCATCTGAAAAGGTGCCCCCCCCCCCCCCCCCCCCCCCCCCCTCTATCTTAATATCTGAATGATTCATCCGAAAAGGTGTTAAGTGTTAAAATATCTGAATTTCTGGATAAAATAAATGGGTTCAGTGAAACTAAGATGGTGATGGAAAGATGAACTAAAGTTTGCCCAATCATTTGAATTTTTTGTTTTCCATTATCCTCATTTCCTTGTACCTGAGATAATGTATGATTTTTACTCGAAATCTAATGTCATGGCAAATTGCTCCTGTGCACGTAAATAAGTAAGGCTTAACAAAGTAGATCTTCTGTTTCTCAGGCCATTTTTGGCAAAAATGGATGCGGGTGGGCATTTTTCATTTTTGTAATTATTATTTCTTCATCTTCATAGTATACTTGGTTTGTTTCATGTTTTAAGTTTTGTAATTTAAAAAATAACATTGGCAGTGGTCTATTTCATCCATTTTATTAACTTGGGTAATTTATATGTCTTAAAGCGATAAATTGTTGTTATTTTTTTTTTAAGTGGTCATTGGTAATAAAATGAAAGCATAATGCAGTAAAAACTAGAGGCTCTGCAGAGCCTGTAATCGCTCACCTGGAAATACATATAAAAAATGTGATTTCCCATAGGCTTTCCATGGTAACTATGAGCTGCAATTGTGGCCATGTTTTGCTAGATTACATCAACATTACATGAGGATCATTGGTCGTGAAGTTTCAAAACATCTGAATCCATCAAACAGAATCATAGAATGTCTCTGTGGTGGCCATATTTTCCAGCCAACGGGAACAAAAAGAGGATCATTTGTAGAGGGCCTCCTATAGCCCATTCCTGCCAAGTTTTTGGTTCATGTCAGCTCAATAGTTCCAGAGAGAAGATAAAATGTGATTTCCTATAGTTTTTTTCTATAGTAACTATAAACCGCAATTGTGGCCATGTTTGCAATACGATCAACATTAAAATGAGGAACGTTGGTGGAGGCTGTCACAGTTATAAACCATGCAAAGTTTCAAAACATTTGGCCCTGTGGTTTCAGGGAAGAGTTTTCAAAATTGACCAATCAGAAACAAAGAATGCTTCTGGCGGTCACGTTTTTTCACTCAACAGGAATAAAATGAGTAACAGTTGTAGAGAACCTCTCATAGACAATGCCTGCCAAGTCTGGTTCACATTGGCTCAGTACTTTCAGTGAAGATGATGAAAATGTGATTTCCTATAGGGTTTCTATAGTAACTATAAGCCACAATTGCAGTCATAATTGCAACCCGATGAAGATTAAAATGAGGATCATTGGTAGAGGGGGGTTACAGTCATCAGTCACACTAAGTTTTCAAACCATTTGGCCTTGTAGTTTCAAAGAAGATTTTCTTGAAAATGCACACATTTATGAATTCTGTTTTCAACAAAAAAATCAGTAAAAGAAGGTTAAATATTTTTGAAAAATTACAACTTTTTTCAGACAGTATTCTCTTTTCAAAATAGCTTTGGATAGGTAAAAGGGCTACAAGAAACACATTACTCCAATTTTTGTCAAATCTTAATAAGATATACAATAATTACTGTCATTTAAGCTGACATGATTGCAAGAATGTTAGCAAAATCTTCTGTTTTCTCCAAACACCTGTCAACAACCAAGATTTTCTGATAAGAACATGAGTAATGAGCATATATCAGCATCCATGTACAGTTCCAATTGTTTACAGTTAAGTCAAAATAAGTTGTAGGATACTCCTATAAACTGTGTATCTTATTCTCTTCCTACATTGATAAGACCAGAAGCTGACATTTTCTGGAAAGCTCTCTCTGATAGCTTTCCAGAAAATGTCAGATTCTGATCTTGTCAGGGCAGGAGCAGCAGTTTACTTAGTTTATTGCAGTTATGCTACAGCTTATTTTGACTTGTACTGTATACACAATAGTTTTGGGGGGGGGGGGGGGGTTTTCCCAGTTCTCAGTGGAGAAAACTGGAACCAACCCTTACCAGATTCTCAAAAAACAAGTACTGATCTTTTGTGCAGACAGGAGAGGCATTGGGTTAAGCATTAGAATATAGCCTCTGGTGGCCACATATTTCGATCCTCTCATAGACCATTTCTGCGAAGTGTGGTTCACATCGGCTCAGTAGTTTCAGAGAAGAAGATGAAAATGTGATTTCCTATAGGTTTCTATAGTAACTATCAGCCGCAATTGTGGCCATGTTTGCAACCCGATCAACATTAAATGAGGATCGTTGGTAGAGGGGATCCCAATCATCGTTTATGTGAAGTATCAAAACATATCGCCTGGCAGTTTCAGAGAAGATTTTTGAGAATCTACAAATCAGAATCAAAGAATGCCTCTGGCGGCCATGTTTTTCAACCCATGGGAACAAAATGAGCATAATTTGTAGAGGACCTCCCATAGACTATCCCTGCCAGGTTTGTTTTCATTTCGCCTCGGTTTTTCCAGAGAAGTAGAGGAAAATGTGATTTCCAAAGGGTTTCTACAGTAACTATAAGCCACAATTGCAGCCATGTTTGTAACCCGATCGACATTAGATGAGGATCGTTGGTAGAGGGGGTCCCAGTCATCATTTATCTGAAGTTTCGAAACATTTGGCCTGGCAGTTTCAGAGGAGAAGATTTTTGAAAATCCACCAACCAGAATGAAAGAATGCCTCTGGAAGCCATGTTTTTCATCCAACGGGAACAAAATGAGGATTGTTTGTAGAGGACCTCCCATAGACCATTCCTGCCAAGTTTGGTTCACACCGGCTCAGCGGTCACAGAGAAGAAGATGAAAATGTGAAAAGTTTACGGATGCCGGACGACGGACAATGGATGACGACGGACGCCAAGTAATGAGAAAAGCTCACATGGCCTTTTAGGCCAGGTGAGCTAATAAGGGACTCAGAAACAGATTTTTAACTTTTTTAGGCCTAAACAGACAGTATTACGTGTGCATTGGAAGCAGTTTTAGCAGAAGCTTCTTTATTTGACTTGGAATACATGCGGGGGTCTAACAAAATATGTACACATTGGAAACGTTGCAAAGAAATTCCCCCCCGATATAGTAATTCTGGCTCACACATCAATTTAGGACCAACTGGGCAGCATAATAGGAGAGGACAAGTTAACTAACTTGAAGTCATCCAAAGCTTAAAGCCTGGACAATATGAAATTTTCAAGTGATATCAACATGATAAAAGGGCAGAAAAAATAAAAGTGCAAGTCAAAATTGAAAAGACTTCTTTAACATAAGCTTATCACACTTGTAAAGCATGTTATAACAAAAGAGTCAAAAATATTTAGGACTGAAAAAACTGAAGTTCAAAACATTCTGATATTTACAACACAAAAAGAGAAAAAAAGACAAAAACCCTTCCCAACAAATTTGCATCTAATGGAAAGTTGTCTTGAATGAAAAAGAACCACAAAGCTTCATAACACAAAGACAAATTCTAAAATAAATCTACTCCATACTCACTTGGGCAGCATCATCATCTCTGTCAGAACTGGACATGGAGTTCTGACTTGAGGAGGAAGCCATAAATCCAACAGGACTACCTGGAGATACAGAGTTGGTTTCTATAATACTAGGATCAAATCCATCACAAACTAGAATGCTCATTTTATCTCCAACTGAACGCAGAGCTCTTACAGCCTCCTGGTGTGTTGCACCAAGTAAACTCTGACCATTCACCTGTAACATAATTCAGATACAGAGAAATAACAGATATATTCAATTATCTAATACAGGAGAATCCAGTTAATTGAATAGTCACTTTTCCAGTGAAAAATATTCTATTCACAGGTGTTTGATCATTTTCATGGGTATTGACTTCTTGAACCGAAAACAAATATGCCGCCCATGAACACTTCAACCTCATGGGCTATTCACAGTTCCTATTGATATCAGTAAATTAATAACCATCCAACCAAAAAATGATATAAAGTTCATGAAATACATGAAATTTTACCCACTTGAATGGGATGTTGCCATGTAGTAGTTGCTTTGGGAAATTAGATGCTTGTGTTACAGCACAATTGGTGAAGCTAAATGTGTGTTAACTTCACTTCTAAAATTGTACTCTCTTTTTTAAGAGTTTATTTGCTGACTTTTGATTTTCAATTGACAAGTTTTCCAATACAGAACAAAGTACAAACACATTTATATTTTATTGCAGCATATGAAAAAGAAGAGGATGCGCCAGAGATGCATATCCAATGCCAAGTGGAAAAGGGCACATCATACTGGACTTCAATGTAAGATTGCATTAAAATTCATCACTATCAGCTGCATTACAGACTCGTACAGACAAAAGCGGTATTTATCTCATTGGAAAAAAGGATACAACTGCAGGGCGGAAGGTGTGGACAGCAGTGCTTGATATGTTATCTGAATCGACATGTATGCTGAACATCCATTTATGATTTCATGCAGGCATAACTCCCAAATGGAAGGTGCGGACAGCCCAGCTTAGCATGTGTCTGAATGGGCATGTCATGCTAGATATCCATGTACGATTTCTCGAGTATCTGACAACCATCAGCTGGGTTACACACTCTTACAGACGAAAACTGCATTTTGTGCAATGGAACCAGGGACACAACTCCCAGGTGGAAGATGCAGATAGCACAGCTTCATGTGTCTGAATGGGTTTGTCATGCTGGACATCCATGTACATGTAAAATGTTATTAAGATCTGACCACTATCAGCTAAGTTACAGGCTCGTATGGAATGGGATGGGACAGTATAACCTGAAAACTATATTTTCTAAATGGAAAAAGGGACATGACTCCAAGGTGGAATGTGCTGACAGCTTAGCTTGACATGTGGTGGAATGGGCATGACATGCTGGGCATCTCATGAAGATCTGACAACTATCAGCTGAGGTATAGATTTGCACAGATTTTTCAATCGAAAAAGGACAACTCCCAGGTGGATGGGGTAGTCAGCATAGCTCAAAGTGGGTCTGACAGGGCATGTCTTGTTGGACATCCATGTAAAATTTCATCAAGATCAGACTACTATCAGCTAAGTTATGGACTCATACAGATGGACAGATGCAATCCCACTTTTTTAATGAAAGTGTCAATGACACTGCAGCTTAACTTGACTGTGTTGTGTTTGATGAAAAGGATAATGTTCAATGTTTATGAAAGGATTATGAAATACGATAAGAATTGTGATAATTGAGAATATGTTAATTTCTGTTCCCTGTATGCTATGTTTTCAATAAAAATAGGCTAATTAAATCGTCAAATGTGTACCCATACGCGCAACTAGTAGAAAGCTGTATGACGGAGGGCCACCTGGATGCCGACATTATGTACACCATACATGGTATGGGTACATATAGAAATGGATTGGAGGAGTGCCTAATTTGATGGATAATGGGATATTATCTCCGGATATTATTAGATTGACATAAAAAAAACTATACAGAACAGCACATCAGTAACCTGAATACATATATAAAGTAACCTGATAATTAGATTAATATTTTTTGAGTTATTGCATGCCGAAGAAATGGATTGGAGGAGTTCTCAATTTGAAGGATAAAGGGTTAATATCACAGGATCAAATTATCAGATTTACACCAACAACTATACAGCTCAGCACATCAGTAACCTGAACACATATATGAAGTAACATGACAATCAGATTGATATTTTTTGAGTTATCTCATGCCAAAGGGATTGGAGAAATTTTCAATTTGAAGGATAAAGGGTTAATATCCCAGGATCAAATTATCAGATTTACACCAAAAACTATACAGCTCGGCACACCAGTAACCTGAACACAAATATAAAGTAACTAGACAATCCAAGCAATATTTTTCAAGTTATCAAATGCCAAAGGGAGGGATTGAAGGAATTTTCAATTTGAAGGATAAAGGGTTAATATCTCAGGATCAAAATAACAGATTTACACCAAAAACTATACAGCTCGGAACATAAGTAGCCTGAAGATATATATAAAGTAACATGACAACTGGACTGATATTTTTTTAGTTATCTCATGCCAAAGGGATTGGAAGAATTCTCAATTTGAAGGATAAAGAGTTAATATCTCAGGATCAAATTATCAGATTTACACTAAAAAACTATACAGCTAGGCACATCAGTAACCTGAACACAAATATAAAGTAACTTGCCAATCCAAGCAATATTTTTCAAGTTATCAAATGCCAAATAAATGGATACGGATGCCGGATGGATGGACAGACGGACTGATGGACAGACAGACAGACAAAGGATGGACGAACGACGGATGGCCACCCCGGAGGCCGGCATTATGTGTACCATACATGGTATGGGTACACATATAAAAACTAGAGGGAACTGTTTTAGTGAACTAAAACACATGTCTCCCCTTTGATTAGTTCCATGCTTTCAACTTATGACTAACAAAGATCAAACTAAAGGTCAAATGTCAAGATCATGGAAATTCAAGATAGAATGTGACACATCAGCCTGGCTGTTGCATTCATATGCCAAATATCATAAACCTAGCTGAACAATTCAATAATTTGACCTTGATGTCAAAGATCAAGGTCATCTGTCATCACAACAGTACATGATACAATGTTGTCTTATGTTGATACATCCACATGCCAAATAACATAAGCCTAGGTGAAAAGATAAAAAAGTTAAAAAATTTATAGTAATTTATATATTTTTTTATACTTACCAATGACCCAGACTTAGCTGGTGCTAACTCTAAAAAATCCAGGGCCAAACACAAATTTTGCCCCCCAATCCCCAAAATTTGCATCTAAAACCAAAAGAAATCATGTCCTAAAGGACCTCCATACTTTGCCCTTACTGCGCATGCGCAGTGTCAAGGACGTTCCGAAATTGGCGCCAATTATCATTCTTACTGGCAGTGCCTGGTCAGCGCTATGTACTCAGCAGGGAGGTAAGAGTTCCCAACTCCTGGGAGGGCCATCCCCGTCTGGGTCATTGGTAAGTATAAAAAATATATAAATTACTATAAATTTTTTATCGTTTTTATACTGTACCAATGACCCAGACTTAGCTGAATAGAAAAAAGGCTGGAGGGCCTAGGACATAGAGGAAAATCCAATAAGCTCAACTATATAATATAGAGGCAACCCCTCAAGGAGAAAAGGAGTATTAGGCTTTACATGTATCTTTCTTATTTTATGTTAAATTAGAAAGATACAATACCCTTCATAATTGAGCACAATAACATTCATGTTCTCTATTAACATCCAGTATAACCCTTTATACTAATTATTTTTAAAGTAAGCCAATAAATAAAGTTAGTCCAGAGAATTGAGACTCTTTATATTCTTTAAAAGTGTCCGAGGATTGTAAATTAATGCCCGTTTGACACTTGACATATACAAATGCTTCACACCGAGCTACACTTTAAAAATATGACATGAATGAATTTTAACATTAATATTACACTTTATAACCATCCCGGAAACGACTCAGAAATACTGACTTCGGAGGAGGCATTCCCTTGCTTTTCACTATAAAGCAGGTGACCTAAGGGAACACCCTCCCCCCCCCCCCCCTTCACCTTGCCCTGGGTCAAATAGCCCAGAGCGAAGAGGGCAGCCGGACGGAGTCACTGCCAGAACAGAAAGCCTGCATAACTATAGTTGCAACTGTTTAGTGGACGACATTCTGAGCAACAGATAACGGACCTAAACAATGCAGGTCTCCAGAAATGGACTCAATATTTCTGAGATAAAAATTCGTGAATGTGGATGGCTGAGACCAATAAGCAGCCTTCATTAAATCTGTAATAGCAATACTATTAGCGTAAGCCCAATAAGTAGCAAGAGCTCTTACTTCATGAGCCGAAATCTTAAGCACAGACTGCTGAGAAGATAAATTTTCATAAGCAGTACGGATAGTTAATTGAATCCATCTAGCAATAGAATGGACCGAAATGTCCTTTCTATTAGGCATCAGAGACAGAAAGAAACGTTTTCGTCCCTTTCTGATAAACTGAGATCTCTGTTTATAGATACGTAACGCTCTAACAGGACAGAGTAAAGGCCTACGCCCGTCTGAAGACGGAAGAGCCTTAATAACAATAGGTTCCGGATATTTATTAGGAGCCTGATTCTTAGCTAAAAATCCCACATTAGTAGTGAAGATGATAGTGTTCCCGACACTACGATAGTGAGAATCATCCACCGACAGTGCATGAAGCTCACTGACTCTTCTAGCAGAAGAGAAAGCTAAGAGAAAAGCTGTCTTATAAGACAAGAATTTGAAATCTACTGTCCCAAGAGGTTCAAATGGCTTTTCCTTCAGTTTAAGAAGAACCCAAGCTAAATTCCACTTAGGAATTAACCTAAGAGTTCTGGGTCTATTTATCGAGAAGTTTCTTACCAACTTAGATAAAGAGACATTAGATCCAATTCGTAAACTATCATGATGTGCATAGGTATCAGATAACATAGACCTATAACCCTTAATAGTAACAGGCTGCAGTTTGATTTCGTCAAACAAGTATACTAGAAAGTTTGTAATGTCTGGTATAGAGGGATCAAAAATATCAACAGAATGATCCCTACACTAACGACAAAAAACCTTCCACTTAGCCGCATAGTTTAGCGAAGAGGAGGTCCTCCTACAGTTAGAAATCGCATCCACTGCTCGTCCTGTAAAGTGCTTGCCATGCAAGAAGGACCGCACAACGGAAAAACGTGAAGGTTGAGACCTTGCGGGTTGTGATGGAGTTGACGCGATTTCCCCTGCGAAAGAAGATCCTCCTGTGGAGGAAGCTTCCGCGGTAGGTCCCACAACAGACACCTGAGTAGATTTATCCACGGTCTCTGTGGAGACAGAGATGCTACCAAGAGAATCTTGCAATGAGATTGTTTTATCTTTAGCAATACTTGCTGAATTAACGGCGCTGGAGGATACGCATATCCTATCATTCCGTCCCAAGGGATCGACAGAGCATCTACTGCAAATGCTCTTGGATCCGGACACGGAGACACATACGTCTGCAACTGATTGTTGAGATGTGTCGCAAATAAGTCTATCATTGGCCGTTCCCATTGGTAGCAAATCTGATTAAATACTTGTTTGTTGAGAGTCCACTCCGACGGCAACAAGCGACCCTTTCGTGAAAGGGAGTCTGCTAGTACGTTCAGACGACCCGGTATATGACGGACCGAAAGAAGAACCTGATGTTCTAGAGCAAACAGAAGGATTCTTTCTGTTAGATTGAACAACGGAATTGAATGAGTGCCTCCCTGATTCCGTATATACGCCACTACTGTCGTATTGTCGGATAGGATTTGGACATGAGTATTGTGAATAATGTCCATCCAGTGACGTAAAGCAAGCCAAATTGACATCATTTCCTTGATGTTTATGTGCTTGCCCAGGAATTGCGGATCCCAAAGACCCTGGCATCTCGAATCCATTGGGATCAATGATGCACCCCAACCTGTTTGACTGGCATCCGTCATAATGGTAAAACTCGGATCCGGCAACTGCAGCGGAACTCCCTGAGTTAACCACTGAATGTTTGCCCAAGTCTGAATCTCTCATTTCACTTGATCTGACAAGAGAACGTATATGTCGAGCGAATGAATTTTCACACTCCAATTCTGAGTCAAGAAAATTTGGAGAGGACGCGTGCGTAACCGCCCCATCGGAATGAGATCCGCAGCGGCTCCGCACAGACCTATCAGTCTCATAAACTCCCTCGCTGTGACTTTGTCTGCATGCAGACAATAGCGAGCGTAACAACTGACTAATTTCGCTCTGGTTAACGGCAGACGAACGAGATTGTTGTGCGTCTCGAAGCTCATTCCCAGATGTGTGAATGACTTGGACGGCACCAGATCCGACTTCTCCTCGTTTATTATAAAACCGAGACGTCGGAGCAATAGAAGAAGATTCTGCACATCGTTCTGAAGCATTAACTCGTTGCCGTACCTCTGAAGAATGTCGTCCAGGTAGGCCGACGTTATCGCAGACGAATGAGCTCGGAAATACATCATTACCGAGTTCATTACCCGAGTGAAAGCCCAGGGTGCTAGATTCAATCTGAAGCACATCGCCCGGAATTGATACACCACCCCTAGGACTGCGAAGCTTAGATACTTTCTGAATGTTGGATGTACCATGACGTGAAAGTATGCATCTTTGAGATCTATGCTTGTTGCATAATCGTTCACCCGAATACTCGCTCTGACCGATCGAATCGTCTCCATATAAAACTTCGGAGCGATGATCAGCTTGTTTATCCAGCTCAAATCTATGACTGGACGGAACGAGCCGTCTGGTTTCGGAACCAGAAACAGATGGCTGTAGAATCCCGGTGTCTCCTGGTTTTCTACGACCTCTACCGCGTTCTTCATTAAAAGAGACTACACCTCTGATAACAGAGCGTCTCTTTTCTGCGGATTTGACGGAAGTTGAGTCCATTTTGGACTTCGAGTTAATGGAGGCTTTCGTTTGAAGGATATCTTTAGACCTTCCGAAATCACCCCTCTCACCCAAGGGTCGTCCGTAATCGACACCCACTCTTGTGAAAAACTCGACAACCTTCCGCCAACCGGTACGCGATAGAGGTTGAAGCCATCACCTCCTGGACCTGCGAGGTCTGCGGTAGGAGAAACCACGTCCTCCACGACCCGCACCTCATCTCGTCGGCCTCGGGGCGTCTGACCGGTTGTCCCGGCCCGAAGGACGTCCCGAACGTGAGTCGCTGCCTTGACGGTCTCTTGAATAAGACCAAGAGGACACACCGGAACCTCTATAGGAACCTCTCTTGGGCGCATTAGACCCAGAAGTTCCTGTCTTACTCTTTTCTGCCGTGTCCGACTTCTTAGAAGCACATTTGAACAGCAGAGAATCCGAAGCTTTCTTTGTAATTTTATCGTAAATTGCAGAAAGCTTGCCGTCGAAGAGAAGTTCTCCGGAGACCGAAGCGACTCTGAGAGAGTTCTTCACCTTACTATCCACAAGAGTGGATGTAGCTAGGGCTGCGTCACGTCTAACCAACTCCAGGTTTGCCACTGAAAGGGCGGAGTTACACGTGGAATAAGCTACTGCCCTTGAAAGAAGTCTTAAAGAGGATTGTATATCCTGGAATTCTTTCCCTTGAAGACGCAGTGATAACGCCTTAGTAAGGTGATCTGCGTAAGATAAGGCATCTAAACTGGCTCTGCTAGACGAAATAGTTGTTTCCAACACCGCGGTTGGAATAGACGCCGACGATGGTAATGATAATTCTAAGTCTTCCGCCTCGTCGTCCATACGCAGAGGAACTCTCGGGATACCCTGTCCTGCCGTATCGAATTTATTCCTTGCATTAATGAAAGGCAGGTTGAGAGTATTGGCGGACAAGAAACCTGCTTTTCCTGTTTTGGAAGCAAGTTTGAATATAGCGTCGTTCAATAATTCAAATGTTCTTGCAACATTATTGGACTGAGACGGAAACTTGGGAACGATGTCCCAGAACCGCTCAAAGAAATCAGAGTCCAATGACGCTATAATTCTCTTGTCCAGAACCGCAGCAGTCTGGCCCGACGGAACAACTTGAGGAAGAAAGTGCCGGATGAAGTCCACGGCAGCTTTATGTTGTTCCGAAAGGGATAGCTCCAAGTCATCCGTATCCCCTTCACCATCCGGTCGGACCTCATGATGCTCCCGGTCGTCAGCCCCCGATGCTTCGGCGGAGCGTACGGACCTAGCGCCGTCGGATAATTCCCGATCCGACACCGTTTATGTCGGTTGCTGGGATGCTGCGATAAGTTGTGCTATTTGCACAAGCACGTCCGACATCGAGGCCTGCGGAGGCGCAGTCTTTCGCTGCTTCGCTGAGGGCAGCTCCGCATCTGATGACTCCCGCATACTCTTCCTATGCGAACGTCCGGAGTCCACCGGCCATGTGTCCCTGGCTACCGGATGGCGTGACCTGGTCGCCGAAGAATCCCTGATCGGCGAAGCTGGTAAAATATCAGCGGTCACGTAGCCAAGGTGCAGTCGTGTGCGCTGATGAGAGGAAGAAGCCTGAGAAGTCTCCGCGGACTGCCTATACAACGGAGCGTCCCGAGCGACGGACGTGTGCTCCGCTTGCGACACATTTTGTACCACAACATCTGGTCCCAGATGTTGTTGTACGAGAGAGGGGCCTCTCTCGCTCGCGGCCCGGCTGGACCTGGATGAGCTAGGAACCGGACTCGAAGGCTTCCTCCGATCTCTCCTACTATCCGCTGTCACTGGGTGTGCACGTTGAATGTTTATAGTGATCGCATCTCCCAACATTTCCTCCTGGACCGCATCGGACGAACCCGGCTGCCGAACCATTCGGTGAATGGACGCTACACCGGGCGAGCTAGCGGACGACATTAGTTTAATCTCCATGAGCACTTTTGCCGCTAGCTCTGTATTCATTTGTGACGACGGAAGCGCACTTGCGGAAGATAACATGGAAACATCACCCTGTTCTTGTTCCTCTGAAATAGAAACTGATAGAGTAGAGTGACCCTGCGGAGAAAGAGCCGGCATAGCCCTTTCTCCACTAACAACATATCGTGACACACGTTTCCAATGTTTGTCATCCCAATATTGACATATAGAACAGGGATTAGTGCGAGAACACTGACTACAATTAATACAATGATCATGAAAGTCAGAGGAAGATTTCTTCCTATTACAATTTGAACAATATCCTTTCATTGTGAAAAGTCAACAACAAGTCCTAGTTACTCGCACAAACCCCTAACACAAAGATACATAACATGATCCATTAATAATGAAAAAACAATTGAAAATCAAAATAATTTTTGAAAAATATTTTTTCAGCGAAGCCCAAGTTTCTGAAAAGTAACGTTGAGCCCCAATGGATCCAAAGGCTAAGTGTGGTCAAAAATTTTAAAATTATATTAAATAATTAATGCAACACTTACGGATAATAATAATGTATCTTATAGTGAGATAAACTACTCCAAAGGCAAACAGCCCCCCTCAAAAGAGACTGTTGCCAATGTAAACAAACAGTGTAAAAACACCAGAAAACATGACTCCAGGCACTGACAAAACTGGCCCGAAATCAGTCATCAAAATTACACTCTATCTGATGCAAGACAGAGACTCCCAGGGGAGAATCTGCAGAACATCAGATGGAAGATGCAGAACACAACGTTTATACACCCATGGGTGAAAACGTAACTATGGGGAAAATAACAGAAAACATTCTGTAACCAAGCTAACTCTCCCAAGAGAATTTAGAAATGATCTTCTCAAAAATATGCCAAAAGCATGGGAGAATAGCAAGGGGGGACTTAGAAGACCAGGAGAGAGGAAACACTGAATAAGCAGTGCAACTTTATAGCAAGAATGACAACAAGAGGCCCATGCCTCGAAAATAGGCAACTTAACATAATTTCATAAAAAATTTTAAGTACAGCCCTGATTATTTTTTGTCATTCCTTTTTCCTCTCCTCCTTCTATATCCTCCTTAGAATCACCATTTCTCCAATAATTACGTGTCTGGCATCCTTTAAACTGAGATTTACAAGCACAAAGATCAGTGAGATGTTGACTGATGAAGGGCCAAACAGAGAATGATAATTGGCGCCAATTTCGGAACGTCCTTGACACTGCGCATGCGCAGTAAGGGCAAAGTATGGAGGACATGATTTCTTTTGGTTTTAGATGCAAATTTTGGGGATTGGGGGGCAAAATTTGTGTTTGGCCCTGGATTTTTTAGAGTTAGCACCAGCTAAGTCTGGGTCATAGGTACAGTATAAAAATAAAAAAGTTCTTGCCCCAACAAGCTAACTTGCCAAAAATTCAATAATTTGACCCTGAGGACAAAGGTCAATGTCATAAGTGGGTCATGATGGTACATTGTCTCATGGTGATACACCCACATGCCAAATATCATAAGCCTAGGTCAAAAAATAAAAAATGAAAGTGTCAATGACACTGTAGCTCAACTTGTCAAGACATGTACATGTATAGTATGTGACACAGCAATGACAAACATCTAGGTAATGACCTGATAACAAAGGTACATATAAACTATTGTAACCGTCTGTACATAAATACTGACCGTAGCCTGTAACAAATGTATAGGTAAAGTATTGTAAAGGTGGGTGACAGTCAGATGCTAAACTAGAAAAAAAATCTTTGAGTCCCAGAGTGGGTCTGACTGAACCCCAAAATATTTGTTCTCATAGCACAGTGATAACAAAGGCACCCCAAAACACACTCATTCCTGTCCCAAGGTGAAAACAAAGGTACCCAAGAAGTTTCATGAAGATCACTTCATAAATACCAGCTGTATAGATCTTGTGACAAAAAACTGATTGGACCTAATTTCGGTACAAAATGGCCACTGGTAGCCATCTTGAATTTTGGAACGCACACAGAAACACTCGTTCTCGTCCGAAGGTGATAACAAAGGTACCCAAGAAGTTTCGTGAAGATTGGTTGATAAATACAGCCTCTAGCCCAAGCCGTATTGACATGTGCACTTACAGTGTACAAGTAGCACACAATAAATCAAAATTCAACTAATTTGCATAATTTCTGCATGAGAAAAAAACCCGTACTGTATGTGATGTATTCCATTTTACTAAACATTCATACAAAAATTTATTCAAATCAGAACTTTCATACAGAAGTTCTGTACAAAAGACTGAATGCACTAATTTTGGTACAAAATGGCTGTGGTGGCCATCTTGAATTTCGGACCACACCCAAAAACACTCGTTCTCATCCCACGATGATAACAAAGGTACCTAAGAAGTTTCGTAAAGATCGGTTCATAAATACGGCCTCTAGCCTGAGCCGTATAGAAGTTGTGTACAAAAAACTGATTAGACCGAATTTCGGTACAAAATGGCTACTGGCAGCCATCTTGAATTTTGGACCGCACTCAGAAACACTCGTTCTCATCCCAAGGTGATAACAGAGGTACCCAAGGAGTTTCATGAAGATCGGTTGATAAATACAGCCTCTAGCCCGAGCCGTATTGACATGTGTACGTACTGTGTGCAAGTAGCACTGAAAAAATCAAAGTTCATCTAATTTCCATAATTTCTGCACGAGAAAAAAACCCATATTATATGTGATGTATCCCATGGTACTAAACATTCACACAAAATTTTTTCAAATCAGCGCTTTCATATAGAAGTTCTGTGCAAAAATCTGATTGCACAAAATTTTGAACAAAATGGCTGCCATCGGCCATCTTGAATTTTGGACCGCACCAAAAACACTCGTTCTTGTCCCACGGTGATACCAAAGGCACCCAAGAAGTTTCGTGAAGATCGGTTTATAAATACAGCCTCTAGCCCGAGCCGTATTAGCATTTGCACTTACAGTGCTGAAATTAACACTAAATACATCAAAGTTAGTCTAATTTGCATAATTTACGTACGAGAAAAAAACCTGTATTATATGTGATGTATCCCATGGTACTAAACATTCATACAAAAAATTATTCAAATCAGCACTTTCATATGGAAGTTCTGCGCAAAAATCTGATTTCACACAAGTCTGTACAAAATGGCCGCCAACGGTCAACTTGAATTTCGGATCGGACCCCAAAACACTCGTTCTCGTCCCACGGTCATAACAAAGGAACTCAAGAAGTTTCGTAAACATCGGTTCACAAATACGGCCTCCAGCCCGAGCCGTATTGAATTGTTGAAGGACGACTGGCCATGGCATAAGCTCAAATTTGGCTTCGCCAAAGTTGAGCTAAAAATCAATAATTTGACCTTGAGGACAAAGGTCAAGGTCATATGTGGGTCATAATAGTACGCGACACATCTTCTCATGGCGATACAAACACATGCCTAATATCATAAGCCAAGGTGAAAAGGTAATTAAGTTCTTGCCCGGACAAGCTTACTAGCCAAATGAAAGTGTCAATGACACTGTAGCTCAACTTGTTTAAGACTAGTGCTGCCGCGGTTAAGACTTTTTTCTGACCGGTTAACCAGCGTGTTTGACCGTGTTTAACCGCATTTAAGGTACCTATATTTGTAGTGTGTTCTTGCTTCAACTGTAACTATTATATTGGGCCGGCCAATGTTATTTACATTAACCATAAATAATAATAAAGAAGTATTCTATTCAGTCGTTGTTCAATCGCCCATGTGTTTACATCAGTACGTGTACCGGAAATCAACAGGTTTGTGGGGCCAATATGGATGAAACCATAAAAAATACAAAATCATCAAAATAACAACGAAAAAATAAATAATGAAAGTGTCAATGACACTGTAGCTCAACTTGACAAACTTGAACTTGGTAAGTTATAAATGAAATGGCAAAATTGAAGATCATTGGTACCAATGTCATTTTTTTTGCCAGTGGCAACATTTTTTGACAGAAACCGAAGAAAATCGATAGCTTCCATCCAGAGGCCTTCCCAAACAAGCATGCCAGGTTTCAAAGCAATCCGATCATAAATGTGCCCTGTAGGGTGTACAAAAGGGAAATATTGTGGTCTGACTCAACTAAATTCTAAAAACGTTGGCTGTGGCAACATTTTTTGACGGAAATGGAAGAAAATTGATAGCTCCCATTTAGAGGTCAGCGTAAATAAGCATACCAGGTTTCAAAGCAATCTAATCATAAATGTGCCCTGTAGGGTGTGCCAAAGGGAAATATTGTGTTCTGACTAAACTAAGTTCTAAGAATGTTGGCTGCAGCAACATTTTTTGACGGAAATTGCAGAAAATCGATAGCGCCCATCTAGAGGTCACCCCAAACAAACATGTCAGGTTTCAAAGCAATCCGATCATAAATGTGCCCTGTAGGGGTGCCAAAGGGAAATATTGAGTCTTCTGACTAAACAAAGTTCTAAGAACGTTGGCCGGGGCAACATTTTTTGACGGAAATTGAAGAAAATTGATAGCTCCCATCTAGAGGTCTCCCCAAACAAGCATACCAGGTTTCAAAGCAATCCAATCATAAATGTACCCTGTAGGGTGTGCCAAAGAGAAATATTAAGTCTTCTGACTAAACTAATTTCTAAGAATGTTGGCCGCGGCAACATTTTTTGACAGAAATTGAAGAAAATCGATAGCTCCCATCTAGAGGTATCCCCACACAAGCATGCCAGGTTTCAACGCAACCCGATCATAAATGTGCCCTGTAGGGTGTGCCAAAGGGAAATATTGAGGTCTGACTAAACTAAGTTCTAAGAACGTTGGCCAAGGCAACATTTTTTGACGGAAATGGAAGAAAATCGATAGCTCCCATCTAGAGGTCACTCCAAACAAGCAGGCCAGGTTTCAGAGCAATCCAATCATAAATGTGCCCTGTAGGGTGTGCCAAAGGGAAATATTGAGGTCTGACTAAACTAAGTTCTACGAACGTTGGCCATGGCAACATTTTTTGCCAGAAATTGAAGAAAATCGATAGCTCCCATCTAGAGGTCACCCTAAATAAGCATACCAGGTTTCAAAGCACTCAAATCATAAATGTGCCCTGTAGGGTGTGCCAAAGGGAAATATTGTGGTTTGACTAAACTAAGTTCTAAGAATGTTGGCCGCGGCAACATTTTTTGACGGAAATTGAAGAAAATCGATAGCTCCCATCTAGAGGTCACCCCAAACAAGCATACCAAGTTTCAAAAGCAATCTGATCATAAATGCGACCTGTGAGGTGTGCCAAAGGAAATTGTGGACGTACGTACTAACGTACGTACGTACGCCGACGGACGAGAAGTGATGGCAATAGCTCAGCTTGACTTTGTCAAGTTGAGCTAATAACACATTAAATGTTTGCCAGCAATACCTGGAGAGACGTATTTATTTATTCCATGAACTCCAATTCACTGATGTGTATGTCTGGTTATAAATTACGCAAACGTGCACCAAGTAACGTTAGTTTCAATAGCACCAACAATGCTTAAGTGGGACAACAATTTGAAAACAATTTGCGCTGTAACCTGCACTGTAACCTGCGCATTTGTTGTATATTTATTGGTTTTTCCGGAACATTCTCGCGTTCCGGAAAAAACAACTTAATTACAAATTGAATTTCAGTTAACAACTGCACAGGTTACGGCACAAATGGCGCTCTGATTCTGAAACTATGAACTTTCAGTCACAAACGAGCATTGGATTTTCTTGACAGGGATGAAGAAAGACATTGGGGGGGATAAACAAACAACAAAAAACAAATAAATGCGAGTATTTTTTAAATCTTTAGTAATAATTTTCCTTTATTCTTTTATCTTATTCACCACATGGTAACCCTTCAAAACTTATCTATTTCCGTTGCATCCCAAACTGCCCCAAATTGGCAAAATGTAACTTGCAACTAATTCTTTTTGACTGCATATATTTAAAAATGGGGGAGGGGGGTGCGACTTATACATGGGCTTTAGGCAAAAGGGAGGAATTCCAGGTGTGAGTTTGGGGTGCGACTTATACATGGGGGCGACTTACACACGGACATATACAGTGAGTATAGTGAATGTAAGGTTAACTGGTTAAAACATTTTCTTGACCGGTCAAAGTTTTAACCACAGGTTAACCAGTTATCCGGATAACCGCAGCAGCACTATTTAAGACATGTACATGTATAGTATGTGACACAGCAATGACAAACATCTGGGTAATGACCTGATAACAAAGGTACATGTAAAGTATTGTAACGGTCTGTACATAAATGCTGACCGTAACCTGTAACAAATGTGTAGGTAAAGTATTGTAAAGGTGGGGTGACAGTTAGATGCTAAACTAGAAAAGAAATCTTTGAGTCCCAGAGTGTGTCTGACTGAACCCGAAAAAATTTGTTCTCATAGCATAGTGATAACAAAGGCACCCAAAAACACTCGTTCCTGTCACAAGGTGATAACCCCAAGAAGTTTCGTGAAGATCAGTTCATAAATACTAGACTCTAGCCCGAGCCGTATTGACATGTGCACTTACTGTGTATAAGTAGTACTGAACAAATCAAAGTTCATCTAATTTGCATAATTTCTGCATGAGAAAAAAACCTGTATTATATGTTCATCTAAACTAGAAAAGAAATCTTTGAGTCCCAGAGTGTGTCTGACTGAACCCGAAAAAAATACAGCCTCTAGCCCAAGCCATATTGATATGTGCACTTACAGTGTACAAGTAGCACAAAATAAATCAAAATTCAACTAATTTGCATAATTTCTGCATGAGAAAAAAACCCGTACTGTATGTGATGTATTCCATTTTACTAAACATTCATACAAAAATTTATTCAAATCAGAACTTTCATACAGAAGTTCTGTACAAAAAACTGATTGCACTAATTTTGGTACAAAAAGGTTGCTGGCGGCCATCTTGAATTTTGGATTGCACCAATTTAGGTACAAAATGGCCGCTGGCAGCCATCTTGAATTTTGGATGGCACCCCAAAACACTTGTTCTCGTCCCAAGGTGATAACAAAGGTGCTCAAGAAGTTTCGTAAAGATCGGTTCATAAATACGGCCTCTAGCCCGAGCTGTATTGGCATTTGCAGTTACACTGCTGAAAGTAACATTAAATAGATCAAAGTTAGTCTAACTGGCATAATTTATGCACGAGAAAAAAACCCGTATTATATGTGATGTATCCCATGGTGCTAAAATTCACACAAAAAATTATTCAAATCAGCGCTTTCATATGGAAGTTCTGCACAAAAATCTGATTGCACCTAATTTTGTACAAAATGGCTGCCAGCAGCTATCTTGAATTTCAGACCGGACCCAATAACACTCGTTCTCGTCCCACGGTGATAACAAAGGTGCCGAAGAAGTTTCGTAAAGATTGGTTCATAAATACGGCCTCTAGCCTGAGCCGCATTAGCACTCACAGTGCTGAAAGTAACACTAAATAAATCAAAATTAGTCTAATTTGCATAATTTATGCACGAGAAAAAAACCTGTATTATATGTGATGTATCCCATGGTACTAAACATTCATACCAAAATATTATTAAAATCAAAGCTTTCATGTGGAAGTTGTGCGCAAAAATCTGATTGCACCTAATTTTGGTACAAAATGGCTGCCAGCGGCCGTCTTAAATTTCGGACCAGACCCCAAAACACTCGTTCTCGTCTCACGGTGATAACAAAGGTACCAAAGAAGTTTCGTAAAGATCGGTTCATAAATACTGCCTCTAGCCCGAGCTGTGTGTACGGCACGATGGACGGGCAAACAGACGGGCCATGGCAATACCTCAAATTTGGCTTTGCCAAAGTTGAGCTAAAAATCAGTAATTTGACCTTGAGGTCAAAGGTCAATGTCATATGTGGGTCATGATAGTACGCAACACATCGTCTCATGGTGATACACCCTCATGCCAAATATCATAAGCCAGGGTGAAAAGGTAAATAAGTTCTGGCCCAGACAAGCTTACTTGCCAAAAAATCAGTAATTTGGCCTTTAGGTCAAAGGTCGTCTCATGGTGATACACCCACATGCTACATATCATAAGCCTAGTGATTCCGAAATAAATAGGGCTTGATTTATGTTCAAGGTCACTGTGACATTGACCTTTGACCTAGTGATTCCAAAATAAATAGGGGTCTTCCACTCACCTAGGCCGACCTTCCTATGAAGTTTTATGAATGTGGGTCAAACCATTATCAAGTTATCATCCGGAAACAAATTGTTTACAATTTACTATGTTGAAGGTTACTGTGACCTTGACCTTTCACCTAGCGAGTATAAAATAAATAGGGTTCTTCCTCTCACTGATGTCAACCTACCTATGAAGTTTCATGAAAGTGGGTCGAACCATTATAAAGTTATCATCTGGAAACCAATTGTTTTGATTTACTATGTTCAGGGTCACAGTGACCTTGAACTTTGACCTAGTGAGTCCAAAATAAATAGGGTTCTTCCTCTTTAGAAGGCCAACCTACATGTGAAGTTTCATGAATGTGGGTTGAACCATAGTCAAGTTATCATCCGGAAACAATTGTTTATGATTTACTATGTTCAAGGTCACTGTGAATTTGACCTTTAACCTAGCGAGTCTAAAATAAATAGGGTTCTTCCTCTCACCAATGCCAGCCTACCTATGAAGTTTCATGAACGTGGGTCAAACCGTTATCAAGTTATCGTCCGGAAACCCACTGTTTACAGATTTACTATGTTGAAGGCCACTGTGACCTGGTCCTTTCACCTAGAGAGACCAAAATAAATAGGGTTCTTTCACTCACTGATGCCAACATACCTGTGAAGTTTCAGAAAGTGGGTCGAACCATTATCAAGTTATCATCTGGAAACCAATTGTTTTGATTCATTATGTTCAGGATCACTTTGACCTTTACCTTTGACCTAGCAAGTCCAAAATAAATAGGGTTCTTCCACTCACAAAGGCCAACCTACAAATGAATTTTCATGAATGTGGGTTCAACCAGTCAAGTTTTCATCCGGAAACCAATTGTGTATGATTTAGTATGTTCAAAGTCACTGTGACCATCACCGTTGACCTAGCGAGTCCAAAATAAATAGGGTTCTGCCTCTCACTGAGGCCAACCTACCTATCAAGCTTAATGAATGTGGGTCGAACCATTGGTTATCATCTGGAAACCAATTGTTTTGATTAATGTTCAGGGTCACTGCGACTTTGACCTTTGACCTAGTGATTCCAAAAAAAATAGGGTTCTTCCTCTTACGAAGGCCAACCTAGATATGAAGTTTCATGAATGTGGGTTCAACCATAATCAAGTTATTATCTGGAAACCAATTGCTTATGATTTAGTATGTTCAAGGTCACTGTGACCTTCACCATTGACCTAGTGAGTCAAAAATAAATAGGGTTCTTCCTCTCACCGAGGCCAACCTACCTACAAAGTTTCATGAACGTGGGTCACACTATTATCAAGTTATCGTCCAGAAACCAATTGTTTACGCCCGCCCAACCACCATTCACCCAACTATAAGTCGAGTTTGACTTCGTCACAATTCGACTAAAAAGTCAATAATGTAACCTTGAGGTCAAAGGTAAAAAAATCCAGCAAGAGGATCACAGATCCAGAAGTCGAGTTTTGACATTAAATTCTGAAGAAATAAGCTATTTGTAACAACAGTGACCTTGACCTTGGAATCCCAGACTCCGAAATCAATAAGTGTCTTCCCTTTCTGTAAGGTAACCTCTGGTATAAGTTTGGTAAAGGTGCGTCAAATAGAACTAAAGTTATTGCCGGAAACCAATTTGTCACAAAATATTCTATTGATAGTAACAGTGACCTTGACCTTGGGGCCCCAGACTCCGAAATCGATAGGCATCTTCCCTTCCTATAGGGTAACCTGTGGTATAAGTTTGGTGAAGATACACGAAACTAAAGTTATTGCCCGAAAACCAATTTGTCACAAAATATTCTTTTTATAGTAACAGTGACCTTGACCTTGGAGTCCCAGACTCCGAAATCAATAAGAGTCTTTCCTTCCTATTGGGTAACCTCTGATATAAGTTTGGTAAAGGTGCGTCAAATAGAACTAAAGTTATTTATTTATTTATTTATTGGTGTTTAAGGTCACATACTTATGCACAATGGCTAATCGTGACCGTGACAGTTTTACGGGTGGAGGAAGCCGGAGTACCCGGAGAGAACCACCGAGCAACGACGAGCAGCTGTCAGCTCTCCAACATCATAACTCTGAACTCTGCACCACAGCACAGGCAGGGTTAGATTGGTTGAAGACATGCGCACCATCGACGTGCAGTACGCCTCAGTACACAGCGTCATCGTGCCCCCATGTAGGCAATCGGGGTGAAGTGTCTTGCCCAAGGACACAACGCGGTTGCCGCAGGTGGGATTCGAACCGAGGACCTCTCGGCTTGCAGCCTGCACCTCTACCAACTGAGCCACCGCGCCCCCCAGAACTAAAGTTATTGCCCGGAAACTAATTTGTCATAAAATATTCTATTTATAATAACAGTGACCTTGACCTTGGAGTCCCAGACTCCGAAATCAATAGGTGTCTTCCCTTCCTATAGGGTAACCTCTGGTATAAGTTTGGTAAAGGTGCGTCAAACAGAACTAAAGTTATTGCCCGGAAACCAATTTGTCACAAAATATTCTACCGTATTTACTCTATGTATTGGGACAGCTAAAAATAATTAATTTCACAGGTGTCCCAATTCTTAGAAAACGTGAAAAACAATACAACCTGACCCAGTTTGGATGCTCAAAGAAGTTGTGTGTCATTGTGGTAATTTCGTTTTACATCAAGAGTACGTTTGTTAATAAAAAAATTTTAAAAAATAATCAGCATTTCGTTTTTATTACTTACTGTGTAATCCCCTCTCTCTTGTGAGAAGATAATTCAATAGAATGAAAACTTTGCACAATGAAAGAATTCAATTATTCACACGTCGGCATGCATCACTGGCCTGTCAATCACATGGCTGAAAACGTATTGTTTTCATTACAACATCAATCACGTTGTCAGTGAAAAGTGTCACAGGTAAGTGGACCAGCACAAGCGATATTTTGTTTTAATTTTTTGTGATCAAATATTGAAATAAAGAAATCAAAGTGAGTTGTTTTTATGGTCTTTGTTGATTAAAAAATCAAAATAAAGAAATCAAAGTGAGCTGGGTTTTTTTTATTGTATTTTGAGTTTGTTTTTTTTAAAGTGCCTTGGGGTGTATAAAGGCTCTGCTGGAAGGAAGACTGTCATTCAGTTTTCAGCATGGACAAGTTTGTTATTAAGTATAAAACAGCAGAGGAAGCCCGGCCAAAAGTTATTTTGAGCCCCCCCAAAACAGTACTAAAAAGAGTAGTTGGGCGGCCCCCTAAAAGAAAGCTAGACAACACTAATGATGACATGGGTAGATCCCCTAAGAAAGCTGCAGTGGACATTGATGGAAAACCGGAGAAAGTCACTACACAGCCAGAGGATAGCCAAATAAGTTTGGAATGTGATCTTTTGAAGGACAGCATCGAGAACATCGCTGTGAAACGTGGCCATTATGTAAGCTTTACCATGAAGGAACAGAAAGGGGCTGTGGATATGGCGAAGCTGATCGGCATAAGGCAAGCGGCAGCTAAACTGAAAATACCAAAATCATCTATAAGCCGTTGGAGTAAAATTAATTTCACACAAACCAGTGAGGAGAGAAACAAATTTGGACATTTACATAAATCTGGTCGGCCTGTAACTTATGGTGAAAACGTTGACGATAAAATCGCCGAATGGGTCCTAGTGCAACGTGACTTGCAGTTGCCCGTGTCAGTTGAAGGGCTCTGCACCTATGCTAGGGTTTTAATTAAGTCCGAGGAAGGAGAGAAATCCACAACTACCGGTAATGACTTCAAGGCCAGTTTTGGGTGGGCAGTCAAATTCATGAAAAGACACAATCTAACGTTAAGAGCGAGGACGACAATGGCACAACGACTACCAAAAGATTTGGAGGAAAAAACAAAAAGTTTCCTTGGTTTCATCAAAGAAAGGAGAAAAGATGACGAATTTGAGGATGACTTTATAGTCAACATGGATGAAACCCCGGTGTATTTCGATTTAGTTCCAAACAGGACAATAGATAAAGTTGGTGCACATTCTGTGCGTCTCAGATCCACCGGCTCAGATAAGAGACATTTAACACTTGTACTGGCAGTTACAAGTAGTGGCAACGTCCTCCCGCCAATGATTATATTCAAAGGTAAACGTGAACTTAAATTAAAATCTCCACCTGGATGTATTGTCTGTGTGCAGCAAAAGGGGTGGATGGATGAGGAACTGATGGTGAAATGGACCAAAGACATTTTAGTAAAGCATACAAAGAAGGAGAGGGCACTTTTGGCCATGGACAGTTTTCGGGGACACCTCACAGAAAAGGTTAAGAAAACATTACGTAGGAACAATGTAGTTTCAGCAGTCATTCCCGGGGGCTGCACGTCCAAATTACAACCCCTGGACGTTAGTATAAACAAACCTGTGAAGTGTGACTTAAGGAAAAAATGGGCAGAGTACATGTCGGAAGAGACCCAAAAAATATTGGAACAGAAAGAGGAGAGAATAAAAGCTGCAGACAAGCAAACAGTGGTTAACTGGATAGACTTTGCAATTGAAAATTTAAAGAAAAAAAAAGAACTCATTCAAAGGTCATTTAAAGTGTGTGGCTTAAACATTCATTTGAATGGTGCTGAAGACCAGCTTGTTGGAAAAGAGGCTTGGCTGCCAGTGGAAAAGCCTTTTGACACTCTTCAAGAACTTTCTGAGGCATGTGAATCTTTTTATAATGATATGATCTCTGTTGACCAGGCAGTACGTGACTTCTTCGACTCGGACGGTGACGAGTCATGTGATAAACTTCCAGATGGAAGTGAACAGTAGTTTTTTCAGTATTGGTTAATCTCAATCTCAAATTATCAGCAATGAAATTTTACGAGTGTACAGGTCTACACCAAGAACGATACCCAGGGGGATTCCACACGGTACAAATTACCGGCACTGATCATCTGTTGAAAGTACCCGCCCCCCCCCTTTCCACACTATGGCTGGAATACGGCATTAATGAAAATAAGTTGCAAGATAAATGCAGAAAAATTTTGTTCCCATTCTTCTTTCAATGATTCATTTGATCAATGGCGGTGAATCAGTGAAACAAGAACGGAAGCAAAATTTTCCTGCATTTATCCCGCAACTTATTTCCATTTGACAATTTGAGAATGCACTGATCTATCGTCTGTTGAAGGTAGCCCGAAACCAGTACCGTAACCCAACCAATGAGCAAACCAACAATTGTCCAGATACGACACAATCTTTCAAGTTATTTTGTTTGAACTGTATTTCTACTCGAGTTGACACGTGGTCATGTCCAGCTGGTACCCCCCAAACATGTATTTTCACACCTTTTGTTTTCTTTGTCCATTCAATGTGTACAGTATAGCCTGTTCGTGTACAATGCAGGCGCATTATGACTAAAAATGTATTTTAGGTACCCCAGTAGCTGTTATTTTTCTAATCACATTTTACACCGTTGTTGACAAATCAATAAAATTTGAAAACGCAAATATTGTTTTTCTTTATCTCTGAAACCCCTTAGCCTTCTGTGGCATTCGGAACCCCGATGCTTTTATTTATTGAAGGGAAATGCATACCGCAACATAAAATAACGCTCGCGTTATTTTAAGTATCAGCATGCACTCCCCCCCCCCCCCCTCCCCGCCCAACCTCCACACCACCCACACACGAAATACCAGGGGCACTCGATTCGTGAAACAGACCAAGCATTTGGAATTTCGAGATCGGAAGTGTTTTAGCAGTGAATTGTGGGACTTGTTTTAACAGTGAATTGTGGGACTTTGGGGGGATTTCCCAGGATGTTGACAAACAACGTGCTTTCACAGTTTCAGGTTCAGATGCAATGTTATGTTAAATGGACATTTCACGACTGTAAATATGAACACTTGGGAATGGACTTAAAAATAATAAAAACAACACAAATTAGTATGTATTATTAATATGTTATCAATCTTTATTCTTCAAAAACAGAAACTTACTTCTAATATTTGGCATCTTGCATCATTGTTCAAGCGACCGCCAGTGTCCCAATATTTAGAGTAAAAAAAAAATTATTTTTCTCGAAAAAATGGGTGTCCCAAAACATAGAGTGTCCCAATACATAGAGTAAATACGGTATTTATAGTAACAGTGACCTTGACCTTGGGGCGCGAGACTCTGAAATCGATAGGTGTCTTCCTTTCCTATAGGGTAACCTCTGGTATAATTTTGGTAAAGGTGCATCAAATAGAACTAGAGATATTGCCCGGAAACCAATTGTTTACGCCCGCCGCCACTTCATCAAACTATAAGTCGAGTTTGACTTCGTCAAAACTCGACTAAAAAATCAATAATTTGAGCTTGAGGTCAAAGGACAAGGTCATATGTGTGTCATGACAGTATGTGACACATCGTCTCATGGTGATACACCCACATGCCAAATATCATAAGCCAAGGTCAAAAGATAAAATGAAAGTGTCAATGACACTGTAGCTCACCTTGACAAACTTGAACTTGGTAAGTTATAAATGAAATGGCAAAATTGAAGATCATTGGGACCAATGTCAGTTTTTTTGCCAGTGGCAACATTTTTGGACAGAAACCGAAGAAAATCGATAGCTCCCATCTAGAGGCCTCCCCAAACAAGCATGCCAGGTTTCAAAGCAATCCGATCATAAATGTGCCCTGTAGGGTGTACAAAAGGGAAATATTGTGGTCTGACTAGACTAAATTCTAAGAACGTTGGCTGTGGCAACATTTTTTGACGGAAATGGAAGAAAATCGATAGCTCCCATCTAGAGGTCACCATAAATAAGCATACCAGGTTTCAAAGCAATCTAATCATAAATGAGCCCTGTAGGGTGAGCCAAAGGGAAATATTGTGGTCTGACTAAACTAAGTTCTAAGAATGTTGGCTGCGGCAACATTTTTTGATGGAAATTGAAGAAAATCGATAGCTCCCATCTAGAGGTAACCCCAAACAAGCATGAAAGGTTTCAAAGCAATCTGATCATAAATGTGCCCTGTAGGGTGTGCCAAAGGGAAATATCGAGTCTTCTGACTAAACCAAGTTCTAAGAACGTTGGCCCAGGCAACATTTTTTGATGGAAATTGAAGAAAATCGATAGCTCCCATCTAGAGGTCTCCCCAAACAAGCATACCAGGTTTCAAAGCAATCAAATCATAAATGTGCCCTGTAGGGTGTGCCAAAGGGAAATATTGTGGTCTGACTAAACTGAGTTCTAAAAACGTTGGCCGCGGCAACATTTTTTGAGGGAAATTGAAGAAAATCGATAGCTCCCATCTAGAGGTCTCCCCAAACAAGCATACCAGGTTTCAAAGCAATCAAATCATAAATGTGCCCTGTAGGGTGTGCCAAAGGGAAATATTGTGGTCTGACTAAACTGAGTTCTAAAAACGTTGGCTGCGGCAACATTTTTTGATGGAAATTGAAGAAAATCGATAGCTCCCATCTAGAGGTAACCCCAAACAAGCATGAAAGGTTTCAAAGCAATCTGATCATAAATGTGCCCTGTAGGGTGTGCCAAAGGGAAATATCGAGTCTTCTGACTAAACCAAGTTCTAAGAACGTTGGCCCCGGCAACATTTTTTGATGGAAATTGAAGAAAATCGATAGCTCCCATCTAGAGGTCTCCCCAAACAAGCATACCAGGTTTCAAAGCAATCAAATCATAAATGTGCCCTGTAGGGTGTGCCAAAGGGAAATATTGTGGTCTGACTAAACTGAGTTCTAAAAACGTTGGCCGCGGCAACATTTTTTGAGGGAAATTGAAGAAAATCGATAGCTCCCATCTAGATGTCACCCAAAAACAAGCATGCCAGGTTTCAAAGCAATCCGATCATAAATGTACCCTGTAGGTGTGCCAAAGGGAAATACTGAGTCTTCTGACTAAACAAAGTTCTAAGAACGTTGGCCGCGGCAACATTTTTTGACAGAAATTGAAGAAAATCGATAGCTCCCATCTAGTGGTCTCCCCAAACAAGCATACCAGGTTTCAAAGCAATCTGATCATAAATGGGCCCTGTAGGGTGTGCCAAAGTGAAATATTGAGGTCTGACTGAACTAAGTTCTACGAACGTTGGCCGTGGCAACATTTTTTGCCGGAAATTGAAGAAAATCGATAGCTCCCATCTAGAGGTCACCCTAAAGAAGCATACCAGGTTTCAAAGCAATCAAATCATAAATGTGCCCTGTAGGGTGTGCCAAAGGGAAATATTGTGGTTTGACTAAACTAAGTTCTAAGAACGTTGGCCGTGGCAACATTTTTTGATAGAAATTGAAGAAAATCGATAGCTCCCATCTAGAGGTCACCCCAAACAAGCATGCCAGGTTTCAAAGCAATCCGATCATAAATGTACCCTGTAGGGTGTGCCAAAGGGAAATATTGAGTCTTCTGACTAAACTAAGTTCTAAGAACGTTGGCCGCGGCAACATTTTTTGACAGAAATTGAAGAAAATCGATAGCTCCCATCTAGAGGTCTCCCCAAACAAGCATACCAGGTTTCAAAGCAATCTGATCGTAAATGCACCCTGTAGGGTGTGCCAAAGGGAAATATTGAGGTCTGACTAAACTAAGTTCTACGAACGTTGGCCGTGGCAACATTTTTTGCCAGAAATTGAAGAAAATCGATAGCTCCCATCTAGAGGTCACCCTAAATAAGCATATCAGGTTTCAAAGCAATCAAATCATAAATGTGCCCTGTAGGGTGTGCCAAAGGGAAATATTGTGGTTTGACTAAACTAAGTTCTATGAACGTTGGCCGCGGCAACATTTTTTGACGGAAATTGAAGAAAATCGATAGCTCCCATCTAGAGGTCACCCCAAACAAGCATAAGAAGTTTCAAAGTAATCTGATCATAAATGCGACCTGTGAGGTGTGCCAAAGGAAATTGTGGACGTACGTACTAACGTACGTACGTACGTACGCCGACGGACGAGAAGTGATGGCAATAGCTCAGCTTGACTTTGTCAAGTTGAGCTAAAAAACAAGAGGCCCCAGGGGGCCTGAGGGCGCTCACCTGACATGGTACTCTAAATATGAAACCAGGGACTTGACTTGAATAAGCTGCATACACTCCTCCTAAGAAAAGCATATACCAACTAGATTAAGCGATTGTGCCCACCCACATAATACACAGGATTTTCCTTCTATTTTCAGTTCCTGCACTTTTACGTCCCAAAATGGAGATAAACGCATAAAAAACAGATTTTTTAAAATTTTTGTTCAGAAATTTTCGAAGTCCCAAACAAAATATTTTCAGCCTAAACTTTTTTTGTCTTCTTAAAATTGACCAAAACGCATAAAAAACAAAAAAACTAATTTCCGGATTTCGGTCCAAAATTTTCCACCAGCCCCCAAATTTTCAGTGTAAAAAAAAATAATTTTTTTTTTTTTTGTCTTAAAATTGACCAAAACGCATAAAAAAACAAAAAAAAAATTTCCAGATTTTAGTCCAAAATTTCCAAGTCCAGAACGGGACCCCAAATTTTCAGCCTAAATATGAACCCAGGGACTTGGCTTGAACAAACTTGAATCTCACCCCCTAAGGATGCTGCATACCAAATATCAAAAGATTCTTATTGGTAGATCTGAAGAAGAAGATTTTTAAAGAAAAGTCCTCATATTGCACCAAGTTAAAATTCAGGCTCCCACAGGGAGCCCAAACGTGAACCCAGGAACTCGATTTGTACAAACTTGAATCTGACCTCCCTGGAGATGTTGTATACCAAATATGAAATGATGCAAACTGGTGAATCTGAAGAAGATTTTGAAAGAAAAGTCCTCATATTGCACTAAGTTAAAATTTGGGCTCTCATAGGGAGCCCAAATGTGAACCCAGGAACTCGATTTGTATAAACTTGAATCTGACCTCCCTGCAGATGTTGTATACCAAATATGAAATTATTCTGACTGGTGGATCTGAAGAAGATGTTACAAGAATAATCCTCATTGTGCACCAAGTTAAAATATGGGCTCCCATAGGGAGCCTAAATTTGAAACCAGGGACTCAAACTGAACAAATTTGAATGTGACCCCCCCTAGAGATGATGCATACCAAATAGGAAAGAATTCTGCCTGGTGGATCTGAAGAAGATTTTTTTGAATTTTGGAAAGAAATTCATGGGTGCTATCAGAGTTATGCCCTTTGTGGTGCACCCCTGTGGGTGCGGCAAGTTTATTTGTACAAGTTTGAATCGACATATGATAGGAAACATGCACACCAAATTTGGTTCAATTTGATCCAGTAGTTTGTGAGGAGAAATCGATAATGTAAAGTTCACGACGGACGACAGACGACGACGGACGGCTAGTGATAAGTTAAGCTCCCTTCGGTGAGCTAAAAATCAATAATTTGACCTTGAGGTCAAAGGTCAAGGTTATATGTGGGTCGAGTTCAATGGTCAATGTCATGTGGGTCATAATGGTATATCATCCTATGGTGATACACCCACATGCCTAATATCATTAGCCTAGGTCAAAAGATTAAAAAGGAAAGTGTCAATGACACTGTAGCTTGTGTGTTGTGTTTGATGAAAAGGATAATGTTCAATGTTTATGAAAGGATTATGAAATAAGACAAGAATTGTGATAATTGGAAATGTGTTCATTTCTGTTCCCTGTATGCTATGTTTTTGATAAAAATAATATGAGGTGTACACTGTACTAAAGAGCTGAGGGGTGGGTTAATATGACCTCACAGTTAATGTATGTGGCCCTCACAGTTAATGTATATCAACGAAAGTTACCAAGTTACAGTGAAATTATTCCAAAACGAGTCATCCTACCAAGTTACATTGAAATCCCTTCATAAATATGGCCTGTAGACTGTGCTAAAGGTTTTTGGGCTTTGGGCCTCTGTAGCCGTCAGTTTCCCAATTGCATCCAAAGGGGACATTCTCATCTAGACATTATATGAAGTCAAACTACCAAGTTACAATGAAATCCCTTCATAAATATGACCTGTTGACTGTGCTAAAGGTTTTTGGGCTTTGGGCTCGGGCAGCCATCATGGTTGAATGATCGCAACCAAAAGGGGACATTCTCATCTGGGCATCATCTGGAGTGATCCTACAAATTTACAATGAAATCGCTTCATAAATATGACCTGTATACTGTGCTCAATTTTTTCGGGCTTCGGGCCCCTGAAGCCGTCACAGTTGACCAATCACGACCAAAAGGGGATGTCATCATCTAGGCATTATATGGAGTCAAACTAACAGGTTACAATGAAATCTTTCCATATATATGACCTATAGACTATGCTAAAGGTTTTGGTGTTTTGGGCTTGGGCATCAAAGCTGAATGATCGCGACCAAAAGGGGACGTTCTCATCTAGACATTATACGGAGTCATCCTACCAAGCTACAATGAAATCCCTTCATAAATATCACCTGTAGACTGTGCTGAAGGTTTTCGGGCTTCAGGCCCCTGTAGCCGTCACAGTTGCCTAATGGTGTCCAAAAGGGGTTGTTCTCATCTAGACATTATATGAAGTCAACCTACCAAGTTACGATGAAAATCCCTTCATAAATATGAACTGAAGACTGTGATAAAGGTTTTCGGGCTTTGGGGTTGGGCAGCCATCATGGTTGAATGATCGCAACCAAAAGGGGATATTCTCATCTGGAGTGATCCTATGAAGTTACAATGAAATCCCTTCATAAATATGACCTGTAGACTGTGCTCAAGATTTTCGGGCTTCGGGCACCTGTAGCCATCACAGTTGACCAATCACAACCAAAAGAGGATGTCATCATCTAGGCATTATATGGAGTCAACCTAACAAGTTACAATGAAATCCTTCCATAAATACGACCTTTTGACTATGCTAAAGGTTTTTGGGCTCGGGCAGCCATCAAGGCTGAATGATCGTGACCAAAAGGGGGCGTTCTCATCTAGACATTATTTGGAGTCATCTTACCAAGTTACCATGAAATCCCTTCATAATTATGACCTGTAGACTGTTCTAAAGGTTTTCGGGCTTCAGGCCCCTGTAGCTGTCACAGTTGCCTAATGGTGTCCAAAAGGAGCTGTTCTCATCCAGACATTATATGAAGTCAAACCTACCAAGTTACAATGAAATCCCTTCATAAATATGACCTGTAGACTGTGCTAAAGGCTCGGGCAGCCATAATGGTTGAATGATCGCAACCAAAAGGTGATATTCTCATCTGGGCATCATCTGGAGTGATCCTACGAAGTTACAATGAGACTGTGCTCAAGATTTTCGGGCTTCGGGCACCTGTAGCCATCACAGTTGACCAATGACGACCAAAAGGGGATGTCATCATCTAGGCATTATATGGAGTCAACCTAATAGGTTACAATGAAATCCCTCCATAAATATGACCTTTTGCCTATGCTAAAGGTATTTGGGCTCGGGCACCCATCAAGGCTGAATGATCACAATCAAAATGGGACATTCTCATCTAGACATTATTTGGAGTCATCCTACCAAGTTACAATGAAATCCCTTCATAAATATGACCTGTAGACTGTGCTAAAGATTTTCGGGCTTCGGGCCCCTGTAGCCGTCACAGTTGCCCAATCACATCCAAAAGGGGACTTTCTCTCTCATCTAGACATTATATGAAGTCAACCCACCAAGTTACAATGAAATTTCTCAATAAATATGACCTGTAGACTGTGCTAAATGTTTTCGGGTTTTGGGCTCGGGCAGTCGTCACGGTTGGCAGATAATGCCCAAATGGGGAAATTCTCATATGGACATTATAAGGAGTCATCCTACCAATTTACAATGAAATCCCTCCACATTAAACATGACCTGCAGACTGTGCTAAAAGTTTTTGGGTTTTGGGCTTGGGCAGCCATCATGGTTGACAGATCATGCCCAAAAGGGGACGTTCTCATCTAGGCATTATACAGAGGCATCCTACCAAGTTACAATGAAATCTCTTTATAAATACGACCTGCAGACTGTGCTAATGATTTTTGGGTTTTGGGCTCAGGCAGCCATACCGGTTGACCGATCGCGACCAAAAGGGGACGTTCTCATCTAGACATGACCCCCAACCTGCATATGAAATTTCGTGACGATCAGACAAGAACTGCGGGGTGTAGCCCGTGCTAAAGGAAAATGTGAACAGACTAACAGACTTCCGCATGCGTGATGGCAATAGCTTATATTGACTTTGGCAAGTTAAGCTAAAAATCAATAATTTGACCTTAAGGTCAAAGGTCAAGGCCATATGTGGGTCATGATAGAACGCGACACATCGTCTCATGGTGATACACCCACATGCCTAATATCATAAGCCAAGGTGAAAAGGTAAAGAAGTTCTTGCCCCGACAAGCTTACTTGCCAAAAAATCAGTAACTTGACCTTGAGGTCAAAGGTCAATGTCATAATGTGGGTCGTGATGGTATGCGACGCATCGTCTCATGTAATACACCCACATGCCAAATATCATAAGCCGAGGTGAAAATGTAAAGAAGTTCTTGCCCGGACAAGCTTACTAGCCAAAAAATCAGTAATTTAGCCTTGAGGTCAAAGGTCAAGGTCATATGTGGGTCATGATGGTACCCGGCACATCGTCTCATGGTGATACACCCACATGCTAAATATCAAAAAGCTAGGTCAAAAGATTAAAAAGTTCTGGCCCAGACAGAAGAAGAAGAACAACAACGAGAAGGAGAAGTATTCAGGGTAAAACAATATGTCTCCCTTCGGTGAAGGGGAGACACAATAATCTGAGGTGAAGACTGTACTAAAGAATTGAGGGGTGAGTTAATATGACCCTCACAGTTAATGTATGTCAACCAAAGTTTCCAAGTTACAGTGAAATTATTCGAAAATGAGTCATCCTATCATGTTACAATGAAATCCCTTCATAAATACAGTCTGCAGACTGTGAAGATCTTCGTGCTTCGGGCCTGTGTAGCCATCATGGTTGACCGATCACAACCAAAAGTGGTCGTCCTCATCTGGACATTATACTGAGTCATCCTACGAAGTTACAATGAAATCCCTTCATAAATATGACCTGTAGACTGTGCTAAAGGTTTTTAGGTTTTAGGCTCGGGCAGCTGTCACGTCTGAATGATCGTGACCAAAAGGGGACATTCTCACCTAGACATTATCTGGAGTCATCCTACCAAGTTACAATAAAATCCCTTCATAAATACTACCTGCAGACTGTGGTAAAGGTTTTTGGGCTTCGGGCCCCTGTTGCCATCACAGTTGACCAATCGTGACCAAAGGGGGACATTCTCATCTGGACATTATATGGAGTCATCCTACCAAGTTACAATGAAATCCCTCCATAAATACGAACTGTAGACAGTGCTAAAGGTTTTCGGGTTTTGGGCTTGGGCAGCAGTCATGGTTGACAGATCAGGACCAAATGGGGAAGTTCTCATCTAGACATCAACTGGAGTCATCCTACCAAGTTACAATGAAATTCCTCCATATTAAACAGGGATGTAAGTGGCCTTGTGTCCAAAAAACTGAACTCCTAGTTGATGGTAATGAGCCATCAGCTGAAGGCTGATGCCTCGGCCGGAGGCCAACTTGGGGGTGGGTCAGGGAGGGGGTGTCCCCCTCCCTGTAGTGTGGGGTTTGGGGGTCCTCCCCCAAGAAAATTTTGAAATTTAGAAGCTCCTAGGTGGTCTCTGGGAGCATTCTGATGCTCAGAATGATCAAGCTTACTGAGAGAAAAAATGAGGTTTTTAGTGGGTAAAAATTAAAAAAAATTTTTTTTTACTCACACAATTATGTACATCTCCATCTCTCAATATATATCTGATGAAGCAACAGACTCTTTGTAAACTAATTCCAAGTTCTAGTTTAAAATAGATGAATCTCTATTTAAAACACTCATTGTTGACGTTAACAAAAGAATCACTCAACTGGCTTTTGTTAAATTCACACATGTTATGAAAACGGAAGAAGTATGTGGCTATACACTTTCCGGAATTGAAAGTGGACCGAACATAGTTCCGTTTGCGGGCAGGCTATTACAATAGCAAATAGAGTGGATAAACGTCAAAAAACGAAACGGAAAACGGAACATTTATAGACCCGCTTGCCGGAACATTGACTTGTTGAATAAAAAAGGAGGAAGCTGGAGAAAAAAACGGACCAGAGAACGGAACAAAAAAACGGAATTCTGGCAAAAAACGGAAAACTTACATCCCTGATTAAATATGACCTGTAGTCTGTGGTAAAAGTTTTGGGTTTCGGGTTTGGGCAGCTGTCAAGGTAGACAGGTTATGACCAAAAGGGGACGTTCTCATCTAGACATTATACAGAGTCATCCTACCAAGTTACAATGATATCCCTTCATAAATACGACCTGTAGGATGTGCTAAAGGTTTTGGGCTCGGGCAGCCATACTGGTTGACCGATCGTGACGAAAGGGGACGTTCTCATCTAGACATGACCTCAAACCCGTGTATGAAATTTCATGATGATCGGACAAGAACTACGGGGTGTAGCCTGTGCTAAAGAAAAATATGAACAGACTCACAGACTAACAAACTTCTGCACTGCGTAATGGCAATAGCTTATCTTGACTTTGTCAAGTTAAACTAAAAAGTGGGGGTATAATTATTGTTTTTTAATTTGGGGGTGGGGGGGGGGAGGTAATAACAAATTTAATTTTGTGGAGATCTGCAAGAGAATTCTGGAATAGAATAAATTCAAAGATTGAAAGGCAAGTCGTATACGTCAGTCTTCTTAGATTTTCTATTGACCTTTTTTATATGGTAGTAATTTTGGAAGATATTCATACTGTACACCTAGCATCTTCAAGCAAATTTATACAAATTCATCGAAAAACAAGTCAAAACAGCCATCAGGAGCCAAAGTGTGACATCAAATGTGATAATTTTGAAATCAAATATTGTAATTTCTCTTGACAAATCATCCATGTGATTGAAGTGAAAACATCCAGTAAAATAGAGAAAGATTCAAATGTTGAAATTTACTTATTGGGAGAACTACTAATTTTACCATGAATGTAGTAGATTATACATCAATGTGATAGACTCAGAGTCATTCTTTGAAACTTTATATGTGAGGGGTCTATACCTGTGAAAAGAAACATTGAATAAAAAATCCTTTTCCACATGTGTGAATGAAAAATCCTTTTCCACGTGTGATTGAAAAATCCTTTTCCACACGTGTGTCTACACTTCATGCTCAAACTTCAAAGTTTTGCAAATATCCAATGAAAATATGAAGAAGTTACACAAACAGACTGAAGGACAGATTTTTTGTTTCATGAGTGTTTAAGGTTTGTTTCATTAGTGTTAAGGTCATTTTCAGCATCTATGACTATATCATAAATGCAGCATGGCGATGAAATTATCTTTTGCCAAAATGCTGTTCACTTTAGAGGACTCCCACCCCATGCATTGGTTCCAAGTCCTATTTTACCAGAAAAGCAGAATTTACCACAGTAAACAAGCACTGCTCCACTTTCCAGAGGATAGAGAGGGTGGCATGCAGATACCATTGCGATATACCCCACCAACTCTGTTGATGGGTGATTAAAAAAAAACATTGCCATATACTGCTGCAGTAATGAAGAAATTATCTAAATTCTGTTTCAGGCCTGTAAAAATAGCACGAACACTCGTTACGTTTGTGCAAAGATTAACCCTTTACTATCATAAAGGCCTAAATCGGCCAGGGCTATTTACCTCCAATTTCCATTATTTTTTTTCACTTTTTGTCTCAAAAACATAGTTTATGACTCATCATTAGAACGAGCATGTTCCAATAAGGGGTCATTAGCTATGTTTTTGACGCAAAAAATGAAAAAAATGAGTTATTCAAGAATTTTATTTGCAAATGTCTGCCTTTCGTGTTAGGTAAAGGGTTAAGCAAAAAATTCTGGCTTAACCAAATTTCCATTCAAGCAAATTTTTCACCTGAATTTTTCCTTATTGGTCCTTATTATCCACAATTACCAGTTTTCGGAATGTGAAAACTAGACTTGTTAAGTTTCACGATTTTGGTGGGAGGCTCCCTATTTTTTATGTCATCTCCCGACCTCACGATCGGGGAACAAATGCTCATGATTCTAAGACCCCATGTTTTGTTTTTGCAGACTTGAGTCTTGAGTTTTACTGTACTACTATAAATAAGCCGAGTAGATTGTGGTAGATAGGAAAAGTATTTCAAACAAATTGCCTTACATTTACCTGGACTGGGGGTAATTCAGATGTGTAAAAGGAAATAATTGAAAAACTGAAGAAAAAAAATTAATTCTGTAAAAAAACGAATTTCTACAGTCAAAATTAGGAGAGATATTGGAGAAAACATGGGAGTGAGTAACCAACAAAAGTGATTCGAATATCATGACTTACTTCAATAAATGTTAACAAAATCACAAGAAATATGATTTGTGTTGTGTTTCTTCTATTTCACTGGCATTTGAAGCGGGAACTATAAAAACTTGGATATAAAGACATTTTGTTTTTTTGGATGGATGTCTAATTACCAAAATAAACACAACAATTGCTTATTAATACTCAAAAACTATGGTAAGAGCTTAGTGAATAAGGAAATATTGATCTTTGTTAAAATGTAGCTTTTCTTGTAAATTTTTGCATCTTTACAAAGCCCCAAATTTGACAGAACAAGGTAGATCCCACCAGAGGTGGAGCAATGGTCTAAAATCCTGGAAGGGGGGGGGGAGGGGGGGGGGGGGGGGCTGTCATGCTAGTGAGGAGTGGAGGTATCTCAGAATTGAGGGTGCTGTACTTGAATTGAGGAAATTGAAATGGAAATCAAAAAGAATATTATTTTCAAATCGGGGGGGGGGGGGGGGGGGGGGGGGGAGGGGTAGGGTTCGGGGCTCCTCCACTGGATCCCACTAACTTGATTTTCAATGTTTGACAGGTCTGTAAACAAATGTTTGCCCAGTGTATATTTTCTTATCACAGTGGTCCATTTTCTAAAACTGTGCTCATGTTCCAGTTCTTTTCCCTCATTTTTCTGACTTGAATTTACAAGGTATGGTAGTTTATGGAGGGGGTGGGAGATTGTTTGGAATTTATTTTATGCAACCTTTTTCCAGTCTAACTTTTATCAACCTGATGAAAGAGTGCATATGTTCCCACAACATTCCAATATTTAATTTATTTTTTATTTATTTCTTGAGCATGAATTTCAAAAGTAATCGATGGGGGAGGGGGGGGGGGGGGGAGGAAACTTAAAAAATGTATAGTAATTTATATAATTTTTATACTTACCAATGACCCAGACATAGCTGGTGCTAACTCTTAAAAATATAGGGCCAAACACAAATTTTGCCCCCCAATCCCCAAAATTTGCATCTAAAACCAAAGAAATCATGTCCTGAATGGCCCTCCATACTTCACCTCTACTGCGCATGCGCAGCGCCAAGGACGTCCCGAAATTGGCGCCATTAATCATTCTTACCATCAGTGCCTGGTAAGCGCTATGTCCTCAGCAGGGAGGTATGAGTTCCCAACTCCTGGGACGGCCATCCCCGTCTGGGTCATTGGTAAGCATAAAAAATATATAAATTACAATAAATTTTTTAAGATTTTTATACTGTACCAATGACCCAGACATAGCTGAATAGTAAAAAGGCTTGAGGGCCCAGGACATAGAGGAAAATCCAATAAGCTCAACTATATAAAATAGAGTCATCTCCTGGAGGAGAAAAGACCCAGACATAGCTGAATAGTAAAAAGGCTTGAGGGCCCAGGACATAGAGGAAAATCCAATAAGCTCAACTATATAAAATAGAGTCATCTCCTGGAGGAGAAAAGGAGAAATAGGCTTCACGTGTATCTTTCTTATTTATGATAAATTAGAAAGACACAATACCTTCTATAATTGAGCATCATAACATCCATGTTCTCTATTAATATCCAGTATAATTCTTATACTAATTATTTTTAAAGTAAGCCAATAAGTAAAGTTAGTCCAAAGAATTGAGACTCTTTATACTCTTTTAAAAGTGTCCGAGGATAGTATAATAACACCCGTTTGACACGTGACATATTCAAATGCTATACTTTAAAACTATGACATGAATGAATTTAAAAACACAACTTTCACTTAAGAAACCATCCCAGTAACAGCTCAGAATTATTAACTCCAGAGGAGGTATCCCCTTGTTTTCATAATAAAACAGGTGACCCAAGGGAACACCCTCCGCCCCCCCCCCCCTTTTTCTTGCCCTGGGTCAAATAGCCCAGAGCGAAGAAGGCAGCAGGACGGAGTCACTGCCGGAACATAAAGCCTACATAGCTATAGTTGCAATTGTTAAGTGATCGACATTCTGAGCAGCTGATAATGGACCTAAATAATGCAGGTCTCCAGAAATGGATACAATATTTCTGAGATAAAAATTTGTGAATGTGGATGGCTGAGACCAATATGCAGGCTACTTTAATCTATAATAGCAATACTATACATCAGCCCAAGATGTAGAAGAGCTCTTACTTCATGAGCCGAAATCTTAAGCACAGACTGCTGAGTTAAGGATAGATTATCCTAAGCAGTGCCGATAGTTAACTGAATGCATTAAGTAATAGAATGGACCGTAATGACCTTTCTATTAGGCATCAGAGCCAGAAGAAGCTTTACGTCCTACTGATAAACTGAGATCTGTAATAAATACATAAAGGTCTATCCGGACAGAGTAAAGGCCTATGCCCGCTTGAAGACGGAAGGACCTTAAAAACAATAGGTTCCGGATATCATTAGGAGCCTGATTCTTAACCAAAAATACAACATTAGTAGTAAAGGTAATAGAGTTTCCGATACTACGAAAGTGTTAACGACCTATGCTCGGGGATCCGGACACGGTGACACATACGTCTACAATTGATTGGAGAGTTGTGCCGCAAATAAATTTATCACTGGGCGCTCCCATTGATAGCAAATCTGATTGAATACCTGTTTGTTGATAGTCTATTCCGACGGCAACAAACGACCCTTACGTGAAAGGGAGTCTGCTAATACGATCCGACGACCGAGAATATGACGAACCGAAACAGAACTTGGTGTTCTATAACAAACAGAAGGATTCTTTCCGTTAAAATCAATAACGGAACCGAATGAGTGCCTCCCTGGGTCCGGATATATGCAACTACTGTAGTATTATCGGACAGGATTGAACATGTGTTTCTGAATAAAATTCATCCAATGCCGTAGTGCAAGCCAACATAATATTCTTCCTTGGAAGTTAAGTGTTTGCCTAAAAACTGTGGAACCCAAAGACCCTGGCACTTCGAATCCATTGGGATCAAAATTGTGTCCCAACCTGTTTGACTGGCATCCGTCATAATCGAAAAACTCGGATCCGGCAACTACAGTGGAACTCTCTGAGTCAACCACCGAATGTTTGCCCACGTCTGAATCTCTTGTTACACTTGATAGACAAGAGAACGTGTATATCGAGCAATTCAAGATTGCTGAAAGGTTGCCGTCGAAGAGAAGCTTCTCTGAGACCGAAACGACCCTGAGAGAGTTCTTCACCTTACTATCCACGCGCGTGGATGTAGCTAGGGCTGCGTCACGTCTAACCAACTCCAGGTTGCCACTGAAGGGCGGAGTTATACATGGAAAAACTACTGCCCCTGAAAGAAATCTCATTAAGGATCATATCCTGGAATTCTTTCTCTTGAAGACGTAATGATAACGTCTCAGTAAGGTGGTGTACGTATGATAAAGCGTCTAAATTAAGTCTATTATACATCATTGTCGTTTCCAACATCGTGGTTGGAATTGACATAGACGGCGAAAAAGATAATTCCCAGTCTTCAGCCTCGCCGTCTTAGACGCAAAGGAACTCTCGGTAAGCCCAGTTCTGCCAATAAAAAATTATTTCCTAGAATTCACGAAAGGCAGAATAGAGCATTGCAGACAAGAAACTAGACTAGCATGTTGATAGCAAGCTTATATATAGCGTCGTTCAATAATTCGAATGTTCTAAAGACATTATTGGACTGCGTCGACAACTCGGGGACAATGTCCCTGAACCGATCCAAAACTCCGTGTCCAATGACGCTATTAGTCTCTTATCCAGCATCGCAGCAATGTAGTCCGACGGAACAACCTCTGGAAGATAATGCCGGAAAAAATGTATGGCAGCTTCTGTTGTTCCGAAAGGAAAAGCTGGAAATCGTCTGAATCCCTTTCGCCATCCTGTCGGACCCTATGAAGTGTTCGGTCGTCCGTACCTGATGCAACAGTGGAGCGCACCGACCCAGCGCCGTCGGATTATTCACGATAAGCTGTGCTATTTTGGATAGCACGTCCGTCACTGAGGCCTGTGGAGAAGCGGTCTTACAATGCATTGCCGCTGGAAGCTCCGTGTTCGTTACCCCTTGCATACTTCTATTATGCGAGCGACCGGAGTGTGCAGGCCTCGTGTCTGTTCGCCATGGAATCACTGAATGACGAAGCTGGCCGGATATTCGAGGTCACGTAGCCAATGTGCGGTCGTGTGCGCTGCTGTGAGGATGAGGAAGCATTATCGACAGTCACTCGGACTGTCTATATAACGGAGCGTCCCGAATGGCGGACATACGCTCCGAATGTGAAATGTCTGTACCACAACATCCGGTCCCATATGTTGTTGCACGAGAGAGGGACCTCTCTCGCTCGCCGCCCGGACGGACCGGACGAGCTAGGAACCGGACTAACAGGCTTCCTCCGATCTCTCCTCTAATCCGTCGTCACTGGGTGTGTACTAAAGTCTATTATAGTGCTTGCATCACCCAAATCTCCTTCCTAGACCGCAACGGACGAACCCGACTGCCGAACTATTCGATGAATGGATGCTACTCCGGGTGAGCTAGCGAATGTCAACTCCGTCGATCCTACTAGGGACCTCTTAGGCGATTGACGTAATCCATGAGCACTAAATGCCGCTAGCTCTTCATTAACTATGACGACACAGGCACACTTTTGAAAGACATCTCAGTAATTTTGCGAATAAGAAACCAGACATGCTTGTAAATAGCAAGCATATAAAAAATATATATAGCATCGTTCAATAAATCGAAAGTATCTGAGACATTATTGGACTGTGTCGGAACTGAGTGACGATGTCCCTGAACCGAACCAAAAATTTCTAAGTCCACCGACGCTATCAGTTTCTTATCCAGTATCGCAGCATTCTGGTCCGACGAAGAACCTCTAGAAGATGAAGTCGGATGACATATACAGCAGCTTATGTTGTTCCGAAAGGGAAAGCTCGAAAACCTCCGAATCCCTTTCGGCATCCCGTCGGACAGTATGAAAATTTTCGGACGTCCGCACCTGATGCTTCTGCGGAGCGTCCCGACCCAGCGTCGTCGGATATTACATTATGCGACAGAGATTCTGTCGTTGCTGGGATGCTGCGATAAGTTGTGCTATTTGGGATAGCACGTCCGTCACCGAGGCCTGTGCAGAAGCGGTCTTACGATGGTTTGCCGCTGGAAGCTCCGTGTACGTTGACTCCCGCATACTTTCTTATGCGAACGTCCGGAGTCTCCAGGCCTCGTGTCCCTGGCTATCGGAAGGCGTGACCTGGTCGCCGAGGAGTCTCTGATTGGCGAAGTTGACTGGATATCGGAGGTCACGTAGCCAAGGTGCGGTCGTGTGCGCTGCCATGAGAATGAGGAAGCCTTATTGACAGTCTCTCCGGACTGTCTATATAACGGAGCGTCCTGAGCGGCGGACTTATGCTCCGAATGCGAGACATTTTGTACCACAACATCTGGGGCCAGATGTTGATGTACGAGAGAGGGGCTTCTCTCGCTCGCAGCCCGGATGGGCCTGGACGAGCTATGAACCAGACTAAAAGGCTTCCTCTGTTCTCCCCTCTAATCCGCCGTCACTGGGTGTGTACTTGGTTATTTTATAGTGCTCGCATCACCCAAAACTCCTTTGTAGACCGCAACGGACGAACCCGGCTTCCGAACCATTCGATGAATGGACGCTACGCCGGGCGAGCTAGCGGACGTCAAAGACCGTCGAACCTACTAGGGTCCTCTTAGGCAATTGACGTATTACATGAGCACTTTTCCGCTAGCTCTTAATTGTGACGACGGAGGCACACTTTTGGAAGACATCACGGATACATCACCCTGATCATGATCGTCTAAAATAGAGATTGATAAAGTAGAGTGACCCTGTGGGGAAAGATTCGGAATGGCCAATTCCCCACTAACATACCGTGACACACGCTTCCCATGTTGTCATCGAAATTAACACATACAGAACAGGAGTTAGTGCGAGTACACTGACTACATTATACAATGATTATGAAAGTCAGAGGAAGATATCCTCTTATTACAATTGAACAATATCCTTTCATTGTGAAAAGAAAACAAAGTCCTAGTACTCGCACCAACCCCTGACAATCAAAATACATAATAACAAGATCCATTAACATAGAAAAAATAATTGAATCAAAAACTTTTGAAAGAATATTTTTTCAGAACAACCCAAGTTTCTGAAAAGTAACGTTGAGCCCCAATGGATCCCAAGCCTAAGTGTGGACAAAAATTCTAAAAATATTTTAAACAATTTATGCAACACTTATGAACAATAATAATGTATCTAGTTATGATTAAATTAACATCAAGATATTATTTTCAAGAAATCCCCCCTCACACAGAGGGCTGTTGGAAATGTAAACAATAAGTGTAAAAACACCAGATCAAGACTCCAGGCACCCTGGCCCGAAATCAGTTACCAATAATACACTATCTGATGCAAAACAGAGACTTCCAGGGAAGAAACTGCAGAACATCAGATGGTAGATGCAGAACACTACGCCTAATCACCCATAGGTGAAGACGTAAACATGGGGAAAAGAACAGAATTCATTCTGTTATACAGCTAAAACTCCCAAGAAATTTCAGTAATAATATTACAGAAAATATGCCAAAAGCATGGGAGAATAGCAAGAGGGGACTTGAAGTAAAGGGAGAGAGGAAAACACTGAACAAGCAGTGTAACTTAATAACAAGAATGACCACAACAGGCTGTTGCCTCGAAAATAGGTAACTTAACATAATTTCATTAAAAAATTTTAAGTTACAGCCCTGATTATTTTCTGTCAATCATTTTTCCTCTCCTCCTTCTATATCCTCCTTAGAATCACCATTTCACTAATATTTATGTGTCTGGCATCATTTAAACTGAGATTTACAAGCACAAAGATCAGTCAGATGTTAACTGATGAAGGGCCAAACAAAGAATGATTAATGGCGCCAATTTCGGGACGTCCTTGGCGCTGCGCATGCGCAGTAGAGGTGAAGTATGGAAGGCCATTCAGGACATGATTTCTTTGGTTTTAGATGCAAATTTTGGAGATTGGGGGGCAAAATTTGTGTTTGGCCCAATATTTTTAAGAGTTAGCACCAGCTATGTCTGGGTCATTGGTACAGTATAAAAATATTACAGTTTTGTCTTGTATGGAGAAAACAAGCTTCACCGAGTTAAAATCTCACTATTTTGAGTTTTTCAAACTTAACATGTCTGCTGAAAACCTACATATACATCGCTGCGAAAAAATTTAAAATATCCCTCAGATGCAAGGATATGGGGTTTCAGGACCTTGAAATTTAAAATTTTCTGCCTATCAATGAAATGTTGAACGTGTGTTCATATGTTCTGGTAGGGTCTCTAGAGGTGCATAAAGGTTTCAGATATTTGATTTGGCACAATGTAGCACTTGTAGCGACACATTTGTCATTAGAAAATCAGTTTCCCGTTAAAGGCTCCTTGGGGGTTTAATGCAAAACATTGAAAGTGTTTGCATATGTTCAGGTAGGGTCTCTAGAAGCACATAAAGGTTTCAGATTTTATATAATACCTTTTCATTTCCGTCTGTATTAAGAATTAACCAATAAAAAAGAATGCAAATTTGGGGATATACTATAGTGTGCTTTGCACACAAATGACACCATCTAGTTTATTAATTTATTGGTGTTTAAGGACACATATTTCTGCACAATGGCTAATTGTGACCGAAACATGGAGATAAAGTCAATTCCAGCCAATCGTTTATATCCATGTTGCCCATTTTAAAGGACTTCAACCCCAAGCTTTGGTGACTGGATCCTATTTTACCAGTAAATCAGAGCTTGTTTACCTCAGTAAACATGCACTGCTTCACTTTCTAGGGTTCCCAGGTCAGGGTTCCTGCAGGAAAGGACTAATCAAATTTAAGGCTATTCAAGGCCGTTTCTCGACATTTTGTAGCACTTTTCAAGGCCTTACAGCAACCAAATTCAAGGTTTTTCACAGCCTCACCACCATGAATGATATGACCACTAGTGTACCGAACAATGGAGGCTGTTAAGTACCGATATCGTCGGCACGTTTTTATTACACAAAATTTCAAGGATTTTCAAGGCTCCCTTGACTATTTTCCAGAATTTCAGGTACTTGAACCACACTTTGTTGAATTCAAGGCCATTCCTTGAACCCAAGGCCCTACATGAACCCTGCAGGGGTGGGGGGGGGGGGGGTGAGAATGAAAATAGCATACCTCTAAAATTCTTTGACCACAAAACAGTCTACCATCACGTTTAACAGCACCATCATCATTTATCTGCCAAAAAAAAAAAAAAATTAATTGTAAAATCACCGATCAGTCTGTTAATTTTCAATAAATGAGAATTTTATTTGGAAAAATGCAACAGGGAAAATAATTATCAAACTTTACATTTACAAAACCTCACATACAGGGAATATTCATAAATGGGCAGCAAACAAAAAATTTTCTCACGATTCTCATGGGACTTTTACACCTATGTGCAATGCCTCAAGTAGTGGAATCTTTTTTTTTTTTAATTGAACAGCTATTTTACCGGCGAAATATATTCAATTAATAGAAATTTGGTTAATTCTTGTATTCTAGTGATAAACTAAACATTTATTCTATTATATCGAGTTTGATAGAGTTCCAAGATACTTTCTTATATTGCTGATTAGGTCTATAAATGCGGGAAATTCAAGTTGCTGTTAACTGGTTAATAAGTGGCAGATTATTTTTGGTCTGAATTTATTCAGAATTTGTTTTATTACAAATTAATGGAGAGAGCCCACAGGCACTCTCCAATAATTTGTAATAAAACAAACTTGAATAAACAAAATAATATTTGCATCTGACTGAATAGGAAACATGAGTAAGGAAAATATTGGCTTTTGCACTGATACCGCCATTTTTTGAAAAGCCCTGATAGTGGCTTCTAGCTCTCAACCAGTTAATTATCTGTTAGATCAAAAGATTTTTTATTCTATTAACAGGAATATACTCTATACCCTAAATGCAATTAACAGGGCTTATTTGAACTGAAGGTATGAGAAATGGTTTGGTGTTTGGGAGGTTATATGCAATGAACAGGGTTACTCAATTGAAAGATATCCAATTAAGCAAGTTCCACTGAAAGATTTTGTTTGTTTGTTTAGACAATTTCAACAGCCAGGATGGCATCGTGTCGGACAATTTTACGGGTGGAAGAAGCCACAGTACCAGGTGAGAATCACCGGGCAGTGGTAAGCAAATGTCAGACTCCTTAACTTATTAACTTTGCATAAGTAGCTGTTGAAGGCTTGTGCATAATTGATGTGCAGTATGCCTCAGCGAACAGTGCCTTTGTGCCCACAATCAGGATGCCTTTCCTAAGGACACAATGCAGTTACCGCTTGTCAAGATTGAACCATGGACCTTTCAATTTTAAGTTCAATGCTCTAACCACTGAGTCACCACTCTTCCAGCAAATTTAAACAAGAGGTGCCAGGAGGGCGGAGGCATTAACCTGACAAAGTTGTTTAAAGAAGGATTTAATTAGCATCTATGGCTCGTTAACACTACACAGGAATGAAGTCATGTAATTATTTATAACTCTGTTGTCAATATAATATGATTTAATAATACCCAGATTTCGAGTAACAAAACTGGGGTGCCCAAATATCAAACTTGGGACTTAACTTGAACAAACTTGAATCTGATGCCGCTCTCACCTCAGGATGCCATATACCCAATATCAATAGATTATGAATGGTGGATCTGAAGAAGAATTTTTAAAGATTTTTCGACATATTATATTAAGTTAAAATTTGAGCTCATATCCCAAACGTGAATCCAGGGACTTGATTTGAATAAACTTGAATTCAAGCCTGGCTAGAGTGTTATATACCAAAAATCGAACCATTCTCAATGGTGGTTCCCCAAGAAGATTTTTAAAAAATATTCCTCTTTTGCACCAAGTTTAAATGGGTTATAGCGAAAACGGCACATGCGAAAACAGCACCTGGCAAAAATGTCACCAAGCGAGCGAAAAACGACACCAGTGGTGGCGAAAACCGCACCAACTGCACTGGCAAAAACGGCAACATGGGTTGGTGAAAACAGCACCAGTTCGGATGGCGAAAACTCACACCATTATGTGCTTTGTTTTGAAACTGAGTATTTAATCTTGCAGGTGCATTTTAGGTTCTTTAATTAGCCAGAGATTTCCTGCCGAAGAAAATTAAGGATGCCCAGAGGGTGTTCGATGCTAGTTCACTTCTCTGCTGGGATGTCCATGTTGAGAGTGGCTGCATTCTGCTCACCGTGAAGTATCGGATGAAACCCAGAGACGAATGGGAGCAAAATGGAGGCTAGTGGAAAATCGCTCACCTCAAATCAAGTTTGCGAGAGTGAAAAATGTGAGGAGAGTGATTTTGATTCAATGTTTATTTTCATTTTTTTAATACTGTTGAATTGTACATTCAAAGTGTATTTTTTTTCTAAATTAAGTGAAGTTAATGTTATTATTTGCCTGTGGTCCAGAATAAAATTGCAAGCTTGAAATCTAGTGTTTGTTTAGTAAATGTATTACCAGAATTCCTGAAATGAACTTTTATATTGTAAGATCTAGATAATCTGAAGTGAACTATATATTATGGCATGTACAAAAATTTATTTCGCAATTTCCATTGACAAGCGTCCTTCGAAACGAATGTATGAATACAACTGAACACGGATGGAAATTTTTGACGGTGAAAATATATGTAACCCACTAAAATTAGTTCTGGATTTTAAATGGCAGATTATTAAAATCGTGGAAAATGGATGCGTAAATTCCAAATCAGGCACATTAATTCGTGTCACTGGTGAATTGGAGCGACAGGTGTCACGTGTGTAAATGAAAATAAGGAATGGGACAACATTCCGCATGTCTTTGATAAAAAAAAATATTAAAACGTTTCTCAGATCTTAGAATGACCACCGTTTTTTTTATATATGAACATGAGTGTTCGTTTTCTGGCAGGAGCAAGGTCTGGGCGAGTTGTCAATGTACAACCCTCTTACTGTTAGCATGTTGTGTGTGGATGTATAAGAGAACTACTGCGTGTCATGTTCATAACAACGAAAAGGAAATTGTTTGGAATTAAACACATCAAATTGTGAGTGATTAAAAATTTCCCAACATCAAAAATTAATTGAATGTTTCTGTTGACGCAACTCAAATGGATAAAAAACACCCAAGAACAAAGGCGAGCGATTATTCGCGCACCTTGAACAATTTTTGTGTGAGCGATGGTGTGCGCGAGAGCGACCGCGTGTCTTTCCCGTGCATCACTTGAAACCCACCTCTGGGAGTGGTAACACCTTTTGCGGGCCCGCTTGCCCTGGTCCACACCAGAGGAAGGGAAAAAAGCACCAACCACCACCACCATTGAAACCACAAGAGCCAACAGAAGAGAAGCAGAAAAAGAAGAAGAAATCTCCATCAACGAAATGCCCAGATGCCGGCCTCAAGAAATCTGACCGCCCACGTGAAGGCCCTGGGTATGATGACAAAGTCAAACACACTATAGATAGCTTCATCAATAACACACCGAGGTCTACCGAGACCCTAAATTCAACTATTCAAATTCTAACTGCTTAGGACATTTCATAACCGGTATGGACTCTGATCATCCTTCACTCCATGCCCAGAGATGGTCATCCACCCCTGGATAGGCGACCATTGGTCCTGAATTCCTCGTCTTGCTCTTTTTGTAAATGTCCCCGGAATCACGATACAGCCCCCTTCTTTACTGCTGGCAGAGAAGACAGAACCAGGGGGGGGGGGGGGATGGGGGGGGGGGGGTTATAGGGGATCGATTATTTGGTACGTCCTTGCAAAGGACACACTAAAACAAAAATTAAAACACTGTCTTTTAGTTTTAGGCCATGTTTGGGCTTGAGGCAGCCCTAAACCAAGAATCCTGGGCCAAACCCAGCCCCCACAAAGTTCCGGGCCCCGGGGTTACTACTACCCAACCCGAATTCATGATACAACCCCCTTGTTTACTATTGGCGCAGAAGTCAGAACCTTGGAGGTTAGTCCAAACATGGCCTGAACGCCCATGTTTTAATTTTATGATTTGGTACGACCTTTCAAAGAACGTACCAAAGCAAAAACTTAAAACACAGTCTTTTACGCCATGTGTGTGGACTGGGGGCAGCCCAAACCCGAAAGTCCTGTGCCCCAGGGTTACTCTTATTCAATTGCAAATACGTAACCGGAGGGAGACGCATGCTGCCACCACTATTATTAATAAGGGAATTTGACGGTTTAAGGAGAGCTATTACAGCTCTTAAGGAGAGAAATTGTGGCACTCCTTAAATTGATTTTGCAGAAGCCATGGAGGGCGGGAGCTATAGCTCCCCTCAAAACACTAGGCGATTATTTGGTACGTCCTTGCAAAGGACACACTAAAACAAAAATTAAAACACTGTCTTTTAGTTTTAGGCCATGTTTGGGCTTGAGGCAGCCCTAAACCAAGAATCCTGGGCCAAACCCAGTCCCCACAAAGTTCCGGGCCCCGGGGTTACTACTACCCAACCCGAATTCATGATACAACCCCCTTGTTTACTATTGGCACAGAAGTCAGAACCTTGGGGGTTAGTCCAAACATGGCCTGAACGCCCATGTTTTAATTTTATGATTTGGTACGACCTTTCAAAGAACGTACCAAAGCAAAAACTTAAAACACAGTCTTTTACGCCATGTGTGTGGACTGGGGGCAGCCCAAACCCGAAAGTCCTGTGCCCCAGGGTTACTCTTATTCAATTGCAAATACGTAACCGGAGGGAGACGCATGCTGCCACCACTATTATTAATAAGGGAATTTGACGGTTTAAGGAGAGCTATTACAGCTCTTAAGGAGAGAAATTAGGGCGCTCCTTAAATTGATTTTGCAGAAGCCATGGAGGGCGGGAGTTATAGCTCCCCTCAAAACACTAGGCGATTATTTGGTACGTCCTTGCAAAGGACACACTAAAACAAAAATTAAAACACTGTCTTTTAGTTTTAGGCCATGATTGGGCTTGAGGCAGCCCTAAACCAAGAATCCTGGGCCAAACCCAGTCCCCACAAAGTTCCGGGCCCCGGGGTTACTACTACCCAACCCGAATTCATGATACAACCCCCTTGTTTACTATTGGCGCAGAAGTCAGAACCTTGGGGGTTAGTCCAAACATGGCCTGAACGCCCATGTTTTAATTTTATGATTTGGTACGACCTTTCAAAGAACGTACCAAAGCAAAAACTAAAAACACAGTCTTTTACGCCATGTGTGTGGACTGGGGGCAGCCCAAACCCGAAAGTCCTGTGCCCCAGGGTTACTCTTATTCAATTGCAAATACGTAACCGGAGGGAGACGCATGCTGCCACCACTATTATTAATAAGGGAATTTGACGGTTTAAGGAGAGCTATTACAGCTCTTAAGGAGAGAAATTATGGCGCTCCTTAAATTGATTTTGCAGAAGCCATGGAGGGCGGGAGCTATAGCTCCCCTCAAAACACTAGGCCTGTGTTTATGTCCCGTTCACGTGTTGTTTGTGGAAATTCAGAAGAGGGATAACGTGCGTGTTGAAGAACTTGTTCGTTTTAGTGACACGCGCTAGTTATGTCGCTGCCATTCGCAAATTACCCCTACATAGTTAATACTGACTTGAATGATTTCAAACAAGAATGTCTGGTACCGGTACTTGAAAATACAATTAGGCTACTCCCTGTCAACACTGGTAAATTTACAAAAAGCAATTAAGCTGGCACTCACCCTACCAGTGTCTTCCGTGTAATGTGAACGCAGTTTTTCGGTTCTCTAATATATAAATGAAAGTGTCAATGACACTGTAGCTCAACTTAAGACATGTACATGTATAGTATGTATAGTATGTGACACAGCAATGACAAACATCTAGGTAATGACCTGATAACAAAGGTACATATAAAGTATTTTAATGGTCTGTACATAAATACTGATCGTAGCCTGTAACAAATGTATAGGTAAAGTATTGTAAAGGTGGGTGACAGTCTGATGCTAAACTAGAAAAGAAATCTTTGAGCCCCAGAGTGGGTCTGACGGAAACGCAAAATATTTGTTGTCATAGCACAGTGATGATAACAAAGGCACCCCAAAACACACTCGTTCCTGTCCCAAGGTGAAAACAAAGGTACCCAAGAAGTTTCGTGAAGATCAGTTCATAAATACGAGCTGTATAGAAGTTGGGACAAAAAACGGATTGGACCTAATTTCAGTACAAAATGGCCACTGGCAGCCATCTTGAATTTTGGACTGCACCCAGAAACACTCGTTCTCGTCCCAAGGTGATAACAAAGGTACCCACGAAGTTTCGTGAAGATCGGTTGATAAATACAGCCTCTAGCTCGAGCCGTATTGACAATTGACATGTGCACTTACAGTGTATAAGTAGCACTGAATAAAGCAAAGTTCATCTAATTTGCATAATTTCTGCATGAGAAACTAGAGGGCTGCCACATCCACAGGGCAGCTGATCCCCCCGAAAAAAGTGTGGTCATCATCCAGAAACTTAAAAGTACATTGCACCACATATCAAGTTTGGTTACAATCAAACTATCTTGAGGGAAGTTACCATCCGGAAACCAAAAATCATAAGATTTTCTAAATTAAAAAGGGGCATAACTCTGGTAATATTAATCAGGATGAACCCGGATTCGAACTTGACCTGTATTTTTATATGTTTAAGCCACATATCAAGTTTGGTTACAATCAAACTATTTCAAGGGAAGTTATCATCCGGAAACGAAATGTAAACGGACGGACGGACGGACAAAAAAAAACGCGTGACGACTATATCCCCCGAAATTTTTTTTCGGGGGGGATAAAAAACCTGTACTATATGTGATGTATTCCATGTTACTAAACATTCATACAAAAATTTATTCAAATCAGAACTTTCATACGGAAGTTCGGTACAAAAGACTGATTGCACTAATTTTGGTACAAAATGGCTGCTGGTGGCCATCTTGAATTTCGGACCACACCCCAAAACACTCGTTCTCATCCCACTGTGATAACAAAGGTACCCAAGAAGTTTCGTAAAGATCGGTTCATAAATACGGCCTCTAGCCTGAGCTGTATAGAAGTTGTGTACAAACAACAGGCCTCAAGGGCCCTGAGGGCGCTCTCCTGACATGGTAGTCTAAATATCAACCCAGAGAATTGATTTCAACAAGTTGCATCTGCACCTCCTAAAAAAAGCTTATACCAAATATCCAAAGATTCTGACCAGTGGATCTAAAAAAAAAGATTTTTAAAGAATATTCCTCATATTGAACTAAGTTATAATTCGGGCTTCCACATGGAGCCCATATATGAACCCAGCTTGCCAATATCAAAAGATTCTGCCTGCTGAATCTTGAGAAGAAGTTTTTCAAAGAAATTTGCCTGAAATGCACTAAGTTCGAATTGGAGCTTCTGTAGTGAGCCCAAATATGAATCCAGGGGGCTGATTTGAACAAACATGAATCAGATCCACTCCTCAATGTTGCATACCAAATATCAAAAGATTCTGCCAGCTGGATCTGGAGAAGATTTTTGAAGAAATTTGCCAGAAATGCACGAAGTTCGAATTCGAACTTCTATACTGAGCCCAAATATAAACCCAGGAGGCCGATTTGAACAAACTTGAATCAGATCCACCCCACAATGTTGTATACCAAATATCAAAAAATTCTGCCTACTGGATCTGGAGAAGAAGATTTTTGAAGAAATTTGCCTGAAATGCACTAAGTTCGAATTTGAGCTTCTGCACTGAGCCCAAATATGAATCCAGGGGGCCGATTTGAACAAACTTAAATCAGATGCACCCCACAATGTTGCATACCAAATATCAAAAGATTCTGCCTGCTGGATCTGGAGAAGAAGATTTTTGAAGAAATTTGCCTGAAATGCACTAAATTCGAAATCGAGCTTCTATACTGAGCCCAAATAAAAACCCAGGGGGCCGATTTGAACAAACTTGAATCAGATCCACCCCACAATGTTGCATGCCAAATATCAAAAGATTCTGCCTGCTGGATCTGGAGAAGAAGATTTTTTAAGAAATTTGCCTGAAATGCACTAAGTTCGAATTCAGGCTTCTATAGTGAGCCCAAATATGAATCGAGGGAGCCGATTTGAACAAACTTCAATCAGATCCACCCCACAATGTTGCATACCAAATATCAAAAGATTCTGCCTGCTGGATCTGGAGAAGATTTTTGAAGAAATTTGCCTGAAATGCACTAAGTTCGAAATCGGGCTCCTATACTGAGCCCAAATATGAACCCAGGGGGCCGGTTTGAACAAACTTGAATCAGGTCCACCCTACAATGTTGCATACCAAATATCAAAAGATTCTGCCCGCTGGATCTGGAGAAGATTTTTTAATCTTTTTCCAATTGCCTACAGTGTTAAAAAGTGCCGACTCAAAGTTCTGAAAAAAAGTACCTTGTGATCAAACCGATAGGGATTTTTTTTAACCATTCGATTCTACTAGATAAAAGTACACTTTATACAAAATAAGAATTCTCTGTGCCGTGTAGTTTTGGAGATATGGCAGTTTTAAGGTTTTTCCTATTTTTAGCTTCCGAGGTTCCCACGGGTCAATGAGAACAATTTTTTTTGCATCAATCAACTACTTATGACCCATTATCATCTCATATCAAATTTGGTTCAAATCGGCCACACGGTTCTGAAAATAGAAATTTTAGGCGTGGCCAAAATTTTTGCCCCTCCCATAATGAAGGCAAATAATGCCCGACAAACTTCTCTTGAACAAACTTGATTCTAAACCTCAAAAGGACTCTGTATACCACATATCAAGTCTCTGCTACTGGTGGTTCATTAGAAGAAGATTTTCAAAAAAATTTGGCCATTTTTTCCCCACACCTCTGCTCAATCTCAATATGAGCCGAAACCTATTTTGGATAAAAATCAAAATGCCCCTACATAACCGAAATTTAATTAAAATATGGCCAGTGGTTTAGGAGAAAGAGGCTCAAACACCACCTTGACGCAGGACGACGGACGAAGAGTGATAAGAAAAGCTCACCCTGACTTTCAGTCAGGTGAGCTAAAAACTGATTAGACCTAATTTCGGAACAAAATGGACACTGGCAGCCATCTTGAATTTTGGACCGCACCCAGAAACACTCGTTCTCATCCCAAGGTGATAACAAAGGTACCCAAGAGTTTTCGTGAAGATTGGTTGATAAATACAGCCTCTAGCCCGAGCCGTATTGACATGTGCACTTAAGTGTATCAGTAGCACTGAATAAATCAAAGTTCATCTAATTTGCATAATTTCTGCACGAGAAAAAAACCTGTACTATATGTGATGTATTCCATGTTACTAAACATTCATACAAAAATTTATTCAAATCAGAACTTTCATACAGAAGTTCTGTACAAAAGACTGATAGCACTAATTTTGGTACAAAATGGCTGCTGGTGGCCATCTTGAAATTTCGGACCAGACCCCAAAACACTCGTTCTCATCCCACGGTGATAACAAAGGTACCCAAGAAGTTTCGTAAAGATCGGTTGAGAAATACGGCCTCTAGCCTGAGCCATATAGAAGTTGTGTACAAAAAACTGATTAGACCTAATTTCAGAACAAAATGGCCACTGGCAGCCATCTTGAATTTTGGACCGCACCCAGAAATGCTTGTTCTCGTCCCAAGGTGATAAGAAAGGTACCCAAGACGTTTCGTGAAGATTGGTTCATAAATACAGACTCAAGCCCGAACCGTATTGACATGTGTACTTACTGTGTAAAAGTAGCACTGAAAAAATCAAAGTTCATCTAAATTGCATAATTTATGCACGAGAAAAAAACCCTTATTATATGTGATGTATCCCATGGTACTGAACATTCACACAAAAAATTATTCAAATCAGCGCTTTCATATGGAAGTTCTGTGTAAAAATCTGATTGCACCTAATTTTGTACAATATGGCTGTCATCGGCCATCTTGAATTTAAGACCGGACCCAAAAACACTCGTTCTCGTCCCACGGTGATACCAAAGGAACCCAAGAAGTTTCGTAAAGATCGGTTCATAAATACGGCCTCTAGCCCGAGCCGTATTGGCATTTGCACTTACAGTGCTGAAAGTAAAACTAAATACATCAAAGTTAGTCTAATTTGCACAATTTACGAATGAGAAAAAAACCTGTGTTATATGTGATGTATCCCATGGTACTAAACATTCATACAAAAAAAAATTATTCAAATCAGCGTTTTCATATGGAAGTTCTGCGCAAAAATCTGATTGCACCCAATTTTGTAGCCTGAGCTGTATAGAAGTTGTGTACAAAAAACTGATCAGACCTAATTTAGGTACAAAATGGCCACTGGCAGCCATCTTGAATTTTGGACCGCACCCAGAAACACTCGTTCTCGTCTCAAGGTGATAACAAAGGTACCCAAGATCGGTTCATAAATACAGACTCTAGCCCGAGCCATACTGACATGTGTACTTACTGTGTGTAAGTAGCACTGAATAAATCAAAGTTCATCTAATTTGCATAATTTCTGCACGAGAAAAAAACCTGTACTATATGTGATGTATTCCATGTTACTAAACATTCATACAAAAATTTATTCAAATCAGAACTTTCATACAGAAGTTCTGCACAAAAGACTGATAGCACTAATTTTGGTACAAAATGGCTGCTGGTGGCCATCTTGAAATTTCGGACCAGACCCCAAAACACTCGTTCTCATCCCACGGTGATAACAAAGGTACCCAAGAAGTTTCGTAAAGATCGGTTCAGAAATACGGCCTCTAGCCTGAGCCATATAGAAGTTGTGTACAAAAAACTGATTAGACCTAATTTCAGAACAAAATGGCCACTGGCAGCCATCTTGAATTTTGGACCGCACCCAGAAATGCTTGTTCTCGTCCCAAGGTGATAAGAAAGGTACCCAAGACGTTTCGTGAAGATTGGTTCATAAATACAGACTCAAGCCCGAACCGTATTGACATGTGTACTTACTGTGTAAAAGTAGCACTGAAAAAATCAAAGTTCATCTAAATTGCATAATTTATGCACGAGAAAAAAACCCTTATTATATGTGATGTATCCCATGGTACTGAACATTCACACAAAAAATTATTCAAATCAGCGCTTTCATATGGAAGTTCTGTGTAAAAATCTGATTGCACCTAATTTTGTACAATATGGCTGTCATCGGCCATCTTGAATTTAAGACCGGACCCAAAAACACTCGTTCTCGTCCCACGGTGATACCAAAGGAACCCAAGAAGTTTCGTAAAGATCGGTTCATAAATACGGCCTCTAGCCCGAGCCGTATTGGCATTTGCACTTACAGTGCTGAAAGTAAAACTAAATACATCAAAGTTAGTCTAATTTGCACAATTTACGAATGAGAAAAAAACCTGCGTTATATGTGATGTATCCCATGGTACTAAACATTCATACAAAAAAAAATTATTCAAATCAGCGTTTTCATATGGAAGTTCTGCGCAAAAATCTGATTGCACCCAATTTTGTAGCCTGAGCTGTATAGAAGTTGTGTACAAAAAACTGATCAGACCTAATTTAGGTACAAAATGGCCACTGGCAGCCATCTTGAATTTTGGACCGCACCCAGAAACACTCGTTCTCGTCTCAAGGTGATAACAAAGGTACCCAAGATCGGTTCATAAATACAGACTCTAGCCCGAGCCATACTGACATGTGTACTTACTGTGTGTAAGTAGCACTGAAAAAATCAAAGTTCATCTAATTTGCATAATTTTTTCACGAGAAAAAAACCTGTATTATATGTGATGTATCCCATGGTACTAAACATTCACACAAGAAATTATTCAAATTAGCGCTTTGGTATCCCACGGTGATACCAAAGGTACCCAAGAAGTTTCGTAAAGATCGGTTCATAAATACGGCCTCTAGCCTGAGCCGTATTGGTATTTTTCTGAAAGTAACACTAAATACATCAAAGTTAGTCTAATTTGCATAATTTACGCACAAGATAAAAACTCATATTATATGTGATGTATCCCATGGTACTAAACATTCATACAAAACTTTATTCAAATCAGCACTTTCATATGGAAGTTCTGCACAAAAATCTGATTGCACCTAATCTTGTACAAAATGGCTGCCAGTGGCCAACTTGAATTTTGGATCGGACCCAAAAACACTTGTTCTCGTCCCACGGTCATAACAAAGGTACCCAAGAAGTTTCGTAAAGATCGGTTCATAAATACGGCCTCTCCGAAAATACTGACCGGGAAATTGTTTTTTTGACTGGGCAGAATTTTTTTTTTTTTTTGGACTGGGTATTAGAAAATTTTGACGCGACAGACATTTAATGGTGCGGGTAGTGCCAGAGAACTTTTTTTTTAATGGCCCTAGTCAAACATATATGGCTGTATTGTTAGCCCTTTACCTAACATAATGACCATATTTGGCTTCCACCATTTACAAAAATCATTATTTTATTTCTGAAGCACTTTCCAATGATGGGTCCAAAACTATTTTTTAGAGATAAAAAAATGAAAGTGTCAATGACACTGTAGCTCAACTTGTTAAGACATGTACATGTATAGTATGTGACACAGCAATGACAAACATCTAGGTAATGACCTGATAACAAAGGTACATATAAAGTATTGTAACGGTCTGTACATAAATACTGACCGTAGCCTGTAACAAATGTATAGGTAAAGTATTGTAAAGGTGGGTGACAGTCAGATGCTAAACTAGAAAAGAAATCTTTGGAGTCCCAGAGTGGGTCTGACTGAACCCCAAAATATTTGTTCTAATAGCACAGTGATAATGAAGGCACCCCAAAACACACTCGTCACCTGTCACAAGGTGATAACAAAGGTACCCCAAGAAGTTTTGTGAGGATCAGTTCATAAATACAGATTCTAGCCCGAGCCGTATTGACATGTGCACCCACTGTGTATAAGTAGCACTGAACAAATCAAAGTTCATCTAATTTGCATAATTTCTGCACGAGAAAAAAACCTGTATTATACGTGATGTATTCCATGTTACTAAACATTCCTACAAAAATGTATTCAAATCAGAACTTTCATACAGAAGTTCTGTACAAAAAAACTGATTGCACTAATTTTGGTACAAAAAAGTTGATGGTGGCCATCTTGAATTTTGGACCGCACCCAAAAACACTCGTTCTCGTCCCACAGTGATAACAAAGGTACCCAAGAAGTTTCGTAAAGATCAGTTCATAAATACGGCCTCTAGCCTGAGCCGTATAGAAGTTGTGTACAAAAAACTGATTGGACCTAATTTCGGTACAAAATGGCCACTGGCAGCCATCTTGAATTTTGGACCGCACCCAGAAACACTCGTTCTCGTTTCAAGATGATAACAAAGGTACCCAAGAAGTTTTGGGAAGATCGGTTGATAAATACAGCCTCTAGCTCGAGCCGTATTGACCATAACATAATGACCATATTTGGCTTCCACCATTTACAATGAAAGTGTCAATGACACTGCAGCTTAACTTGTGTGTTGTGTTTGATGAAAAGGATAATGTTCAATGTTTATGAAAGGATTATGAAATAAGATAAGAATTGTGATAATTGGGAATATGTTCATTTCTGTTCCCTGTGTGCTATGTTTATGATAAAAATAATATGAGGTGTACACTGTACTAAAGGGCTGAGGGGTGGGTTAATATGACCTCACAGTTAATGTATGTGGCCCTCACAATTAACGTATATCAACAAAAGTTACCAAGTTACAGTAAAATTATTCCAAAACGAGTCATCCTATCAAGTTACATTAAAATCCCCTCATAAATATGGCCTGTAGACTGTGCTAAAGGTTTTTGGGCTTCGGGCCCCTGTAGCCGTCAGTTTCCGAATTGCGTCCAAAGGGGACGTTCTCATCTAGACATTATATGAAGTCAATCTACCAAGTTACAATGAAATCCCTTAATAAATATGACCTGTAGACTGTGCTAAAGGTTTTTGGGCTTTGGGCTCTGGCAGCCATCATGGTTGAATGATCGCAACCAAAATGGGACATTCTCATCTGGACAATATTTGGAGTCATCCTACCAAGCTACAATGAAATCCCTTCATAATTATGACCTGTAGACTGTTCTAAAGGTTTTCAAGCTTTGGGCCCCTGAAGCCGTCACAGTTGCCCAATCGTGTCCAAAAGGGGATGTTCTCATCTAGACATTATATGAAGTCAACCTACCAAGTTACAATGAAATCCCTTCATAAATGTGACCTGTAGACTGTGCTAAAGGTTTTCGGGCTTCGGGTTTGGGCAGCCATCATGGCTGAATGATCGCAACCAAAGGGGACAATCTCATCTGGGCATCATCTGGAGTGATCTTGCGAAGTTACAATGAAATCCCTTCATAAATATGACCTGCAGACTGTACTCAAGGTTTTCGGGCTTCGGGCACCTGTAGCCATCACAGTTGACCAATCACAACCAAAAGGGGATGTCATCATCTAGGCATTATATGGAGTCAACCTAACAGGTTACAATGAAGTCCTTTTATAAATATAACCTTTTGCCTATGCTAAAGGTTTTTGGGCTCGGGCACCCATCAAGGCTGAATGATCACGGCCAAAATGGGATGTTCTCATCTAGACATTATTTGGAGTCATCCTACCAAGTTACAAAGAAATCCCCTCATAAATATGACCTGTAGACAGTGCAAAAGGTCTTCGGGCTTCGGGCACCTTTAGCCGTCAAAGTTGCCCAATCATGTCCAAAAGGGTACATTCTCATCTAGACATTATATGAAGTCAACCTACCAAGTTACAATGAAATCCCTTCATAAATATGACCTGTAGACTGTGCTTAAGGTATTCGAGCTTGGGCAGCCATCATGGTTGAATGATCGCAACCAAAGGGAACAATCTCATCTGGGCATCATCTGGAGTGATCCTACGAAGTTACAATGAAATCCATTCATAAATAAGACCTGTAGACTGTGCTCAAGGTTTTTGGGGTTCAGGCACTTGTAGCCATCACAGCTGACCAATCACAACCAAAAGGGGATGTCATCATCTAGGCATTATATGGAGTCAACCTAATAGGTTACAATGAAATCCTTCCATAAATATGACCTTTTACCTATACTTTATAAAGGTTTTTGGGCTCGGGCACCCATCAAGGCTGAATGATCGCGATCAAAATGGGACATTCTCATCTAGACATTATTTGGAGTCATCCTACCAAATTACAATGAAATCCCCTCATAAATATGACCTGTAGACTGTGCTAAAGGTTTTCGGGCTTCGGGCACCTTTAGCCGTCACAGTAGCCCAATCATGTCCAAAAGGGGACGTTCTCATCTAGACATTATATGAAGTTAGCCTACCAAGTTACAATGAAATCCCTTCATAAATATGACCTGTAGACTGTGCTAAAGGTTTTCAGGCGCGGGCAGCCATCATGGTTGAATGATCGCAACCAAAGGGGACAATCTCATCTGGGCATCATCTGGAGTGATCCTGCGAAGTTACAATGAAATCCCTTCATAAATATGACCTGTAGACTGTACTCAAGGTTTTCGGGCTTCGGGCACCTGTAGCCATCACAGTTGACCAATCACGACCAAAAGGGGATGTCATCATCTAGGCATTAAATGGAGTCAACCTTACAGGTTACAATGAAATCCTTCTATAAATATAACATTTTGCCTATGCTAAAGATTTTTGGGCTCGGGCACCCATCAAGGCTGAATGATCATGGCCAAAATGGGACGTTCTCATCTAGACATTATTTGGAGTCATCCTACCAAGTTACAATGAAATCCCCTCATAAATATGGCCTGTAGACTGTGCTAAAGGTTTTCGGGCTTCGGGCACCTTTAGCCGTCACAGTAGCCCAATCATGTCCAAAAGGGGACGTTCTCATCTAGACATTATATGAAGTTAACCTACCAAGTTACAATGAAATCCCTTCATAAATATGACCAGTAGACTGTGCTAAAGGTTTTCGGGCTTTGGGCTCGGGCAGCCATCATGGCTGAATGATCGCAACCATAGGGGACAATCTCATCTGGGCATCATCTGGAGTGATCCTAAGAAGTTACAATGAAATCCCTTCATAAATATGACCTGTAGACTGTGCTCGAGGTTTTCGGGCTTCGGGCACTAGTAGCCATCACAATGACCAATCACGACCAAAAGGGGATGTCATCATCTAGGCATTACATGGAGTCAACCTAACAGGTTACAATGATATCCTTCCATAAATATGACCTTTTGCCTATGCTAAAGGTTTTTGGGCTCGGGCACCCATCAAGGCTGCATGATCTCGCTCAAAATGGGACGTTCTCATCTAGACATTATTTGGAGTCATCCTACCAAGTTACAATGAAATTCCTTCATAAATATGACCTCTAGACTGTGCTAGAGGTTTTCGGGCTTTGGGCCCCTGTAGCCATCACAGTTGCCCAATCACGCCCAAAAGGTGACTTTCTCATCTAGACATTGTATGAAGTCAACCCACCAAGTTACAATGAAATTCCTCAATAAATATGACCTGTAGACTGTGGTAAAGGTTTTCGGGTTTTGGGCTCGGGCAGTCGTCACGGTTGGCAGATCATGCCCAAATGAGGAAATTCTCATCTAGACATCATACATTAAACATGACCTGCAGACTGCGCTAAAAGTTTTTGGGTTTCGGGCTTGGGCAGCCATCACGGTTGATAGATCATGCCCAAAAGGGGACGTTCTCATCTAGGCATTATACAGAGGCATCCTACCAAGTTACAATGAAATCCCTTCATAAATACGACTTGTAGACTGTGCTAATGGTTTTCGGGTTTTGGGCTCGGGCAGCCATACCGGTTTCCCGATCGCGACGAAAAGGGGACGTTCTCATCTAGACATGACCCCAAACCTGCATATGAAATTTCGTGACGATCAGATAAGAACTGCGGGGTGTAGCCCGTGCTAAAGGAAAATGTGAACAGATGTCACAGACTCACAGACTAACAGACTTCCGCACGCGTGATGGCAATAGCTTATCTTGACTATGTCAAGTTAAGCTAAAAATCAGCATTCAAATTTCATTATTTTATTTCTGAAGCACTTTCCAATGATGGGTAAAAAACTATTTTTAAGAGATAAAAAAATGAAAGTGTCAATGACACTGTAGCTCAACTTGTTAAGACATGTACATGTATAGTATGTGACACAGCAATGACAAACATCTAGGTAATGACCTGATAACAAAGGTACATATAAAGTATTGTAACGGTCTGTACATAAATACTGACCGTAGCCTGTAACAAATGTATAGGTAAAGTATTGTAAAGGTGGGTGACAGTCAGATGCTAAACTAGAAAAGAAATCTTTGGAGTCCCAGAGTGGGTCTGACTGAACCCCAAAATATTTGTTCTAATAGCACAGTGATAACGAAGGCACTCCAAAACACACTCGTTCCTGTCCCAAAGTGAAAACAAAGGTACCCAAGAAGTTTCGTGAAGATCAGTTAAATACAAGCTGTATAGAAGTTGTGACAACAAGAGGCCCCAAGGGGCCTTAATCGCTCACCGGGCAAAGTGATTCAAAGAAAGTGGTTCAAAGAAGTATTTGGGGTCACATTCAGTTAGACATGGTTCATCAACACTACAAAGCAATGAAGTCATGAGAGACAAATTATATGGAACTAGGGACATGGCTTGAACAAACTTGAGTCTTACCCCCCTAAGGATGCTGCATACCAAATATCAAAAGCATTCATCTGCTGGATCTGAAGAAGAAGATTTTTAAAGAAAATTCCTCATTTTGAACTAAGTTATCATTCAGGCTCCCACAGTGAGCCCAAATATGAACCCAGGGACTTGGCTTTAACAAACTTGAATCTCACCCCCCTAAGGATGCTACACACCACATATCAAAACATTCCGACTGCTGGATCTGAAGATTTTTTAAGAAAATTCCTCATTTCGAACTAAGTTACAATTCAAGCTCCCACAGTGAGCCCAAATATGGACCTAGGGATATGGCTTGAACAAACTTGAATCTCACCCCCCCCCCCCCTCCCCTAAGAATGCTGCATACCAAATATCAAAACATTCCGACTGCTGGATCTGAAGAAGAAGATTTTTAAAGAAAATTCCTCATTTTGAGCCAAGTTATCATTCGGGCTCCCACAATGAGCCCAAATATGGACCTAGGGACATGGTTTGAACAAACTTGAATCTCACCCCCTAAAGATGCTGCATACCAAATATCAAAACATTCTGACTGCTGGATCTGAAGAAGAAGATTTTTAAAGAAAATTCCTCATTTTGAACTAAGTTATAATTTGGGTTACCACAGTGAGCCCAAATATGAACCCAGGGACTTGTCTTGAACAAACTTGAATCTCCCCCCCCCCCCCCTCCCCCCAAGCATGCTGCATACCCAATATCAAAAGATTCTGCCTGCTGGATCTTGAGAAGAAAATTTTTAAAGAAATTTGCCTGAAATGCACTAAGTTCAAATTTGGGATCCTATACTGAGCCCAAATATGAACCCAGGGGGCCGATTTGAACAAACTTGAATCAGATCCACTCCACAATGTTGTATACCAACTATCAAAAGATTCTGCCTGCTGGATCTGGAGAAGAAGATTTTTGAAGAAATTTGCCTGAAATGCACTAAGTTCGAATTCGAGCTTTTATAGTGAGCCCAAATAGGAATACAAGGGGGGGGGGGGGGGGGGGGGGGGGACGCTTTGAACAAACTTGAATCAGATCCGTCCCACAATGTTGCATACCAAAAATCGAAAGATTCTGCCTGCTGGATCTGGAGAAGATTTTTTAAGAAATTTGCCTGAAATGCACTAAGTTCGAATTCGGGCCTCTATACTGAGCCCAAATGTGAATCCAGGGGGCCGATTTGAACAAACTTCAATCAGATCCACCCCACAATGTTGCATACCAAATATCAAAAGATTCTGCCTGCTGGATCTGGAGAAGAAGATTTTTTAAGAAATTTGCCTGAAATGCACTAAGTTCGAATTTGGGCTTCTATAGTGAGCCCAAATATGAATCCAGGGGGCCGATTTGAACAAACTTGAATCAGACCCATACCAAGATGCTGCATACCAAGTATCAAAAGATTCTGCCCACTGGTTCTGGAGAAGAAGATTTTTTAATAATTTTTCTATAATTCATACGGTGCTATCAGAGTTATGCCCCATACAGAGCTCCCATGGGACATGGCCATTTCATTTGAACAAACTTGAATTGCCATATAGCAATGAACATCCACATGAAGTTTTGTGAAAAATGGATCAGTGGTGCACTTACAGTGTATTAGCAGCACTGAATAAATCAAAGTTCATCTAATTTGCATAATTTCGGCACGAGAAAAAAACCTGTACTATATGTGATGTATTCCATGTTACTAAAAACATTCATACAAAAATTTATTCAAATAAGAACTTTCATACAGAAGTTCTGTACACAAGACTGATTGCACTAATTTTGGTACAAAATGGCTGCTGGGGCCATCTTGAATTTTGGACCACACCCCCAAAACACTCGTTCTCATCCCACGGTGATAACAAAGGGACCCAAGAAGTTTCATAAAGATCGGTTCATAAATACGACCTCTAGCCTGAGCCATATAGAAGTTGTGTACAAACAAACTGATTAGACCTAATTTCAGTACAAAATGGCCACTGGCAGCCATCTTGAATTTTGGACCGCACCCAGAAATGCTCGTTCTCGTCCCAAGGTGATAACAAAGGTACCCAAGACGTTTCGTGAAGATCGGTTCATAAATACAGACTCTAGCCCGAGCCGTATTGACATGTGTACTTACTGTGTGTAAGTAGCACTGAAAAAATCAAAGTTCATCTAATTTCCATAATTTCTGCACGAGAAAAAAAACCCGTATTATATGTGATGTATCCCACGGTACTAAACATTCACACAAAAAATTATTCAAATCAGCGCTTTCATATGGAAGTTCTGTGTAAAAATCTGATTGCACCTAATTTTGTACAAAATGGATGCCATCGGCCATCTTGAATTTCGGACTGGACCCAAAAACACTTGTTCTCGTCCCACGGTGATACCAAAGGAACCCAAGAAGTTTCGTAAAGATTGGTTCATAAATACGGCCTCCAGCCCGAGCCGTATTGGCATTTGCACTTACAGTGCTGAAAGTAACACTAAATACAAGAAAATTAGTCTAATTTGCACAATTTACGCATGAGAAAAAAACCTGTGTTATATGTGATGTATCCCTTGGTACTAAACATTCATACAAAAAAAATTATTCAAATCAGCGCTTTCATATGGAAGTTCAGCGCAAAAATCTGATTGCACCTAATTTTGTACAAAACGGCTGCCAGCGGCCAACTTGAATTTTGGATCGGACCCAAAAACACTTGTTCTCGTCCCACGGTCATAACAAAGGTACCCAAGAAGTTTCGAAAAGATCGGTTCATAAATACAGCCTCTAGCCCGAGCCGTATTGAATTGTTGACGGACAGACGGACGACTGGCCATGGCATCAGCTCAAATTTGGCTTCGCCAAAGTTGAGCTAAAAATTATCAGTGATGCACAAGAAATTTTAAGTAATGGCATCTTCTTGTGATGTTAAGCAAAGGTTATGCACTTATCCCTCCAACAAATACAGAGATTTGTAAATTCACATTTGTCTGTATTGTTTGGATTGATATCCTTCAGAAATGTACTGTTGAAAGGATTCAACATGTAATGAATAACGGCCTAATTCTGACTATCATAACTTTTTAGTGTAACAAAACAGGTGCCCCAGCAGGTATTTTTTAGCAAACTTGCAAATTGCATTTGACGTTCCTTGGCAGTTGTTTCTAGGCAATTCTTGGCTGCCTATATAGGCAGCAAAGATTTGCAACAACTGCAAAGCCACCAGCTGAAGTCTTTCAAAAGTGTTGCAAAAATGTTTCAAAATCTCTAGTCCTTTAAGGGTTAAATGACTGCATTAATAAAACAGGCAGGAAGATAGTGAAGATCCATGTAAAGCTGCATGTAGGAAATTAATACATATTCCAAAAAAAATTGTACCTTTGAGATAAAAATTCCTTCATCACTCCTATCCAATGGATTTGCAGGAAAACTTTTCAAGCCTCCTTTAATACTCATTCCTAATTTTTCTCCTGGATTCTTATCTATCACATATTCCTGAAAGTAAATTCGAGATGAAAGTGTCAATGACACAGTAGCTCAACTTCTTTAAGATATGTACATGTATAGTAGTATGTGACACAGCAATGACAAACATCTAGGTAATGACCTGATAACAAAGGTACATGTAAAGTATTGTAACGGTCAGTACATAAATGCTGACCGTAGCCTGTAACAAATGTATAGGTAAAGTATTGTAAAGGTGGGTGACACGTCAGATGCTCAACTAGAAAAGAAATCTTTGAGTCCTAGAGTGGGTCTGACTGAACCCCAAAAAATTTGTTCTCATAGCACAGTGATAACAAAGGCACCCAAAAACACTCGTCACCTGTCACAAGGTGATAACAAAGGTACCCCAAGAAGTTTTGTGAAGATCAGTTCATAAATACAGACTCTAGCCCGAGCCGTATTGACATGTGATCTACTGTGTATAACTAGCACTGAACAAATCAAAGTTCATCTAATTTGCATAATTTCTGCACGAGAAGAAAACCTGTATTATATGTGATGTATTCCATGTTACTAAACATTCCTCCAAAAATTTATTCAAATCAGAACTTTCATACAGAAGTTCTGTTCAAACAAGAGGCCCCACGGGGCCTGAAGCGCTCATCTTGTACAGAACACAATTTAAACAGAGTCCAAGAATGAGTCCACATTAAGCAAGCCATCTCCATAGGCTACACTGTCAATCCTTGAGTCCCTCAGGAGTGACAAAAATAATCTGGGCATCATGCCTTTTCTTCAGTTGATCATAAGTAAAATGTAGAGCTCCCCTATGAAGCCCCTTTATACAACCTACATGGATTAATCTTAGTACCTCTAGAAGGTACTGAATACAAAATTTTTAATTCTTCAGCAAAATGGCCAATTCCGGCTCCCATAGAGAGCCCAAATATTAACCCAGGCTCTTGATTTGAACACAGTTAAATCTGACTTCCCTAGAGATGTTGTGTACCGAATATGAAAGCATTCTGACTGTTGGATCTGAAGAAGAGAAATTGTAAAGAAATTTCTTCGAATTGCACTATGTTCAAATTTGGGCTACCATAGCGAGCCCAAATATTAACCTATGGATCCGATTTGAACAAACTTGAATCTGACCCCCCTAGAGATGTTGTATACCAAATGTGAAAGCATTCTGACAAGTGAATCTGAAGAAGAAGATTTTTGAAGAAATTCCCTCATATTGTACTAAGTTAAATTTCATGTTCCCATATGGAGCCCAAATATTAACCTAGGCACTCGAATTGAACAACCTGGAATCTGACCCCCCTAGAGATGTTGTATACCAAACATAAAAGCATTCCGACAGGTGGATCTGAAGAAGAAGATTTTTAAAGAAATTTTCTCATATTGCACTAAGTAAAAATTTGGGCTACCATAGTGAGCCCATATATATACCTAGGGATCTGATTTGAACAAACTTGAATCTGACCCCCATAGAGATGTTGCATACCAAATATCAAAGCATTCTGACTGATGGATCTGAAGAAGATTTTTTTAAATTACCCTCCATATTGAACAAAGATAAAATTTGGGCTTCCATAGGAAGCCCAAATATTAACCTAGGGACTTGGTTTGAACAATCTAGAATCTGACCCTCATAACAATGATGTATACCAAATATTAAAAGATTCTGACTGGTGGTTTTGAAGAAGAAGATTTTTAAAGAATATTCCCCATATTACCCTATGTTAAAACTTCGGACTCCTGTGGAGAGCCCAAATATGAACCAATGAGCTTTATTTCAACAAACTTTTATCTGACCCCCCCCCCCCCCCCCCCCCTATGAATGCTGTATACCAAATATCAAAAGATTCTGATGATTGGTTCTGGAGAAAAGATTTTTTAAAATTTTTGCAAATATGCTGACTCAGCATTTTTTCGATGCCCATTACAGAACACCCTAACAGAACCGATGGCAATTTTTTTTTTACCATTCAATTCTACTGGTCATAAGGATACTTCATAACAAATAAAAGCTCTCTGTTCCGTGGGGTTTGGGAAATATGGGCGTTTGAAAATATTTCTATTTTTAGCTCCCAGGGTTCCCATGGGGATGCGGGAATTTTTTTTTTTGCATGGGTCAAGTACTTATGGCCCAATACTACCACAAACCAAATTTGGTTCATACCGGACCATCAGTTCAGAAAATAGAAGTTTTGGGCGGGGCCAAAAATCTTACCCCTCCTATTACAAAACCAAATATTACTTCACGAACTTCGTTTGAACAAACTTGATTCTACACCTCATATGGAAGCTCCATAGCAAATATCAAGTCATTGTACACACTGGTTCTTGAGAAGAAGATTTAAAAAATATTTTGGAGCATTTTCCCCCACTCCCTCCCTATGGGGCTGGGCATGCTGAGTTGAACAAAAATGAAATGCCCCTTTGGGACCAGCACTCATACAAACTTTAACTTGAATTGGCCCAATGGCTTTGGAGGAGAAGACCAAAACATGGTGTTGACGGACGATGGACGACGGACGGGAAGCGATGAGATTAGCTCAGCTTGACTTTGTCAAGATGAGCTAAAAACTGATTGCACTAATTTTGGTTCAAAAAGGTTGCTGGTGGCCATCTTGAATTTTGGACCGCACCCAAAAACACTTGTTCTCGTCCCACAGTGATAACAAAGGTACCCAAGAAGTTTCGTAAAGATCGGTTCATAAATACGGCCTCTAGCCTGAGCCGTAGAGAAGTTGTGTACAAAAAACTGATTGGACCTAATTTCGGTACAAAATGGCCACTGGCAGCCATCTTGAATTTTGGACCGCACCCAGAAACACTTGTTCTCATCCCAAGGTGATAACAAAGGTGCCCAAGAAGTTTCATAAATACAGACTCTAGCCCAAGCTGTATTGGCAATTGCAGTTACAGTGCTGAAAGTAACATTAAATAGATCAAAGTTAGTCTAATTGGCATAATTTATGCTCGAGAAAAAAACCTGTATTAGGCCACACAAAGTAGATGTTCTTGTTGTGAAGAGTATGCGACTTGGACCTTAAATCATAACGTGTTTTTACAGGTCAACGATAATTAGTTTTGTCCACCACTGCGTTATACCCGTGATCTGTGCAGCACGGGCTATTGTTGCATTTGTGATGAATTATAAATTGATTATTATTCTCTCTCACGGGTTCAGTCTTCAATAAAGTAGTGTTCAGAACACATGTTGTTTTCTCTCTCTTTCTCACTCTCAGTGAATTATTCACGACATATGGTCCCTCGAGCCGGATAAATCCCTCATGGAGTCGACGGACTACTTAGCACTAAAGAGACGCCGCACAGCTCTTCGTGGGCACACAACACGAATTTTGAAAGAAGCTGATGCTATTGTGAATTCGGGCATAAAAGAGAAACCAGATCTGGACAGACTAAAACAAAGATTGTCTGATTTGACTGAGAAAATCGATGAATTGAAGACTATCACTACTGAAATGTTGAATATCATACCGTTAGATGCTGATGATGATTACATGAAGGCTGCTGACGAAGCAGAAGAACATATTCATCAGGTAAATGATAGAAAGGGTGTTTACGAGCAGTATATTCATGAACATTCCAAAACTGAAACAAAATTTAACCCTGAAGCAAGGCCATTCTATCCTTCCGAGATGAAACGACCTGTGAACTTACCAAAACTGACACTACCAACTTTCGGAGGTGAAATTTTGTCTTGGTCATCGTTTTGGGATTCGTTTAAAGCAGCTGTACACGATGTTCCTCAGTCAACAATGCCAATCATTTCAAAGTTTCAGTATTTAAAGTCACTTCTAAAAGGACCTGCACTGTTGTGCATAAGTGGTTTGAACCTTACAGAAGCAAATTATTCTGCAGCGATCGATTTATTAACTTTACGATTTGGTCAAACACATAAGATTGTAGATGCACATCTCCAAGCCTTAGTTAATTTGCCAGCACCCAAAAACAGCACCCAGAGTTTAGTGGTATTTAGAGACAATCTTGAGTCGCATATTCGTTCACTCTCAGCGCTCATGGATGATCAACTACAATATGGTGACATGCTTGTTTCTGTTATTGTGAATAAACTTCCCAGTGATGTCCGCACTAATTTAGCACGTAAGCATGGTACCAGAAATTACACACTCGACGAGATTCGCCAATTTTTGCAGAATGAAATTGATATTCTACAAGCAGGGGGAATTACCCAACTGGACTTTATATCTGAAGCCACTGTGTCGACATTTGTCACTAATACTCATTCTACAGCAGTGAATACAGCATTAAAAACTCGCAGTAGTGCGTTTAAAGGCAAATCATGTGTATTTTGTGACAGTTCTAACCATTATTCAACAGAGTGTACTCGGGTTCCAGATACAGATCAAAGAATTGCACTTGTTCGAGAACAACAACTTTGTTTTAATTGTTTGGGACGTGCACACAAAATTTCAGATTGTAAATCACGGTTCGTTTGTAAGTTGTGTCAACGAAAGCACCATACTAGTTTGTGCAATGATAAAGCTAGTAATTCCAAAGAGAAGTATGATAAGCCCCGTCCAAAAAATACAACAAACGTGGGTCATAAGTTTACTTCTTTACATTGTTCGGTCAGTGGTGAATCGTCTAGGGAGAAACAGCCAAGTTCTGTCCCAAATGTACCAGTTTGTTTTAACGGTTCACAAATGAACACTGTTCTTCTAAAAACTGCTGTAGCATGTGCGTGTTCTAATTCAATTTCTCTCAATGCAAATGTACTTTTAGATGACGGTTCTCAGCGTTCATTTATAACTGAAGAGTTTTCGTCTAAATTAGAGCTGAAACCTATTGGCCAGGAAAGGGTTAATATTTCGTCATTTGCATCTAAGGATACCGTGACCAGAGTTTTAGATACAGTGCGACTGGATCTTAAAGCTGACAGTTGTACTGTGCCTCTGACTCTGTTGGTGGTTCCACGAATAGCTACACCACTGAATTTTTCAATGAAAGAAAATTTGTGTTCATATCCTCATTTATCGGGATTAAATTTGGCACACCCAGTTGATAGTAACTCCAAATTTGTTATTGACATTCTAATTGGTGCAGATCAGTACTATGAAATTGTCGAGGACAAAATTATTCGAGGCGATGACGGCCCTTTGGCAGTGAAGTCAAAATTGGGATATCTTCTGGCTGGTCCAACATCAGGAACCCTTCAATCTTCTTCTGCCAGTATGTTTAACATAATGGCCGAACATAGATTTGAGGATTCAATGATTGAAAAATTTTGGGATCTTGAATCACTCGGAATTTGCGATAAAACTGATTCAACCGACATGGATATTCTTAAATCGTATTGTGAATCAATACACCTTACCGATCGCGGATACATTGCACCATTGCCGTTTTTAGAAAATCATCCTGTTCTTCCCACAAATTTTGAAATAGTTAAACGACGGACGCTTTCTACTATACGCCGTTTAGCAAAAGATTCCACGCTTCTTCAAAAGTATGGAGCGTTGCTGAAAGAACAAGAGAACCGAGGGTTCATTCAGAAAATAACTACTTCAATAGTTCCGCCCTCTCAAGGCACGTGTCATTATTTGCCACATCATCCGGTTTTCAAACAGTCTGCAACTACTCCTCTAAGAATTGTGTTTGATTGTAGTTTTCGCAGTGGTTCTGAGTTCCCGAGTTTAAACGACTGTTTAATGAGTGGTCCACCTCTGCAAAATGATATTTCGGGCATTTTTTTACGTTTTCGACAGTACGGTTTTGCAGCAGTATCCGATATCGAAAAAGCCTTCTTACACATTGGTTTATGTGATCAGGACAAAGACTTTACTCGTTTTTTCTGGTTGTCGGATCCTTTGGACCCAGCATCCCAATTGAACGAGTATAGATTTAACGTTGTTTTGTTTGGTGCAACATCATCTCCGTTTATACTCAATGCCACTATTTTCAAACATTTAGAGTCACACACAGTTCAGAAAGACTTGTTAGCCTGTATATATGTGGATAACTTTGTCAAGAGTTGCAGTAGTGAGAAAGACCTTATAGATTTCTACTTGGTAACTCGTGAAATTTTGTTAAAGGGAAATTTCAATGTGAGGTCATGGTCTTCAAACAGTGATCGATTGAAAAATCTCGCTGAATGTGATCAGGTATTAAATAACTCAAGTGTTGTGCCAGTTCTGGGTCTAATATGGAATACACAGACTGATAGACTGTCTTTTAACACATTCAAATTTAGAAGTGATCATCTTGTCTCAAAACGCGAGATTCTCCGTGATGCAAGTACAATATTCGACCCACTTGGCATTGTGTCGCCTGTTGTAATGTGTGCAAAATTGTTTATGCAGAAGCTGTGGACCCTTAAACTTTCTTGGGATAAACCTGTCAGCGACAATTTGCGCTTTGAATGGTTACAAATTATTTCTAGTTTGAGACAGGTGGATCACATAAGTTTTGAAAGGTCACCAAATTCCGATTGTAGTGACAGCTGCACACGTGTACTTCATGTTTTTGCTGACTCAAGCATGAAGGCTTACGGAGCAGCTGCATATTTGCAATGTTGTAAGGGACACAAACCACATTTGATCATTGCTAAAGGTCGTGTTGCACCACTCAAGACATTAACTATACCACAGTTAGAATTAACAGCAGCACTTATAGCATCTTGATTAGTAAAGCATATAAAAAATAGTCTAACATTTGAACATGCGTTTCAAACGTGTTTTTGGACTGATAGTCAAATAACTCTCTCGTGGATTCGGTCTGATAAAAAATTGCCGGTGTTTGTAGCCAATAGAGTGAAGGAAATCAAACAGAATTCTGAAGTGTCGGAATGGCAATATTGTGCTTCCGTAAATAACCCAGCTGATATATTAAGTAGGAGTTGTTCTGCAACGGAATTGGTCTCATATGACATGTGGTGGCATGGTCCGCAGCTTCTGATAAACTCTGAAGAAAGGCCTACCATAGACACTGAACATGTCTTATTACAGTCCAATGCTGTTGATGATGAGTTGACAAATGAGATATCAGTTAAGGCTATAGTTCCGAATACATGTTTGTTAACAGACTCAAAATCTCTGATAGATATACATAGATTTTCCTCATACATTCGTTTGCAACGTGTAATGGCGTATATTCTGAGATTTGTACAGAAATTAAAACAAACATCCCGTCAAAGTGGTTCATTAACCCTTCAAGAACTTCAGTTGGCCGATAAATGTTTGGTTCAACTCTGTCAAGCTGAATGTTTTTCGGATGTTTATCATTGTTTGAAACAAAAGCAAAAACCAGTTCCTGCAATTGTGATTCAACTTCGGTTGTTCATGGATGAGTCCAATATTATTCGTAGCGGAGGTAGAATTGGTAACGCTGATTTAGTTGACTCTGTTAAGTATCCTATTTTGCTGCCAGCAAATCATCATTTGACATTGCTTCTTATACGACAAGCACACCATTTAACAAAACATTCAGGTGTTAATCAAACAGTTGCTTTTATAAGGCAAACATTTTGGATACCAAAATTACGTCAACGTGTGAAAGTTGTCCTCAAGGCATGTGTGACTTGTAAAAAGGTAATCGGTAGACCTTATTCGGTACCTAGGTCCCCTCATTTACCATCAATTCGCGTGCGTGAGGCCGATCCATTTCAAATAGTTGGCATTGATTTTACTGGTAGTCTAAACATTTCTGATCAGGATCAAAAGGCATACATATGCTTATTTACATGTGCAGTAACGAGAGCAGTACACTTGGAAGTCACAACTGATTTGAGTGTTAACTCCTTTCTACACGCATTTCGTAGATTTGTTAGTCGGCGAGGTCTTCCTCTCAAAATATTATCTGATAATGCTAGAACATTTGAGTCGGCTTCTAAAGAATTACTTCATATTTTCAAAACTCCAGAGCTTGTGCATACTTTGAATGTACAAGGTGTTGAGTGGTTATTTATACCAAAACGAGCGCCCTGGTTTGGAGGATTTTGGGAACGGTTAATTGGGCTAACGAAAATTGTTCTCAGGAAAGTGTTAGGGCGTGCGCGTTTGACCTATAATGAACTTGTCACAGTGGTCACAGAGGCTGAAGCATGTATAAATGATCGCCCCCTCACCTACCTCTCGGCAGATAGCAGAGACCCTGATCCTGTTACTCCTTCAAAACTTGTGTGTGGTCGAAATATCACACAATTTCCACAGTACAGATCCGAAGTGTATCTGAATGATTCCACTTACATCCCGTTTGATCAACAGCATGTCGAAAACCGTTTCAATGTAGTTACTCACATTGTACAGCGGTTTTGGAAACAGTGGCAAAATGAATATATTCTTTCCTTGCGTGAACGATATTTATCGGACAAAGAACATGAGAATCAGGTAAAATTAGGTGACGTTGTTCACATTCATGATGATGGTCCTCGTGTCAAGTGGAAGTTAGGTATTATAACTAGATTGCATTATGATAAAGATGGACTTGTTAGATCAGTAGCATTAAAAACTTCAACTGGATATACTACGTGACCAATTGTGCGACTCTACCCACTCGAAGTTGACAGTGATGGGTTCAGTGACATAAGCATTGACCCAGTACAGTCATCTTCGAGTGAACGTCCCCAAAGGCTTGCTGCTTCTCGTGCTAGGGAAAAAATTCTGAAACAGATATCGTGTTTTTTCACGGATAGTGACTCAGATTAAGTTTATATCCCTCTCTGGAATATGTGTGGTTAATACAAAAATGGTGATGATAATAATTCTAGGCCCGGGAGGATGTTGTGAAGAGTATGCGACTTGGACCTTAAATCATAACTTGTTTTTACAGGTCAACGATAATTAGTTTTGTCCACCACTGCGTTATACCCGTGATCTGTGCAGCACGGGCTAATGTTGCGTTTGTGATGAATTATAAATTGATTGTTATTCTCTCTCACGGGTTCAGTCTTCAATAAAGTAGTGTTCAGAACACAGGTTGTTTTCTCTCTCTTTCTCACTCTCAGTGAATTATTCACGACAGTTCTGTTTCTCAGGCCAAATTTTCTAAAACTGCATGCGGGCGGGCGGTTTTTTATTTTATATTTTATTTTTGGAATTATTTCTTTGCCATCAGAAGTTCATATTCTTGGTTATTTTATGTTTTATGCCTCATAATCTACAGAATAGCAAGGGTGGTGGTGTATTTCGTCCCTTGGGTGCAACAAGGCTTTGTAATGCTAAAGCATTGCAAAGCCTTGTTGCACTCAAGGGACAAATTTATCAATTTTATTAACCTGTGTAAAATATTAGACATGAACCATTTAATTTTTATTTTTTAAGTTTGCATTGGTCATAAAAAGAGAGCATGCGGCAGCCAAAAGGACCATGTGGGAGGGCCTGAGAAACAGATTTTTAATTTTATTAAGCCTTATATGTGATGTATCCCATGGTACTAAACATTCACACAGAAAATTATTCAAATCAGTGCTTTCATATGGAAGTTCTGCGCAAAAATCTGATTGCACCTAATTTTGTACAAAATGGCCACCAGTGGCCATCTTGAATTTCAGACCGGACCCCAAAACACTCATTCTCGTCCCACGGTGATAACAAAGGTACCCAAGAAGTTTCGTAAAGATCGGTTCATAAATACGGCCTCTAGCACGAGCCGTATTGGCATTTGCACTTACAGTGCTGAAAGTAACACTAAATAAATCAAAGTTAGTCTAATTTGCATAATTTATGCACGCGAAAAAACCTTGTATTATATGTGATGTATCCCATGGTACTAAACATTTATACAAAAAATTATTCAAATCGGAGCTTTCATATGGAAGTTCTGCGCAAAAATCTGATTGCACCTAATTTTGGTACAAAATGGCTGCCAGCGGCCGTCTTAAATTTCAGACTGGACCCCAAAACACTCGTCTCGTCTCACGGTGATAACAAAGGTACCCAAGAAGTTTCGTAAAGATCGGTTCATAAATACGGTCTCTAGCCCGAGCCGTGTGTACGGCGTGACGGACAGACAGATGGCCAGACGGGCCATTGCAATACCTCAAATTTGGCTTCGCCACAGTTGACCTAAAAATGGATAAGAGGCTGTGACATGTCTCTTTCATGAAGTAAAAACTCTTTCTTAAAACTAACTCTACAATAAAATAGTACAGTCGGAGGTTATCCTAAAGAAGCCACTGAAGGACAGAAGTATGAAACTTGTCTGGCTAGGTAAGCCTTGCAGTCTAGCTATACAGTAATTTTTGACACATTCAGTGGTCATAAAAAGAGCGGCTGAGGGTGAGATATATATATATATTTACTGGAAAGTCATTGTTTTGCATTGAAAACTGACATGCATGAGGTGTAGCGACATATTTATTTATTGGTGTTTAAGGTCACATATTTCTGCACAATGGCTAATCATGACCACGACAGTTTTACGGGTGGAAGAAGCCGGAGTACCCGGAGCGAACCTCCGATAGCGGGGGAGGAATTCGTCACATACAGGTGAATTGTGCACTTGGTGATACCTTCTTGAAATTTGGCACACTGTTAGTGTAGGCTATGAGGTTCTCAAAAACGATCGGCTACAAGTTGACACCGACCGGTGGCGACCAGTAGCGGCACAATCCAAAATGGCCGCCAGCGGCTGAAGGGAACCTCCTTTTCGACGGTCTACCGACTATACATCCGATTGTAAGGGCGCGAAAGTGAACTCTGATCCACGCACGTGTTGGAAACAGACGTGGGAGATGATGTAGAATAAAACGAGATTCTCTATACGGACGCATCAATTTCTTGGAACTTGAAAAGAGCGTTGTTTCTCCGGGATCAGCGTCATTCAGGCAAACCTGAATGACGCTGATCCCGGAGAAACAACGCTCTTTATGAAGCAGTCTCTTTGCCATACAATCTCTTGTTTGGCGTAATTCCGCAAGCAATTCTGATTTGTCTGTCGAAATTAATTCGAGAACGCGATTGTTCACAAAAATCATTCACAGAATGAGTGAGAATCCTCTTCGTGTACGGACTAGTACTGACTGGGAACGTTGTTGCTTTTGCCAGCAAGACAGTTCCAAGAAATTGATGCGTCCGTATAGAGAATCTCGTTTTCATGACGCCTATAAAGCTATTGAGGAAGACATAACGCGCTTCCTAGATAATGGCGTTGAGCTTCCATATAATTTGACCATTGATTGTTTGATGAGAGAGAGTGATGAGTGTATGTCGATGTCACTGTTGACGAATAAGGCAATATATCATAAGACATGCCGTGACAGTATTCGGACTCACATCGTACAGCGCGTGCTACACAAGCGAGAGCGAAATGAGGCAGTGGCATCCTGCTCCACGCTGAGTCCTAAAAGAACACGGACAAGTTTTGAATCTGGCTGTGACAGGAAACTGCCCCAGTGTGTTTATTGTCACAAACGCGAAGGTGACAGCAGTGAGCCTATTTGCAGATCAATGTCTGATAACAATAAACTCAAAATTATGGCAAAGGAAGCCGAGAACTGGGTTGTTTTTTCTCGGGTCAATGCAGCATTTGATTCCGCTGCTAGTGATCTTTACTATCACAAAACCTGTTATTGTAAGCTTGCCAATGAAGCACGAGCGGCTAAATCTAAAAAGTCGAAGAACGCCGAACATTCCGCGTCAGGCCTGCCCTATGACCCTCTCGTTATGGCAGAGCTCATAACATTTGTTGAACACAACGATTCCGCGATGAAGCTTGTCGATCTCAAGAATCTGTACAGTCGGAGGTTGAAGCAAGTCGGTTCTGATTGGCTTAGTGAAGAAATACATTCCACTCGATTCAAAGAACATTTGTTGCAGAAATTGGGCGATGGCTGGGACGCCTTCACACAGGGTAGAGATGTGTTTATTTCAAGTAGGTTTCGAGTTGGCTCCTTGTTGTCCGAATCTTTAACTCGTATAGTGTCTGAGGAAGAGGCAAAAAAGATAGTTGATGTGGGTCTTCTTCTGCGTAAACACATACTCATATCTCAAGCTCCTTTCACGGGATCATTTTCATCTTATTGCTTGAGCGAGCCTGTACCCAACTCACTCCTGACTCTTCTTAGAGTTCTACTTGAGGGCACATGTAGTATACAGAACTTAGGCGATGATGAGACTGTTAATGCCAAGACTCGAGTGGCTTGTACTATTTCACAGATGTTGATCAGCAATTCAGCGAAACGCTCCGAACATGCACAAAATGTTCACCAGAGACGTGACAGAGAAACTCCAATGCCTCTTTATGTGGGTTTGAAGTTGCATGCCCATGATCGTATGAAAAATCTTATCAGAGATTTTCATCAAATGGGACTCTCTGTCTCTTATGATCGCGTAATGGATGTTCGCAGGAGTTTCGCGAGAGCTGTTTCACTGCGGTTCAAGAACGAAGGTGTTGTAGTCCCAGCTAACTGCAAACGTAATGTTTTCTCGATAGGAACCACTGATAACATTGATGTATCTGGTAGATCTGATATGCATGGTACGTCCATCACACTCATTGGTCAACTGAGCAGGGACAATGTGGGTACTGATCCCCCACCACTGAGTTTAGATGTTCCAGAAGACACACAAATTGAACTCCCAGACGACTATGCATTTGTTCCTTTCGTTGAAGACTTTGGTGGGGACATCAGGCTTGAATCTCCAGATGAATGTAATGTACGGCCCAATGAATATGCAGATTTGAACGTGGGAGAGAATGACTGGTTGTCTCATGTGTCACAGATCAGCAATAAAGGGAAGGTTGATGGCAGCTGGCAGCTTGATGAAGTCCCTGTGACCTTTTCAGGCTTCTTTTCAAAACATGAAGATCAAGACAATGTCAAACCTCGTGCAGTTATTGGGGTATTCCCTGTTTTCAGTGAGCAGAAAGCGGACTCACTCAGTATGCAGAAGCATGCTATGTATGTGGTCAGGGAAGCTACTGCTTTCGTAAACCCCGGCCAGATACCTGTCATTGAAGGTGACTGTCCGTTGTATGCCAGGCAGAAAAAATGTCAATGGCTGTTCCCAGAGGAGATAGGTGAGGATCGAATGGTGTGTATGATTGGATTCCTGCATCTTGAAATGTGCACCCAAGAAGCTGGTGGTAAGCTTATGGGTGGTTCTGGTTGGGAGCGAATGTTTCACCTCGCAAAGATATTCACACCCGGTGTAGCATCATCCCTACTTGGTGGGAAACATGTCAAGAGGACGCGACAGGCATATCTTCTCACTCTAGCTTGGCTTGAGATCCTCAGAAAGAATGCTTATGAGATTTACTGTCAGCAGACTGGGCCCCATGAGTCATTTGAAATGTGGGAACAGAGGATTCTTTCACAATCTCCAACTGCGCGCTATTGGGGTGAAATCGTTCGGAACTTTCTCTTGACAAGCTGTCAATTCGTTCGGAACCAACGAATCGGTAACTGGCCTGGTACACTGTGTTCTATCGATGAGTTGTGCAGTTACTTTTTTGCCCTAGGACATACAAATTATTGTCGGTGGGTCCCCGTATTTCTGAGAGACATGTCTCAGCTACCCAGGCGGCATCCTTCAATCCACAACAAATTCATGGAAGGCCATTTTGTGGTCCAGCGTAGTGAGAGGAAGTTCAGTATGATGGGTTTAGATCAGAGCCAAGAACATAGTATCCAACTACTCAAAGAAGACAGTGGTCCAAAAGGTCTCTATGGCCAGGCTGAAGAGAAAGTCGTTATTGAGCTTTCAAGGTCAGAAGTTCTGCGTGTTATAGATGAGTATGAATATGCAAGTTTCCACACAACATCATCAGATAACACGGAACACCCGGAAAGTTCGGTATCAGAGCAGAAAAAATTTCTGAATCAATTGAAATCTCTCCTCGATCTGGTGAATCAGGGACTCATTATCAACCCTTATGATGAAACTAGTGGTCAGCTGGTGACATTAGATACTGGTGAATATATGGACCCCGAAGTTAGTAAGAGTTTACGGTCATTACCCGAAAGGGGCAAGCATTTATATTCCACTTTCTTGAAGGAAAGGCTTGTGGAATGCACCGTACCCCTGAATGATGTTATTCCCAAGGCAAATATATATACCTTCCTTAACCCACCCCCAGCCAACCTGGACAAAGGCCGAGACAAACTCATGTCAAGTAAAGCAACTGCCGCAATAGTTACCCAGATGTTCGTTTCACTGCAAGCCCGGCCTGATTCAAACATGGATGAGTTTTTCATGCACGAGAATGCACGTGATCCGCCAGCATTATCCGATAGAGGTAAGCTACGGAGTGGGACAAAATCTCAAATTCTCAATTGTTTACCAGCTATTCCTGCACAAGGGAAGAATTCAGCAGCTAGACAAGCTTCAGTTGTCATCTTGGATATGCCTGCTGTAGTCCATGTAATCAAACCACAGAAAGCGGATCTGTTTGGAGAATATGCTCGATTGCAATTATTGCCATACATCGAATCTCTGATTAACACGAACACCACAAGGGTTGATGCGATCTATGACTGTTACCCCGAAGGCAGTTTGAAGAATCAGACGCGAGCAAAACGCCTCGGTGAGACAGCAGTTAGGTTGATACGGGTGTCCGAGAACGTCCCTTTACCTAAAGGGAAGAATTGGCAGGCATTCTTGAAAGTTAGTGAGAATAAAGACGAATTTTTCAAGTTCCTGTCTGCTGAACTGCTGAAATTAACATCAACATCCGAGTACCAGTTGTTAACGACATCAGGAGAATATGTACTATGCAATAAGGATGTTAGCTTATGTGACATATCTCCATCGAACCACGAGGAAGCAGACACGCGCATGATGCTTCATCTCAACCATGCAGTCTCACAAGGTCACAAAATAGCTTTTCTTCGCACGGTTGATTCTGATGTCGTCATTCTGTCTTTGCACCATTTCGCAACATTCCGTGACCTTGGACTCAGTGAGCTGTGGATTGGGTTTGGAATTGGAAAGGCATATAAAGATATGCCAATTCATGAGATAGCTTCACAACTTGGACCTGATTACTGTAAGGCCCTGACTTTCTTCCACGCCTTCACAGGTTGTGATGTAACATCCAGCATGCTCGGCATTGGGAAGAAGACAGGATGGAATGCATGGATGAATTTTCCTGCATCAACTGAAATGATGATAGAATTGACTGAGAATCCGCAAGTCTTTTCAGAGGATTCCCCTCATATGCAGCATATCGAAAAACTCACCATACAGATGTACAGTAACAGTTGTGTCAGTACACGTGTCAATGATGCGAGACGGCATATGTTCACACATGGCCTTAAGTCTATGGAAAACATCCCGCCCACCAAAGCAGCTCTGTATCAACATGTAAAAAGGGTAATTCTTGTGTCATCTTTCATTTGGCATCGTGCTCTGCAGAAACACTTATGTGTGCCAGACCCATCACAGTACGGATGGGAGTGGAATCCACGTCTCAATATTCTGGTCCCATTTTGGACTCACCTAGGAGACGCAAGTGCTGCATGTGCACTGATGCTCCACTGTAGTTGTGCCAAGGCCTGCAAGGGCAATTGCAAATGCTTGAAAGCTGGATTAAGGTGCACACCTTTGTGTAAGTGTGAAGGTGGCTGTTGTAACAATATTGAGTAGTATACTGTCATGTTAGGACCAGTCATCTCCTATTCTGGTATTTTTTTTTCCATTTTCGGCCAGTTAACACATGTCATGTTTCTAGTTGAGTTGATTTTGCTAACAAATGTTCATCCCATGTGGCTTGCTACATTGTCCGGGGTATAGGAATACAGTTTTAGATTTCGGAAAATAGTCTGTTATTTACTGCACAAGACGGTGTTAATTCATGCATAGCATGATACAATATCCCCAACTATTTTGCCTCTGTACAACAGTTGATACCTTCGTTCACCCGTGTGTTCATCTATGGTATCCTTGTCTTTCTCTGGCCATAGGCCACATGTGACTAGTCAGTTCCTACTCCATAGCAAATCAACTTGGAAATCCTTCATCTTGTAGCGCACTCATGTCTCAATGAATCCATACCTGAGTTGATCTAATAAATCTAACGTAAGGTATCAAATTGCCATACCGGATCATATTTCGATAAGTTATTCGCTAAAACATTTCGACCACTCATCGACATCAAAGGTCATGTTTTGGCTCCCAGTGGTGGCTATATCTCTATATCCCTGGTAAAGTAGCATACCATGAGGGATGGGCATTAAGTGTCGGCAACATTAATCCTGACTTGGAACACACCACATCTTAACTGGCCGAAAATGAAGAATACTACTTGTAGTCAAAAAATATTCCTGTACCTCGAATGACTGCAAACATACACTCACCCCTTCTAGTCCCATTTTGCCAATGTTCTATACTGGCAAGATAACATTGTATAATTAACAACGGGAACTAATGCATCCCGAGTTCATTCCAGCACTGCCCTTGCTGGCAGACGTGTCGCTATGGTGTTGAGATTGAACCAGAACTCCTCTAGAAATTTGATAGTTTTATTTTCTTAGAAAATAAATCTATCGAAAATGCCGGAAGTTGAGAATAGACTGTCACTTTAATTGGATTATCAAATGTCCAAGTATCCCCACTGCTGCATACTATCGAGTACCCTTGTTCATGTGTTGACAGGAATCTCTCATACCATGTTCATTTGACCATTGCATTCCCGAGAAACATTCAACACTAATTTATCTACGGACGGACGATCATACTGACAGTCAGACACACAGACGCACACATCGACGGAAATTCTGATCCCATTATCCATTAATCTTCCCCCCAACTTGTTCCAAGGGCTTCACTCCATCATTCACATCAATTACAGCACATGTATGGTGTTAGGTTTGGAGCTTCAGTTGTGCGATCGGCGAAAATAGCTTTTTTTCGATCCGCTTGGCGGCCATTTTGGATTTCGCTGCTAGTGGTGGCTAGAGGATGGTGCCAACTTGTAGCCGATCGATTTTGAAATCTCTGATGCCTACCCTTACATCATGCCAAATTTCAGGAAGGTATCACCAAGTGCACAATTCTAGCGAATTCCTCCCCCGCTACGAGCAATGGCGAGCAACTGTCAGCTCCCCAACATATGAACTGCACACAAGCAGGGTTAGCACTGGTTGAAGACAGGTGCACCATTGATGTGCAGTACGCCTTAGTACATGTCACCGTGCCTCCACGTAGGCAATGGGGGTGAAGTGTCTTGCCTTAGGACACAACGAGGTTGCCGCAGGTGGGATTCGAATCTCTCGGCTTGCAGCCTGCACCTCTACCTACTGAGCCACCGCGCCCCCGTGTAGCGACATAAGAGGTGAACACTATACATATGACAGTATAAGAGAGGCCCAACAGTGAAGACGTTTTCAATTATTTTTCGACGCAGGAAATGATTATTGGAGGATATTACCTTGAATAAAGACTAAATGTTTCAAGATTGAAAGTGCACCAGTTATTAATTTTTTTTTATTTCTGAAGTGGAAAAAAAATGTTTGATGTGCAAGTTTTCTGAGCATGCAATGGTGTCTGTAAAACAAAAGATTTCTTTTTATTTGGCCCAACAGATAACCCTGCAGGAGAAACATACCTGAAGTCCTTTTGGAGGAGGATCATGCCTAATTTTAAGATTAATTTCGTATGTTGGAGCTATAAGGGACATCACAGCCTCTTGATGAGTACATGTTGATATGTCTTTACCATTCACCTGCAAAGATCAAAATTAAAAGAAAACAAACTTACAATAGGGGATAGGACACTTCAGTTATTATATATACCTCCACCAAGAAAAACATGTTACTGTACAAAGTCAAACAAGTCAAATGGCAAGTCAAATGGAAAAATATCACCTATATATTAATTTGTATTAGCCCTTAACCTTTACCCAATGAATTGGCAGCATCCACCTGCATTATATATAAATCTGAGGCAGTTGACATTTTTTTTCAACAAACCAAATCATCTGACCCCTCATTAAGCTCGTTCCAATGAGGGATCATGTGATATGGTTTTGTTGAAATTTTTTGAAAAATTAAAAAAAAAACAATAATTAACCTAGATGTTGCCTGTCCCAACTTGAGACCAAGAATACCCCCCGCAACAACTCTCTAATAGTGTGCAGCAATAATACCAAGTATCATTAATTAATATCCTTCAAACCCATCAAAAGTTCTGAGCTGGACACAACTTGTTACAGTTGGATTTAGCTGTGGGGGTATGTAAACTTGAACTAAGTCTGTGACTGTGACCTTGTAGGCAGGCATTCCAACCTTATTTGCGACACACCCTCTGATGGTGAGCAACATTAATACCAAGTATCATTAATATCCTTCAAGGCCACCAAAAGTTCTGATCCTGACACGTCTTGCACAGACAGACAGACAGACAGACAGACAGACAGACAGACAGACAGACAGACAGACAGACAGACAGACAGACAGACAGACAGACAGACAGACAGACAGACAGACAGACAGACAGACAGACAGACAGACAGACAGACAGACAGACAGACAGACAGACAGACAGACAGACAGACAGACAGACAGACAGACAGACAGACAGACAGACAGACAGACAGACAGACAGACAGACAGACAGACAGACAGACAGACAGACAGACAGACAGACAGACAGACAGACAGACAGACAGACAGACAGACAGACAGACAGACAGACAGACAGACAGACAGACAGACAGACAGACAGACAGACAGACAGACAGACAGACAGACAGACAGACAGACAGACAGACAGACAGACAGACAGACAGACAGACAGACAGACAGACAGACAGACAGACAGACAGACAGACAGACAGACAGACAGACAGACAGACAGACAGACAGACAGACAGACAGACAGACAGACAGACAGACAGACAGACAGACAGACAGACAGACAGACAGACAGACAGACAGACAGACAGACAGACAGACAGACAGACAGACAGATGGACAAAGTGATTCCTTTATACCCCCCCTGAACTTCTTTTGCGGGGGTATAAAAATAAATTTTTTTATATCAAACTTTGCAGCCTCAAAACTAGTTCCCTAATCTCAGCTACACCTGTGGGTTAAATTCAAAGTATGCTGGCAATGGTTTTAGTTTAGTCTTGACTATTAACCACAGCATAGATATGGAAAATGGCCTGTCATGATGATAAAGTTATTCAGGCCTGTGCAAATTGGAAATTAATCAACCCAGAAGAGGATACCTTTATTTTTTCAGACAAATCTTTAGGGCAAGAGAAAGGTAAAGTGATCCTGATACATTAACCAGAGTTAGCACAAAGGTTGAGATTAGCAACCTAGAATACTGAAGCTTATTCCATGAAGTCTATCATTAAGTCAATGAGGTGATGTGTTATAACATACTGTTGTAAGACTCTGACAGCTCTTTCCAACAGTGTGTTAAATCACAGCATTTTAATTCCAAAGGCAAAGAATATGAAGTTTCATCGTCATGATGCAGTGTATCATGGTTTGGAAACAAATGAATATCCAAGGCATTTCTAGTACAGGTGCTTGTTATTTGTCTAAGGTTGAGTAATGTAGGAGAATGAAAAAAAGTTTGCCTTATTTCTTTCCAGGGGAATGATTGGTTAACCAAACGATTGTTCGCCAGATTTGTACAGTCCTGTGATTCATCCTTTCCCTTGTACTCAGTGTGGTCATTTGATAATGAAAGTGTCATTGACACATTAGCTCAACTTGTCGAGAAATGCACATGTATAGTATGTGACACAGCAATGACAAACATCTCGGTAATGACCTGATAACAAAGGTACATATAAAGTATTGTAATGGTCTGTACATAAATTTATTTATTTATTTATTTGGGTTTAACGACATATTAACAGCCAGGGTCATATCATGTCGATGACAGTTTTACGGGTGGAGGAAGCCGGACTACCCGGATAGAACCACCGAGCAACGACGAGCAGCTGTCAGCTCCCCAACATCGTAACTCTGAACTCTGCACCGCGGCACAGGCAGGGTTAGATTGGTTGAAGATATGCGCACCATCGACGTGCAGTACGCCTTAGTACACAGCGTCATCGTGCCCCCAAGTAGGCAAGCAGGGTGAAGTGTCTTGCCCAAGGACACAACGCGGTTGCCGCAGGTGGGATTCGAACCGAGGACCTCTTGGCTTGCAGCCTGCACCTCTACCTACTGAGCCACCGCGCCCCCCTGTACATAAATACTGACCGTAGCCTGTAACAAATGTATAGGTAAAGTATTGTAAAGGTGGGTGTCAGTCAGATGCTAAACTAGAAAAGAAATCTTTGAGTCCTAGAGTGGGTCTGACTGAACCCCAAAATATTTGTTCTAATAGCATAGTGTTAACAAAGGCACCCCAAAACACACTCATTCCTGTCCCAAGGTGAAACAAAGGTACCCAAGAAGTTTCGTGAAGATCAGTTCATAAATACAGACTCTAGCCCAAGCCGTATTGACATGTGCACTTACTGTGTACAAGTAGCTCTGAACAAATCAAAGTTCATCTAATTTGTATAATTTCTGCACGAGAAAAAAACCTGTATTATATGTGATGTATTCCATGTTACTAAACATTCCTACAAAAATTTATTCAAATCAGAACTTTCATACAGAAGTTCTGTACAAAAAACTGATTGCACTAATTGCGGTAGTGGTTGCTGGTGGCCATCTTGAATTTTGGACCGCACCCAAAAACACTTGTTCTCATCCCACTGTAATAACAAAGGTACCCAAGGAGTTTCGTAAAGATCGGTTCATAAATACGGCCTCTAGCCTAAGCCATATAGAAGTTGTGTACAAAAAATTGATTGGACCTAATTTCGGTACAAAATGGCCACTGGCAGCCATCTTGAATTTTGGACTGCACTCAGAAACACTCGTTCTCGTCCCAAGGTGATAACAGAGGTAACCAATAAGTTTCGTGAAGATCGGTTAATAAATACAGCCTCTAGCCCGAGCCGTATTGACATGTGTACTTACTGTGTGTAAGTAGCACTGAAAAAATCAAAGTTCATCTAATTTGCATAATTTCTGCACGAGAAAAAAACCCGTATTATATGTGATGTATCCCATGGTACTAAACATTCATACAAAAAATTATTCAAATCAGAGCTTTCATGTGGAAGTTCTGTGTAAAAATCTGATTGCCCCTAATTTTGAACAAAATGGCTGCCAGTGGCCATCTTGAGTTTCAGACCAGACCCCAAAATACTCGTTCTCGTCCCACAGTGATAACAAAGGTACCCAAGAAGTTTCGTAAAGATCGGTTCATAAATGCGGCCTCTAGCCCGAGCCGTATTGGCATTTGCACTAACAGTGCAGAAAGTAACACAAAATAAATCAAAGTTAGTCTAATTTGCATAATTTAAGCACGAGAAAAAAACCTGTATGATATGTAATGTATCTCATGGTACTAAACATTCCTACAAAAAATTATTCAAATCAGAGCTTTCATATGGAAGTTCTGTACAAAAAACAGATTTCTGCATCGTTGGTACAAAATGGTGGCTGGCAGCCATCTTGAATTTCGGACCACACCCAAAAACATTCGTTCTCGTCCCACAGTCATAACAAAGGTACCCAAGAAGTTTCGTAAAGATCGGTTCATAAATACGGCCTCTAGCCCGAGCCGTATCCAATTGTTGATGTACGGATGGACGGACGGACGGACGGCCATGGCATAAGCTCAAATTTGGCTTTGCCAAAGTTGAGCTAAAAATGATCGTCATTGAATTCCACTTCCAATAAAGGAAGTTATGTTTATCTCTAGTGTATCGTTTGGGTGCTGTGGGGGCCCATTTCATCAAAATTTTGATGTTTGGCAGCCTCTGGAGGGTTACCATATGCATTGCCTAATATGTCTTGTGTATCAATGGTCGTGTTACAGGCAGGTCTAGCAATGATGAATGTTGAAAAGAAATCTACAAGATGTGTTTCGAGAATGTGCCGATAAACCCCAATTTTGGCCATTTTTTGCCAATTCTGATGAAATAAGGGTTAAATTGAAAATTACCCTTCGGTACATTTTTAGATTTTGTGCCCCTCTGTGAGTGTGCAAAATTTTGTGAAAATCAGTTCGAAAATGGCTTCTGAATAGTACGGACAAAATGTGTGGAGAAAAAAAAAAAAACCCAAAAACTAGACTTTAGGATTCTGGATAATCATGGCTTTTCCAGACAAGATTCCATGATTTTTCATGACCGTGGAGTGTCTGATGAATTGTTTTTAACTGTCTCACTGAAGTTCCTTTATTGATGTTATGAGAAAGGTGGGTATAGTAGTCTCAAATGACTCAGTTTGATAAAATGAAAGAGTCAATGACTCTGTAGCTCAACTTGGATATGACAGGAATTAGTACTTGCTGTGACCAAGACAACTGAATAATGAATATGACAGGAATTAGTATTTGTTTTGGCCCAGTCAACAATAATAAAAGAATTACAAGGTGACTGTAATGGACTACAGATTAAGACCAATCATTGTAGATTATTATTTTTGTGTGGAAATTTTCAGTCCCAAACAAAATATTTTCAGACTAAAATTTTTTCTTCTTCTTCTTAAAATTGACCAAAATGCATCAAAACACAAAAAACTAATTTCCGGATTTTGGTCCAAAATTTTCTAAGTCCCACCCAGACCCCAAATTTTCAGTGTAAAAAAAATTTATTTTTTTTTGTCTTAAAATTGACCAAAACGCATAAAAAACCAAAAAACTAATTTCCGGATTTTGGTCCAAAATTTTCTAAGTCCCACCCGGACCCCTAATTTGCATAATTTATTCACGAGAAAAACTCTGTATTATATGTAATGTATCCCATGGTACTAAACATTCATACAAAAATTTATTCAAATCAGATCTTTCATTTGGAAGTTCTGCGCATCAATCATATTGCACTTAATTTTGAACAAAATGGCTGCTAGCGGCCATCTTGAATTTCAGACTGGACCCAAAAACACTCCTTCTCGTCCCACAGTGATAACAAAGGTACCCAAGAAGTTTCGTGAAGATCGGTTCATAAATACGGCCTCTAGCCCGAGCCGTATTGGGATTTGCACTCACAGTGCTGAAAGTAACACTAAATAAATCAAAGTTAGTCTAATTTGCATAATATAAGCACGAGAAAAAAAACCATATGATATGTAATGTATCTCATGGTACTAAACATTCATAAGAAAAATTATTCAAATCAGAGCTTTCATATGGAAGTTCTGTACAAAAAAAAATTTCTGCATCGTCGGTACAAAATGGCTGCTGGCAGCCATCTTGAATTTCGGACTGCACCCAAAAACACTCGTTCCCATCCCACGGTCATAACAAAGGTACCCAAGAAGTTTCGTAAAGATTGGTTCATAAATACGGCCTCTAGCCCGAGCCATAGCAGCTTGGCATTTACAGCTCTGAAAGTAACACCAAATAAATCAAAGTCAGTCTAATCTGCATAATTTACGCACGAGAAAAAAAACCGTATTATATGTGATGTATCCCATGGTACTAAACATTTATACAAAACTTTATTCAAATCAGAACTTTCATACAGAAGTTCTGTACAAAAAACTGATTTTTGCATCATCGGTACAAAATGGCCGCTGGCAGCCATCTTGAATTTCGGACCACACCTAAAAACACTCGTTCCCGTCCCAGGGTCATAACAAAGGTACACAAGAAGTTTCGTAAAGATCGGTTCATAAATACGACCTCTAGCCCGAGCCATAGCCAATTGTTTACGTACGGACAGACGGACGGACGGACGACGGGCCAAGACAATAGCTCAAATTTGACTTCGTCAAAGTTGAGCTAAAAATGTTTAGGTAAAAACCATCATTAATGGTGGAGAGGGTTAATATCAATATCGTCGTCCGACAAGTTAATGACCGACAAAATGAGTTATGTTTGTTTGACACATACCCACAAAGTGCTGTGGCTATTTGAAAATGGTTTCATTTTATCTCAAATGTATCCAAAATATTGATGTCTGGCAGTTTGTAGAGGGTTGCCATGTGCTAACAAGAATATTTTTCCATGCAACTTGTAATGTCACACCAAGAACTGCGAATGACCATTTTTTCTTTAAAATCTACAAGATGTTTTCAGAGAAATCCAGAGAGAACATGAATTTTAAGCTTTTGATGGGTATGATTGTTTATCCTGCCCAAAATGAGTTAAGGGTTGTCTTTTGAATACCCTTATTACTTCCTAAAATAATTCGCAGTGAAATCTACTTCCACTTATGTTGATCTCTCCTCTTAACTTTGGGGGCTGTGGTACGCAAACACAGTCCATTGTATCAAAAGTTTGATGTTTGAGAACTTGCATAGGGTTAACAAATGCTTACTGGGATATTTTGTACATACAACTTGTAATGTCACTCTAAGATCTGAGAATGGCCAATTTTTCTTGAAAATCTACGAGATGTTTTTAGAGAAATCCTCGGATAACATGAATTTTTAACATTTGAGGGGTATCGCTCTGTAACCAGTCCTAAACGGGTTAATGCTTGGTTTTGTGAATACCTTCATTACTTACAAAAATTATCCTCGGTGAATTCCACTTCCAATGAAAGCAGTTATGTTTATCTTGCAGGTACACATTGGGTGTTATGGGTCCCCAAGAACAGCCCATTTTCTCAAAATGTATATGGTTGGCAGCCTCTGGAGGGTTAACAAATGCTTACCGGAATATTTTGTCCATTCTACTTGTAATGTCACACAAAGACCTGCGAGTATCCAATTCTTCTTGAAAACCCACTAAATCAGGGGTCGTACAGGTTTAACAAAATGAAATTCAAGCACTATTCAAGCACTTTTCAAGGGCTATGTCATTCATTTTCAGTGACTATTTTTCCATATCAGAAACCAACTGTGACATGTTCTTTTTATAACTGCTCTCCGCACAGTGCATATTTCAAGAATGAGTGTGTGTCAGGTAATATTCAGGCCCATTTCTGTCCTTTTGGTTAAGTTTCGGAACTTCTTGCAAAGTTGTTGGGTTGTGTGTGGTAATTTGACATTCAAAATCGATTGTTCACAAACAATAATTCATGATTTATTATCAAATACCTCTGTTGTTTTCATACAAAGTCAAGGTGAATCTTTGATATATTATCGCTTCCAGTAACTATCCTTTTGTGTGACACGATGAAATAAATGAAGCAGGCGGAGATGCAGACATTGATTGTAAAAAACAGTTTGCAAAACACAATTCACCGCTCATTTGAATTGGATGCTCTCCATAGAAAAGCAGCCTGTGTGTACAGTGAGCCACATGATAGTATGCAAATAGATCACATGCTGCCGTTTCAATTTTCTGATTGGTTAAAATTGACCTGTACATTATGATGAACGTCATCGTAATTTGTGTTCTTGTGTTTTCTCTCATTATCATGAACAAGAAAAGTAGTGTGCAGAGCACACAGGCATATTATACTATTCATGTTTTAAACTTTAATATGCTACAACAAATTCCCGAATTTTTTGTTATTTTGGGCACTAAAACGTGGCATTTTGGGGGGGGGGGGGGCATTTTTTTAGCAGAGTAGGTTGGGGTCCAGGATTCAAGGACTTTTCAAGGGGAGTGGTGGTAATTCAAGCACTATTCAAGGGGAAAAGTCAATTTAAGCACTTTTCAAGACAGGCAATGAAATTCAAGCACTTTTCAAGACCGTACGGACCCTGTAAATGTTTTTAGAGAAATCCACAGAAAATGGGAATTTTAAGCTTTTAAGGGGTATCTCTCTTTAGCCTGCCCAAAATGGGTTAAGACTTCGACTTTTGAACACCCTTGCTACTTACAAAAATGTTAACGTATAAATTGTGCACTCGATAAAAGAAGGTACTTTTCTTTGTGGCGTACCCATTGGGTGCTGTTGGTGTCCAAAAACAGCCCATTTTATCACAATTTGGACTTTTAGCAGCCCGTGAAGGGTTAACAAATGCTCACCGGAGTATTTTGACCATGCAACTTGATTTGTCACACCAAGGCCTGCGCATGGCCAATTTTTCTTGAAAATCTACAAGACTCGTTTAGAGAAATCCACAGAAAACTTGCATTTTTGAGCTTTTGAGGGGTATTGCAGTTTAACCAGCCCAAAACGGGTTAACGCTTGGTTTTTTTTAATAGCCTTATTACTTACAAAAATGATCCAAGGTGAATCCCACTTCCAATAAAGAAAAGTTATGTTTACCTCTCGTGTATTGTTTGGATGCTTTAAGAGCACAAAAACAGCCATTTCATCAAAATTTCGATGTTTGACAGCCTGTGGAGGGTTAACATATGCTTTGCCTAATATCTCTTGTATATGAATGGTCGTGTCACAGACAGATCTAACAATGATGAATGTTTAAAAAAAATCTGTAGGACGTGTTTCGAGAAAGTGCCTATAAACCCTATTTGACAGTTTTTTTCCAATCCTGGCGAAGTAAGGGTTAAATCGAAAATTCCGCTTAGGTACATTTTTAGATTTTGTGCCCCTCTATGCGTGTGCAAAATTGTGTGAAAATCGGTTTGAAAATGGCTTCTGAATCGTACGGACAAAATGTGTGGGAAAACAAGAGGCCCCACGTGGCCTGAAGCGCTCATCTTGTACAGAACGTCCAAGAATGAGTCTACATTACCCCTTTACCTAACGTAGAAAGCAGACGACACTTGCAAAAATAATTCTCGAATAACTAATTTTTTTCATTTTTTGTCTCAAAAACATAGGTTATGACCCCTCGTTGGAACGAGCTCGACGAGCTCGTTCCAACGAGGGGTCATAACCTATGTTTTTGAGACAAAAAATGAAAAAAATAATGAAAATTAATTGGCGATTTTTGAGAATAGCGCTGGCCGGTTTTGGCCGTTACATTGGGTAAAGGGTTAAGCAAGCCATCTCCATAGGCTACATTGTCAATCCTCGAGTCCCTCAGGAGTGACAAAAATAATCTGGGCATCATGCCTTTTCTTCAGTTGATCATAAGTAAAATGTAGAGCTCCCCTATGAAGCCCCTTGATACAACCTATGTGGATTAATCTTAGTACCTCTAGAGGGTACTGAATACAAAATTTTTAATTCTTCAGCAAAATGGCCAATTCCGGCTCCCATAGAGAGCCCAAATATTAACCCAGGCCCTTGATTTGAACACAGTTAAATCTGACTTCCCTAGAGATGTTGTGTACCAAATATGAAAGCATTCTGACTGTTGGATCTGAAGAAGAGAAATTGTAAAGAAATTTCGTCGAATTGCTCTAAGTTCAAATTTGGGCTACCATAGCGAGCCCATATATTAACCTATGGATCCGATTTGAACAAACTTGAATCTGACCCCTCTAGAGATGTTGTATACCAAATGTGAAAGCATTCTGACAAGTGAATCTGAAGAAGAAGATTTTTGAAGAAATTTCCTCATATTTCATGTTCCCATATGGAGCCCAAATATTAACCTAGGCACTCGAATTGAACAACCTGGAATCTGACCCCCCTAGAGATGTTGTATACCAAATATGAAAGCATTCCGACTGACGGATCTGAAGAAGATTTTTTAAATTACCCTCCATACTGAACAAAGATAAAATTTGGGCTTCCGTAGGAAGCCCAAATATTAACCTAGGGACTTGGTTTGAACAATCTAGAATCTGACCCTCATAACAATGATGTATACCAAATATTAAAAGATTCTGACTGGTGGTTCTGAAGAAGAAGATTTTTAAAGAATATTCCCCATATTACCCTATCTTAAAACTTCGGGCTCCTGTAGAGAGCCCAAATATGAACCAATGAGCTTTATTTGAACAAACTTTTATCTGACCCCCCTATAAATGCAGTATACCAAATATCAAAAGATTCTGATGATTGGTTCTGGAGAAAAGATTTTTTAAAATTTTTGCAAATTTGCTGACTCCGCATTTTTTCGATGCCCATTACAGAACACCCTAACAGAACCGATGGCAATTTTTTTTTACCATTCAATTCTACTGGTCGTAAGGATACTTCATACCAAATAAAAGCTCTCTGTTCCGTGGGGTTAGGGAAATATGGGCGTTTGAAAATATTTCTATTTTTAGCTCCCAGGGTTCCCATGGGGATGCAGGAATTTTTTTTTTGCATGGGTCAAGTACTTATGACCCAATACTACCACAAACCAAATTTGGTTCATACCGGACCATCGGTTCAGAAAATAGAAATTTTGGGCGGGGCCAAAAATCTTACCCCTCCTATTATAAAGCCAAATATTACTTCACGAACTTCGTTTGAACAAAGTTGATTCTACACCTCATATGGAAGCTCCATAGCAAATATCAAGTCATTGTACACACTGGTTCTTGAGAAGAAGATTTTTAAAATATTTTGGAGCATTTTCCCCCACTCCCTCCCTATGGGGCTGGGCATGCTGAGTTGAACAAAAATGAAATGCCCCTTTGGGACCATCACTCATACAAACTTTCACTTGAATTGGCCCAGTGGCTTTGGAGGAGAAGACCAAAACATGGTGTTGACGGACGACGGACGACAGACGACGGACAACGGACGGAGAGCGATGAGATTAGCTCAGCTTGACTTTGTCAAGATGAGCTAAAAAAAACCCAAAACTAGACTGTATGATTCTGGAGATTCCATGATTTTTCATGACCCCAGAGTGTCTGATGAATTGTTTTTAACTGTCTCACTGAAGTTCCTTTTTTGATGTTATGAGAAAGATGGGGTCTAGTAGTCTCAAATGACTCAGTTTGATAAAAAATGTTTAGGTCAAAACCATCATTAATGGTGGAGAGGGTTAATATCAATATCGAGGTCTGACAGGTCAATAACCGACAAAAGGAGTTACATTTGTTTGACACATACAGTGCTGTGGCTATTCGAAAATGGTCCATTTTATCTCAAATGTGGTATCCAAAATATTGATGTCGGGCAGCTTGTAGAGGGTTAACAAGTGCTAACAAGAATATTTTTCCATGCAACTTGTAATGTCACACCAAGAACTGCGAATGGTCATTTTTCCTCAAAATCTTCAAGATGTTTTCAGAGAAATCCCGGGAGAACATGAATTTTAAGCTTTTGATGGGTATCATTGTTTATCCAGCCAAAACGGTTTAAGTGTTGTTTTTTGAATACCCTTATTACTTACAAAAATAATTCTCAGTGAATTCTACTTCCACTTATGTTGATCTCTCCTCTTAACTTTGGGTGCTGTATGTATGCAGAATGTTGATGTTCGAGAACCTGCATAGTGTTAACAAATGCTTACTGGAATATTTTGTACATGCAACTTGTAATGTCACACTAAGATCTGAAAATGGCCTATTTTTCTTGAAAATCTATGATATATTTTTAGAGAAATCCTCGGATAACATGAATTTTTAACCTTTTGAGAAATCCCTTCATAAATATGACCTGTAGACTGTGCTAAAGGTTTTCAGGATTCGGGCCCCTGTAGCCGTCACAGCTGCACAATCGTGTCCCAAAGGGGACGTTCTCATCTAGACATTCTATGAAGTCAACCTACCAAGTTACAATGAAATTCCTTCATAAATATGACCTGCAGACTGTGCTAAAGATTTTTCGGGCTTCAGGCTCAGGCAGCCATCATGGTTGAATGATCGCAACCAAAAGGGGAATTCTCATCTGGGTATCATCTGGAGTGATCCTACGAAGTTACAATGAAATTCCTTCAAAAATATGACCTGTAGACTGTGCTCAAGGTTTTCGGGCTTTGGGCACCTGTAGCCGTCACAGTTGACCAATCACGACCAAAAGGGGATGTCATCATCTAGGCATTAAATGGAGTCAACCTAACAAGTTACAATAAAATCTTTATATAAATACGACAAAAAGACTATGCTAAAGGTTTTTGGGCTCAGGCAGCCATCAAGGCTGAATAATCGCGACCAAAAGGGGACGTTCTCATCTAGACATTATTTGGAGTCATCCTACCAAGTTACAATGAAATCCCTTCATAAATATGACCTGCAGACTGTGCTAAAGGTTTTTTGGGCTTTGGGCCCCTGTAGCCGTCAGTTTCCCAATTGCGTCCAAAAGAGGACGTTCTCATCTAGACATTTTATGAAGTCAACTTACCAAGTTACAATGAAATCCCTCCATAAATATGAGCTGTAGACTGTGCTAAAGGTTTTTGGGTTTTGGGCTTGGGCAGTCATCACAGTTGACAGATCACGACCAAATGGGGAAGTTCTCATCTAGACATCATCTGGAGTCATCCTACCAAGTTACAATGAAATCCCTCCATATTAAATATGACCTGCAGACTGTGCTAAAAGTTTTTAGGTTTCGGGCTTGGGCAGCCATCACAGTTGACAGATCATGACCAAAAGGGGACATTCTCATCTAGGCATTATACAGAGGCATCCTACCAAGTTACAATGAAATCCCTTCATAAATACGACCTGTAGACTGTGCTAATTGTTTTTGGGTTTTGGGCTCGGGCAGCCATACTGGCTGACCGATCGTGACGAAAGGGGACGTTCTCATCTAGACATGACCCCAAAACTGCATATGAAATTTCATGACGATCAGACAAGAACTACATGGTGTAGCCTGTGCTAAAGGAAAATGTGAACAGACTCACAGACTAACAGACTTCCGCACGCGTGATGGCAATAGCTTATCTTGACTTTGTCACGTTAAGCTAAACATGATCCTCGACCTCCCCCCCCCCCCCCCACCCCCCTCTTAAAAAAAAAAAATAATAATAATCCGCAGAAAAACAGAAGGAAAAGCCTAATAAAACTACAAAGACTACAAAGGTAACTCACAGCTAGCAATCGATCTCCTATTTGGAGTTTTGTCCTGGCAGCAGCACCATCAGGAACTATCTGTACAGAATAAAAAGAATGCTGTTCACAAAGTGATAAAAACCCTTCAACATGCTTTTATACAATAAAACCTTTCAACATGCATTTATACAATACCATCAATACGGTTCACAGAAATCAGCATAAAAATGGAAAATTGTACAAAAATCATCTGTGGGAAAATCAATGCGAGTTCACGCTTGGAATATTTCACAAGGGAATATGAAAGACCTTCAATGCCAATTTGGTAAACAGCCACAAAAGCTAATTTTCATCAAACTGGAACAAAGTCCTGAAATGAAACAGCTTTACTAAAATTTTACAATGTTACAATCTCTTTCAGATCTTTGTTCTGCAGAACAATTTAAAGCTGGACTTTTCAAAGTATCTCCAAAAAGAGCTGATGGAAATGCAACTTTCTAGAACTGGAAATAGGAACAATTTAAAACCAAACTTAGTAGTAGACTGAAAAGAACTATTTTGAATTTTCATAAATTTCTAGGTAGTAGAAAACAAAATTGAAATGCCAAGCCGATCACCATCTAAGATGGGAACTGGTCTCCAGTCAGAACCAAAATTTTTTAACATGTCTCAAAATGATTTTTTTTTAAAGAATGTTTCTAACAGACTTAATGAAGGAATAAAGGACATATTTCAATGTAGAATTATATCACCAAAGACAACGGTCATCACCTTTATTGCTTGAATTATTCTTTAATGAAACTTTTTGCAAGTTTATGCCTTGAAACATAACCAGTTTTTTCAAGAATTTATCAATTATTTTTGGAGAAACCAAATCAAGTTCACTATTACATTTAGCAGTAGTTGAAAGTAATAGCTGTAAGATTAAAGTAAAAAAATCAAAATTTACCTTTGAAACAAAAATACCAGGCTCTTCTAAACCAAATGGATGGCTTGAATGATCAGTACCACCAACAATACTCAATCCTAAAGGACCTCCAGCTTTCACAATACATATTTCCTACAAATACAAAATATTAGTTATTGGTACTTCCAGTATTCATTTAACAGGGATCCGGTCACAATCATGTATTCTAGTGATAAACTGACCATTTATTTTATATCATGTTTGACAGAGCTAAAGCCACTATCCTGTATTCTAGTGATTCAGCTATTTATTTATTAGTGTTTAAGGTCACATATTTCTGCATAATGGCCAATCATGGTCGCAACATGAATAAAAGTCAAGTCCAGCCAATCCTTTATACCCATGTTGTCCACTTCCAGTAAAACAGAGCTAGTTTACCACACGTAAACAAGCATCGCTTCACTTCCCGGAATTCCCATGTGAGTATGCTAGTGATTAGTGCTGAAATGATTATTCGGTTAACCGGTAACAGAATGGTTATGGGTGTATTCCGGTTGAAAAAGTGTGGAATATGACTAGATGTGCATAAATGTTTTGGATTTTTAATTCGGATCCCAGTGGGGCCTGTAGCATCACTTTTGTCATTAGAGAAATTGTTTCCCAGTAAAAGCTCCAAGGTGTTAAAATTTGAAACACTGAAAGTGTATTTATATATTCCGGTAGGGTCTCTAGATGGGCATAAAGGTTTCAGAATTTTGATGTGGCCCTGTGTGGCACTCATAGCACCACTTTTGTTGATAGAGAATCAGTTTCCAGCAAAAGGCTCGAAGGGGTTTTAATTCGAAATGCTGAAAGAGCATCCATATGTTCAGGTAGGGACTCTATTAATTCAGTTTCATGTGGTGCCTATAGTGCCATTTTTGGCCTAAGAGAATCTGTTTTCGGTGAAAGCTCCGGAGGGTTTTAATTTGAAACACTGAAAGTGTGTTCATATGTTCAGGTAGGGTCTCTCTGAACACCCCTAGAGATGTTGTATACCAAATAGCAAAAGATTCTAATATATGTTCTGGAGAGGATTTTTAAAGAAATTCCCTCATATTGCACTAAATTAAAATTCGGGCACCCACAGGGAGCCCATATATTAACCCAGGGACTTGCTTTGAACAAACTTAAATCTGACCCTCCTAAACATGTTGTTTTTCAAATATGAAAGGATTCTGACTGGTGGATCTTAAGAAGATTTTTAATGAAATTTCCTCATATTGCACCTAGTTAAAATTTGGTCTCCCATAGGGAGCCCAAATATTAATCTTGAGACTCTATTTGAACAAACTTGAATCTGACCTCCCTAGAGATGTTGTATACTAAATATGAAAGGATTCTGACTGGGGGGATGTGAAGATTTTTAAACACAAATTTCCTAATAATGCACTTTCCTAATAATGCACTAAGTTAAAATGCAGGCTCCCACAGGGAACCCAAATATTAACCCAGGGACCCGATTTGAACAAACTTGAGTCTGACCCACCTAGAGGTGTTGTATATCAAATATGAAAAGATTCTAACTGGTGAATCTGAAGAAGATTCTAGAGATTCCCTCATATTGCACTAAGTCAAAATTTGGGCTCCAACAGAGAGCCCAAATACTAACCCAGGGACCCCATTCAAACAAAACTTTAATCTGCCCTGCCGTCTCCCTTCAAAAACATCAATCGCCTGTCTTGACTGAGATGAAATCAACGCAGGGATCAGCCAAGAGGCCAAACTAATGTTGGAAATATCTTCGCATTGGCACCGATCACTTCGCCCAATTTCTATGTTTGGGCAAAATCAAAGTAAACTGGAGAGGGTATTAGTAGCCCGTGGCTCACCAACAGGTGGCCAATGTGAAGGGGTGGCTGGAGTAAAAAAAAAAGTTCAAAACCTGCACACAAAAGTCCAAAATTAAAGAAAATAAGCAGCTAAAGGGTTAAATAATATAATAATAACCCCTAAGAAGCATGCTAACATAAAATAGGAACCATGGCAATATGCTACAAGGTAAGTCTCCACTTTGAAAAAAAGAAAGACAAACCTCAAAACCTGCACATAAAAGCAAAAAAAAAAAAGTATCACATTTGTTTCAATGGGTTAAAATTGAGAAAAATACACTGATAATGTCACAGTAACCCCCATGGCAATATGCCAGTAAAGTGAAAACCTACCTGAAAAATATCCTCTTGGAAGAAAAGAAAGAAAAACCTCAAAACCTGTACATAAAAGTCAAAAAAGTATCACATTTGTTTCAAAGGGTTAAAATTTAGAAAAATACCCTGAAAATGTTACAATAACCAGCGTGGCAATACGCCAGTGAGGTAAAACTCCACTTAAAAAAAATATCAAAACCTGCACACAAAAGTCCAAAATTAAAGTAAATAAGCAGCTAAAGGGTTAAATAATATAAAAAAAGCCCAAGAAGCATCCTAACATAAAATACGAACCATGGCAATATGCTACAAGGTAAGTCGCCACTTGGAAGAAAAGAAAGACAAACCTCAAAACCTGCACATAAAAGTAAAAAAAAGTATCACATTTGTTTCAAGGGGTTAAAATTGAGAAAAATACCCTGTCACAGTAACCACAATGGGAATATGCCAGCAAGGTGAAACTCTACTTGAAAAATATCCACTTGGAAGAAAAGAAAGACAAACCTCAAAATCTGCACATAAAAGTAAACAAGAGGCCCCACGTGGCCTTAATCGCTCACCTGACAAAGTGACTCTAAGAAGTATTTTAGGTCACCTTCACCATGTCATGCCTCATCAACATTAACTGGTTGAGTGATAGATTTTGTTTGAAGTTCAACATTTGTTACCTAAAATTAGTTTTAGGCCAATCTCCAATGATTTTTAATAAAGCAAATTTATCTCTGCAGACAAACTGGTTTAGCATGAAGCACAAACAAGGAATGTGAAGAGATAGCCTTGGACATCTCTCCCCAACTGTGGATATCTTCCATGTGCTACATGTATGTATTTGCATGCAAGAAAACAAAAATTTTCACAAATTTTCCAAAATATTAGTTTTTTTTATCATCATTGGAACAAGCTCAAACAGCTTATTCCAATAGGGGTATGGGATGATCAGATATATTTTTGAGACAGAAATGTGAATATATAAATAATGGTGTTTTTTTGTGAATGATGCTGGAGAATTTTGCGTAAAGATATGGTAAATGGTTTGTTCTAGATACAGAATGATGCAAAAGTATTTAAATTTGATTAGGCAAGTTGTTCCTATAATGCATTTAAAAATTGAAGTAACTGTTTTTTTGCTGACAAACTTTTAGATGTGTGTGTCTGTGTTTGTGTGTGTGTGTGTGTGTGTGTGTGTTTGTGTGTGTGTGTGGGGGGGGGGGGGGGGGTAAGAGTGTTCTTGCAAACAAAATTCCTGAATAAATGGAAAATTTTATTTTTTGTGTGAAAGACATAGTGCGTGAATGTTGATTGGAACAAGCTTAGAGAGCTCATTTTAATGTGAAGTCATAAAGCTGTGTTTTACGTACGAAATTCTGGAATAACTAAAAAAATTGCTTTTTTGACTCAAAAAGCATGGTGTGCGACCTCTCATTGGAAGCTCATTCCAATGGGGTATTTACAAGCGATAAGTACATGTATGTTTAAGAGACAAAAATTAAAATTTGAATAGCGATTTTTGCGAAGAATGCTGACAAGTTTTGGCAGTTATGCTGGTAAAAAGGTAAGATATGCAAAGTGGTTGTTTTTAGAGGCGACATTTAATTAAGGGGAATTAACCCTTGATTACTGAGGTAACTTCTAAAAGTACTGAAATTTCATGAAGCAATGTGAATAACAGACAACAGTTGCCTAAAAATTTCATGAATAACTAAAATTTTTATTCCTTTGTCTCGAAAACATGGCATATGACCTTTGTTGGAATGAGCTGAATGCGTGTGTTCCAATGAGGGGGTCATAAAATTTGAACGGAGATTTGTGTGAATAATGCATTAGTACTGCTAGATTTGGGTAAACGGTTCACCCTGGATACCACCCCTTCTATAGTAGATCTTTTCTGCAAATTTTGTCTAAGATTCTATCAACTTTACAAATAAATACGTTCATGAATCACAATCAGATCCACCCCACAATGTTGCATACCAAATATCAAAAGATTCTGCCTGCTGGATCTGGAGAAGAAGATTTTTTAAGAAATATGCCTGAAATGCACCAAGTTAAAATTTGGGCTCCTATACGGAGCTCAAATATAAACCCAGGGGGGTGATTTGAACAAACTTGAATCAGATCCACCCCACAATGTTGCTTACCAAATATGAAAAGATTCTGAAGCTGGATCTGGAGAAGAAGATTTTTTAAGAAATTTGCCTGAAATGCACTAAGTTCGAATTCGAGCTTCTATAGTGAGCCCAAATATGAAACTAGGAAGCCGATTTGAACAAACTTGAATCAGATCCACCCCACAATGTTGCATACCAAATATCAAAAGATTCTGCCTGCTGGATCTGGAGAAGAAGATTTTTTAATAAATTTGCCCGAAATGCACTAAGTGCGAATTCGGGCTTCTATATTAAGCCCAAATATGAATCCAGGGGGCCGATTTGAACAAACTTGAATCAGATCCACCCCGCAATGTCGCATACCAAATATCAAAAGATTCTGCCTGCTGGATCTGGAGAAGAAGATTTTTGAAGAAATTTGCCCAAAATGCACTAAGTTTGAATTCGAGCTTCTATAGTGAGCCCAAATATGAATCCAGGGGGCCGATTTGAACAAACTTGAATCAGATCCACCCCGCAATGTTGCATACCAAATATCAAAAGATTCTGCCTGCTGGATCTGGAGAAGATGATTTTTTAAGAAATTTGCCTGAAATGCACTAAGTTCGAATTCGAGCTTCTATAGTGAGCCCAAATATGAATCTATGAAGCCGATTTGAACAAACTTGAATCAGATCCACCCCACAATGTTGCATACCAAATATCAAAAGATTCTGCCTGCTGGATCTGGAGAAGAAGATTTTTTAATAAATTTGCCCGAAATGCACTAAGTCCGAATTCGGGCTTCTATATTAAGCCCAAATATGAATCCAGGGGGCCAATTTGAACAAACTTGAATCAGATCCACCCCGCAATGTTGCATACCAAATATCAAAAGATTCTGCCTGCTGGATCTGGAGAAGAAGATTTTTTAAGAAATTTGTCCGAAATGCACTAAGTTTGAATTCGAGCTTCTATAGTGAGCCCAAATATGAATCCAGGGGGCCGATTTGAACAAACTTGAATCAGATCCACCCCGCAATGTTGCATACCAAATATCAAAAGATTCTGCCTGCTGGATCTGGAGAAGATAATTTTTTAAGAAATTTGCCTGAAATGCACTACGTTCGAATTCGAGCTTCTATAGTAAGCTCAAATATGAATCTAGGGAGCCGATTTAAACAAATTTGCATCAGATCCATCCCACAATGTTGCATACCAAATATCAAAAGATTCTGCCTGCTGGATCTGGAGAAGAAAATTTTTTAAGAAATTTGCCTGAAATGCACTAAGTTTGCATTCGAGCTTCTATAGTGAGCCCAAATATGAATCTAGGAAGCCGATTTGAACAAACGTGAATCAGATCCACCCCACAATGTTGCATACCAAATATCAAAAGATTCTGCCTGCTGGATCTGGAGAAGAAGATTTTTTAATAAATTTGCTTGAAATGCACTAAGTTCAAATTTGGGCTCCTATACTTAGCCCAAATATAAACCCAGGGGGCTGATTTGAACAAACTTGAATCAGATCCACCCCGCAATGTTGCTTACCAAATATGAAAAGATTCTGCCTGCTGGATCTGGAGAAGAAGATTTTTTAAGAAATTTGCATGAAATGCACTAAGTTCAAATTCGAGCTTCTATAGTGAGCCCAAATATGAATCTAGAAAGCCGATTTGAACAAACTTGAATCAGATCCACCCCACAATGTTGCAAACCAAATATCAAAAGATTCTGCCTGCTGGATCTGGAGAAGAAGATTTTTTAAGAAATTTGCCTGAAATGCACTAAGTTCGAAATCGGGCTCCTATACTGAGCCCAAATATGAACCCAGGGGTCGATTTGAACAAACTTGAATCAGATCCACCCTACAATGTTGCATACCAAATATCAAAAGATTCTGCCTGCTGGATCTGGAGAAGAAGATTTTTTAAGAAATTTGCCTGAAATGCACTAAGTTCGAAATCGGGCTCCTATACTGAGCCCAAATATTAACCCAGGGGGCCGATTTGAACAATCTTGAATCAGATCCACCCCACAATGTTGCTTACCAAATATCAAAAGATTCTGCCTGCTGGATCTGGAGAAGAAGATTTTTTAAGAAATTTGCCTGAAATGCACTAAGTTCGAATTCGGGCTTCTATAGTAAGCCCAAATAGGTATCCAGGGGGCCGATTTGAACAAACTTGAACCAGATCTACCCCGCAACATTGCATACCAAATATCAAAAGATTCTGCCTGCTGGATCTGGAGAAGAAGATTTTTGAAGAAATTTGCCTGAAATGCACTAAATTCGAATTCAAGCTCCTATAGTGAGCCCAAATATGAATCTAGGGAGCCGATTTGAACAAACTTGAATCAGATCCACCCTACAATGTTGCATACCAAATATCAAAAGATTCTGCCTGCTGGATCTGGAGAAGAAGATTTTCAAAGAAATTTGCCTGAAATGCAGTAAGTTCAAATTTGGGCTCCTATACTGAGCCCAAATATAAACCCAGGGGGCCGATTTGAACAAACTTGAATCAGATCCACCCCACAATGTTGCATACCAAATATCAAAAGATTCTGCCTGCTGGATCTGGAGAAGAAGATTTTTTAAGAAATTTGCCTGAAATGCACTAAGTTCGAAATCGGGCTCCTATACTGAGCCCAAATATGAACCCAGGGGGCCGATTTGAACAAACTTGAATCAGATCCACCCTACAATGTTGCATACCAAATATCAAAAGATTCTGCCTGCTGGATCTGGAGAAGAACATTTTTTAATGTTTTTCCCATTGCCTACAGTGTTAAAAAGTGCTGACTCAGCACTTTTTCAAAGTCCCGAAACTGTACCCTATGATAAAACCGATGGCAATTTTTTTTTACCAATCCTTTCTGTTGGTCCTAAGGAAGCTGCACACCAAATAAAAATTCTCAGTGCCGTGCAGTTTTGGAGATATGGGCGTTTTAAATTTTTTCTATTTTTAGCTCCTGCGGTTCCCACGGGGCTGCGGGAAATTTTTTTTTTGCATAAATCAAGTACTCATGACCCAATAAGCCCTCACATAAAATTTGGTTCAAATCAGCCTCTCGGTTTGGAAAATAGAAATTTTGGGCGGGGCAAAAAATTTTGCCCCTCTCATAACAACGCCAAGTATAGCCCCACAAACTTCTCTTGAACAAATCTGAGTCTACACCTCAAAAGGAAGCTGCACACCAAATATCAAGTCTCTGCTACTGCTGGTTCATGAGAAGAAGATTTACAAAGATTTTGGTGCCCCTTGGGGGCGTGGCACCACCCAGGAGGAGGGGCAACTTCATTTGAACAAATCTGAATTGGCATTAGGTAATAAACATTTAGCCAACATTTGAATAAAATTGGGCTAGTGGTTTAGGAGGAGAAGTCGATAATGTAAAGTTAACGCCGGACGGACGACGACGGACGACGGACGACGGACGACGGACAGAAAGTGATTAGTAAAGCTCCCCTTGAGCTTCGCTCAGGTGAGCTAAAAAAAGTATCACATTTGTTTCAAAGGGTTAAAATTTAGAAAAATACCCTGAAAATGTTACAGTAACCACCATGGCAATATGTCAGTGAGGTAAAACTCCACTTAAAAAAAAATATCAAAACCTGCACACAAAAGTACAAAACCTGCACACAAAAGTCCAAAATTAAAGTAAATAAGCAGCTAAAGGGTTAAATAATATAATAATAGCCCTAAGAAGCATCCTAACATAAAATAGGAACATGGCAATATGCTACAAGGTAAGTCGCCACTTGGAAGAGAAGAAAGACAAACCTCAAAACCTGCACATAAAAGTAAAAAAAACATCAAAACCTGCACACAAACGTCAAAATAAGTCCAAAATTCCGATTCAAAGGGTTAAAATTAAGACAAAATACCCTGAAAAAGAGTTAAATGTTATCGTGAACCCCCATAGCAATATGCAAAGAAGAAAATTTTTTTTTTAAAAAGCACAAAAATCCAAACCTGTAAACAAAAGAAGTCCAAAATTGAAGTAATTCAGCAGGAAAAAGGTTAAATAATACAAACATAGCCCTAAGATGCATGTATACATACAATAGAAAGCATGGACATATGCTGCAAGGTAAATCTCCACTTGGAAGAAAGAAAAAAAAACCCATCAAAACCTGCACGCAAACATCAAAATAAGTCTAAAATTTGATTCAAAGGGTTAAAATGAAGACAAAATACCCTGGAAAAGAGTTAAATGTTATAGTGAACCACCATAGCAATATGCAGAAACTCTACACTTGGAAGAAAGGAATAAAAAAAAAACCTATGAAAACCTGCACGCAAACGTCAAAATAAGTCTAAAAATCTATTGAAGGGGTTAAAAATTTTTTAAAAATGCACTGGAAAGATATCAATGTTATAATAACCACCACTGCAATATGCAGTGAGGTCAACCTCACTTGAAATTGTTTTTTTTATCACAACCTGTACATAAAAGTAAGAAGCTGTAAGTCTAAGTCCAAAAGCTGTACATAAAAGTCCAAAATTGAAGTAATTCAGCAGGAAAAGGGTTAAATAATACAAACATAGCCCTAAGATGCATGTTTACATACAATAGAAAGCATGGACATATGCTGCAAGGTAAATCTCCACTTGAAAGAAAGGAAAAAAAACCATCAAAACCTGCACGCAAACATCAAAATAAGTCTAAAATTTGATTCAAAGGATTAAAATTACGACAAAATACCCTGGAAAAGAGTTAAATGTTATAATGAACCACTATAGCAATATGCTGAAACGAAAAGCCAAAAAATCAAAACCTGTACACAAAAGTTCAAAATATTTGAGAGCAGATGCCGACGCGAGGGCTATGCCATAGGCTCACACAACTAACGTTGGTAAGCCAAAAACGAACCTCTACAGTCGAAATTAGGAGAGATATTGTGAAAGCATTGGAGTGAGTGAGTTACCAATAAAAGTGATTCGTATATCACGACTTACTTCAATAATAGTTATCAAAATCACAAGAAATATGATTTGTGTTCCTTTTATTCCACTGTCATTTGAAGCAGGAACCATTAAATGAAAGTGTCAATGACACTGTAGCTCAACTTGACAAACTTGAACTTGGTAAGTTATAAATGAAATGGCAAAATTGAAGATCATTGGTACCAATGTTATTTTTTTTGCCAGTGGCAACATTTTTTGACAGAAACCGAAGAAAATCGATAGCTCCCATCTAGAGGCCTCCCCAAACAAGCATGCCAGGTTTCAAAGCAATCCGATCATAAATGTGCCCTGTAGGGTGTACAAAAGAGAAATATTGTGGTCTGACTAGACTAAATTCTAAGAACGTTGGCCGTGGCAACATTTTATGATGGAAATGGAAGAAAATCGATAGCTCCCATCTAGAGGTCACCGTAAATAAGCATACCAGGTTTCAAAGCAATCTAATCATAAATGTGCCCTGTAGGGTGAGCCAAGGGGAAATATTGTGGTCTGATTAAACTAAGTTCTAAGAATGTTGGCTGCGGCAACATTTTTTGATGGAAATTGAAGAAAATCAAAAGCTCCCATCTAGAGGTCACCCCAAACAAGCATGCCAGGTTTCAAAGCAATCCGATCATAAATGTGCCCTGTAGGGTGTGCCACGGGGAAATATTGAGTCTTCTGACTAAACTAAGTTCTAAGAACGTTGGCCGCGGCAACATTTTTTGATGGAAATTGAAGAAAATTAATAGCTTCCATCTAGAGGTCTCCCCAAACAAGCATACCAGGATTCAAAGCAATCAAATCATAAATGTGCCCTGTAGGGTGTGCCAAAGGGAAATATTGTGGTCTGACTAAACTGAGTTCTAAAAACGTTGGACGCGTCAACATTTTTTGACGGAAATTGAAGAAAATCGATAGCTCCCATCTAGAGGTCACCCCAAACAAGCATGCCAGGTTTCAAAGCAATCCGATCATAAATGTACCCTGTAGGGTGTGCCACAGGGAAATATTGAGTCTTCTGACTAAACTAAGTTCTAAGAACGTTGGCCGCGGCAACATTTTTTGACAGAAATTGAAAAAAATCGTTAGCTCCCATCTAGAGGTCTCCCCAAACAAGCATACCAGGATTCAAAGCAATCTGATCATAAATGGGCCCTGTAGGGTGTGCCAAAGGGAAATATTGAGGTCTGACTAAACTAAGTTCTACGAACGTTGGCCGTGGCAACATTTTTTGCCAGAAATTGAAGAAAATCAATAGCTCCCATCTAGAGGTCACCCTAAATAAGCATACCAGGTTTCAAAGCAATTAAATCATAAATGTGCCCTGTAGGGTGTGCCAAAGGGAAATATTGTGGTTTGACTAAACTAAGTTCTAAGAACGTTGGCCGCGGCAACATTTTTTGACGGAAATTGAAGAAAATCGATAGCTCCCATCTAGAGGTCACCCCAAACAAGCATGCCAGGTTTCAAAGCAATCCGATCATAAATGTACCCTGTAGGGTGTGCCAAAGGGAAATATTGAGTCTTCTGACTAAACTAAGTTCTAAGAACGTTGGCCGCGACAACATTTTTTGACAGAAATTGAAGAAAATCGATAGCTCCCATCTAGAGGTCTCCCCAAACAAGCATACCAGGTTTCAAAGCAATCTGATCATAAATGTGCCCTGTAGGGTGTGCCAAAGGGAAATATTGAGGTCTGACTAAACTAAGTTTTACGAACGTTGGCCGTGGCAACATTTTTTGCCGGAAATTGAAGAAAATCGATAGCTCCCATCTAGAGGTCACCCTAAATAAACATACCAGGTTTCAAAGCAATCAAATCATAAATGTGCCCTGTAGGGTGTGCCAAAGGGAAATATTGTGGTTTGACTAAACTAAGTTCTAAGAACGTTGGCCGCGGCAACATTTTTTGACGGAAATTGAAGAAAATCGATAGCTCCCATCTAGAGGTCACCTCAAATAAGCATACCAGGTTTCAAAGCAATCAAATCATAAATGTGCCCTGTAGGGTGAGCCAAAGGGAAATATTGTGGTCTGACTAAACTAAGTTCTAAGAATGTTGGCTGCGGCAACATTTTTTGATGGAAATTGAAGAAAATCAAAAGCTCCCATCTAGAGGTCACCCCAAACAAGCATGCCAGGTTTCAAAGCAATCCGATCATAAATGTGCCCTGTAGGGTGTGCCACGGGGAAATATTGAGTCTTCTGACTAAACTAAGTTCTAAGAACGTTGGCCGCGGCAACATTTTTTGATGGAAATTGAAGAAAATTAATAGCTTCCATCTAGAGGTCTCCCCAAACAAGCATACCAGGATTCAAAGCAATCAAATCATAAATGTGCCCTGTAGGGTGTGCCAAAGGGAAATATTGTGGTCTGACTAAACTGAGTTCTAAAAACGTTGGACGCGTCAACATTTTTTGACGGAAATTGAAGAAAATCGATAGCTCCCATCTAGAGGTCACCCCAAACAAGCATGCCAGGTTTCAAAGCAAACCGATCATAAATGTACCCTGTAGGGTGTGCCACAGGGAAATATTGAGTCTTCTGACTAAACTAAGTTCTAAGAACGTTGGCCGCGGCAACATTTTTTGACAGAAATTGAAAAAAATCGTTAGCTCCCATCTAGAGGTCTCCCCAAACAAGCATACCAGGATTCAAAGCAATCTGATCATAAATGGGCCCTGTAGGGTGTGCCAAAGGGAAATATTGAGGTCTGACTAAACTAAGTTCTACGAACGTTGGCCGTGGCAACATTTTTTGCCAGAAATTGAAGAAAATCAATAGCTCCCATCTAGAGGTCACCCTAAATAAGCATACCAGGTTTCAAAGCAATTAAATCATAAATGTGCCCTGTAGGGTGTGCCAAAGGGAAATATTGTGGTTTGACTAAACTAAGTTCTAAGAACGTTGGCCGCGGCAACATTTTTTGACGGAAATTGAAGAAAATCGATAGCTCCCATCTAGAGGTCACCCCAAACAAGCATGCCAGGTTTCAAAGCAATCCGATCATAAATGTACCCTGTAGGGTGTGCCAAAGGGAAATATTGAGTCTTCTGACTAAACTAAGTTCTAAGAACGTTGGCCGCGACAACATTTTTTGACAGAAATTGAAGAAAATCGATAGCTCCCATCTAGAGGTCTCCCCAAACAAGCATACCAGGTTTCAAAGCAATCTGATCATAAATGTGCCCTGTAGGGTGTGCCAAAGGGAAATATTGAGGTCTGACTAAACTAAGTTTTACGAACGTTGGCCGTGGCAACATTTTTTGCCGGAAATTGAAGAAAATCGATAGCTCCCATCTAGAGGTCACCCTAAATAAACATACCAGGTTTCAAAGCAATCAAATCATAAATGTGCCCTGTAGGGTGTGCCAAAGGGAAATATTGTGGTTTGACTAAACTAAGTTCTAAGAACGTTGGCCGCGGCAACATTTTTTGACGGAAATTGAAGAAAATCGATAGCTCCCATCTAGAGGTCACCTCAAATAAGCATACCAGGTTTCAAAGCAATCAAATCATAAATGTGCCCTGTAGGGTGAGCCAAAGGGAAATATTGTGGTCTGACTAAACTAAGTTCTAAGAATGTTGGCTGCGGCAACATTTTTTGATGGAAATTGAAGAAAATCAAAAGCTCCCATCTAGAGGTCACCCCAAACAAGCATGCCAGGTTTCAAAGCAATCCGATCATAAATGTGCCCTGTAGGGTGTGCCACGGGGAAATATTGAGTCTTCTGACTAAACTAAGTTCTAAGAACGTTGGCCGCGGCAACATTTTTTGATGGAAATTGAAGAAAATTAATAGCTTCCATCTAGAGGTCTCCCCAAACAAGCATACCAGGATTCAAAGCAATCAAATCATAAATGTGCCCTGTAGGGTGTGCCAAAGGGAAATATTGTGGTCTGACTAAACTGAGTTCTAAAAACGTTGGACGCGTCAACATTTTTTGACGGAAATTGAAGAAAATCGATAGCTCCCATCTAGAGGTCACCCCAAACAAGCATGCCAGGTTTCAAAGCAATCCGATCATAAATGTACCCTGTAGGGTGTGCCACAGGGAAATATTGAGTCTTCTGACTAAACTAAGTTCTAAGAACGTTGGCCGCGGCAACATTTTTTGACAGAAATTGAAAAAAATCGTTAGCTCCCATCTAGAGGTCTCCCCAAACAAGCATACCAGGATTCAAAGCAATCTGATCATAAATGGGCCCTGTAGGGTGTGCCAAAGGGAAATATTGAGGTCTGACTAAACTAAGTTCTACGAACGTTGGCCGTGGCAACATTTTTTGCCAGAAATTGAAGAAAATCAATAGCTCCCATCTAGAGGTCACCCTAAATAAGCATACCAGGTTTCAAAGCAATTAAATCATAAATGTGCCCTGTAGGGTGTGCCAAAGGGAAATATTGTGGTTTGACTAAACTAAGTTCTAAGAACGTTGGCCGCGGCAACATTTTTTGACGGAAATTGAAGAAAATCGATAGCTCCCATCTAGAGGTCACCCCAAACAAGCATGCCAGGTTTCAAAGCAATCCGATCATAAATGTACCCTGTAGGGTGTGCCAAAGGGAAATATTGAGTCTTCTGACTAAACTAAGTTCTAAGAACGTTGGCCGCGACAACATTTTTTGACAGAAATTGAAGAAAATCGATAGCTCCCATCTAGAGGTCTCCCCAAACAAGCATACCAGGTTTCAAAGCAATCTGATCATAAATGTGCCCTGTAGGGTGTGCCAAAGGGAAATATTGAGGTCTGACTAAACTAAGTTTTACGAACGTTGGCCGTGGCAACATTTTTTGCCGGAAATTGAAGAAAATCGATAGCTCCCATCTAGAGGTCACCCTAAATAAACATACCAGGTTTCAAAGCAATCAAATCATAAATGTGCCCTGTAGGGTGTGCCAAAGGGAAATATTGTGGTTTGACTAAACTAAGTTCTAAGAACGTTGGCCGCGGCAACATTTTTTGACGGAAATTGAAGAAAATCGATAGCTCCCATCTAGAGGTCACCTCAAATAAGCATACCAAGTTTCAAAGTAATCTGATCATAAATGCGACCTGTGAGGTGTGCCAAAGGAAATTGTGGACGTACGTACTAACGTACTAACATACGTACGTACGTACGTACGCCGACGGACGAGAAGTGATGGCAATAGCTCAGCTTGACTTTGTCAAGTTGAGCTAAAAATACGGGGCAGTCTATTTTTAAGCGATGTGATAATTACAGAAATAAGCACAACAATTGCATATTATCCACCAAAACCAGGGTGAGAGCTCAGCGACTCCATAAAAAATAAGGAAATGTTGAATTTTGCTAAAATGTAGCTTTTCTTGTAAATTTCTGCATCTTGACAAGGCCCCAAACCTCAATGACAGAACAAGGCAGATCCCACCAGTGGTGCAGGCATGGTTTAAAATCCTGGTGGACGATGCTGGTGAAGAGTTGGGGGGGGGGGGGGGGGGAAATCTCAGGACTGAGGGTACGGTACTTGTACTGAGGGCAGGAAATCATAAAGACTTTTTTCAAATTTGGGGATGGGAGGAGCAAGTGGGATTTTGAGTGGGGGGGGGGGGGGGCTGGTCTCCCTAGATACCTCATGGCACCACCACTGTAGCCCACTACAGTAACAGTAGCCCAACACAATATGTCCATTAGCTGAGAAGTGTGGTGAACACTGAGTAACCCGGAAGACTCAACATGCTGTATGAGCCTCATGACTTGGATCACAAATACAGACACATTTTACGTGAACATTACCCTCTAAAATGTGGATTTATACAATATATTTTGAAAAACAGAAAACCAAGTTTTTGTTCAAAATCGAAACCGAACCCGAACCGAAATGCATATTTCAAAACCGCCCAGCCCTACCGATCACAGCCAAAATAGAAAGTTCTCATCTAGACATTATACTGAGTCATCCTACCAAGTTACAATGAAATCCCTTCATAAATACAACCTGCAGACTGTGCTAAAGGTTTTTGGGTTTCAGGCTCGGGCAGCCAACATGGTTGACAGATTGCTACCAAAAGGGGAAATTGTCATCTCGAAATTATATGGAGTCATCGTACCAAGTTACAATGAAATCCCTTCATAAATACAACCTGTAGTCTATGCTAAAGGTTTTTGGGTTTTGGGCTTAGGCAGTCATCACAGATGACAAATCGATGCCAAATGGGGAAGTTCTCATCTAGACATCATATGGAGTCATCCTCCCAAGTTACATGTACAATGAAATCCCTCCATATTGAATATGACCTGTAGACTGTGCTAAAAATATTTCGGGTTTCGGGCTTGGGTAGCAGTCACGTGACAGATCATGAGGGGCATTCTCATCTAGATATTATACAAAGTCATTGTACCAAGTTACAATGAAATCCTTTCATAAATACGACTTGTAGACTGTGCTAAAGGTTTTCAGGTTTTGGGCTCGTGCAGGAATCACAGTTGACCTATCGCAACCAAAAGGGGACGTTCTCATCTAGACATGACTTCAAAACTGCATATGAAAATTTGTGACGACTGGACAAGAACTGCGGGGTGTAGCTAAAGGAAAATGTGAACAGACTTACAGACTTCTGCATGCTTGATGACAATAGCTTAGCTTGACTTTGTCAAGTTAAGCTAAAAATTGTGAAGTTTAAAAAAAATTTTTTTTAAAATGTCAATAAAACCATATTGAGTGACCCTGCATTTGAATGAGCTCGTTCCAAAGAAGGGGTCACATATGATTTTGTTGACATTTTTTTAAATTTAAATTTCTTTTTTATTAAAATAACACATTTTATCGTGTAAGTTGGGTAAAGGGTTAACAATTATTTATTTTTCTTTACAATACTTGCTCCTGACATTGATACTTGAGAAGCTCTGAAAGTGAGCTTCCCATGGGTAAGGGTCAGGTGAAGATATTATTTCAATGGATAAAAAAAAACTGGGTATCTGATAAGATTCTTTTAAGTTTGCAGGAATATTATGGGATCAGTTCCCTGATTCCAGTAGAAACAAGTGCACCACCAGGCGGTGGATCAATACACGGCCACCTATGAAGAAATTGCAATTATGAAGAAATTTTTAGTTGAACAAAAGGTCAATAATTCCTTCAAAAATAATTGTACATTCCTGGCTTACGACCCATTAAAGATAAATATACCGTTTTCAAGTTATTGCATGGAAAATCAAGTGACCAAAACTCCCAGATGGTTGCCATGGCGGCCATATTGGACATGCCAGAATGCTGGTTATCGAACGGAACCATCCTCTGGTTATGACTAAGCAACCACGAAAAAAACAGTATCTGTTGGATGTATTGTTTTCAAGTTACAGCATGGAAAAATAAAAGTTAACGGATGGATGGATGGACAGACAGATGGGCAGACGGACGGACATTGATGCTGGTTATTGAAAGGAACCATCCTCTAGTCATGACTAATCAACCAAAAAAAACAGTATCTGTTGGATGTATTGTTTTCAAGTTATCACGTGGGCAAACAAAAGTTAACAGATGGATGGATGGACGGACGTTCTTACACGTTCTTACTTGTGGGGTTTTTCCCATGTTAAACCCTAACCCCACAAGGTCAAATAATTAACCCCACAGTGCAAAAAATAACCCTACAAGCGGCTACTGTACTAACCCAACCCCACAACTACCACTGACCCTAAATTGTAAACCCCACAATGTACCTCTGCTAAGCCCGGACAGACAGACAAATGGATGGACGGACGGACAATGATGCTGGTTATCGAAAGGAACCATCCTCTAGTCATGACTAATCAACCATAAAAAAACAGTATCTGTTGGATTATCAAATGGACAATCAAAAGTCCCTAAAAATCCAAGATGGCTGCCATGGCGGCCATATTGGATATGCCAGAATGCTGGTTATCGAAAGGAACCATCCTCTAGTCATGATTAATCAACCATAAAAAAGCAGCATCTGTTGGATCTATAGTTTTCAAGTTATCGCGTGGACAATCAAAAGTCCCTGAAAATCCAAGATGGCTGCCATGGTGGCCATACTGGATATGCCAGAATGCTTGTTATCGAAAGGAACCATCCTCTAGTCATGATTAATCAACCATAAAAAAATAGTATCTGTTGGATTATTGTTTTCAAGTTATCGCATGGACAAACAAAAGCAAACGGACGGACAGACGGACATTGTCATTCCATAATATGGCCCGCTCATATGAGCGGCCGTATAAAAAGTGCACCACGAGGCGTGGCTAAATACACCTGCTAGTCATTTTGAATTGTACTATGGAAACTACAAAAAAATTTAGCTTATAAAGAATATCTGATATACCTCTAATTCTCAATCAAAATGAAGATGTTAACAATACTGACAAAATTAATTGCAAGTCTAAAAAGTGCCATAACTCATGTAATGAAAGTGTCAATGAGACTGAAGCTTAACTTGTCTGTGTGTTGTGTTTGATGAAAAGGATAATGTTCAATGTTTATGAAAGGATTATGAAATAAGACAAGAATTGTGATAATTGGGAATGTATTAATTTCTGTTCCCTGTATGCTATGTTTTCAATAACAAGAGGCCCCACGGGGCCTGAATCGCTCATCTTGTACAGAACACAATTTAAACAGAGTCCAAGAATGAGTCTACATTAAGCAAGCCATCTCCATAGTCTACACTGTCATTCCTTGAGTCCCTCAGGAGTGATAAAAATAATCTGGGCATCATGCCTTTTCTTCAGTTGATCATAAGTAAAGTATAGCTCTCCCCTATGAAGCCCCTTGATTCAACCTATGTGGATTAATCTTAGTACCTCTAGAGGGTACTGAATACAAAATTTTTAATTCTTCAGCAAAATGGCCAATTCCGGCTCCCATCGAGAGCCCAAATATTAACCCAGGCTCTTGATTTGAACACAGTTAAATCTGACTTCCCTAGAGATGTTGTGTACCGAATATGAAAGCATTCTGACTGTTGGATCTGAAGAAGAGAAATTGTAAAGAAATCTCTTCGAATTGCACTATGTTCAAATTTGGGCTACCATAGCGAGCCCAAATATTAACCTATGGATCCGATTTGAACAAACTTGAATCTGCCCCCCACCCCTAGAGATGTTGTATACCAAATGTGAAAGCATTCTGACAAGTGAATCTGAAGAAGAAGATTTTTGAAGAAATTCCCTCATATTGTACTAAGTTAAATTTCATGTTCCCATATGGAGCCCAAATATTAACCTAGGCACTTGAATTGAACAACCTGGAATCTGACCCCCCTAGAGATGTTGTATACCAAATATAAAAGCATTCCGACTGGTGGATCTGAAGAAGAAGATTTTTAAAGAAATTTCCTGATATTGCACTAAGTAAAAATTTGGGCTACCACAGTGAGCACAAATATATACCTAGGGATCTGACTTGAACAATCTTGAATCTGACCCCCATAGAGATGTTGCATACCAAATATCAAAGCATTCTGACTGATGGATCTGAAGAAGAATTTTTTAAATTACCTCCATATTGAACAAAGATAAAATTTGGGCTTATAAATATTAACCTAGGGACTTGGTTTGAACAATCTAGAATCTGACCCTCATAACAATGATATATACCAAATATTAAAAGATTCTGACTGGTGGTTCTGAAGAAGAAGATTTTTAAAGAATATTCCCCATATTACCCTATGTTAAAACTTCGGGCTCCTGTAGAGAGCTTTATTTCAACAAACTTTTATCTGACCCCCCTATGAATGCTGTATACCAAATATCAAAAGATTCTGATGATTGATTCTGGATTAAAGATTTTTTTTAATTTTTGCAAATACGCTGACTCAGCATTTTTTCGATGCCCATTACAGAATACCCTAACATAACCGATGGCAATTTTTTTTTACCATTCAATTCTACTGGTCATAAGGATACTTCATACCAAATAAAAACTCTCTGTTCCATGGGGGTTTAGGAAATATGGGCGTTTGAAAATATTTCTACTTTTAGCTCCCAGGGTTCCCATGGGGGTTCCCATGGGGATGCAGGAAATTTTTTTTTTGCATGGGTCAAGTACTTATGACCCAATACTACCACAAACCAAATTTGGTTCATACCGGACCAACAGTTCAGAAAATAAAAATTTTGGGCGGGGCCAAAAATCTTACCCCTCCTATTACGAAGCCAAATATTACTTCACGAACTTTGTTTGAACAAACTTGATTCTACACCTCATGTGGAAGCTCCATAGCAAATATCAAGTCATTGTACACACTGGTTCTTGAGAAGAAGATTTTTAAAATATTTTGGAGCATTTTTCCCCACTCCCTCCTTATGGGGCTGGGCATGCTGAGTTGAACAAAAATGAAATGCCCCTTTGGGACCATCACTCACACAAACTTTCACTCGAATTGGCCCTGTGGCTTTGGAGGAGAAGAGCAATTTACATGGTATTGACGGACGACGGACGGAGAGTGATGAGATTAGCTCAGCTTGACTTTGTCAAGATGAGCTAAAAACAATATGAGGTGTAGACTGTACAAAACAATTGAGGGGTGGGTTAATGGGCCCTCACAGTTAATGTATGTGGCCCTCACAGTTAATGTATGTCATCGAAAGTTACCAAGTTACAGTGAAATTATTCCAAAACGAGTCATCCTATCAAGTTAGAATGAAATCCCTTCATAAATACGGCCTGTTGACTGTGCTCAAGGTTTTCGGGCTTCGGGCCTGTGTAGCCATCATGGTTGACCGATCGCAACCAAAAGGGGATGTCCTCATCTTGACATTGTACTGAGTCAACCTACCAAGTTACAATGAAATCCCTCCATAAATACGACTTGTAGACTGTGCTAAAGGTTTTCAGGTTTTTGGCTCGGGCAGATATCAAGGTTGACAGATCGCGACCAAATGGGGAAGTTCTCATCCATACATCATACAGAGTCATCCTACCAAGTTACAATGAAATCCCTCCATATTAAATATGACCTGTGCTAAACTTTTTGGGGTTTTGGGCTTGACAGCTGTCATGGTTGAATGATCGTGACCAAAAGGTGACATTCTCATCTGGGCATTATCTGGAGTCATCCTATCAAGTTACAATGAAATCCCTTCATAAATATGACCTGTAGACTGGGCTAAAGGTTTTGGGGTTTTGGGCCCCTGTAGCCATCACAGTTGAGCAATCACGACCAAAAGGGGACGTTATCACCTGGACATTATATGGAGTCAACCTACAAAGTTACAATGAAATCCCTTCCATAAATACGACCTATAGACTGTTCTAAAGGTTTTCAGGTTTTGGGCTTGTGCAGCCATCACGGCTGAATGATTGCAACCAAAAGGGGACATTCTCAGGTTTTCGGGCTTCAGGTCCCTGTAGCCGTCACAGTTGACAATTGCAACCAAAAGGGGACGTTCTCATCTAGACATTATATGAAGTCAAATTACCAAGTTACAATGAAATCCCTCCATAAATAGACTGTGCTAAAGGTTTTGGGGTTTTGGGCTCGGGCAGTCATCACGGTTGATGGATCGCGACCAAATGGGGCAGTTCTCATCCAGACATCATACAGAGTCATCCTACCAAGTTACAATGAAATCCTTCCATATTAAATATGACCTGCAGACTGTGCTAAAAGTTTTTGGGTTTTGGGCTTGGGCAGACGGCACGCTTGACAGATCATGACCACATAAATACAATCTGTAGACTGTGCTTAAAGGTTTTCTGGTTTTGGGCTCGGGCAGCCATCATGGTTGACCGATCGCGACCCAAAGGGGACGTTCTCATCTAGACATGACCCCACACCTGCATATGAAATTGCGTGATGATCGGACAAAAACTACGGGGTGTAGCCTGTGCTAAAGGAAAATGTGAACAGACTAACAGACTCACAGACTAAGACTTCCACACGTGTGATGGCAATAGCTTATCTTGACTATGTCAAGTTAAGCTAAAAAGAATTGGACAGAACCCATATTCAAACTGGCCAGAATTATTAGCTGGAACATAATACCGGAGCTATCGGTCGGAAATGTTGATACATGGTCAAATTCAAAGTCGAAAAAGGGCCATAACTCATGTAAAAATAATTGGACGGAACCCATATTCGAACTTGACCTGTATTGCTAGCTGGGTAATACACATACCAACTTTGGTTGAAATCTAATAAACAAAACTGAAGTTATTGGTCAGAAACCAAAAATGTTAACCTACATTGAAAAAGGGTGGTAACTCATGGAAAAAAAATGCCGCTCAGGATCACCGATCCAATGTCGAGTTGTGACAACAGAAAAGGTGGGTTTGATCTTTATGAAGTTATTGTCTGCAAATGAATTATTGAGTGTGTGCTGGGTCTGTGACCTTTACATTTGACGTACTGAATTCCAAATAAATTGAGTTCCTATTCAGCTGACACTATTCACCATGACATTATTCAGCTGAACATATTTTCATGTCTTCTTCTTTCACAAGAGTTTCTTTGATGTGCAAATTCCTTGATCATGTCTTAAAACTATGTCAATGGCATTTGCCATGGTGTTCATAAGCATTATCAAACTCGTATAGAAATAGAAATGAACAATTATCAAGTTATTATACAGTAATCAATTGAGGTTTCATGAATGTGGTTAAATACTTGTCAAATTATCATGCAGAAAACAATTGTTTATGATTTACTAAGGTCAAGGTCACTGTCAAGTTATCGTGTGGAAACCAACTGTTTTGATTTACTGCGTGTAAGGTCACTGTGACCTTCACATTTCACCTAACAAGTCCATAATAAATAGGGTTCTACACTCACTGAGGCCAACTTACATATGAAGTTTCATGAACGTAGGTTAAACCACTATCAAGTTATCATCTGGAAAACAATTGTTGTGATTTACTATGTTTAGGGTCGATGTGACCTTGACCTTTGACCTGCCGAGTCCAAAATCAATAGGGTTCTTCGTCGCACCCAGGTCAACTTACCTATGAAGTTTATTGAATGTAAGCTGAACCACTATCAAGTTATCATCCGGAAACCAATTGTTGTGATTTACTATGTTCAAGGTCACTGTGACCTTGACCTTTGAACTGGCGAGTCCAATATCAATAGGGTTTTTCCTTGCAAGAAGTCAACCCACCTATGGAGCTTCATGAATGTAGGTTAAGACACTATGAATTTATCGTCCACAAACCAATTGTTGCGATTTACTATGTTCAAGGTCACTGTGACCTTGACCTTTGACCTGGCGAGTTCAGGATCAGTAGGGTTCTTCCTCACAGCAAGGCCAATGCAGCTATTAAGTTTCATGACTATAGGCTGAACCACTGTCAAGTTATTGTCTGGAAACCAATTGTTGCAATTTGGTCACTGTGACCTTGACCTTTGACCTGGCGATTCCAAGGTCAATAGGGTTCTTCCTCGCACCAAGGCCAACACACCTATGAAGTTTCATGACTCTAGGTTGAACCACTATCAAGTTCTCATCCGGAAACCAATTGTTGCGATATACTATGTTCAAGGTCACTGTGACATTGACCTTTGACCTGGTGAGTCCAACATCAATAGGGTTCTTCCTCGCACCAAGGCCAACACGCCTGTAAAGTTTCATGACTCTAGGTTGAACCACTATCAAGTTATCATCCAGAAACCAATTGTTGCGATATACTATGTTCAAGGTCATTGTGACCTTGACTTTGACCTGGTGACTCCAAGATCAATAGGGTTCTTCCTCGCACCAAGGCCAACACACCTATGAAGTTTCAAGACTCTAGGTTGAACCACTATCAAGTTATCATCCGGAAACCAATTGTTGCGATATACTATGTTAAAGGTCACTGTGACCTTGACCTTTGACGTAGCGAGTCCAAAATCAATAGGGTTCTTCCCCTCACCAAGGCCAATCTACCTATGAAGGTTCATGAATGTGAGTTGAACCATTATCAAGTTATCATCCGGAAACCAATTGTTTAAGATTTACTACATTCAAGGTCACTGTGACCTTGACCTTCGACGTAGCATGTCCAAAATCAATAGGGTTCTTCCTCCCACCAAGACCAACCTACGTATGAAGTTTAATGAATGTGATACTATCAAGTTATCATCCGGAAAGGAATTGTTGCGATTTACTATGTTCAAGGTCACGTTGACCTTGACCTTTGACGTAGCGAGTCCAAAATCAATAGGGTTCTTCCCCTCACCAAGGCCAATCTACCTATGAAGTTTCATGAATGTGAGTTGAACCATTATCAAGTTATCATCTGGAAACCAATTGTTTAAGATTTACTACGTTCAAGGTCACTGTGACCTTGACCTTCGACATAGCATGTCCAAAATCAATAGGGTTCTTCCTCCCACCAAGACCAACCTACGTATGAAGTTTAATGAATGTGAGTTGAACCACTATCAAGTTATCATCCGGAAACCAATTGTTTACGCCCGCCCGCCCGCCCGCCCGCCCACCTGCCCGCCCGCCATTCACCAAACTATAAGTCGAGTTTGACTTCGTCACAACTCGACTAATAATTGGACAGAACCCATATTCGAACTTGGCCTGTATTACTAGCTGGGTAATACATATACCAACTTTGGTTGAGATCAAACTGGAGTTATCAGTTGGAAACCAAAAATGTTAATGCACAGACAGATGGAGAGACGGATAGACAGACTGATCACATAATATGAACGTTTTTTAAATGGGCGTATAAAAAATGATGCCTTAATCTAACTAATGAGCTGTCGAACCGGAGAGCAACAAATAAGCAATGGAGCAATAGCATTTCCTCATGTCATCTATCAAGTACGTCAAAAATATTTGGATGGAGGCCATTCTCAGTCACAAGACGTGTCATGCTCTTATTGAATATGAAGTCTTTGTAAAGAACAAAATGAAAAACTCGTTCACACATGTCTCGCCATAGTTACTTGTAATGTCCTATGCCTTTGTTTTCCACATTATTGTGCAACAACGTAATTTTAAAAACACTGAGCCTTGCCATTTGATCAATCCCTGTTCTCTGTAGTATTAACCAGCATCTGTTGATCAGTACTAAAGAGTATCGTTCAAATGATGTATCTTTTAATAATTGCAGTTTGGGAAGTCACTGCAGATAGTGATGAACCGATAATTGGAATCGGCAATCAGAACTGGCCGGTTATGGGGCATCGGCCGATTATGACAACCGGCAGTTAAAAACCGGCAGTTTCTGGTTATTCTATATTTAACACTGACTATTAAAAATCCCTTTGATATCTGGCCATTTCAATAAAGTTTCCCATTAAAAACGTGTGTAGTGCATAGCAGAAAATTTAGGGATTTGCAGAGCAGAGATATTATGGAATTTACCAACTGCAATCGGTACGAGATCGCCACCATTTCCCGAAGATTGTAGAGTTCATGTAAGCATTAGAGAAACACATCAAGGGAGGTAACAGGCTGAAAAAAGAACAGTGAATAATACATACGGACATACATGTAAACCATGTGTCATACGACTTCACAACACACATTAACATCAAAATTATTATTCATTTAAGACACAAAGTATGTGTGCTCAGTATATTCCTGGTTAATACAGCCAAGTGTATTGTATCCTTACACAAAACCGTATTAACACCATTTACCGGAATAAAACACAATCTTCACGAGAACAATATTGTGTGATTGTATCGTAAATAAGGACCTTTCCCCACACCCCAACCAAAATGCAAATATTATTTTGGCTAATATTGCCCAGCTCTAAATATGCATACTCGGAGAACTTATGTGGTATTAAGCTTTCGTAATTGATGATTTATCAACGAAATTCTGTATTATAACAGGCACCAACAGATTTTCTTCAGTGACCTACTTCAATCACCGGAATCGGCAGAGAAATAACCGGTAATCGGTTGATAGCAAGTTTTGATAATCGGTTCATCACTAACTGCAGAGTAAATAGAATCTTCGGTCTTGTACACTCGAACCCCCCTCTTTAGAACAATTGGAACAGCGAAAGTGATAAAATTGTCAAGACCCACAGCGGCAACTTCACTTGTAGTACTAAGTTGTAACTTGTGTTGGAATAGAGTGGGTTTTATGTTCGAAATTTCTGAATATTAGTTACAGAAAAGAAACATTTGCACAAATGTTCTGTTTAAATTCTTCAAATCTGCCGGAGATACTCTGGTGTTTCTATTTTATCTCGATGCAGAAAGGTACACATTCAAACATCATCTGTTTTAAACTTATTTTTTAAGTATATTAGGAATTGTTGAATTCACGGGAAATGACTATTAATCGACTTATCGTCGACCAATGCTGGCGATTAGTCGACTATGAAAATTGATAGTCGCGACAGCCCTAGTGGGAACCAGAGGACGGTTCCTTTCGATAATTAGTTTTATGCCATATCCAATATGGCCACTGTAGCAGCCATCTTGTTGCTTATCTAGGCAATAACTTCAAAAGAAAATGATTTTTATTTGTCCTTGTTTAACTGGTAGAGTTCTAAATTATTTTTTAATGATTAGTAACACGAGTATTTTTTTTCAAAGATACCGTGCCACCACCAAAAGGAGCCATAATTTAGCAAGATTTTGTTCATAAATAATTGTTTTATTACAATTTATTGGAATATCTGTGGAAACTCTCCAATAAATTATAACAAAACAATTATACAGAACATATTCTTTCTACTGCGGAGAAAACAAAAAGCTAATGGATAAAGTGTAAAGCCATAAAGGTCAATGAAATTATGAGGTGTACTTTGCCTTGTAAAATGACTGGCTTTACATTAAGAGGCCCTATAAATGATGCCACACCCAGTGGTGCTCTCGATTTTTGTTGGTATGCATGTATGGTGTAATCATGGTTTGGACTATTTCTTCCACTTTAACTGCATCCAACCTGTTTTGGAGGTGGAGGGGGTGGCGGGAGTAGACAAAATGGATCAAACATGTCAAAGGTGTAATTCATTGGCCACATGAAACAAATAGAACTGGGAATGCATGTATATGATAGTAAACTATGAAGTGAATCACCACTTGGCCAGTGAGAATTATTCAATTGACAGTATTCATTTAAAAGGGATATGGTCATTCACCTGTATTCTAGTAATAATCTTAGCATTTATTCTATTTTATTTGACAGAGTTCATGAAGCTCTGTCACATAAGATATAATAGATTAAATACCTGCATTGGCTGTACTGAGGCCAAATTGGTCTGTAAATGAAAGTGTCAATGACACTGTAGCTCAACTTGTATAAGACATGTACATGTATAGTATGTGACACAACAATGACACACATCTGGGTAATGACCTGATAACAAAGGTACATGTATAGTATTGCAAAGGTCTGTACATAAATACTGACCATAGCCTGTAACAAATGTACAGGCAAAGTATTGTAAAGGTGGGTGACAGTTAGATGCTAAACTAGAAAAGAAATCTCCATGGGGTTAATGTTACAATGGGGATCAGGGTATTTGATGACTGGATTCGCATCGCAAAATGCTATACAAAAATGTCCAAATGCTAACCATTTTTCTTTCATGTTGGCCTTATATTCATTATTTATCATCACTTTTTGAAACCAAGATGGAAACTGCTAATCAAATTTTTAAAAACAAAAAATACCCTGGGGATCTTTTTATGGTGCATCATAAGCCAAATTATAGGCATTTGAATTTTTTATCTTCAGCTCATAGGGTTCCCACGGGTTAGGAGGTTTTATTTTTCTCATTGGAAACAGAAAACTGGGTTGTGCTAATAATGTTTACCCTCCCAAAACAACACCAAATATTAACACACCCGAGCCCAAAAGCACTCGTTACCGTCCCATGATGATAACAAACGTAGTCCTAGAAGTTCTGTACAAAAAACTGATTGCACCTCATTTTGGCATAAAATGCCAGCTGGCAGCCATCTTGAATTTCAGACTGCACCCAAAAAAACTCTTTCTCGTCCCAAGGTAATAACAAAGGTACCCAAGAAGTTTTGTGAAGATCGGTTCATAAATACAGCCCCTAGCCCAAGCCGTATTGACATGTGCACTTACTGTGTATAAATAAATCAAAGTTCATCTAATTTGCATAATTTCAGCACGTGAAAAAAACCTGTATTATATGTGATGTATTCCATGTTACTAAACATTCATACAAAAATTTATTCAAATCAGAACTTTCATACAGATGTTCTGTACAAAAAACTGATTGCACTAATTTCTGTACAAAATTGCTGCTGGTGGCCATCTTGAATTTTGGACCGCACCCAAAAACACTCGTTCTCATCCCACGATAATAACAGAGGTACCCAAGAAGTTTCGTAAAGATCGGTTCATAAATACAGACTCTAGCCCAAGCCATACTGAATTGTTGACGCCGGACAGATGTCCAGACAGACGACGGGTCATGGCATAACCTCAAATTTGACTATGTCAAAGTTGAGCTAAGAATGGGAATACAAGGATTATCAGAGTAATATCTCGGCTCATCACAATATTTTTTATTTGTTTATTAAGAGTATACTCTACAATCAATATGCAATTAGAAGGTCACATTTGTTCTAAGGTATGGAAAATGGTTTGATGTTTGGAAATTATATTCAATTACCAGGGATACTGAATTAACTGGTAGCAAGCTAAATTATTTTTCAAAGGTGATTTGTGTAGCTCTATTTTAGCAAAAATTTGTTCACAAACAATTGTTTTTGTTAACATTTTATTGGAGTGTGCCTTTTGCATAAACATTTTGTTTTTTTCTGCCTCTGAGCAAACTAGCTAATGATACATTGTGACGGCACTAAAGTGGCTTTCAGCAGTTTTCATTGAAGCTACGATTTGGCTTCCAGCACTCAAGCAGTTGATAGATATACAATTAAATGGGCTCCACTATATTGTCACACTGAATATTCTGACATTTGTAAATCAGTCCATGGCAGAGACTTGAATTTCAAAGACCCACTATAAAACACCTTATTTTTCATTTGATAAAAAAACCCATGCAAACCAAACATACCAGGTACATAATGATGACATAATAGTTATACTGCAGTCAGCAATCCATTCAGGACAAACATCACAATCCTGTTATCAATACAGCACTTAAATGCAAGTTTTATATTACTATATTATTATTACTATTTTAACACAGTTTATAATCAGTGTATTCTTGGTGCCACAAGTTTCAGGATGAAAAAAACTAACAAAAACTCAGTTCAATCCTGAATTCAGCATTCTTGCGCCACAAGTTTCAGGATGAAAAAAACTAACAAAAACTCAGTAAAATCCTGAATTCAGCATTCTTTTATAAGCTTTGCTAAATAAACACAATCACAGGAAAAAGAAAGTGTATAATTCGTCTTATTCCTTCCATTGTCTTTCTTTTTCAGACTGTGGAACAAAGCAGGGTTCATTGAACCACTAGCAGACTGGAAGTGCAACAGAATTTTCACAACTCACCTTGTTTTTCTCTTGTTTAACAATGAATTTAGCCAATTATATCAAGTCTGACAGAACTCTCTGAGCTAATTGAGGGCCGAGTCAAACAAGGTATATTTGGTTAAATTTCAAATTGCATTATAGGACATATTTGCTGCTGAAAATTTTGCCATTTTGACATTAGGGTGCAAAGGGTTACATTTTCCCCCGAAACAAAAATGGAAGAACTAGCAAACTTGCAGCTCATGGGTCTCACCCAGTAGTCCATGACATGAAAGTTGGCTAGCACACCTATTTTTTCCATTAGAAATGTTCAACTTCTGTCAGTAGAAAATCCACTCTCAGTGTGTTTATACAGCATCAATTCATTGATCCTGTACTATAATTCAAACATTGAAACATGATACAAGATTAATGTACTTAGAAAAAACTAATTAATCTACAATGAAGGAAAACTACAAGCAAAATTTACAAGCTGCAAAAGCAATACCTACCTCAACAGGAAATGGCTGGGTATCCTCTTCTTTCTGAATCACAGGAGTTTGAACTATTGTTGGTCTCTGCACAACAATTTCAGAATGTCTGACTCCTGTTTGAGGAAGCTGACTCTGTTCTAAAAAGTTCGGTGAAATAGAATTACCCACTGTCGAACTGTCATTTTTATTACCTAATACAGAAGGACTAGTCCTGTTATCTAAAGAATATTTGTTTGATATGTTAACCTCGTTTCCCACATCACTGCTGGTACTAGTCCTTGTGGAAACAGTTGATGTAACAGATTTTTTAAACCCGGGATACTGAAACTTTGGAGGCTGAACTTGTGATGGAGGAGTTTTCCAATCGGAAGATAGAGTTCTTGGAGTCATATTTGGAGAAAATGCTTTACTTATGCTATCAGTCTGTGAACTGTTGATGTTTGAAGGTTTTGCAGGCACAATATTTTGATTGACTGTTGCAACTGATGAAGGAACTGAAGATGCAAATGGACTAGAAGTTTGAGTGGGTGCTGGAACCTGTCCAACATTCATGTATGGAGGCGATGGTGGTGTTTCCATTTTTTTAACTTCAGGAACCGTATTCCATATGATCTTTGGCTGAGTTATATTTTTTAGCTTTTCACCTGGAGGAGGTTCCTTATCAGCAATGTCTTTAGGAATGAGACTTTCCCTGTACACAACCAAATGAATTTCTTTATCCAACCCAGTTAATAAAGCCACAGCCTGATCATGCCTTGCATCTGTCATATCAATATTATTTATCTGGAAGAAAATAAAACAAATAAGTATTAAATCAGTTTAATTCTCATTTTATTGTTATCAGTTTTCTTGTGTTTCCTTTTTTGTCTGTCTGGGCTACTTACATGTCATGATTTTACTCATGATTTTAAGGCAACTGGGTTACACATTAAACCTCCCAATATGTTCTATTATTTTTTTCTTCTCTTCTTTCAAATATATGACATAACTAGCTGTTTCTACATCAAATATTGTTTCAATTTGGATAAAAGGCCACCCGGCCACATGTCTCCCAAAAAAAGTATGCAATTCGAGGTATTTAAATTTTTCAGTCGAAAAAGGGACATAACTCTGGCAAATGAAAGTGTCAATGACACTGTAGCTTAACTTGTGTGTTGTGTTTGATGAAAAGGATAATGTTCAATGTTTATGAAAGGATTATGAAATAAGACAAGAATTGTGATAATTGGGAATATGTTCATTTCTGTTCCCTGTGTGCTATGTTTATGATAAAAATAATATGAGGTGTACACTGTACTAAACAGCTGAGGGGTGGGTTAATATGACCTCACAGTTAATGTTTGTGGCCCTCACAGTTAACGTATATCAACAAAAGTTACCAAGTTACAGTGAAATTATTCCAAATCGAGTCAACCTATCAAGTTACATTAAAATCCCTTCATAAATATGGCCTGTAGACTGTGCTAAAGGTTTTCGGGCTTCGGGCCCCTGTAGCCGTCAGTTTCCCAATTGCGTCCAAAGGGAACGTTCTCATCTAGACATTATATGAAGTCAATCTACCAAGTTACAATGAAATCCCTTAATATGACCTGTAGACTGTGCTAAAGGTTTTTGGGCTTTGGGCTCTGGTAGCCATCATGGTTGAATGATCGCAACCAAAAGGGGACATTCTCATCTGGACACTATTTGGAGTCATCCTACCAAGCTACAATGAAATCCCTTCATAATTATGACCTGTTGACTGTTCTAAAGGTTTTCGGGCTTTGGGCCCCTGAAGCCATCACAACTGCCCAATCGTGTCCGAAAGGGGACCTTCTCATCTAGACATTATATGAAGTCAACCTACCAAGTTACAATGAAATCCCTTCATAAATATGACCTGTAGACTGTGCTAAAGGTTTTCGGGCTTCGGGCTCGGGCAGCCATCATGGTTGAATGATCGCAACCAAAGGGGACAATCTCATCTGGGCATCATCTGGAGTGATCCTACGAAGTTACAATGAAATCCCTTCATAAATATGACCTGTAGGCTGTGCTCAAGGTTTTCGGGCTTCGAGCACCAGTAGCCATCACAGCTGACTGATCACGACCAAAAGGGGATGTCATCATCTAGGCATTATATGGAGTCAACCTTACAGGTTACAATGAAATCCTTCTATACATATAACCTTTTGACTATGCTAATGGTTTTTGGGTTCGGGCACCCATCAAGGCTGAATGATCACGGCCAAGATGGGACGTTCTCATCTAGACATTATTTGGAGTCATCCTACCAAGTTACAATGAAATCCCTTCATAAATATGACCTGTAGACAGTGCAAAAGGTTTTCGGGCTTCGGGCACCTTTAGCCGTCAAAGTTGCCCAATCATGTCCAAAAGGGGACGTTCTCATCTAGACATTATACGAAGTCAACCTACCAAGTTACAATGAAATTCCTTCATAAATATGACCTGTAGACTGTGCTTAAGGTTTTCGGGCTTCGGGCTCGGGCAGCCATCATGGTTGAATGATGGCAACCAAAGGGGACAATCTCATCTGGGCATCATCTGGAGTGATCCTACGAAGTTACAATGAAATCCCTTCATAAATATGACCTGTAGGCTGTGCTCAAGGTTTTTGGGCTTCGGGCACTTGTAGCCATCACAGCTGACCAATCACGACCAAAAGGGGATGTCATCATCTAGGCATTATATGGAATCAACCTAATAGGTTACAATGAAATCCTTCCATAAATATGACCTTTTACCTATACTAAAGGTTTTTGGGCTCGGGCACCCATCAAGGCTGAATGATCGCGATCAAAATGGGATGTTCTCATCTAGACATAATTTGGAGTCATCCTACCAAGTTACAATGAAATCCTCTCATAAATATGACCTGAAGACTGTGCTAAAGGTTTTCGGGCTTCAGGCACCTTTAGCCGTCACAGTAGCCCAATCATGTCCAAAAGGGGACGTTCTCGTCTAGACATTATATGAAGTTAACCTACCAAGTTACAATGAAATCCCTTCATAAATATGACCTGTAGACTGTGCTCAAGGTTTTCAGGCTTCGGGCTCGGGCAGCCATCATGGTTGAATGATCACAACCAAAGGGGACAATCTCATCTGGGCATCATCTGGAGTGATCCTAAGAAGTTACAATGAAATCCCTTCATAAATATGACCTGGAGACTGTGCTCAAGGTTTTCGGGCTTCGGGCACCTGTAGCCATCACAGTTGACTAATCACGACCAAAAGGGGATGTCATCATCTAGACATTATATGGAGTCAACCTAACAGGTTACAATAAAATCCTTCTATAAATATAACCTTTTGCCTATGCTAAAGGTTTTTGGGCTTGGGCACCCATCAAGGCTGAATGATCACGGCCAAAATGGTTCGTTCTCATCTAGACATTATTTGGAGTCATCCTACCAAGTTACAATGAAATCCCTTCATAAATATGACCTGTAGACAGTGCAAAAGGTTTTCGGGCTTCGGGCACATTTAGCCGTCAAAGCTGCGAAGTTACAATGAAATCCCTTCATAAATATGACCTGTAGACTGTGCTCAAGGTTTTCGGGCTTTGGGCACCTGTAGCCATCACAGATGACCAATCACGACCAAAAGGGGATGTCATCATCTAGGCATTATATGGAGTCAACCTTACAGGTTACAATGAAATCCTTCTATAAATATAACCTTTTGCCTATGCTAAAGGTTTTTGGGCTCGGGCACCCATCAAGGCTGAATGATCATGGCCAAAATGGGACGTTCTCGTCTAGACATTATTTGGAGTCATCCTACCAAGTTACAATGAAATCCCCTCATAAATATGACCTGTAGACTGTGCTAAAGGTTTTTGGGCTTCGGGAACCTTTAGCCGTCACAGTAGCCCAATCATGCCCAAAAGGGGACATTCTCATCTAGACATTATATGAAGTTAACCTACCAAGTTACAATGAAATCCCTTCATAAATATGACCTGTAGACTGTGCTAAAGGTTTTCGGGCTTCGGGTTCGGGCAGCCATCATGGCTGAATGATCGCAACCATAGGGGACAATCTCATCTGGGCATCATCTGGAGTGATCCTAAGAAGTTACAATGAAATCCCTTCATAAATATGACCTGTAGACTGTGCTCAAGGTTTTCGGGCTTCGGGCACTAGCAGCCATCACAACTGACCAATCACGACCAAAAGGGGATGTCATCATCTAGGCATTACATGAAATCAACCTAACAGGTTACAATGAAGTCCTTCCATAAATATGACCTTTTGCCTATGGTAAAGGTTTTTGGGCTCAGGCACCCATCAAGGCTGCATGATCGCGATCAAAATGGGACGTTCTCATCTAGACATTATTTGGAGTCATCCTACCCAGTTACAATGAAATCCCTTCATAAATATGACCTCTAGACTGTGCTAAAGGTTTTCGGGTTTTGGGCTCGGGCAGTCGTCACGATTGGCAGATCATGCCCAAATGGGGAAATTCTCATCTAGACATCATAAGGAGTCATCCTACCAAGTTACAATGAAATCCCTCCACATTAAACATGACCTGCAGACTGTGCTAAAAGTTTTTGGGTTTCGGGCTTGGGCAGCCATCACGGTTGAGAGATCATGCCCAAAAGGGGACGTTCTCATCTAGGCATTATACAGAGGCATCCTACCAAGTTACAATGAAATCCCTTCATAAATACGACCTGTAGACTGTGCTAATGGTTTTGGGCTCGGGCAGCTATACCGGTTGCCCGATCGCGACCAAAAGGGGACGTTCTCATCTAGACATGACCCTAAACCTGCATATGAAATTTTGTGATGATCAGACAAGAACTGCGGGGTGTAGACCGTGCTAAAGGAAAATGTGAACAGACGTCACAGACTCACAGACTAACAGACTAACAGACTTCCGCACGCGTGATGGCAATAGCTTATCTTGACTATGTCAAGTTAAGCTAAAAATGTCGGGCCAAACCCCAATGTGAACTTGACCTGTATTTTATGTTGAGACATCTGCATACCAAATTTTACTTGATTCAGTCAACAACAACTTAAGTTATCATCGGGAAACCAATCTAGAGGCACTAAAGAGCCTGTAATCGCTCACCTGGAACTACAAATATAAATGTGATTTCCCATAGGCATTCCATGGTATCTATGAGCTGCAATTGTGGCCATGTTTGCAACATTACATTAGGATCATTGGTAGGTGTCCCAGTCATCCATCATGTGAAGTTTCAAAACATTCGATTTTGTAGTTTCAGAGGGGAAGATTTTTGCAAAATGCAGGAAGATTTTTGCAAAATCCATCAATCAGAATCAGAGAATGTCTCTGGTGGCCATATTATCCAACCAACTGGAACAAAAGGAGGATCGTTTGTAGAGGGCCTCCTATAGACCATTCCTGCCAAGTTTGGTACACAGGAGGATTGTTGGTAGAGGGTGTCCCAGTCATCAACCATGCAAATTTCAAAACATCAAAACATTTGGCCCTGTGGTTTCAGAGAAGATTTTTCAAAATCCCCCAATCAGAATCAAATGAAAGTGTCAATGACACTGTAGCTCAACTTGTCAAGACAAAGACATGTACATGTATAGTATGTGACACAGCAATGACAAACATCTAGGTAATGACCTGATAACAAAGGTACATATAAAGTATTGTAATGGTCTGTACATAAATACTGACCGTTGCCTGTAACAAATGTATAGGTAAAGTATTGTAAAGGTGGGTGACAGTCAGATGCTGAACTAGAAAAAATCTTTGAGTCCCAGAGTGGGTCTGACTGAACCCCAAAATATTTGTTCTCATAGCACAGTGATAACAAAGGCACCCCAAAACACACTCGTTCCTGTCCCAAGGTGAAAACAAAAGTACTCAAGAAGTTTTGTGAAGATCAGTTCATAAATACGAGCTGTATAGAACTTGTGACAAAAAACTGATTGGACCTCATTTCGGTACAAAATGGCCACTGGCAGCCATCTTGAATTTTGGACCGTACCCAGAAACACTCATTCTCATCCCAAGGAGATAACAAAGGTACCCAAGAAGTTGTGTGAAGATCGGTTCATAAATACAGCCTCTACCCTGAGCCGTATTGACATGTGTGCTTACATTGTGTAAGTAGCACTGAATAAATCAAAGTTCATCTAATTTGCATAATTTCTGCACGAAAAAAAACCCCTTACAATATGTGATGTATTCCATGTTACTAAACATTCATACAAAAATTTATTCAAATCAGAACTTTCATACAGAAGTTCTATACAAAAGACTGATTGCACTAATTTTGGTACAAAATGGCTGCTGGTGGCCATCTTGAATTTCGGACCACACCCAAAAACACTCGCTCTCATCCCACAGTGATAACAAAGGTACCCAAGAAGTTTCGTAAAGATTGGTTCATAAATATGGCCTCTAGTCTGAGCTGTATAGAAGATGTGTACAAAAAACTGATTAGACCTAATTTCGGTACAAAATGGCCACTGGCAGCCATCTTGAATTTTGGACCGCACCCAGAAACACTCGTTCTCGTCCCAAGGTGATAGCAAAGGTACCCAAGACATTTCGTGAAGATCAGTTCATAAATACAGACTCTAGTCTGATCCGTATTGACATGTGTACTTACTGTGTGTAAGTCGCACTGAAAAAATCAAAGTTCATCTAATTTGCATAATTTCTGCACGAGAAAAAAACCAGTATTATATGTGATGCATCCCATGGTACTAAACATTCACACAAAAAAATTATTCAAATCAGGGCTTTCATATGGAAGTTCTGTGCAAAAATCTGATTGCACCTAATTTTGTACAAAATGGCTGCCATCGGCCATCTTGAATTTCGGACCGGACCCCAAAACACTTGTTCTCGTCCCACAGTGATACCAAAGGTACCCAAGAAGTTTCGTAAAGATCGGTTCATAAATACGGCCTCTAGCCCGAGCCGTATTGGCATTTGCACTTACAGTGCTGAAAGTAACCCCAAAAAACATCAAAATTAGTCTAATTTGCACAATTTACGTACGAGAAAAAAACCCGTATTATATGTGATGTTTCCCATGGTACTAAACATTCATACAAAAAATTATTCAAATCAGAGCTTTCATATGGAAGTTCTGTACAAAAAACAGATTTCTGCATCGTCGGTACAAAATGGCGGCTGGCAGCCATCTTGAATTTTGGACCGCACCCGAAAACACTCGTTCTCGTCCCACGGTCATAACAAAGGTACCCAAGAAGTTTCGTAAAGATCGGTTCATAAATACGGCCTCTAGCCCGAGCCATAGCAGCTTGGCACTTACAGCTCTGAAAGTAACACTAAATAAATCAAAGTCAGTCTAATTTGCATAATTTACGCACGAGAAAAAAACCCGTATTATATGTGATGTATCCCATGGTACTAAACATTTATACAAAACTTTATTCAAATCAGAACTTTCATACAGAAGTTCTGTACAAAAAACTGATTTTTGCATCATCGGTACAAAATGGCCACTGGCAGCCATCTTGAATTTCGGACCACACCTAAAAACACTCGTTCCCGTCCCAGGGTCATAACAAAGGTACACAAGAAGTTTCGTAAAGATCGGTTCATAAATACGACCTCTAGCCCGAGCCATAGCCAATTGTTGACGTACGGACAGACGGACAGACGGACGACGGGCCATGACAATAGCTCAAATTTGACTTCGTCAAAGTTGAGCTAAAAATGCTTCTGGCAGCTATGCTTTTTGATGTACGGTAACAAAATGAAGAGTGTTTGTAGAGGACCTGCCGTAGACTATCCATGCCAGGTTTGGTTCATGTCAACTCAGCAGTTCCAGAGAAGAAGATGAAAATGTGATTTCCCATAGGGTTTTTACATTTACTATAAGCCACAATTGCAGCCATGTTTGCAACCCAATCAACATTAAATGAGGACCGTTGGTAGAGGGTGTCTCAGTCATCAACCATGTAAATTTTCAAAACATTTGGCCCTGTGGTTTCAGAGGAGAAGATTTTTAAAAATCCACCAAGCAGAATCAAACTAGAAGCACTGTCACAGTGCCGAAGCTGCAACGCCAATGATGTTTTAAAACTCGTTGGTGACAAAAAAACTTGTTGGTGACAAGTCCATAAATGTGACAGATATTACCCGAATGACAGGCACTATTGAGAGGGTGTAGACATCATGAAGATACACTTGCATACCAGGTATGGTGTCATTCTATCAAGTATTTTAGGAGTTATGGTGTTTTTTAAACTCGTTGGTGACAGACAGACAGACAGACAGACAGACAGACAGACAGACAGACAGACATTGCCACATATAGAGGTGCTCGTCGCAGCTAAAAATGCTTCTGGCAGCCATGTTTTTTGATGCACGATAACAAAAATGTGGAGTATTTGTAGAAGACCTCCCATAGACTATCCCTGCCAGGTTTGGTTCACGTTGGCTCAGTAGTTCCAGAGACGATGAAAATGTGGTTTCCCATAGGGTTTCTATAGTACCTATAAGCCGCAATTGCGGCCATGTTTACAACCTGATCAACATTAAATGAGGATAGTTGGTAGAGTGGGTCCCAGTCATCATTTATGTGAAGTATCAAAACATTTCACCTGGCAGTTTCAGAGGAGAAGATTTTTGAAAATCCACCAACCAGAATCAAAGAATGCCTCTGGTGACCATGTTTTTCAACCCATGGGAACAAAATGAGGATCGTCTGTAGAGGACCTCCTATAGACCATTCCTGCAAAGTTTGGTTCATGTCGGCTCAGTAGTTTCAGAGAAGAAGATGAAAATGCGATTTACCATAGGGTTTCTATAGTACCTATAAGCCGCAATTGCAGCCATGTATGCAACCCAATCAACATTAAATGAGGATCCTTGGTAGAGGGGGTCACAGTCATCAACCATGCAAAGTTTCAAAACAATTGGCCTGGCAGTTTCAGAGAAGATTTTTCAAAATCCACCAATCAGAATCAATGAATGCCTCTGGCAGCCATGTTTTCAAACCCACGGGATCAAAATGAGGATCGTTTGTAGAGGACCTACCCTAGATTATCCCGGACAGGTTTGGTTCACGTCGGCTCAGTAGTTCCAGAGAAGAAGATGAAAATGTGATTTCCCATAGGGTTTCTATAGTAACTGTAAGCTGCAACTGAAGCCATTTTTGCAACCCGATCAACATGAAATGAGGATTGTTGGTTGAGGGGTTCCCAGTCATCATTTATGTGAAGTTTCAAAACATTTGGCCTGGCAGTTTCAGTGGAGATGATTTTTGAAAATCCACCAACCAGAATCAAAGAATGCCCCTGGAAGCCTTGTTTTTCATCCGACGGGAACAAAATGAGGATTGTTTGTAGAGGACCTCCTGTAGACCATTCCTGCCATGTTTGGTTCACGTCGGCTCAATAGTTCCAGAGAAGATGAAAATGTGATTTTCCATAGGGTTTCTATGTTAACTATAAGCCGCAATTGAAGCCATGTTTGCAACACGATTAACATTAAATGAGGATCGCTGGTAGAGGGGGTCCCAGTCATCAACCATTCAGAGTTTCAAAACATTTGGCACTGTGATTTCAGAGAAGATTTTTCAAAATCCACCAATCAGAATCAAAGAATGCCTTTGGTAGCCATGTTTTACATCCGACTGGAACAAAATGACAACGTTTGTAGAGGACCTCCCATAGACCATTCCTGCCAAGTTTGGCTCACACCAGCTCAGCAGTTACAGGGAAGATGAAAATGTGAAAAGTTTATGTACAGCGGACAACGGATGACAGATGACGGATGCCAAGTGATGAGAAAAGCTAAAAATGAATTTTCGAAAGTTGGAAAAGGGGCATAACTCTGGCAAAAAATGTCAGACCACACCCCGATTCTAACTTAACCTGTATTTATGTTGATACACCTTCATACCCAATTCCATTTGATTCAGCCTACTATAACTAAAGTTATCATTGGGGAAACCAATGTGGGATGGATGCATGGATGGTCACACAGACACATGGATGGACACCGGCTATTTTAATAGTCCCACAAAAAAATTTTCTGGGGAGCTAACATTGTTCACATGTTGTCTACAGGGAATGAATGGTTACAAAAACCAGAACTATCACTGAAAGAGTTTAATCTCGTAACATCCAGCTTTTCAGAATGCAACTCTAAATGTAGTGTTTGTTCACTTGTTTGTGGGCATATCTGAGAAGTTTCACCAAAATCCATTCCAAAAAGGAGGAGTTGCACACCCAGAAATTTCATAAGCAATTTAAAATGACTAAGTTCAAGTGGATCTTGGTCGAAAATTGAAATTACTTGTAAACTTTGAAATATGCACATGCACACTTATAAGTAATCATGAACAAAATGATTCATCAAATTCAAATCATTTTTGCAGGACGAATTGCACACAGAAGTTATACAGATATCTATTAAATCTAGGTTCGGGTGGAGATACTCTGGTTTATTTCTATTTATTTGGGGTTTTCGACAGCCAGGGTTACCTCATGTCGGACAGTTTTATGCTTGGAGGAAGCTGGAGTAACCAGAGACAACCACCGAGCAATGGTGAACAACTGTCAGGACTCCGCACAAGCAGAGTTAGCATTGGCTGGAGGTAAGCATTCCATAGATGTGGAGTGCAACTTAATACACAGTGCCAGTGGACACAATGTAGTTACTGCTGGTCAAGATCGAACTGTGAACTTTTCGGTTTGAAGTTCAATGCTCTAACCACTAAGTCACCGCTTTCCCAAACGGTTGAAATACTCCATAGTATACAACAAACCTCATATTTATATGTTTTACTTGTGTTTAACCCTCAAGGGCCAAGTTTAGTGAGTTTTCTTGTCTTACTTGAAGAACATATTTCAACATGTAGGCTTTTGCTCGTTTTGATAATGGAAGGTACAGTACCGTGACAGTGGTTTCTACTGAACTCTTGAAAACTTCACTAGAAATCACTGCTATGTCAACCTTATTATGGGAGAGTACAAAACAAATTCTCAAGGCCTTTAACTCTTAACCCACTGAGAATTTTCAATGTATTTTTCATCAAATCTAGTTGTGGCTGCTGTGTAGCAGCCACGACTAGATTTGATGAAAAATTCATCCAAATTTAATTCTAGAAATCATTGGAGAAAAAATCCATTCAATTTACAGAGGGAAAATATGATTACATATGCCCATATTATACTTATTTCAGTGATAAGAGAAATTCTGTCCTTGGCAGGAATATCCGCCAGCAGCATGCAAGGAGTTAAGAATCAGAACCTATGATGAGAATAAATGAACAATTTGCGAGATTCAAAATTGATTCTCATTGTTTTCCATGCAAAAAGCATTTGTCAACCAATGAGCTTTCAGGGAGAGAAAGATCAATTTATCTTCATTAGTGAAAGATACAAACAACTTTCTGAACTCTTTTTCACTTACAAAATAGACTTTTCTCACAGTGTTTGGTAAATTGATATCATTTTTTCCTGCTTTAAATGGGAAAAGTACCACCTCCACTTTATTTATAACAAATGCAGAGATTAATTTGCAGGGTTTTTTTTAATTACCAGTTCAATGTAATGGTCAGTACTGTTTTTTAATTCTTTTTTGGGGTTCAAGGTCATTTTCAGCATCTATGGATTTATCAAAACCTCAACACAAGTATAAAGTCATGTTTAGCCAATTGTTTATTTTATTTCATTTTTTTTTTATTGGGGGTATCGTTTTAAGGACACTTTCGACAGGGTCAACTCATGCTGAACAGTTTTATGAGTGGAGGAAGCCAGAGTACCTGGATAGAAGCACCAATAAACAATGAGCAACTGTCAAGACTAGACAACATACTAGCTCCACACATGCAGGGTTAGCATTGGTTGAAGACAAGTGCACCATCAATGTGCAGACCACCTAAGTGCACTGTGCAACCATGGCCTCCACATGGGCAATCAGGATTGTATGCCATGCCCAAGGACACAATGCAGTTAATGCTTGTCAGGATCAAACCTCAGATCTTTCAGTTTGAATTCCGATGCCCTAATCATTGTGCCATTATGCGCCTGCTGGGTACCATTATACTGGTGAATTAGAACTTGTCTACACTGTAAACAAGCATAGTTCTACTTCCATGAGTTTCCAGAGGGATCTAAAATGAATAAATGTTATACACTTATAACATGGATATCCAAAGATAAACACTTTTCATTAAGCGGATTCAGAGTTATCAGAAGGGACCGCCTGCTCACAAAGGATGGAGGTGTCGCCCTTCGAATAAAACTGAACATTAAATACAAATCTATCGAAGACAGACGACCTTGATGCTAAGATAATCGCCATCAGAATTACTGCTGACAACAAGAAAGTCGTGAATGTTTGGTACTATAACAAACCAGGCAAAATTGTAAATGAAAGTGTATTTGAATTCTTCACAGGAAGGTACAACCACTGTATTTTCCTGGCAGACTTGAATGCAAACCACCAATTCTTTGGATGCAATTCAACCAGCCCCAATGGCAATGTCCTATTTAATATGAAAGTGTCAATGACACTGCAGCTTAACTTGACTGTGTGAAGTCAGTACTAGTGTTTGGTGAAAAGGATAATGTTCAATGTTTATGAAAGGATTATGAAATAAGATAAGAATTTTGATAACTGAGAACATGTTAAGTTCTTACCCTACATGCTATGTTTTCAACAAGAATAATTTGAGGTGTAGACTGTACTAAAGAATTGAGGCCTTGGTTGATGTGGCCCTCAAGTTAATGTATGTCAACAAAAGTTATCAAGTTCGTGTAAAATCATTCCAAAACGAGTCATCCTACCAAGTTACAATAAAATCTCTTCATAAGTATATCCCATAGACTTTGCTAAAGGAATCTAGGTCACTTGCCGGTCCGGCGGTCACGAATGACAGTCTCATCTAGATATTAATGTGAGTTTTCCCATGTTACAATGAAATCCCTTCATAAAAACAACCTGCAGGATGTTCTCATCTAGACATTATACCGAGTCACCCCTACAAATTTACAATGAAATACCTTCATAAATACAACCTGTGCTAAACTAATCTAGGTAACATGGCCCCTGCTCACGGTTGACTGAACCCAACCAAAATAGGACGTTCTCATCTAGACATTATACAGAGTCATCGTACCAAGTTACAATGAAATCCCTTCATAAATATGACATGCCGACTATGCTGAAGGTTTTCAGGTTTAGGGCCTGCGCAGCCATCATGGTTGACCAATCGCGACCAAAGTAGGACATTCTCATCTCGACAAGACCTAGAACCTGCATATGAAATTTTGTAATGATCGGACAAGAACTATGGGGTGTAGCCTGTGCTAAAGAAGATGTGAACGTCCACACAGACTAACAGACTTCCGCAAATGTGATTGATGGCAATAGCTTATCTTGCCTTTATTAATTTAAGCTAATAACTGAAAAATATAGTCTTCATGTCCTCTATGACGATAAATCAGCGATTCATATGGGTAGTAACTCACTCCAGAGCTCACATCCTAGACCTAATAATTACTAGCGACTCATTTATTAACCTCATCGGCAACCATCTGGTTGGAAATGACTACTTTGGGAGTGATCACCCTCCTGTTCATGCCTCCGGAAACGGCCTTCTCAGGTACCACACGACCAAGCATAGAAACTTAGCAAAACTCAATTCGGGATCTCTCCAGAGATATTGCAGACACGAAACTGCCCCATCACACACACTCCAACACTGTCGAACTCGAATCTGAATATGCAAACATAACAAGAGATTGTCACTTGGAAGTGACTAGGCCCCCGATGTGGCAATGACCTTGATCTGTGACCTTGACCTCCATCGAACAAAAAAACATTTTGTGCGCAACACATCGTCTCCCCATAAGCAACATGTATGCCAAGTTTCAACACTAGAGTGATGTCACGCATACAGCTCAACTGTCCCAGCAATGGCAATGCTTAGACACAAAATAGTTAGAGCCATTTTTTGTTAACTGTTTACCTAACGAATCTGCCATATCTGCACTCGTGGTGTACAAGATTTGCTATTCAAATTTTATTTTTTCAGTTCTCTACTCCAAAACATACCTCATGACCTATTAATGGAACAAGCTTGATGAGCTTAATAAGGACTAATAGGCCATAAATCTGATGTTTCAGAAAAATAATTTGTAATGTTGGCTTCAACTTGTTTTAGGTGAAGGATTAAAGATGCAGTACATAAAGCAAAGTTGGGCTATATGAGTCAATTTTCTTTTTTGCATGCAATAACTCCCAATCCTTCAAAATGCATTTTTGGAATAATTGCCTAAGTGACATGTGTGTGTGTGTGTGTGTGTGTGTGTGTGTGTGTGTGTGTGTGTGTGTGTGTGTGTGTGTGTGTGTGTGTGTGTGTGTGTGTGTGTGGGGGGGGGGGGGGGGGGAGTTGTGAAATCTGTATTCAAACCTGCCCTGTATTCTAAATACAAATAACTTCAACAAATTTCATTGGCTGGACCTAGTGAGTTTAAAAAAAAGTTACGCATGTAGTGACTGTAAATAGTTCAAAATGCATATTGGAGGAAAGGAAGAAAAAAAAATGCCTAATTGGCAGGGGCTGGGCAGGGCAGGGCAGGGCAGGGCAATAACTTCTACAATTTTCATTGGATGCTTGTGGTCATCAAACTTGGCCTGGAGACATGTACTGAAAAGAATTGAAATCCGTTCACTTTTGTTTAAGTTATTGCATAAAGAAAGTTCGGACAGACAGATGGACGGACTGACGGATGGACTGACAGATAGACAGATGGAGCGAGCTCTGTGCTATATCCCTCCCTTGTGGGAAGGGATAATGAAAGTGTCAATGACACTGTAGCTTAACTTGTCTGTGTGTTGTGTTTGATGAAAAGGATAATGTTCAATGTTTATGAAAGGATTATGAAATAAGACAAGAATTGTGATAATTGGGAATATGTTAATTTCTGTTCCCTGTATACTATGTTTTTAATAAAAATAATATGAGGTGTACATGGTAATAAAGAGCTGAGGGTGGGTTAATATGACCTCACAGTTAATGTATGTGGCCCTCACAGTTAACATATGTCAATGAAAGTTACCAAGTTACAGTGAAATTATTTCAAAGTGAGTCATCCTATCAAGTTACATTGAAATCCCTTCATAAATATGGCCTGAAGACTGTGCTGAAAGTTTTCAGGCTTCAGGTCTGTGTAGCCATGATGGTAGACCGATTGCAACTGAAAGGGAACGTCCTCATCTCGACATTATAATGAGTCATTCTACTAAGTTACAATGAAATCCCTTCACAAATATGACCTGTAGTCTGTACTCAAGTTTTTGGCTTGGGAAGCCATCATGGTTGAATGATCGCGACCAAAAGGGGACGTTCTCATCTAGATATTATTTGGAGTCATCCTACCAAGGTACAATGAAATCCCTTCATAAATATGACCTGTAGACTGTGCTAAAGGTTTTCGGGCTTCGGGTCCCTGTAGCCATCAAACTTGCCCAATCACGACCAAAAGGGGATGTCATCATCTAGGCATTATATGGAGTCAACAACAAGTTACAATGAAATCCTTCCATAAATACGACCTATAGACTATGCTAAAGGTTTTTGGACTCGGGCAGCCATCAAGGCTGAATGATCGCGACCAAAAGGGGACTTTCTCATCTGGGCATTATATGCAGTCAACCTAACAAGTTACAATGAAATCCTTCCATAAATATGACTTTTGACTACGCTAAAGATTTTTGGACTCGGGCAACCATCAAGACTGAATGATCGAGATCAAAATGGGACGTTCTCATCTAGGCATTATTTGGAGTCATCCTACCAAATTACAATGCAATCCCTTCATAAATATGACCTGTAGATTGTGCTAAAGGTTTTTGGGCTTCGGGCCTCTGTAGCCGTCACAGTTGACCAATCACGTCCAAAGGGGGACTTTCTCATCTAGACATTATATGAAGTCAACCTATTAAGTTACAATGAAATCCCTTCATAAATATGACCTGTAGACTGTGCTAAAGGTTTTCGGGTTTTGGGCTCGGGCAGTCATCATGGTTCACAGATCATGCCCAAATGGGGAAATTCTCATGTAGACATCATACGGCGTGATCGTACCAAGTTACAATGAAATCCCTCCATATTAAACATGACCTGCAGACTGTGCTATAAGTTTTTGGGTTTCGGGCTAGGGCAGCCATCACGGTTGACAGATCATGCCCAAAAGGGGATGTTCTCATCTAGGCATTATACAGAGGCATCCTACCATGTTACAATGAAATCCCTTCATAAATACGACCTGTAGACTGTGCTAATGGTTTTCGGGTTTTGGGCTCGGGCAGCCTTACCGGTTGACCGATCACGACCAAAGGGGACGTTCTCATCTAAACATGACCCAAAACCTGCATATGAAATTTTGTGATGATCAGACAAGAACTACGGGGTGTAGCCTGTACTTGGAGGTTGCAGAAAAAACTTGAACCACAAACTTTAACCTAAACTCCAAATGTTAACTAAACAGGGAAAAAAAACCAAAAAAAACACTTGAACCTTCAGTAAAAAACTTTAACCACAAACTTTAACCAAAACTCTAAATGTTAAGAGATGGACAGACGAATAGACGGACGGACGGACAAAAGTCATGACTATAGCCCTCACTGTAAACAGTCGGACTAATAAACAGTCAGGCTAAAAATGCAATGAAGTATCTCAGTTATGGAGCAAACACGAAAATCTTCCTAATGGACAGCTGACCTTGACCTCCACTGAACAAAACAAAATTTTGTGTGTGACACCGTCTCCCCATAAGCAACATGTATGCCAAGTTACAACAAAATCCAATGAAGCATCCAATGAGTTATGGAGCGGACACGAAAATCTTCCTGACGGACGGACACACTATATGCCCCGAAACAAATTTTCTGGGGGGCATAAAAACCACAATCAACTCTGCCGTAAATTAAATCTGCTCCAAATGTGATTTCTCATAGGGTTTTAACAGTAATTGCAGCCATGTTTGCAACCCGATCAACATTAAATGAGGATCTTTGGTAGAGGGTGTCCCAGTCATGAAGCATGTGAAGTTTAAAAACATTTGATCTTGTAGTTTCAGAGGAAAAGCTTTTAGAAAATTCAACATTTTTCGATTTCTAGAAATCGAGAGATTCACCTATTTCACTATTTTTTTCAGGCACCAACGAAACCAGGTTTCATATAGAGTTGGTAGGTTGGTCAGTTTTTAAGGCTATAGTAAGTGCATAACCGCTAGAAAATTGTGTCTAACATCTGTTCTGGCTGTGCTCTTTCACATTGGCATGAATGATGTATGGTTAAAGTCGATGTCAAGGTGGGCGGGCAGGTTTCAAGCATGCTAGCAGGCATATGGGTGGGAGGGCACATGGGTGGGTTGTGGACAGGCAGGCAAGCAATCTTTCAGGCAGGAAGGCAGGAAGACAGACAAATGAATGAATGGATAAATGGATGGACAGACAGACTGCATTTCATAATATTCCAGCCATAATTGCTGGAAATCCAGATCTACTCTGAAGCCATATGTGCAGGGTTAAGTTAGAAATCAACAGTATCACAGAGTATCATAGTAATAATGTTTACCAAATAGTGCCAGCACACATTTATGAATTCTGTTTCAATAATGAAAGTGTCAATGACACTGTAGCTCAACTTGTCAAGACAAAGACATGTACATGTATAGTATGTGGCACAGCAATGACAAACATCTAGGTAATGACTTGATAACAAAGGTACATATAAAGTATTGTAACGGTCTGTACATAAATACTGACCGTTGCCTGTAACAAATGTATAGGTAAAGTATTGTAAAGGTGGGTGACAGTCAGATGCTAAACTAGAAAAGAAATCTTTTGAGTCCCAGAGTGGGTCTGACTGAACTCAAAAATATTTGTTCTCATAGCACAGTGATAACAAAGGCACCCCAAAACACACTCATTCCTGTCCCAAGGTGAAAACAAAGGTACCCAAGAAGTTTCGTGAAGATCAGTTCACAAATATGAGCTGTGTAGAAGTTGTGACAAAAAACTGATTGGACCTAATTTCGGTACAAAATGGCCACTGGCAGCCATCTTGAATTTTGGACCGCACCCAGAAACACTCGTTCTCGTCCCAAGGTGATAACAAAGGTACCCAAGAAGTTTTGTGAAGATCGGTTCATAAATACAGCCTCTAGCCCGAGCCCTATTGACATGTGCACTTACAGAGTATAAGTAGCACTGAATAAATCAAAGTTCATCTAATTTGCATAATTTCTGCACAAGAGAAAAACCCGTACTATATGTGATGTATTCCATGTTACTAACCATTCACACAAAAATTTATTCAAATCAGAACTTTCATACAGAAGTTCTGTACAAAAGACTGATTGCACTAATTTTGGTACAAAATGGCTGCTGGTGGCCATGTTGAATTTCGGACCACACCCAAAAACACTCGTTCTCATCCCACGGTGATAACAAAGGTACCCAAGAAGTTTCGTAAAGATCTGTTCATAAATACGGCATCTAGCCTGAGCCGTATAGAAGATGTGTACAAAAAACTGATTAGACCTAATTTCGGTACAAAATGGCCACTGGCAGCCATCTTGAATTTTGGACCGCACCCAGAAACACTCATTCTCGTCCCAAGGTGATAACAAAGGTACCCAAGACGTTTCGTGAAGATCGGTTCATAAATACAGACTCTAGCCCGAGCCGTATTGACATGTGTACTTACTGTGTGTAAGTAGCACTGAAAAAATCAAAGTTCATCTAATTTGCATAATTTGTGCACGAGAAAAAAAACCTGTATTATATGTGATGTATCCCATGGTACTAAACATGCACACAAAAAATTATTCAAATCAGCTCTTTCATATGGAAGTTCTGTGCAAAAATCTGATTGCACCAAATTTCGTACAAAATGGCTGCCATTGGCCATCTTGAATTGCGGACCAGACCCCAAAACACTCGTTCTCGTCCCACGGTGATAACAAAGGTACCCAAGGAGTTTCGTAAAGATCGGTTCATAAATACGGCCTCAAGCCCGAGCCGTATTGGCATTTGCACTTACACTGCTGAAAGTAACACCAAAAAACATCAAAGTTAGTCTAATTTGCATAATTTACGCACGAGAAAAAAACCCGTATTATATGTGATGTATCCCATGGTACTAAACATTCATACAAAAAATTATTCAAATCAGAGCTTTCATATGGAAGTTCTGTACAAAAAACAGATTTCTGCATCGTCGGTACAAAATGGCAGCTGGCAGCCATCTTGAATTTCAGACCGCACCCAAAAACACTCGTTCTCATCCCACAGTCATAACAAAGGTACCCAAGAAGTTTCGTAAAGATCGGTTCATAAATACGGCCTCTAGCCCGAGCCGTATCCAATTGTTGACGGACAGACGGCCGACGGGCCATGGCATAAGCTCAAATTTGGCTTTGCCAAAGTTGAGCTAAAAATCAGTAAAAGAAGATTAAAGAATATTTTGAAAATTATAGTTTTTCCGACAGAACTCTCTTTCAAAGAGCTTTGGATAGGTAAAGGGTTACACAAAGAACAACATTTTATGCAAAGGATTTGTCATTATGTCTATCTTGAATGAATGATAAAATTAAAGATTAATAATTGACTGGAGAATATTTGTATACTATCATTTAGAGCTGACCAGTAAATTACACCAAGTTTTCCAAACACCTGTCACCAATCACAACTTGACAGTTTTTCTGATAACATACAGTAGCAAAGTTGTTTCAAGTTACATCCCTACATAAAACTGTACACAATATTTTATCATTGTCCCAGTTCTCAGTGGAGAAAACTGCCACAGTATGTGGTGAGTGTATTATCACTAAAATCACCCATAGAGTGGAAATTCCACCAAAGCAATCACTGCAAATTTGTTGCAAAGCATAACAATCACAAGCAAAGTTCCAATCAATGGACTTCCTTGTTAAACCCAGAGGTCCATTGGCTGGTAGAGATGAGACGATTAGTCGATGTAACATCGGCACTCGGCCGATAAGCGCTCATCGTTTCACCATCGGCAATCGATGGTTCAACATCGGCCCACGCCTATTGTCTGGAACTCAGTGAAAGTGTTATGGATGATCTGTGATGAACTTTCTTCCCCTTCATGGGACAACCAGTGGTAAGTGATCGGTACATCACTCATCTGTTACTGATAACAGGTAAGTGATGGTTCGTGAAAGAAAAGGCAGAATATTATATTAAAGATTTTGATTGTGTAATTGTGTATCAAGTTGTTTTTTATTCATCATGTGAATACGGACGCTCTTCACTGCCCAAACTGTACTGCATTCTGAAAAATGTCGCAATATTTCTTTCAACCAAGCTCATCATCTCATTAAATGTATAATGGCATTCTTTATTCCCATATTGGCCAGATAATTCCTCCATATTAGTAATTCATGTTAACTGTGAGAGGTTTGGGTGCATTAAGTTTAATATCGGGCCATTCAAGGTGGGATTTATCAACATGAAGCCACTGAATTTTTCTCATGTTGAAATGTGTGGAGCATGTGATAATGAAAGTGTCAATGACACTGTAGCTCAACTTGTCAAGACAAAGACATGTACATGTATAGTATGTGACACAACAATGACAAACATCAAGGTAATGACCTGATAACAAAGGTACATATAAAGTATTGTAATGGTCTGTACATAAATACTGACCGTAGCCTGTAACAAATGTATAGGTAAAGTATTGTAAAGGTGGGTGACAGTCAGATGCTAAACTAGAAAAGAAATCTTTGAGCCCCAGAGTGGGTCTGACTGAACCCCAAAATATTTGTTCTCATAGCACAGTGATAACAAAGGCACCCCAAAACACACTCGTTCCTGACCCAAGGTGAAAACAAAAGTACTCAAGAAGTTTTGTGAATATCAGTTCATAAATACGAGCTGTATAGAACTTGTGACAAAAAACTGATTGCACCTAATTTCGGTACAAAATGGCCACTGGCAGCCATCTTGAATTTTGGACCGTACCCAGAAACACTCATTCTCATCCCAAGGAGATAACAAAGGTACCCAAGAAGTTTTGTGAAGATCGGTTCATAAATACAGCCTCTACCCTGAGCCGTATTGACATGTGTGCTTACATTGTGTAAGTAGCACTGAATAAATCAAAGTTCATCTAATTTGCATAATTTCTGCACGAAAAAAAACCCCTTACAATATGTGATGTATTCCATGTTACTAAACATTCATACAAAAATTTATTAAAATCAGAACTTTCATACAGAAGTTCTATACAAAAGACTGATTGCACTAATTTTGGTACAAAATGGCTGCTGGTGGCCATCTTGAATTTCGGACCACACCCAAAAACACTCGCTCTCATCCCACGGTGATAACAAAGGTACCCAAGAAGTTTCGTAAAGATTGGTTCATAAATATGGCCTCTAGTCAGAGCTGTATAGAAGTTGTGTACAAAAAACTGATTAGACCTAATTTCGGTACAAAATGGCCACTGGCAGCCATCTTGAATTTTAGACCGCACCCAGAAACACTCGTTCTCATCCCAAGGTGATAACAAAGGTACCCAAGACATTTCGTGAAGATCAGTTCATAAATACAGACTCTAGTCTGATCCGTATTGACATGTGTACTTACTGTGTGTAAGTGGCACTGAAAAAATCAAAGTTCATCTACTTTGCATAATTTCTGCACGAGAAAAAAACCCGTATTATATGTGATGCATCCCATGGTACTAAACATTCACACAAAAAAATTATTCAAATCAGGGCTTTCATATGGAAGTTCTGTGCAAAAATCTGATTGCACCTAATTTTGTACAAAATGGCTGCCATCGGCCATCTTGAATTTCGGACCCAAAAACACTCGTTCTCGTCCCACGGTGATACCAAAGGTACCCAAGAAGTTTCGTAAAGATCGGTTCATAAATATGGCCTCTAGCCCGAGCCGTATTGGCATTTGCACTTACAGTGCTGAAAGTAACCCCAAAAAACATCAAAATTAGTCTAATTTGCACAATTTACGTACGAGAAACAAACCCGTATTATATGGGATGTATGTGTATCCCATGGTACTAAACATTCATGCAAAAAATTATTCAAATCAGAGCTTTCATATGGAAGTTCTGTACAAAAAACAGATTTCTGCATCGTCGGTACAAAATGGCAGCTGGCAGCCATCTTGAATTTCGGACCGCACCCAAAAACACTCGTTCTCGTCCCACGGTCATAATAAAGGTACCCAAGAAGTTTCGTAAAGATCGGTTCATAAATATGGCCTCTAGCCCAAGCCATAGCAGCTTGGCACTTACAGCTCTGAAAGTAACACTAAATAAATCAAAGTCAGTCTAATTTGCATAATTTACGCACGAGAAAAAAACCCGTATTATATGTGATGTATCCCATGGTACTAAACATTTATACAAAACTTTATTCAAATCAGAACTTTCATACAGAAGTTCTGTACAAAAAACTGATTTTTGCATCATCGGTACAAAATGGCCACTGGCGGCCATCTTGAATTTCGGACCACACCTAAAAACACTCGTTCCCGTCCCAGGGTCATAACAAAGGTACACAAGAAGTTTCGTAAAGATCGGTTCATAAATACGACCTCTAGCCCGAGCCATAGCCAATTGTTGACGTACGGACAGACGGACAGATGGACAGACAGACAGACGGACGACGGGCCATGACAATAGCTCAAATTTGACTTCGTCAAAGTTGAGCTAAAAATAGATAATGAAGTGCAACGTCATGACTCGTGTGACACAATCCCATATATGGGTTTACCGAAAAGAAACTCACACTTTAAAACGAGTGGTTCAAACGACGGCTTTTGATTTTCACAAAACATTTTCTTCCAAATATATTTATATACATTCATGGGTGAAAAACTGCTATCATGTAAATATCAATTTTCTGTTTGTCTATTTTCCAATTTTAGGCACACGGGAAATGTGGTACTGGCATTAATTTGGAAAAAACAAAAACACGCTCGTGTTCTTTGTTCTCGGATTTTTTTTTCAGCTGCGTTTTGAATGCCTTTGATAGTTAACTTCAAAGACTGTTTGTTTGTGATAGTCGACTTCAAAGCCCGTGTAGGGGGCAATTCAGCAAAGACCCGACTTTGAAATGAATTGTTGCCAGTGTTGATGTAAACCGCATCAAAAGTTCAGAACACAATTTACTGTGACGATGCACATGATGAGTTCTCAATTCAGTTGTTAGCTGTTCATTTTAAATCGAAAATATACTGCACTGATGGTGCTTCAATGACATAAAATTAACCCTTTGATGTATGTTATTTAACTTATTTAAGTGAGTATTAAAAGTGTGTTATCTTCTGGGATGATGGGGATTAATGGCATGTAAATTAAATTCTGATTACTGTAAATCAGCTAGCTTCTGCAGCAAGCTTGAATGATAAAGAAACCATCTGACATCGGCATTCGGCCGATTGTTGTCTAAAATAATCAGCATTCGTCTGATGGGGCATTTTACCAATCGGCTCATCTCTATTGGCTGGCTAATTGCTTATGGTTTTTTTTGTCCATATGTGCAGAATTTGAAACTGATACTTTGGGTGATTATTCCACTACACAGGTGATTTACTTACAATCCACTCTCCACTTCCTGTACTATTCAAGCTACCGTGCCAGCATACTGTTTATATTTTCATAATAACATATAACAGCAAAGTTGTTCCTCTTACATTGAGTGTCCCAGTCATCAATCATGTGAAGTTTCAAAACATTTGGCCTTGCTTCTAGTTTCAGAAAACATTTTTCAAAATTGACCAATCAGAATTAGAGAATGCCTCTGGCAGCCATGTTTTCCAACCAACAGGAACAAAAAGAGGATTGTTTGTAGGGGACCTCCCATAGATCATTCCTGACAACTTTGGCTCAATAGTTCCTGAGATGAAAATGTGATTTCCCTTAGGGTTTCTATAGTAACTATAAGTCGCAATTGCAGCCATGTTTGCAGCCCGATCAACATTAAATGAGGATTGTTGGGAGAGGGTGTCCCAGTCATCAACCATGCAAAGTTGCAATACATTTGGCCCTGTGGTTTCACTGGAGAAGATTTTTCAAAATCCACCAATCAGAATCTGAAAATGCCTCTGCCGGCTGCTGCCGGCCACGTTTTCCAACCCACGGGAACAAAATGATGATCATTTGTAGAGGACCTCCCATAGACCATTCCTGCCAAATTTGGTTCACATCAGCTCATTAGTTCCAGAGAAGAAGATGAAAATGTGATTTCCCATAGGGTTTCTATAGTAATAATAACTGCAATTGTGGCCATGTTTGCAAACCTATCAACAATAAATGGGGATCGTTGGTAGAGGGGGTCCCAGTCATCAACCAAGCAAAGTTTCAAAACATTTGGCCCTGTGGTTTCAGAGGAGAAGATTTTTAAAAATCCATCAATCAGAATCAAAGAATGCCTCTGACGGCCATGTTTTTCAACCAATAGGAACAAAATGAGGATCGTTTGTAGAGGACCTCCCATAGACCATTCCTGCCAAGTGTGGTTCACCTTGGCTCAGTAGTTCCATAGAAGAAGACGAAAATGTGATTTCCCATTGGGTTTCTATGGTAACAATAAACTGAAATTGCAGCCATGTTTGCAACCCGATCAACATTATAAATAAGGATCGTTGGTTGATCCCTCTGCCATGAGATGTCACACATCCAATATGAGAAGATTCTATCTGGTGGACCCGAAGAAGATTTTTCAAGAAATTTTCTCACATTGCACTGAGTTGAACTATGGTACCCAATAAAGAGCTCAAATATAAACCCAATGGCCCGATTTGAACAAACTTGAATCTGACCACCCTAGAGATGTTGTATATCAAATATGAAAATTTTCTAACTGGTGGATGTGAAAAAGATTTTTAAAGAAATTCCCTCATATGGTACTATGTTACAATTCGGGCTCCCATAAAGAGCATAAATATTAATCCAGGGACTTGTTTTGAACAGATTTGAATCTGAACCCACCTAGAGATGTTGTATACCAAATATGAAAAGATTCTGACAGGTGGATCTGAAGAAGATAATGTTAAAAGAAATTTTCTCATATTGCACTAAGTTCAACTTTGGGCTCCAATAAAGAGCCCAAATATCAACCCAGGGATCCAATTTGAACTAATTTGAATCTGCGCCCCCTTGAGATGTTGTATACCAAATATCAAAAGGATCTGACTGGTGGATCTGAAGAAGAAGATTTTTAAAGATTATTCCCCATATTGCACTACTTTAAAATTCGGACTCCCATTTGAAGCCCAAATATTGACCCTGGGACTCGATTTGAACAAACTTGAATCTGATCCCCCTCAAGATGTTGTATACTAAATATGAAAGAATTCTGACATGTGGATCTGAAGAAGATTTTTAAAGATTCTGCCCTATATTGCACTAAGTTAATATTTGGGCTCCCAGTGGGAGCCCAAATATTAACCCAGGGTCTCAATTTGAACAAATTTGAATCTTACCCCCCTAGAGATGTTGTGTACAAAATATCAAAAGAATTGGACTGTTGGATCTGAAGAAGATTATTTTTAAAGCTTATTCCCCATATTGCCCTTTGTTACATTATTCGGGCTCCTGTATTGAGCCCAAATATTAACTGAGGGGTTTAATTTGAACACACTTGTACCTGACCCCCCTATGATGCTGTATACCAATTATCAAAAGATTCTGATCAGTGGTTCTGAAAAAAAATTGTGTTCAATTTTTGCAAATATACAGACTCGGCATTTTTTCAATACCCTCTACAGGACATCCTGATAGAACCGGTGGCATTTTTTTAACCAGTCCATTCTACTGGTCCTAAGGATGCTTCATACCAAATAACAGTTCTTTGTTCTGTGTGGTTTAGGAAATATAGGCTTTTTGAATTTTTTTTGTTTTTAGCCCCTGGAGTTGCCATGGGCTGTGAAAACTTTTTTTTCGGCCATCAATCAATTACTTAGGACCCACTTAAACTACATGCCAAATTTGGTTCAAATCAGTCCACCAGTTCTTGAAATACAAATTCTGGGCGGAGCCCAAAATGGATATGCTCCCAGAGAGAGCCCAAATATTGACATACCAACTTCCCTTGAATGAACTTTAATCTTCAACACCAAGGAAAGTTCTATACCAAATATCAAGGCATTCTCTCTGGTGATTCATGAGAAGATTTTTAAAGATTTTTAGGCTTTTGGGGCATTAACCAAAGTCTGAAGATGGCAGCTGCTTCATTTGAACAAAATAGAAAGGGTATACTCCACAGATGGTCTGTGCAATATATGTTTGAATTTGGCTTAATGGTTGTGAAGAAGTCAAGTTTCCAAAAGTTAACTGAAACCAAGTGATGGCAATAGCTCACACTGACTTGAAGTCTGGTGATCTAAAAAGAAAGACAGAAATTAGAGTCCGACAGAACACCCAAGCACCTTCAAAATGTTGTTACGAGCAACATGTTTGAAGGCATTGAAGACATGTCCATCGATGAATGCATCGACGACACGTTTTCAACCAATTTACGTCCAAATTCTTCTCAGGGTAGATCTCCCCATTAAACGTCACCAAAGAGAAATACAGAGGGAGGGGGGGGGGGGGATATCTCCCATACAACCCCCATAAAAAATGCCACCCAAACATGGATAATGCACCTAAACACAATACAGTGGAATTGTCGAAGTTTTAGAGCAAAATTTAATGAACTGGGCCTCTTAAGCCAAAAATATAAACCTGCTGCTTTTTGACTGCAGGAGACTCTTTTAAAGAAATCTGACTGAAGCTCAAGATCATTCAGCTTTTAAGCATAGTACATCGTATAATGTCTGGGCAGATGATAATGATCTTCATATTCATGGAACGTCTGTCTTGGTTAGAAACGACATTATTCACAGTTCCGCACCATTACACACAAATTTACAGGCTGTGGCGATACACCTAAATTTAGACAAAACAGTTACACTTTGTTCGATTTATGTTTCACCAAGTAAAACCCTGCAACTGAATGATTTTGAGCTGCTGGTACAACAACTCCCAACTCCATACATTTTGTTGGGCAATTTTAACGCACACAGCCTGCTTTGGGGTAATTCCTGCAGTCAAGAAGATATAAAAGGTAAAACTGAGAAAAGCTCATTACAAAATTTGACTTGTGATTGATTGTTCAATGGTGGGTCAGACATTTACCTGCACCCCACATCTGGTTCTTACACTTCAATTGATCTTTCAATTGCATGCCCTTCTTTCTCACTTTTTCTTGCAAGGTAGAAGGCGACTTGAGTGGGAGTGACCACTTTCCAATTGTGTTGGCAGACAATGGGAGAGTGTCCCAGTGGAATGATAAAAAGGCTGACTGGGACACTTTCTCATCGCTTTGTTCTGAATGCCTCACACGGGGGAAATTTGAGGAAAGTACTGACCAGATTGAACATTTCACCACAGAGTTAGTTCACATTGCAGGCAAAGTCATTCCTAAAACCATGGCAAATCCAAAACGTTTCACTAAACCATGGTTTGATACTGAGTGCAAACAGGTTATAAAGGGTCACAAGAAATTTGAACACAAATTTAATAAGTCACCAACCACGCAAAATTTGGACAAACTACGTATAAATCAGGCTAAAATAAGAAGACTTGTAAAAAAAGAAAAAAAAGTTCTTGGGAAACTTATGTTTCTAAACTTAACCAAAACACCCTTATCAACAAAATTTGGAAAATGATTAGAAAAATTAAAGGTAAAGAAATAAAATCAACTGTACAGCACCTGGAAAATAATAACATATTACTTACATCAAAACAAATTTCAAACAAATTGGCCGCCACATTTTCTAAACATTCGTTGTCTGAAAATTGTAATCCAGAATTCATTTGAATTAAAAAGCAGCAGGAAAAACAAAAGATTAAATTTACCTCTAATAATTTTGGGGAATGCAACGATCCTTTCTCTATGGAAGAGTTAAGTACCTTTTTGCAAAGAGCAAAGGATACTGCCACTGGACCTGATGAAATACATACAAAATTTTAAAAAATCTGCCTCAATCCTCACTTGAACTTTTATTGTTATTATTAATGATATATGGGTGACTGGCTAGTTTCCACCTTACTGTCAAAAAGCAACAATTATTCCTATACCAAAGCCTGATAAAGATCACAGCAACCCAAGTAATTACATGCCTATCACCATAACAAGTTGTCTGGGTAAAACCATGAAAAGGATGATCAATGATTGACTTGTCTGGTTTCTGGAATCGAACAATCTACTTACGAATGTTCATTTTTTTAAAGGGCCGCCATTTTCAAGTTTGTGTTGGGTCTGCAGGAACAGGAATTGGGGGTTCCCAGGGTAATATTTTATCTGTTACCCTTTTTTCTGTAAAAATAAATAGTATCATCAACACAATTGAGACTATGGTGGATTCTTCATTTTATGTTTTAATCTGTTATAGCAGTAAAATTATGAATGCTATCGAGCACAAACTTCAGCTATGTTTAAATAGAATCCAGAAATGGGTAACAGAAAATGGTTTCAAGTTTTCAAAGACCAAAACTAATTGTGTTCATTTCTGTAAACTCTGGAAACACCATCTTGATCCGGAGTTGAAAATGGATGGAAACACCACTAAAGTTGTAAAAGAAGTGAAATTCTTAGGTTTGTTGTTTGGCAACAAACTGAATTTCACTTCTCACATAAAACAACTAAAGGTAAAATGTAAAAGAGCTCTGAACCTTCTGAAGGTAGATGGCAGCACTGATTGGGGTGCTGACCAAAAAACATTAAGCCATCCGTATAGATCACTTGTTAGATCCAAATTAGATTACAGTTGTGTGGTTTACCAGTTCTGCGAGAAAGTCATACCTCAAACCAATTGATGCAATTCATAATAGTGGTATTAGAATTAGCTTGGGTGCGTTTAGAACATCACCAATAGATTCAATCTTGTTGAAGCGAAGGAGCCTTCTCTTGAGAAGCGCAGAATTAAACTTTCCTTTCAATACATTTCTAAAATTCTTTCTTATCCAACTAACCCTGCTTATAACTGTCTCAGAACCTTGTAATATCGAATTTTTTAACCGTCACCAGAAACATACCCATCCATTGAGAATTGGAATTCAACCTCATACGGTGTCTGCCAAAATTGAACCAGATACAACAAAAGAAAACCGTGAACAACAAACTCCTCCTTGGCATCTTAAAAAGCCAATAGTTATTTTGCACAGGATCTAACTTCTACCAAAAAGTTTAAACAAATTCTCTGCTATTTCAGCAGAAATATGCTGAAATTAAGTCAAAGTACAGTGCATATACAAGGCTCTATACAGATGGATCTAAAGATGGTGATGAAGTATCATCAGCCATTGTCACTGGTGATCATATCACCTCAATCAGAATACCGAATCAAAGTTCTATTTTCACAGCAAATATTAAATTGTTTTTATTCTTTTAAACTAGGCTCTTCAAGTCTCACACTGAACAGGTTGATTTATAAGGTATTCATATTTCTTGTTCCATCACTCTCATCACTGCTATTGTTCATACGAAATGTCTTCGTCATTTTTATTGTAATTATTTTATGCTTTTATGTAATCTTTTTATTTCATTATCGACATGTTTACTTATTAACGTTTTCTTGCCATGATATAGCCCTTAAAGAAATGCACCAATAAATAAATAAATAAATAAATAAATAAATAAATAAATAAATAAATAAATAAATAAATAAATCAATCAATCAATCAATCAATCAATCAATCAATCAATCAATCAATCAATCAATAAATAAATAAATAAATAAATGTGTTTTGAAGCGAAGATGACTTTGAAAAGTAGACTTAAGGTGAATGCAGCATTTTGCCAATTCCTGCTGGCCTTATCAAGCAGTTTCAGTATATACTGGGCTGGGGTCCTCGTTCGATTCCACTCTGCATGTAATTTGTGCTAAACTTCTCAATGTTTAAATTGTTGACACTATGGTCTGTCGACCTACCTTGTTAAAAGTCAACAAAAGGGCGAAATTTGCTGTTGAATCTAACTCAGTTGCAATTCCCATTCAAATGTACAGAACACATGTGATCATCAGTATTTGACTGAAAATTACGGCCAAGGATTTTCGGAATCAGTACGAGTGTGACGTCATATGTCTGGGACGGAATCACTGCAAAATTGACAGTTACCGTTGCCATTTGCTGTGCGTACATATCAAATGCAGTCAAACACAAAAAGAAGGCATAAGCCTTGACCAAAAACCCCAATAAACACACCAATAACAATGTTGACAAAGCAGGAAGGTGAATTAAATTACTTAACATGCTATGCAGTACCTCTAAAACTCTTTAAAGCATACATGCAATCTGTTCTTGAGTACAGTACTCTCGTCCGCAGCAAAACCCACAAAACCAACATTACTGAACTCCAAAGTGTACAAAATAATGAGATACGAACCGCCCTCCATGCCCCATTCAACACACCACCAAACTCCTACACGAACTCGCCGATATCAAAACCATCAATACACCATTCGAAAAACTAACTGCCAAAATCCTCATCCATTTTCAAGATAGCAAACTCTTATCAGAATTAAATGACATCTGTGCTAGCAATGACGTACCTGTTCTGTGGTGTGAAAATTTACTGAGGATGGAATTATTTATTTATTTATTTATTGGTGCTTTATGCCACATCAGCAGCTTAGGCTATATCGTGGCGATGAAAGTGCCTATTTCAAAAAGACCACTGATTAAAATATGAAACAAATGGAATAAGAGGTTTAACAAGAGGCCCCAAGGGGCCTGAGGGCGCTCACCTGACATGGTAGCCTAAATATCAACCCAGAGAATTGATTTCAACAAGTTGCATCTGATCCTCCTAAGAAAAGCTTATACCAAATATCCAAAGATTCTGACCAGTGGATCTAAAAAAAAAATAGAAGATTTTTAAAGAAGATTCCTCATATTGAACTAAGTTATAATTCGGGCTCCCACAGTGAGTCCAAATATGGACCTAGGGACTTGGCTTGAACAAAGTTGAATCTCACTCCCTAAGCATGGTGCATACCAAATATCAAAAGATTCTGCCTGCTGGATCTTGAGAAGATTTTTAAAGAAAATTCCTCATTTTGAACTAAGTTACAATTCAAGCTCCCACAGTGAGCCCAGATATGGACCAAGGGACTTGGCTTGAACAAACTTGAATCTCACCCCCTAAGCATGGTGCATACCAAATATCAAAAGATTCTGCCTGCTGGATCTTGAAAAGAAGATTTTCAAAGAAATTTGCCTGAAATGCATTAACTTCGAATTCGGGCTTCTATAGTGAGCCCAAATATGAATCCAGGGGGCCAATTTGAACAAACTTGAATCAGATCCACCCCACAATGTTGCATAACAAATAACAAAAGATTCTGCCTGCTGGATCTGGAGAAGAAGATTTTTAAAGAAATTTGCCTGAAATGCACTAAGTTCGAATTTGGGCTTCTATAGTGAGCCCAAATATGAATCCAGGGGGCCGATTTGAACAAACTTGAATCAGATCCACCCCACAATGTTGCATACCAAATATCCAAAGATTCTGCCTGCTCGATCTGAAGAAGATTTTTTAAGAAATTTGCCTGAAATGCACTAAGATCGAATTCGGGCTTTTATAGTGAGCCCAAATATGAATCCAGGGAGCCGATTTGAGCAAACTTGAATCAGATCCACCCCACAATGTTGCATACCAAATATCAAAAGATTCTGCCTGCTGGATCTGGAGAAGAAGATTTTTTAAGAAATTTGCCTGAAATGCACTAAGTTCGAAATCGGGCTCCTATACTGAGCCCAAATATGAACCCAGGGGGCCGATTTGAACAAACTTGAATCAGATCCACCCTACAATGTTGCATACCAAATATCAAAAGATTCTGCCTGCTGGATCTGGAGAAGAAGATTTTTTAATGTTTTTCCCATTGCCTACAGTGTTAAAAAGTGCTGACTCAGCACTTTTTCAAAGTCCCGAAACTGTACCCTATGATAAAACCGATGGCAATTTTTTTTTACCAATCCTTTCTGTTGGTCCCAAGGAAGCTGCACACCAAATAAAAATTCTCAGTGCCGTGCAGTTTTTGAGATATAGGCGTTTTAATTTTTTTCTATTTTTAGCTCCTGTGGTTCCCACGGGGCTACAGGAAAAAAAATTTCTGCATAAATTAGGTACTTATGACCCAATAAGCCCTCACATAAAATTTGGTTCAAATTGGCCTCTCGGTTTAAAAAATAGAAATTTGGGGTGGGGCCAAAATTTTTGCTCCTCCCATAACATCGCCAAGTATAGACCTACAAACTTCTCTTGAACAAACTTGAGTCTACACCTCAAAAGGAAGCTGCATACCAAATATCAAGTCTCTGCTATTGCTGGTTCTTGAGAAGAAGATTTTTTAAGAATTGGAGCATTTTTGCCCCACCCCTCTGCTCAATATGAGCCGAAACCTAATTTGCCCAAAAATCAAAATGCCGCTATATAACCCCTACTCACATGAAATTTCATTAACATGCGGCCAGTGGTTTGGAAGAAAAAGACCCAAACACCACCTTCACGCCGGACGACGGACGCCGGACGACGGACGACGGACGAAAAGTGATCAGAAAAGCTCACCCTGACTTTCAGTCAGGTGAGCTAAAAATGTTGATTGTGAAACGTAATGAGAAAGGGAGACCATTAGTACAAAAAAATACTGTGTAAATCAACCTGTGAAATAAATATGGATAGATGAAATTTAAAAAGGTAAAAACAATTTAAAATTTATTAAAAAGGTTGATATTACTATCAAGAATGAGATGAGTTTTTGTGGGCTCGTAAGATAAAATAAATCTCTCAAAGATCTGACTGTGAAATGCTGCCCTCTAACAGGATTAAAATCAGTACAATTCAAAAGAATGTGCTCCACTGACAACACCTGCTGGCAGGGAACACATTCTGGTCTCAAATTACCCTCCAACAAAAAGGAATGTGTAAGTCGTGTATGACCAATATGAAACGCGTCAAAACTGCAAGATCCTTTCTACAAAGGTTACTAGACGGGTTGTGATCTGAAATAGTTGGTCGGAAGCGATGGAGCTTGTTATTAGTTGCCCCATCCCATTCCGCCTGCCACATAGATTTGATGTAACTACAAATATGAGGCTTAAAATCACTGAAAGGGATGTCAAAATCAGTGAGAGGCTTTGTTAAAGCCTGTTTTGCTGCACTGTCTGCCCTAGTGTTACCAGCGATACCTACAAGCCCGGGTAACCAGCAAAACACGATATCATATCGGTCAGACATGAGGGTTGTTAACTTCTCATGAAGTTCCAAAATGAGAGGGTTCTTCAACTTGGGGTTGAGTAAAGCAAGTAAAGAGGAAAGAGAGTCTGAGAAGATGATCGATTTTCTTTCCTGTGCATTCTCGATGTGGTCAAGTGCGAGTTGAATAGCTTTAAGTTATCAGCTGTGAAAATAGAACTCTGGTTTGGTATTCTGATTGAGGTGATATGATCACCAGTAACAGCAGCTGATAATACTTTGTCACCATCTTTAGATCCATCTGTATAGATCCTTGTATGTGCATTATACCTGGACTTTAATCGGCATATTTTTGTTTAAACTGCAAGGAATTGATATCAGATTTTATGGTAGAAGCAAGGTCCAAAATAATTGTAGGTTTTTTAAGATGCCAAGGAGGAATATGTGATTTACGGTTTTCTTTTATAGAATCAGAATCAATTTTGGCAGACTCCATGTGGGGTTTGATTCTAATTCCCAATGGAGGAATATGTTTCTGGTGGCGGTTAAAAAATTCAACATTTTGAGGGTCTGAAACACAATTATAAGCAGGATTTGAAGGATTGGCCAAAAGTTTAGACACATACTGGAGAGATAATTTAATTCTGCGCTTCTCGAGAGAAGGCTCCTCTGCTTCAACAAGCATCGAGTCTATTGGGGATGTTCGAAAAGCCCCTAGACTAATTCTAATACCACTATTATGAATTGCATCAAGTGGTTTGAGATATGATTTCCTTGCAGAACCGTAAACTATACAACCGTAATCTAATTTTGATCGAACAAGTGATCTATACAGATGGAGCAAAGTTTTTTGGTCAGCACCCCAATCAGTGCTACCAACAACTTTCAGCAGGTTCAGTGCTTTCTTACATTTAACTTTTAGTTGTTTTATGTGGGAAGTGAAATTCAGTTTGTTGTCAAACAACAAACCTAAGAATTTCACTTCCTTAACAACTTTAATAGGACTCCCATCAATTTTCAACTTCGCATCGAGGTGATGTTTCCAAAATTGGCAAAAATGAACACAATTCGTTTTTGTCTTTGAAAATTTGAAACCATTTTCAATAGCCCATTTTTGAATCCTATTTAAACACAGCTGAAGTTTGCACTCTATAGCATTCATGTTCTTGCTGCTATAGCAGATCAAAAAGTAATCGACATTCAATGACGAATCTACCATATTCTCAATTGCGTCAATAATACTATTAATTTTAATTGAAAAGAGGAGGATGGAAATGGGCCTTGAATGTCATAAAGACAGCCACTGGGAACCCAGCTGTAAACATGGGGGAGGGGGGGGGGGACTCATTTGAAAGCCTTTCCCATAAGCAATCTTCATTCCAAATTTCATTGAAATCTGATAACCCAAACCTGAAATATGAGGCAAACAGACAAAATATGGGCTATTTTATAAGGCAAACAGCGAAAATAAAAAGGGAATAAGTCTTAAAAGTGAAAAGTAAGAAATATGATTAGAGACTCATTTGAAAGCCTTTCCCATAAACAATCTTTATTCCAAATTTCATTGAGATCTGATAACACAAACCTCAGATACGAGGTGAAGACATGGCGAGGCGAACAGACAAAAAATATACTATTTTTGTATATTCATAGGGCCATAACTCACAGAACAAATATTTCATAGCAAAACGGTTGATTAAGGAGCTTAAAGATCTTATGATAGTAAACATCTGAATGAAATTTTATCGAAATCTGAGCAGTAATGTTCAAGTTATGACGTGAACAGACATCTGGGTGCGGACAGACATCTGTATGGACAGATGCACGGATGGAAGCATGGACAGATGCACAGACTCAAGGACATGTGCAATCCAGTATTGGGGGTATAATAAACACCTGATATCGAAATCTAGTAATGATCCATCTATATGGAAGATGAAGAACAAAAATATAATGGTACATTTTAAGGCGGGGGAGGGGGGAGGGAGGGGGGGGGGCAATGGGGGAGAGATTTCCCGGTATGTTCTTTATTTTACTGCAGGGACATGAAAGCCAACCTCTCAGTCACAATTACACCTGTGTGCCAAGTTTGGTGATGAGCAGACTATCTCAAGGGATAAGATGTCGAACAACAAACACGGCCGCAAATAAACCATTTACAAACAAGAGCAATGCAAAGCATGGCATATGTCCCCGAGGGTGTCATAAAAGGGTACGTAAGTCTCTCAGGGGCATAACCAAAAGCAAAAGGAAGCTTCCAAAATCTAAAGGACGCTTCCACTAGACACCAATAATGTATAACCAAAACTAGAGGCTCCAAAGAGCCTGTAATCGCTCACCTGGAACTACATATAACAAGAGCACTGCCTAGCGGGGCAACATACGCCCGTCAAAATTGGAACGTGCTCAAAGTTTCTCTGGGGTAAAGTCTGAAATTTTTGTTGACCTGACTATGTCTGCCCCCCCCCCTCCAATCATTGCCCATTCCCCTGCCCTGTCTGGGGTAAAGGATAATTCACCTGTTTTCACATTTTCATATTAATCCATCTGAGGTCTTCACAAAATAAAAACAAGGCTGCTGCAGAAGATTCTCCTTGCCGTTTACATTGGTAGCGTCCATTCACTGACAGGTTAACTTCATTGATAATAACTAACGATAGGTGGTGCCAAGGAAGAGGACATTTTAAGGATCATAATAGCTATAAACGGCGAGGATTCTCATCGTTTAAAAATAAAATGGTGTTATCTGCTCCTGTCACATGCACAATGACAACTGATGACCAACATGGGTGCAAAGTTTGAACAATAAAGCAAGTAAAATGTTGGAGTAGGCAACACAATAGTGTAATGTTTCAAGTACTAAAAGGGGGCATAACTCTGGAAATATAAAACAGAGTTACCTGCTCTTGTCACATGCACAACGGCAATTGGTGATCAACATGTGTGCAAAGTTTGAACAATATAGGTCTCGTTACAGTTATTCAGGTGAAAATGTCGGCTTTTCAAGAAGTGTTCAGCTTCTGATTAACACGGCCGAGGATATTTCGCATTTAAATTACCTCCCCTATTCACAATACTCACAATGTATATAGTTTCTGGAAGGTCTGAATATGGCCCTTTCTGGAGACAACTGTACACAACAAAAATCTTACAATATCACTCAAATACTCTCAGCTGAATGACACAGTTGATGGTTAAAAAAAATGGCTCAAAATGGTCAAAATTTTCTCATTTTGGGGATAAATCTCCAATTTTCGTACATCGATAGTGTTAAAACTGTGTTATAGGAATTCCTCATTCCTCCACTGAGGATTTTACAGCATAACATGATCATTCTGACAAATAAAAAACATATGGGTTTCTTATTCATTTTTTCAGAAGGCTTTCTCAAAGCAAATTTACACAAAAATTGTCCCATTTGTAAACTGCAAATTGTCAGGTCCCAAACAGGTCTGGGTTAGTCATTTAACACTTCCATGTGACCTTGACCCCCAATTGAAATGCACTTGACAAAACACAGTTTGAAGCAAGACCATCAACAGATTATTTTGGCCATATCACCATTAATGAGAATTATTTACTAAATCCACACCACCATAAACTAAAACTATAGCCCAAAATAGCAATTTGGCTGAGGATATCCAATAACCTCGGAAATGACCTTTTAATAGGAAACGAGACCTTAAGTGAAAAATAAAAAATTCTTCACATTCTCAGAAATAGTAAATGTGCATCTGTATTTAATTCTGAGAAAAATGATGTATGGCACATATGAAAAAAATGTTAACTTAGTGCCCTTAAGCCCCATGGATAGTGGCAGGCCGAGCACTCTGACAGCCAGTTTCTTTACGTTTCTTTAGGCAGTAATGCTCAGTGAGAGAAGGCCTGTTCTTTCACATTTCTGACTCTGATAAAAGCTCTGTGGAGTAAACTTTGCATTAGGTGAAAGCATGTAACACCAGTGGTTCCCCTATTCTACTAAGGCAGTATGCTTTAACCTGAGAGAAGGAAGTTAGATTTCAATTTAGTTGGATGCACAGCTGTATCACCATGAACAATAGCTATCAAGGCAGCTGTGTTGGTATATTGGCCAATGATCAAACTAAACCAATGGTGATGGATTATTTATTTTTGATGTGCACAGTCACTTTCAGCACCAAAAACTACATCAGGATCACACATTACTGATACAATTAAAACAAAACCAGAAATTATATTCATTTGTAAACTGCAAAATCCCTCAAAATGCATATTTCAGTCACCACCCACCCACCCGCCAATCCTTTTCCACAGCATTCTCAACTCACTTTCCTCATTTGGCTAAGCATCATTCACTGATTCTATCAATTATAATATAATGTGATCATAAAAGAAAAAATTCTATAAATCTCTTGTAACCTCATTTTCCTGCATAGCATACATTGTGTTTGCTAAAGGGTTAAAAATAGACCCATTTCAGTTCCTGACCTGATCCAAAAGACTGACATTTGAAGTATATGCTCTTTGAAAAGAGCTGTGTAAATGTAACGATTAAGAATATTCAGTCCCAAATTATCTCTACTAATCAGGCCACACTCTGATAATTCCCTGGAAAGTTCTTAGAAAGAGTTCTCCATATGACTGTACCAGTAAACAGCATTTTCAAATAAAATTGTGTAAAAAACCTACATAATTCTCTTGATAACACCATTACTGGACTTGAAATACCTCAAGAGGGAGAACTTTCCAGGAAATTATATCTGTACAGGGTACCACTGAAAAAAGAAAAATATGTTTTAATATTTCTTTTAGTTATCCTACAACATATTCCCACTAATACAGTCGGTTGCTATGGAGATTGGAGGCCAGAAATTGCAATGAAAGCAAACACTGTTTTCTACTTAAGGTCTCGTTACAGTTATTCAGGTGAAAATGTCGGCTTTCCAAGAAATGTTCAGCTTCTGATTAACACGGCCGAGGATATTTCGCATTTAAATTACCTCCCCTATTCACAATACTCACAATGTATATAGTTTCTGGAAGGTCTGAATATAGCCCTTTCTGGAGACAACTGTACACAACAAAAATCTTACAATATCACTCAAATACACTCAGCTGAATGATACAGTTGATGGTTAAAAAAATGGCTCAAAATGGTCAAAATTTTCTCATTTTGGGGATAAATCTCCAATTTTCGTACATCGAGAGTGATAAAAGTGTGTTATAGGAATTCCTCATTCCTCCACTGAGGATTTTACAGCATAACATGATCATTCTGACAAATAAAAAACATATGGGTTTCTTATTCATTTTTTCAGAAGGCTTTCTCAAAGCAAATTTACACAAAAATTGTCCCATTTGTAAACTGCAAATTGTCAGGTCCCAAACAGGTCTGGGTTAGTCATTTAACACTTCCATGTGACCTTGACCCCCGATTGAAATGCACTTGACAAAACACAGTTTGAATCAAGACCATCAACAGATTATTTTGGCCATATCACCATTAATGAGAATTATTTACTAAATCCTCACCACCATAAACTAAAACTATAGCCCAAAATAGCCATTTGGCTGAGGATATCCAATAACCTCGGAAATGACCTTTTAATAGGAAACGAGACCATAGCATGTAAAATGTTGAAGGAGAAGGCGACAAAATACTGTAATGTTTTAAATACTAAAAGGGGCATAACTCTGGAAATACAAAATGGAGTTACCTGCTCTTGTCACATGCACAACGGCAATTGGTGATCACCATGTGTGCAAAATATAGCATGTAAAATGTTGAAGGAGTAGGTGACAAAAGTACTAAAATGGGCCATAACTCTGGAAATACAAAACAGAGTTACCTGCTCATGTCGCATGCACAACGGCAACTGGTGATCAACATGTGTGCAAAGTTTGAACAATATAACATGTAAAATTTTGAAGGAGAAGGCGACACAATACTGTAATGTTTTAAGTACTAAAGGGGGCATAACTCTGGAAATACAAAATGGAGTTACCTGCACGTGTCACATGCACAACGGCAACTGGTGATCACCATGTGTGCAAAGTTTGAACAATATTGCATGTAAAGTGTTGAAGGAGTAGGCGACACAATACTGCAATGTTTTAAGTACTTAAAGGGGGCATAACTCTGGAAATACAAAACAGAGTTACCTCCTCGTCACATGCACAACGGCAATTACTGATCAACATGTGTGCATAGTTTGAACAATGTACCATGTAAAATGTTGAAGGAGTAGGCGACACAATAGTGTAATGTTTCAAGTATTAAAAGGGGGCATAACTCTGGAAATACAAAACAGAGTTACCTGCTCTTGTCACACGCACAATGGCAATTGGTGATCAACAGGTGTGCAAAGTTTGAACAATAAAGCATATAAAATGTTGAAGAAGGCGACACAATACTATGTTTTAAGCACTAAAAGGGGCATAACTATGGAAATACAAAATGGAGTTATCTGCCCTTGTCACATGCACAATGGCAATTGGTGATCAACATGTGTGCAAAGTTTGAACAATACAGCATGTAAAATGTTGAAGGCGTAGGCGACACAATACTGTAATGTTTTAAGTACTAAAAGGGGGTATAACTCTGGAAATACAAAAGAGAGTTACTTGCTCTTGTCACATGCGTAACGGCAATTGGTGATCAACATATGTGCAAAGTTTGAACAATATAGCATGTAAAATGTTGAAGGAGTAAGCGACACAATACTGTAATGTTTTAAGTACTAAAAGGGGGCATAACTCTGGAAATACAAAATGAAGTTACCTGCACTTGTCACATGCACAACGGCAATTACTGATCAACATGTGTGCAAAGTTTGAACAATGTAGCATGTAAACTTTTGGAGGAGTAGGAGACACAAAAAATGTTTACGGACAGACAGACAGACAGAGACAGATAGACAGATGGACAGACAGACAGACAGACAGACAATGCCATAACATAATATGTCTGTCAAATGACGGGCGTATAAAAATGTGATTTCCCATAGGCTTTCCATGGTAACTACGAGCTTCGATTGTGGCCATGTTTGCAACATTACATCAACATTACATGAGGATCATTGGTAGGTGTCCCAGTCCTCCATCATGTGAAGTATCAACACATTTGACTTTGTAGTTTCAGAGGGGAAGATTTTGCCAAGTCCATCAATCAGAAACAGAGAATGTCTCTGGTGGCCACATTTTCCAACCAACGGGAACAAAATGAGCACCGTTTGTAGAAGGCCTCCTATAGACCATTCCTGTGAATGTTGGTTCACGTCGGCTCAGTAGTTCCAGAGAAGAAGATGAAAATGTGAATTCCCATTGGGGTTCTATAGTAACTATAAGCCGCAATTGTGGTCATGCATGCAACACGATCAACATTAAATGAGGATCGTTGGTAGAGGGTGTCTCAGTCATCAACCATGCAAAGTTTCAAAACATTTGGCTCTGTGGTTTCATTTTTTTTAAATCCACCAATCAGAATCAAAAAATGCTTCTGGCAGCCATGTTTTTCGATGCACAGTAACAAAAATGAGGAGCATTTGTAGAAGACCTTCCATAGACTATCCCTGCCAGGTTTGATTCACGTCAGCTCAGTAGTTCCAGTGAAGATGAAAATGTGATTTCCCAAAGGGTTTCTATAGTAACTATAAGCCGCAATTGTGGCCATGTTTGCAACGCAATCAACATTAAATGAGGATCGTTAGTAGAGGGGGTCCCGGTCATCATTTATGTGAAGTATCAAAACATTTGGCCTATAGGTTTCAGAGGAGCAGATTTTTGAAAATCCCCCAACCAGCATCAAAGAATGTCTCTGGAGGCCATGTTTTTCAACCCAAGGGAACAAAATGAGGATCGTTTGTAGAGGACCTCTAATAGACCATTCCGGCCAAGTTTGGTTCACGTCAGCTCAGTAGTTCCAGAGAAGAAGATGAAAATGTGATTTCCCATAGGGTTTTTCTACAGTAACTATAAACTGTAATTGTGGTAACTATAAGCCAAAATTGAAGCCATGTTTGCAACCCGATCAACATTAAATGAGGATCCTTGGTAGAGGGGGTCCCAGTCATCAACCATGCAAAGTTTCAAATCATTTGGCCCTGTGGTTTCAGAGAAGATTTTTCAAAATCCACCAATCAGAATAAAAAAATGCCTCTGGCGGCCGCCCAAGGACTGACAATGGATGCCAAGTGATGTGAAAAGTTCACTTGGACTTTTAGGCCAGGCGAGCTAAAAATGAAATTGATTTGAGTCAGTATTCATTAGTTAATGGGTGGAAACCAACTTCAAGATGGCTGCCATGGAAGCCATAATGAATTGACAACTGGCGGCTTTCTTGCTTCAGCTGGCTGGTCCTACATTGAAAGGAAGCTTCCTCTGGATGCCAACAATGCATAAGGAAACAAGAAAATTATACCAATACTATGCAAATAAGAGCAATGGGATAAAATGGCAGTGATTCTCCACTCCACCATACAGATACAAATCTGATATCGTGTATATTTCAGTGGTATAAAGATGAGGTTATTTTATGCCATTAACCTCGTTATTATCTAATTGCTACCAGGCACAGCAGAGCTGATATGAAAACATAAACACGAAGAAATTCTTTTTGGTAAGATTATACACCTGGAATCACCAGAACAGATGTATTGGTTATGTTCCTATTGTTGTACCCTCAATGAGAAATACCGTAATGCTTCAAATGTTTAAGAAATTCCCAGAATTGCGTTTGCGTTGATACATGACACAGCCGGTGGCCCAGTAGGTCCATTTCCCAAATGTATTATGGGTTCACATACCAAATTTGGTTAAAATCGGTTCAGTAGTTTGCCCTTTGCTAGGGAGTCGCGTTTGGTTGCTATGAGAATCATGTGACCTTGTATGTGCCCTAACAGGTCGAATTACAAATGTATCATGGGTCCATATACCGAATTGAGTCGAAATCGGCCTGGTACTTTCCCAGTAGTTAAGGAGTCGCTTTGGTTAATATGGATATCACCTGTCTTGATAAATGACCAAATGGGTTGATCTCCAATGCATTATGGGCACAGATACCAAATTTGCTTAAAATAGGCCCAGTAGATTGCCGGTTGCTATGGGTGTTACGTGACATGGCCAGTGAACCAATAGAACTAATTCCCGAGGCATTATGGTTTCATAATCCAAGTTTGGTTGAATTCAGCCCAGTGGTTCGCTCGTTGCTGTGGGGTCGCATTGGTTGCCATAGGAGTTACGTAACATAGTCAATGACCCAATATGTCGAATTTGTAATGCATTGTGGGTCCACATACTAAATTCAGTCAAAACCAGCCCAGTACTTTCCCCATTGCTTGGGAGCCGAATTGGATACTATGGATGGCCCAATGGGCCGATTTCCGAAAGCATTATGGGCCCAGGTACCAAATTTAGTTAAAACAGGCCCAGTAGTCTGCCCATTCCTAGGGAGTCACGCCGGTTGCTATGGGTGTTACGTGACATGGTCAGTGACCCAATAGATCAAATTCCCGAGGCATTATGGTTTCATACACCAAGTTTGGTTGAAATCGGCCTGGTAGTTTGTCCACTGCTATGGGGTTGTGTTGGTTGCTAGGGGAGTTATGCTACATGGTTAATGATCCAATAGGTCGACATCGTAAAGTATTGTGGGTCCACGTACCAAATTCGGTTAAAATTGGCGCCGTAGTCTGCCTGTTGCTAGGGAGTCCCATGTTGTTATGGAAGTTAGGTGGCATGGTCAGTGGCTTGATAGATCGGATTCATGCTATATTCATGCTATATTTTGGGTCAATCAAGTGAATAATTCCAACATGTTGGGTGCATGATGTTAACCTTCGTTTTAGTTTTGCCTGACCCACTAGACACCCCATTCCATTATTAATATTTCAAAATCATAGTTTCCAAGAAATTTTTTAAATTCTACATTTCTGACCTGAGCTTCTCTGAATAATCCTTGATTCACTGTGAAGTCTTGGCGAATCACATCTTGTGAAAGACGATAAAAAAAATGTGAAAACAATATAAAGGATGATTTCGCTTGATGTCGGATATTGCCGCTGTCTCACTAGGAGCCTTTAGCTCCATCGCCCTTTAAAATGAAAGTATCAATGACACAGTAGCTTAACATGTGTGTTGTGTTTGATGAAAAGGATAATGTTCAATGTTTATGAAAGGATTATGAAATAAGACAAGAATTGTGATAATTGGGAATATGTTAATTTCTGTTCCCTGTATACTATGTTTATGATAAAAATAATATGAGGTGTACACTGTACTAAAGAGCTGAGGGGTGGTTAATATGACCTCACAGTTAATGTATGTGGCCCTCACAGTTAACATATATCAACAAAAGTTACCAAGTTACAGTGAAATTATTCCAAAACGAGTCATCCTATCAAGTTACATTAAAATCCCTTCATAAATATGGCCTGTAGACTGTGCTAAAGGTTTTCGGGCTTCAGGCCCCTGTAGCCGTCAGTTTCCCAATTGCGTCCAAAGGGGACGTTCTCATCTAGACATTATATGAAGTCAACCTACCAAGTTACAATGAAATCCCTTAATATTTATTTATTTATTGGTGTTTAAGGTCACATACTTATGCACAATGGCTAATCGTGACCGTGACAGTTTGACGGGTGGAGGAAGCCGGAGTACCCGGAGAGAACCACCGAGCAACGACGAGCAGCTGTCAGCTCCCCAACATCGTAACTCTGAACTCTGCACCGCAGCACAGGCAGGGTTAGATTGGTTGAAGACATGCGCACCATCGACGTGCAGTACGCCTCAGTACACAGCATCATCGTGCCCCCATGTAGGCAATCGGGGTGAACTGTCTTGCCCAAGGACACAACGCGGTTGCCGCAGGTGGTATTCAAACCGAGGACCTCTCGGCTTGCAGTCTGCACCTCTACCAACTGAGCCAAATCCCTTAATAAATATGACCTGTAGACTGTGCTAAAGGTTTCTGGGCTTTGGGCTCTGGCAGCCATCATGGATGAATGATCGCAACCAAAAGGGGACATTCTCATCTGGGCATCATCTGGAGTGATCCTACAAAGTTACAATGAAATCCCTTCATAAATATGACCTGTAGACTGTGCTCAAGGTTTTTGGGCTTTGGGCCCCTGAAGCCATCACAGTTGACCAATCACGACCAAAAGGGGATGTCATCATCTTGGCATTATATGGAGTCAAACTTACGGGTTACAATGAAGTCCTTCCATAAATATGACCAATAGACTATGCTAAAGGTTTTGGGGTTTTGGGTTCGGGCAGCCATCAAGGCTGAATGATCACGACCAAAAGGGGACTTTCTCAACTAGACATTATTTAGAGTCATCCTACCAGAGTACAATGAAATCCCTTCATAAATATCACCTGCAGACTGTGCTAAAGATTTTTGGGCTTTGGGCCCCTGTTGCCGACACAGTTGCCTAATGGTGTCCAAAAGGGGATGTTCTCATCTAGACATTACATGAAGTCAACCTACCAAGTTACAATGAAACCCCTTCATAAATATGATCTGAAGACTGTGCTCAAGGTTTTTGGGCTTTAGGCTTGGGCAGCCATCATGGATGAATGATCGCAACCAAAAGGGGACATTCTCATCTGGACATCATCTGGAGTGATCCTTCCAAGTTACAATGAAATTCCTTCATAAATGTGACCTGTATACTGTGCTCAAGATTTTCAGGCTTCAGGCACCTGTAGCCATCACAGTTGACCAACCACGACCAAATAGGGCTGGGCGGTTTTGAAATTTGCATTTCGGTTCGGTTTCGGTTTCGGTTTTGTACAAAAACTCGGTTTTCGGTTCGGTTTTCGGTTTTTCATAATATATTGTAGAAATCCACATTTTAGAGGGTAATGTACACATAAAATCTGTCTGTATTTGTCATCCAAGTCATGAGGCTCATATAGCGAGTTGAGTCATTCGGGTTAATCAGTGTTCACCACTCTTCTCAGCAAATGGACATAATGTGTTGGGCTGCTGTAGAGGGCAACAGTGGTGGAGCGGTGGAGCCATGAGGTATCTAGGGAGACCAGCCCCCCCCCCCCCCCCCCCCCCCCCCCCCCCCCCCCCCCCCCACCCCCCCCCCATCCTCCACTCAAAATCCCACTTGCTTCTCCAATCCCCAAATTTGAAAAATTTATTTTTGATTTCCTGCCCTCAGTACAAGTACAGTACCCTCTGTCCTGAGATTCCCACCCCCCCCACCCCCCCCCCCCAAAAAAAAATCTCCACTAGCATGGTCCACAGGATTTCAAACCATGGCTCCACCACTGGTGGGAGCTGCCTTGTTCTGTCAGTGAGATTTGGGACCTTGTCAAGACAAGATGCAGAAATTCACAAGAAAAGCTACATTTTAGCAAAAATCAACATTTCCTTATTTTTTATGGAGTCGCAATGCTCTCATCCTGGTTTTGGTGGATAATGTGCAATTGTTGTGCTTATTTCGGTAATTATCACATCGCTTGAAAATAGACGTGCCCCGTGTTTCTTGATGGTTCCTGCTTCAAATGACAGTGGAATAAGAGGAACACAAATCATATTTTTTCTGATTTTGATAACTATTGTTGAAGTAAGTCGTGATATACGAATCACTTTTATTGGTAACTCACTCCAATGCTTTCACAATATCTCTCTTAATTTCGACTGTAGATGTTCGTTTTTTACTTTGATTCTGCCCAAACATAGAAATTGGGCGAAATGGGCGGTGCCAAGGCAAAGATATTACCAACTTTACTTTGCCCTCTTGGCTTATCCCTGCGTTGATTTCATCTTATTCAAGACAGGCGATTGATGATTTTGAAGGGAGGGGAGACTGCTGCATAATGGGGGTTGAAAGAAAGTTTGCAATATTGCAGCTTGGGATTTGTTGTGTTTACAAAATACACATGGTCATGACACGTGCTGATTTTAACATCGTATTGGGAATGCAGCGTGTGTACCTGACAGACCTGCAGTACTGCGCGATTCCTTAAAGTAAGTTCAAATAGTATACAAACAATTCCCAATAAGTTTTAAAAAAACTTTCAATAGTTACCTGCCATCCATTTAATTGGATGTGTTCTATTTTAATTTAACCATTTTATTGTTGACAAAAAACATAACTGCCAATGCGCAGCGTTATCTCTGAGCATGTGACTTCAGAGAACGTGCCAGTGGTCGGTTAATTAACATAATTTACTCGTCATTTTTCCCATGTGAACTTTGAGGTTTTAAAACTCAATAAATTTTATGTTTACCACCAATCTAATTTACAACGTGCTGTTCGCAGATGATTTTAGGTCAAAGGTAATTTATAATACTTTTACTCCACATATTGTCAGGTAACTTGCAATACCTCTTTGGTCGAATATGCCCGGTTCAGTAAATTTACTTAACAATTCTTGAATTGCATGTGTGGATTTTTACGTACGACTTTTTAATTTTTCATATTCCATCTGCTGGTGGTTTTGTAGATATTGTTTAAGATACAAGAAATTTGCTACCACTATTTGTGTGGGGAGGGTGGGGGGGATTTGTTGTCAGTCCTCTCGAAGTAAGCATAAATGGCACAGCATTTACCTTTGCCTGACATTTAAGCCTTTGGCGTGCGGAAAGCAAGTGATTGAGTGGTCATAAACTTAACCAATTCTGGGAAATTTGTTGAAACCGAAAGTCTCGGTTTTTTGTTAAGGCGGCGGTTCGGTTTCGGTTTAAAAAAAAAAACCGAACCGAACCGAAAAACCGATAAACCGCCCAGCCCTACGACCAAAAGGGGATGTCATCATCTAGGCATTATATGGAGTCAACCTAACAAGTTACAATGAAATCCTTCCATAAATACGACCTACAGACATGCTAAAGGTTTTTGGGCTCGGGCAGCCATCAAGGCTGAATGATCGTAACCAAAAGGGGACATTCTCATCTGGACATCATCTGGAGTGATCCTACCAAGCTACAATGAAATCCCTTCATAATTATGACCTGTAGACTGTTCTAAAGGTTTTCAGGCTTTGGGCCCCTGAAGCCGTCACAGTTGCCCAATCGTGTCCAAAAGGGGACGTTCTCATCTAGACATTATATGAAGTCAACCTACCAAGTTACAAAGAAATCCCTTCATAAATATGACCTGTAGACTGTGCTTAAGGTTTTCGGGCTTCGGGCTCGGGCAGCCATCATGGTTGAATGATCGCAACCAAAGGGGACAATCTCATCTGGGCATCATCTGGAGTGATCCTACGAAGTTACAATGAAATCCCTTCATAAATATGACCTGTAGACTGTGCTCAACGTTTTCGGGCTTCGGGCACTTGTAGCCATCACAGCTGATCAATCACCACCAAAAGGGGATGTCATCATCTAGGCATTATATGGAGTCAACCTAACAGGTTACAATGAAATCCTTCCATAAATATGACCTTTTACCTATGCTAAAGGTTTTTGGGCTCGGGCACCCATCAGGGCTGAATGATCGTGATCAAAATGGGACGTTCTCATCTAGACATTATTTGGAGTTATCCTACCAAGTTACAATGAAATCCCCTCATAAATATGACCTGTAGACTGTGCTAAATGTTTTCGGGCTTCGGGCACCTTTAGCCGTCACAGTTGCCCAATCATGTCCAAAAGGAGACGTTCTCATCTAGACATTATATGAAGTCAACCTACCAAGTTACAATGAAATCCCTTCATAAATATGATCTGTAGACTGTGCTTAAGGTTTTTGGGCTTCGGACTCGGGCAGCCATCATGGTTGAATGATCGCAACCAAAGGGGACAATCTCATCTGGAGTGATCCTACGAAGTTACAATGAAATCCCTTCATAAATATGACCTGTAGACTGTGCTCACGGTTTTCGGGCTTCGGGCACTTGTAGCCATCACAGCTAATCAATCACAACCAAAAGGGGATGTCATCATCTAGGCATTATATGGAGTGAACCAAACAGGTTAAAATGAATCCTTCCATAAATATGACCTTTTACCTATGCTAAAGGTTTTGGGGCTCGGGCACCCATCAAGGCTGAATGATCATGATCAAAATGGGACGTTCTCATCAAGACATTATTTGGAGTCATCCTATCAAGTTACAATGAAATCCCCTCATAAATATGACCTGTAGACTGTGCTAAAGGTTTTCGGGCTTCGGGTACCTTTAGCCGTCACAGTTGCCCAATCATGTCCAAAAGGGGACGTTCTCATCTAGACATTATATGAAGTTAACCTACCAAGTTACAATGAAATCCTTTCATAAATATGACCTGTAAACTGTGCTAAAGGTTTTTCGGGCTTCAGGCCCAGGCAGCCATCATGGCTGAATGATCGCAACCATAGGGGACAATCTCATCTGGGCATCATCTTGAGTGATCCTAAGAAGTTACAATGAAATCCCTTCATAAATATGACCTGTAGACTGTGCTCAAGGTTTTCGGGCTTCGGGCACTTGTAGCCATCACAACTGACCAATCACGACCAAAAGGGGATGTCATCATCTAGGCATTATATGGAGTCAACCGAACAGGTTACAATGAAATCCTTCCATAAATACGACCTTTTGCCTATGCTAAAGGTTTTTGGGCTCAGGCACCCATCAAGGCTGCATTATCCTGATCAAAATGGGACGCTCTCATCTAGACGTTATTTGGAGTCATCCTACCAAGTTACAATGAAATTTCTTCATAAATATTACCTCTAGACTGTGCTAAAGGTTTTCGGGCTTTGGGCCCCTGTAGCCATCACAGTTGCCCAATCACGTCCAAAAGGGGACTTTCTCATCTAGACATTGTTTGAAGTCAACCCACCAAGTTACAGTGAAATTCGTCAATAAATATGACCTGTAGACTGTGGTAAAGGTTTTCAGGTTTTGGGCTTGGGCAGTCGTCACAGTTGGCAGATCATGCCCAAATGGGGAAATTCTCATCTAGACATCATAAGGAGTCATCCTACCAAGTTACAATGAAATCCCTCTACATTAAACATGACCTGCAGACTGTGCTAAAAGTTTTTGGGTTTCGCGTTTGGGCAGCCATCATGGTTGATAGATCATGCCCAAAAGGGGACGTTCTCATCTAGGCATTATACAGAGGCATCCTACCAAGTTACAATGAAATCCCTTCTTAAATACGACCTGTAGACTGTGCTAATGGTTTTCGGGTTTTGGGCTCGGGCAGCCATAGCGGTTGACCGATCGCGACCAAAAGGGGACGCTCTCATCTAGACATGACCCCAAACCTGCATATGAAATTTCGTGATGATCAGACAAAAACTGCGGGGTGTAGCCCGTGCTAAAGAAAAATGTGAACAGACGTCACAGACTCACAGACTGAGACTTCCGCACGCGTGATGGCAATAGCTTATCTTGACTTTGTCAAGTTAAGCTAAAAATTAAAATGAATCGAGTAAGCATTCATTAGTTATTCGACAGAAACCAAATTCAAAATGGCCACCATGGCAGCCATTGAATTGACTGGCTGATCCAAAATCAAAAGGATGCTTCCTCTAGACACCAATAATGCATAACCAAATGAAAGTGTCAGTGACACTGTAACTTAACTTGACTGTGTGCAGTGTTTGATGAAAAGGATAATGTTCAATGTTTATGAAAGGATTATGAAATAAGGCAAGAATTGTGAAAATTGAGAATATGTTAAATTCTGTTCCCCACATGCTATGTTTTCATTAAGAATTAAAGAACCTCAGTGAGCACGCTCACATACCCCACACGCCCCGATATTTCAAGCTCTAATCATTTTTTAAAAATAAACATAGATTCTAGGAATACTGCAGAAAACAGTGTTCTGTAGTTTCAACGGTATTGAAAGAATTCAAGCCGAGAAAAAGCCCGGAAAACTGTAATTTTGATGAACTTTTCAAAGTTCAAGGGCCGCAATTTGGGTAAAAATCAGTGGAGCGGAACAAAATGCAAACTTGATCTGTAGGCCACCATGTCAGACTAACATACCAAACATCAGCTCAATATCTGGAAACGTGTAGAAAAAAAGTCCGGAAAACTGTAATTTTAATGCATTTTTCAGAGACCAAGGGTCGTAATTTCGGTAAAAATCAGTGGAGCGGAGCAAAATGCAAACTGGTTCTGTAGGCCACCATGTTAGACTAACATACCAAAAATCATCTCAATATCTGGAAGCGTGTAGGAAAAAAGTCTGCAAAACTGTAATTTTGATGAACTTTTCAAAGTTCAAGGGCCATAATTTCGGTACAAATCAGTGGAACGGAACAAAATGCAAACTTGATCTGTAGGCCACCATGTTAGACTAACGTACCCAAAAACAGCTCAATATCTGGAAGTGTGTACAAAAAAAGTCCGGAAAACTGTAATTTTGATGAACTTTTCAAAGTTCAAGGGCCGTAATTTCGATAAAAATCAGTGGAGCGGAACAAAATGCAAACCTGATCTGTAGGCCACCATGTTAGACTAACATACCAAAAATCAGCTCAATATCTGGAAGCGTGTAGAAAAAAAAGTCCGGAAAACTGTAATTTTGATGAATTTTTCAGAGTCCAAGGGCCGTAATTTTGGTAAAAATCAGTGGAAGCGGAAAAAAATACAAACTTGATCTGTAGGCCACCATGTTAGACTCACATACCAAAAATCAGATCAATATCTGGAAGCGTGTAGAAAAAAGGTCCGGAAAACTGTAATTTTGATGAATTTTTCAGAGTCCAAGGACCGTAATTTCGGTAAAAATCAGTGGAGCGGAAAAAAATGCAAACTTGATCTGTAGGCCACCATGTTAGACTCACATACCAAAAATCAGCTCAATATCTGGAAGCGTGTAGAAAAAAAGTCCGGAAAACAAGTAGGACTGACTGACGGACAGACCAGTCAAAAACATTATACCCCAGCAACTTCGTTGCGTGGGGTATAATAATCTGAGGTGTAGAATATACTAAAGAACTGAGGCCTGGGTTAATGTGCAGGTCTGCAACCAGGGTCGGGCATCAGGGGGGAGGGGGGCAGAAGGCCATGTAGGGGGGGGGGGGGGGCACCTCCCCAACCTGGACATAATCCCATCATTTTTCCATCCAGAATTATTTTATACTCCCCCAAGTGACTAAAGTTCACTAATTTGGATACATCTTGCCAAGCACATGCACATGGTTCGGCCCGGTATGGAACAATTTTAAAATTTAGCATTAAAAGGAGCAATTTCCTGTCTTTTGAAGGATCAATTCCTACTTCAACATAACCCAGAAAGTTTTATTTTTTCTGCTCAAATAACAGGATTCATTATTTGAATTTTTTTATTTCTGTCCACTAACTTTTGAACTGACCTCATAGTGACTAAATTCCACTAATTTGGACACACTGTGCCAAGCACATGGGAGAATTTTTTAATTTGGCATTAAAAGGAGCAATTTCCTGTCTTCTGACGGATCAATTCCTACTTCAACATACCCCAATATTTAGCATTAAAAGGAGCACTTTCCTGTCTTCCAAAGGATCAATTCCTACTTCAGCATACCCCAAAAAGTTTTATTTATTCTGCACAAATAACAAGATTCATTATTTGATTTCTTTTTTTTATTTCTGTCCACTAACTTTTGAACGACCATCCAGAATCATTTACAGGCCCCCCACACCCCCCCCCCCCCCCCCCCCCCAACAATAGTGACTAAATTCCACTAATTTGGATACACCATGCCAAGCCCATGTGTGTCGGGTCGGCATGGAAAAATTTTAAAATTTGGCATTAAAAGGAGCAATTTCCTGTCTTCTGAAGGATCAATTCCTGCTTCAACATAGCCCAAACAGTTTTATTTTTCTGCTCAAATAACAAGATTCATTATTATAATTTGCAATTTTTATCCCCCCTCCCCCCTTCCCCCCCTTCAAAGAGACTAAATTCCACTAATTTGGATACTCTTTGTCAAGCACATGTGCCCTGGGTCGACCATGGTTCCACCCGGCATGTAAAAATTTTGAAACTTAGCATTAAAAGGAGCAATTTCCTGTATTTGTCCCATGGAAATCCTCTGTTTGCGAGAGCATTTCTCCTACTTTCAATTACCAGTAACCACTCATCACTTAAAATTTAACCTGCTATTGAGGAATGATAATCTCTTCTGTTAATTAGTTAATGTTTCGTATTGTCATAGTTGTGTATAATCTGTTTGTTGAATAAACACCTCAAATATAACAATAGAGACTCAGTCATGGGGTAAATTGACAACTCTGAGTTAATTCACTGGTAGATAAAATAGATCAAAATGGTGAAAATTGAAAAACAGTGTCTGAAATTTTTCTAGGGGGGGGGGGGGGGGGCGAAAATGTTTCCAGGGGGGCACAGTTAACATATGTGAATCAAAGTTACCAAGTTACAGTAAAATCATTCCAAAACGAGTCATCCTAGCAAGTTACAATCAAGCCAGAAAATAAGCAGACTGTCATCTGCAAAATGAGGTCCCCCAAGGGTGAATTTGGTGATGCTACCCTGCTATCACTAAATTTACCCTCTGCGAACCTCAATCTGAATAAGGATTTCAAAACTAAACAGAAAGAGGTAACCAGAGGATAAATTGGCCCACTGTATGGGATAGCATCATCAAATTCACCCTCTTGGGACCTCATTCTGCAAATGTCAGACTGCTTATTATCAGGCCTGGTTAGAATGAAATTCCTTCATAAATATAACTCACAGAGTTCGCTAAAGGAATCTAGGTCTCAAGATGGTCCGGCGGTCACGGCTGACCGTTCATGACCAAAAAACGAGTTTCATGTAGATATCATACCAAGTTATCCTACCAAGTTACAATAAAATCCCTTTGTAAGAACAACCTGTAGACAGTGCTAAAGGAATCTAGGTCACGTGACCAGGTGGCAGTAACGGTTGACCGGTCGTGACCAAAATAGGACAGTCTCATCCAGATATCATAATAAGTTATCGTTCCAGGTTAGAATGAAATCGCTTTATAAATATGAACTGTAGCCTGTGCTAAACAAATCTAGGTCACGTGCCTGTATGGCCATCACAGTTGACCGATCATGGCCATCACAGTTGACCGATCATGGCCAAAATAGGATGTTCTCATCTAGATATTAGACTGAGTCATCCTACCAATTTAAAAGAAATTCCTTCATAAATAAATGAAATTCCTTCATAAATGCAAGCTGTAGACTGTGCTGAAGGAATCTTGGTGATGTGTCCCTCCGGCCGTCATGGTTCACTGAACCCGACCAAAATAGGACGTTCTCATCTAGACATTATACAGAGTCATCCTGCTAAGTTACAATGAAATCCCTTCATAAATACGACCTGTAGACTGTGCTAAAGGTTTTTCTGGTATCGGGCCTGCGCAGCTGTCATGCTTGACCGATCCTGACCAACTGGGGACATTCTCATCTGGACATTATATGAAGTCATCCTATCAAGTTACAATGAAATCCCTTCATAAATACGACCTGTAGACTGTGCTAATGGTTTTCGGGTTTTGGGCTTGCTCAACCATCACGGTTGACCAGAGGAAGTTCTCATCTAGACAGGAGAAAGGAGATGTTCTCATCTAAACATTATACTGAGTCATCCTACGAAGTTACAATAAAATCCATTCATAAATACGACCTGTAAACTGTGCCAAAGGTTTTCGGGTTGCAGCTATCATGGTTGACCAATCAAACTAAAAGGGGACGTTCTCGTTTCGGCATGACCTCGAACCTGCATATGAAATTTTGTGATGATCGGACAAGAAGTATGGGGTGTAGCCTGTGCTGAAGAAAATGTGAACAGACTGACAGACTTCTGCATGAGTGAATGCAATAGCTTATCTTGACTTTGTCAAGTTAAGCTAATAAAACATTAAAATAGAACACACAAGGTAACATTTGTTGAAGAGTAGTACAGAAGAACCCTGTTAATTGAACAGGCATATTGTCAATGAATATTATTCAATTAACAAGATAACTCAATGAACAGGAGTTTCGTCACTTTCTGGAGATAAACAGAGCATTTAATCTATTATATCTTGTTTGACAGAACTCCTGGAGCTCTGTAAAACATAACATAATAGATAAAATGCCTGCACTGGATGTTCTAAGGCCAATACGTCCATAAACAAAGGAAATCCATGAATTGTCAGGGTAATTTCTCAACACATTATTACACGATTCTTTACAGAAGTTTGCTCTATAACCTATATGCAATCAACAGATCAAATTTGTACTGAAGATATGGTAAAAGGTTTTGTGTTGGGAAATTATATTCAATTAACATGGTTATTTGATAATGTCCTTGGCAAAATGAACGAATCCATTCAGCATTTATTGGAAGGTTCAGTAATTATTTAATGCTACAGTTCTGTTGAACTATAGGATTAAATTATTACTGATCCTCACTACCGACTTATTGTTTATTGTCATTCTGTTCGTCCACTATCAATTTTTCTTCATGCAAAAATTTATGCATACTGAGTTGAAATGGTAAAGAACAAGTACATACCGATAAAATTTTATCTCCAACAAGAAGTTTAGCATTCTTTTGAGCTGCACCACCTTCAGTTATCTTTGAGATGTATATTGACTGAAAAAATTTAATATACCATATTATACATCAACACAATGCTGCAGTAACAAGGTGTCAAAATATTCGTATTTTTCAAGAACAATCTGAACAAAACATTATAAGCTGGTGAAGATCCACTAAATATGCTTAACAAAACATCTATAGACCATGGCACCTCAACCAATCTGATGCTATTTTAGTTGGCAATTACTGAAAACATTCTCCATAATATGTACCAGATAACAGGGATTTTATATGTGCAATGAATAAAAGCTAAAAGGGTTGAGGATAACACTGAAGGCTCTAACTTTCCTGGTAAACTTACATCAAAATAAATCTGTATGCAATACACTTTAAACCATTTTCATGAAAATGTTATTGTATCTTACAAGCAGCATATATTTTCTGCAATACAAGTTGAAACACCTAAGACTACATACAAAAATGTATCATGGGTAGCAACATGCGCATGATTGCTAACTAAGGAAGGGAGATTTTGAAGGTGTACTCAATCACAAAAGCGTATCAAATACTTAAATTTGTGCACTGATATACATGGCAACATTGGGAAGCAATTGTTTTATGCAAATGAAATGGCCGTAACTAGTGTTTTGCATTTTTTTCGCTTCAGTTTCAGTGCTGTATTGTCAAACAAGAGGCAGCTCCACTTAGATAGCTCTGTAAAGGGTCACTGCTTTTAGGGGAAGCTAAATACAAGAAAAGAATCCAAGTGTTACTGCTTGTGACCTTAACCTTCATGATATGACAATGGGTCAAGGTTAGGTTATGGGTAACATCTGTGTGAAGTATGAACAAGATCTGTCACACACTGCAATTATACAGACCAGACAAGGGCTGAATAACAATATCAAAGTCTTGTTGTCTGTGACCTTGATGGTATGACCTTGTATCAAAGTCGCGATATACTATTGTAGCATGAGAAATAATTGTACCAACTATGAATAAGATCTGTTAATCATACAAAGTTATATGAAACAGACAAGGGCTGGATAACGATATAAAAGTTTTGCTGCTATGACCTTGACCCTGATGTGACCTTAGGTCAAAGTCATGACACACCTTTGAGTCATGAGTAATAATTGTACCAACTATGAATAAGATCCATCAATCACACCAAGTTATATGGACTGGACAATATCCAAGTTTAGCTGTCTGTGACCTTGACCATGATGATATGACCTTGCATCAATGTTGTGACAGACCTTTCAGTCATGAGCAATAATTGGACCAAGTATGAACAAGATCTACCGATTAGATCAAATTATATGGACTGGACAAACAAAATGTTGATGATGGACGGACAGACAACAGATGGACATGGACATTCTTTCACGTTCTTACTTACTCTGACAGCATTTTCCATGTACCAATGTATCATTTACACTGAGAAAGAAATTCTTGAAATAAACATCACTGTTCTGGGCCACCAGACTAAACTTTGTACGAAACAGTTAAACACAGAATGGTTCCTTTGACATGTGACTAAAAGTACATGCTCACCCTCTGGACATGATGTATCCATCTCAGGTAAAGTTATTCATTTAACAGGTTTAAGGTGATTTTCATCATCTATAGCTATATCATGACCATAACATGTGTATGAAGTTACGTTTTCTCCTCCCCCCCCCCTCCCCCCCCCCCCCCCCCCCCAATTCAAAGAATCAAATTTTCAAGGTCCAAATTCTCCCCATAATGAAACTGGGAAGTTAAGCAATTCATTGAGGAATTCCCAGCTGTATTCTAGGAACAACTTTTGATACTTTGACTCGGTGTACAGGTGTGTAAAGTTCTCAACCCCACCCAGAAATCATTTGAACAGCATGGTAGACTCTAGTAAGCAGAGTGAACTCTTTTGTTCAAAGGTACATCCCATGTGGGTCAGAATCATAAACTAACAAAATTAGTGCCTCCAGGACTCCAGAAACCTGTTTCATACTACTTGTCTCCAGCTTACAAAGGCATGACAAAAAGTATTTGTTTAAGCTCAAAGAACACTTGTCCAGAAAAACTGAAGCTGTAACTTTTGTTTTTATTTTCTTAAAACCAAGAAATAGAAGGGCAATTTCAATTATCCACTCTCCCAAATAAAGTAAGAATGCACCATAAGTTACGATGGGTCACATTAGTCCAAACAAGGATGGTACAGCCCTTAGTAAATTTTGATCTGGTAGGTCCTTGAGGATATACCACTTCCAAAATTAACTTATGGTGTGTCCGCCCAAGTTTGGAGTTGTTTACAAGATGCTGCTATCAAAACGAAAAGATAGCCCTATGACATGGGTTTCACCTTTTACCTAACATTAAAAGTAAAAACAGAATGGTTCTGTACACAAAAAACGCCATTAAAATTTCCTTTTAATTTTTAGTCTCGGAAACATTGCTTAAAGCCCATCAATGGAACAAACACATTTTTGAGGCCAAAAATGATGATTTTCAGTTATTCAGGAAGTTATTCAGGAAGTTATTTTTTGCAATTGTCATCTGCTCTTTGCTTTAAGTAAAGGTTTAATCAATATATCAGGAGATTTTTCACAAGTTAGAAATACATATCTATTGTTTTGAGCATGTTTAGTAATTGGTTAATTCTTTAACTTGCAAGGTATTTTCTGCAAATTTCATTAAGGGGTCGTCCAACTTAACTTTGGTCAATTTGTTGACATTTTTCCCCAATGCCCCAGAAACAGATAAGAGAAGTAAGGAAAGGCAAATTATTTATCAAAATAATGAATAAAGTGTACAGAAAAGCTATAATTTTTTTCAAGAAAAAAAATGAATTTTATGATTTTGAAGATTAATTTGCCAATGGCAAAAGTAACAAACCCGTAAAACCACAAAATGATCGGAAATTTGAAAGCCTTGTCCTCAAGGGAATGATAACATATTACAGACTTGGAAAAAGCATTTTTATGACACACAGTCTGGTGTGTTGTGATGTTGGAATGTAATTCCACCAACACAAATTTTGGATGTTCCGGGTGTGGCCATGTTTCAATGATGTTTATTCCGGTCATGTGATTGTAATGTGGTTCTTGCAGGAATACACATTTTGGGCAATCGTAAGAATGCAAGGATGTGGTCACGCCTTTTATTTGTTCAAGACAATGCATGAGCGGATCTGTAAACAAGTTACAGCAAATACTTGAGCTGTTACTGTCATAACTGCAAAATATGCTTTGAAATTCCCTCCACCGCAATCCAGTATTTACAGGCCATCTGAACTGTTTTGTTGACAAAAAAAAAAAATCTGAATCATTGCACACTAAAAAGACAACATGAACCACTTGTAAAAACAAGAGGCCCCAAGGGGCCTGAGGGCGCTCACCTGACATGGTAGCCTAAATTTATATCAACCCAGAGAATTGATTTCAACAAGTTGCATCTGCTCCTCCTAAGAAAAGCTTATACCAAATATCCAAAGATTCTGACCAGTGGATCTAAAAAAAAAAGATTTTTAAAGAATATTCCTCATATTGAACTAAGTTATAATTCAGGCTCCCACAGGGAGCCCATATATGAACCCAGGGACTTGGCTTTAACAAACTTGAATCTCATCCCCCTAAGGATGCTGCACACCAAATATCAAAACATTCCGACTGCTGGATCTGAAGAAGAAGATTTTTAAAGAAAAGTCCTCATTTTGAACTAAGTTACAATTCAAGCTCCCACAGTGAGTCCAAATATGGACCTAGGGACATGGCTGAAGAAGAAGATTTTTAAAGAAAAGTCCTCATTTTGAACTAAGTTACAATTTGAGCTCCCACAGTGAGTCCAAATATGGACCTAGGGACATGGCTTGAACAAACTTGAATCTCACCCCCTAAGGATGCTGCATACCAAATATCAAAACATTCCGACTGCTGGATCTGAAGAAGATTTTTAAAGAAAATTCCTCATTTTGAACTAAGTTATAATTCGGGCTACCACAGTGAGCCCAAATATGAACCCAGGGACTTGGCTTGCACAAACTTGAATCTCACCCCCCTAAGCATGGTGCACACCCAATATCAGAAGATTCTGCCTGCTGGATCTTGAGAAGAAGATTTTCAAAGAAATTTGCCTGAAATGCACTAAGTTCAAATTTGGGCTCCTACACTGAGCCCAAATATAAACCCAGGGGGCCGATTTGAACAAACTTGAATCAGATCCACCCCACAATGTTGCATACCAAATATGAAAAGATTCTGCCTGCTGGATCTGGAGAAGATTTTTTAAGAAATATGCCTGAAATGCACTAAGTTCGAAATCGGGCTCCTATGCTGAGCCCAAATATGAACCCAGGGGGCCAATTTGAACAAACTTGAATCAGATCCACCCTACAATGTTGCATACCAAATATCAAAAGATTCTGCCTGCTGGATCTGGAGAAGAAGATTTTTTAATGTTTTTCCCATTGCCTACAGTGTTAAAAAGTGCTGACTCAGCACTTTTTCAAAGTCCCGAAACTGTACCCAATGATAAAACTGATGGCAATTTTTTTTTACCAATCCTTTCTGTTGGTCCTAAGGAAGCTGCACACCAAATAAAAATTCTCAATGCCGTGCAGTTTTGGAGATATGGGCATTTTAAATTTTTTCTATTTTTAGCTCCTGCGGTTCCCACGGGGCTGCGGGAAATTTTTTTTTTGCATAAATCAAGTACTCATGACCCAATAAGCCCTCACATAAAATTTGGTTCAAATCAGCCTCTCGGTTTGGAAAATAGAAATTTTGGGCGTGGCCAAAATTACTGCCCCTCCCATAACAATGGCAAATATTGCCCCTCGAACTTTCTGTGTACAAGCCTGAGTCTACAACCCAAAAGGAAGCTGCAAACCAAATATCAGGTCTCTGCCACTAATAGTTCATGAGAAGAAGATTTTTAAGGATTTTGGTGCCCCTTGGGGGTGTGGCACCACCCAGGGGGAGAGGCAACTTTATTTGAACAAATCCGAATTGGTATTGGTGGACGAACATTTGACCTAGATTTGAATAAAATTGGGCTATTGGTTTGGGAGGAGAAGTCGATAATGTAAAGTTCACAACGGACGACGACGACGGACGGCAAGTGATAAGTTAAGCTCCCTTCGGTGAGCTAAAAATAACCGAGTGCATAAAATTGGGACAATACACATAAAATAAGGTAATATTCATAATGAAAGTGTCAATGACACTGTAGCTTAACTTGTGTGTTGTGTTTGATGAAAAGGATAATGTTAAATGTTTATGAAAGGATTATGAAATAAGATAAGAATTGTGATAATCGGGAATATGTTCATTTCTGTTCCTTGTATGCTATGTTTAAGATAAAAATAATATGTGTACACTGTACTAAAGAGCTGAGGGGTGGGTTAATATGACATCACAGTTAATGTATGTGGCCTTCACAGTTAACATATATCAACAAAAGTTACCAAGTTACAGTGAAATTATTCCAAAACGAGTCATCCTATCAAGTTACATTAAAATCCCATCATAAATATGGCCTGTAGACTGTGCTAAAGGTTTTCGGGCTTTGGGCCCCTGTAGCCATCAGTTTCCCAATTGCGTTCAAAGGGGACGTTCTCATCTAGACATTATATGAAGTCAACCTACCAAGTTACAATGAAATCCCTTCATAAATATCATGACCAAAAGGGGATGTCATCATCTAGGCATTATATGGAGTCAAACTTAGGGTAACAATGAAGTCCTTCCATAAATATGACCAATAGACTATGCTAAAGGGCAGCCATTAAGGCTGAATGATCGCGACCAAAAGGGGACATTCTCATCTAGACATTATTTAGAGTGATCCTACCAAGGTACAATGAAATCCCTTCATAAATATCACCTGTAGACTGTGCTAAAGATTTTCGGGCTTTGGACCCCCGTAGCTAACACAGTTGCCTAATGGTGTCTAAAAGGGGCTGTTCTCATCTAGACATTACATGAAGTCAACCTACCAAGTTACAATGAAATCCCTTCATAAATATGATCTGAAGACTGTGCTAAAGGTTTTCGGGCTTTAGGCTTGAGCAGCCATCATGGTTGAATGATTGCAACCAAAAGGGGACATTCTCATCTGGACATCATCTGGAGTGATCCTATGAAGTTACAATGAAATCCCTTCATAAATATGACCTGTAGACTGTGCTCAAGATTTTCAGGCTTCAGGCACCTGTAGCCATCACAGTTGATCAACCACGACCAAAAGGGAATGTCATCATCTAGGCATTATATGGAGTCAACCTAACAAGTTACAATGAAATCCTTCCATAAATACGACCTACAGACATGCTAAATTTTTTGGGCTCGGGCACCCATCAAGGCTGAATGATCATGACCAAAATGGGACGTTCTCATCTAGACATTATTTGGAGTCATCCTACCAAGTTACAATGAAATCCCTTCATAAATATGACCTGTAGACTGTGCTAAAGGTTTTCGGGCTTTGGGCCCCTGAAGCCATCACAGTTGCCCAATCGTGTCCAAAAGGGGACGTTCTCATCTCGACATTATATGAAGTCAACCTACCAAGTTACAATGAAATCCCTTCATAAATATGACCTGTAGACAGTGCTTAAGGTTTTCGGGCTTCGGGCTCGGGCAGCCTTCATGGTTGAATGATCACAACCAAAGGGGACAATCTCATCTGGGCATCATCTGGAGTGATCCTATGAAGTTACAATGAAATCCCTTCATAAATATGACCTGTAGACTGTGCTCACGGTTTTCGGGCTTCAGGCACTTGTAGCCATCACAGCTGACCAATCACGACCAAAAGGGGATGTCATCATCTAGGCGTTATATGGAGTCAACCTAATAGGTTACGATGAAATCCTTCCATAAATATGACCTTTTACCTATGCTAAAGGTTTTTGGGCTCGGGCACCCATCAAGGCTGAATGATCGCGATCAAAATGGGACGTTCTCATCTAGACATTATTATATGAAGTCAATCTACCAAATTACAATGAAATCCCTTCATAAATATGACCTGTAGACTGTGCTAAAGGTTTTCGGGCTTCAGGCTCGGGCAGCCATCATGGTTGAATGATCGCAACAATAGGGGACAATCTCATCTGGGCATCATCTGGAGTGATCCTGAGAAGTTACAATGAAATCCCTTCATAAATATGACCTGTAGACTGTGCTCAAGATTTTCGGGCTTCAGGCACCTGTAGCCATCACAGTTGATCAACCACGACCAAAAGGGGATGTCATCATCTAGGCATTATATGGAGTCAACCTAACAAGTTACAATGAAATCCTTCCATAAATAGGACCTACAGACATGCTAAATTTTTTGGGCTCGGGCACCCATCAAGGCTGAATGATCATGACCAAAATGGGACGTTCTCATCTAGACATTATTTGGAGTCATCCTACCAAGTTACAATGAAATCCCTTCATAAATATGACCTGTAGACTGTGCTAAAGGTTTTCGGGCTTTGGGTCCCTGAAGCCGTCACAGTTGCCCAATCGTGTCCAAAAGGGGACGTTCTCATCTTGACATTATATGAAGTCAACCTACCAAGTTACAATGAAATCCCTTCATAAATATGACCTGTAGACAGTGCTTAAGGTTTTCGGGCTTCAGGCTCGGGCAGCCATCATGGTTGAATGATCGCAACAAAAGGGGACAATCTCATCTGGGCATCATCTGGAGTGATCCTGAGAAGTTACAATGAAATCCCTTCATAAATATGACCTGTAGACTGTGCTCAAGGTTTTCGGGCTTCGGGCACTTGTAGCCATCACAGCTGACCAATCACGACAAAAAGAGGATGTCATCATCTAGGCAGTATATGGAGTCAACCTAATAGGTTAAAATGAAATCCTTCCATAAATATGACCTTTTACCTATGCTAAAGGTTTTTGGGCTCGGGCATCCATAAAGGCTGAATGATCGCGATCAAAATGGGATGTCCTCATCTAGACATTATTTGGAGTCATCCTACCAAGTTATAATGAAATCCCCTCATAAATATGACCTGTAGACTGTGCTAAAGGTTTTTGGGCTTCGGGCACCTTTAGCCGTCACAGTTGCCCAATCATGTCCAAAAGGGGACGTTCTCATCTAGACATTATATGGAGTTAACCTACCAAGTTACAATGAAATCCCTTCAAAAATGTGACCTGTAGACTGTGCTAAAGGTTGTCGGGCTTCGGGCTCGGGCAGCCATCATGGTTGAATGATCGCAACCATAGGGGACAATCTCATCTGGGCATCATCTGGAGTGATCCTAAGAAGTTACAATGAAATCCCTTCATAAATATGACCTATAGACTGTGCTAAAGGTTTTCGGGCTTCGGGCTCGGGCAGCCATCATGGTTGAATGATCACAACTATAGGGGACAATCTCATCTGGGCATCATCTGGAGTGATCCTAAGATGTTACAATGAAATCCCTTCACAAAAATGACCTGTGGACTGTGCTCAAGGTTTTCGGGCTTCGGGCACTTGTTGCCATCACAACTGACCAATCACGACCAAAAGGGCCCGGGGATGTCATCATCTAGGCATTATATGGAGTCAACCTAACAGGTTACAATGAAATCCTTCCATAAATATGACCTTTTGCCTACGCTAAAGGTTTTTGGGCTCGGGCACCCATCAAGGCTGCATGATCACGATCAAAATGGGACGTTCTCATCTAGACATTATTTGGAGTCATCCTACCAAGTTACAATGAAATCCCTTAATAAATATGACCTCTAGACTGTGCTAAAGGTTTTCGGGCTTCGGGCCCCTGTAGCCGTCACAGTTGCCCAATCACGTCCAAAAGGGGACTTTCTCATCTAGACATTGTATGAAGTGAACCCACCAAGTTACAATGAAATTCATCAATAAATATGACCTGTAGACTATGCTAAAGGTTTTCGGGTTTTGGGCTCGGGCACTCGTCACGGCTGGCAGATCATGCCCAAATGGGGAAATTCTCTTCTAGACATCATAAGGAGTCATCCTACCAAGTTACAATGAAATCCCTCCACATTAAACATGACCTGCAGTCTGTGCTAAAAGTTTTTGGGTTTCGGGCTTGGGCAGCCATCACGGTTGATAGATCAAGCCCAAAAGGGGACGTTCTCATCTAGGCATTATACAGAGGTATCCTACCAAGTTACAATGAAATCCCTTCATAAATACGACCTGTAGACTGTGCTAATGGTTTTCGGGTTTTGGGCCCGATCGCGACCAAAAGGAGACGTTCTCATCTAGACATGACCCCAAACCTGCATATGAAATTTTGTGACGATCAGACAAGAACTGCGGGGTGTAGCCCGTGCTAAAGCAAAATGTGAACAGACGTCACAGACTCACAGACTTCCACACGTGTGATGGCAATAGCTTATCTTGACTATGTCAAGTTAAGCTAAAAAGTAAGCTGAATGCTTCAGAAATCACTTTTTACTTGAAGTATATTCCAAGTGAGCTGGAACTATATTGAGAGTGTTGATTTCCCTCGATGTTGTGATGTTATTTACTTCTTAGTAACCATGGATCTCTACCGCAACTGTGTTGATGTCCGCAAAGGACCGATGGAAGATGGGTTGAAAATGATGCATTCGCGCTTTTAAATAAGGTGCGATTGGACTATGCTGTGAATTTAGTTTTTTCTTGCAAACAACCATACCAACACAAGCGTCGATCAGTGTCTTTTGTCATCATTTTTGAATGACAAATGTGACAAATCTCCTTTACCGGAAACTATCTCCCAATTTGCATATCACAATAAACATAACAGCGGTCAGCGTGACCATGATGGTCAAAACCCAAACAAATTATCGAAACCATGGTCAAAATTAGCCGCAATTGGAATTTAAACAAAAGAAATATTCGCAATTTCTTCAGTATCCATGCCGAGTTACTTTTTAACCTGACACACCAGACCACATGAGTTCAGTTTCGTTTGTCCGCATCATACTGTCTGCAGATGTTTGTGGTAATAGTACAAGAAGGCGACAGAAGCCACATATTTTCCCATCAACTATAAATTAATTCAAATTGATAATTCTGTTTATTTTACTGAAATTATGAATTGATAAGGTGGGTCTGTTATGATTATTATGCCCTGGACTTGGAAAGTCAAAGGCGTATCTAGTGCCGTGGAGACCTCTGTCCGTCCATACCAACATTCTCCCTTGTATCTCAACCACTGCTACTCCAATTGGAATGATATTTGGTGTTGTGATTGAGCATCATGGGGAAATGATGTCTGTGTAGCTGCTGTAGCGTGCGTTTCTTCCACACATTTATTCTAGAGTTATGGTCCTTTTTCACTCTTTTGAGTTAGAAAATTTTGTTTATAGCTAGTTGATTTGTTACAATTTGTTGGACAGTGCCTGCTGACACCCTCTAATTAAATGCAACAAAATAATTTTTGTGAATATTTTGTTCCTATTACTTATCAAGCAACAAGCTAATGAATATTCAGTGAAGCCACCAATGTGATGTTTGACACTTTTATCAGAGCTATTATGGAGTCTTCTGGAACTCAACATGTTGATTATGATAAGGTTTTTCTCTTCACCCATTAATCGGTGAATTAAGTGTTATAGTTGGAAGTCAGAAGCATGAAAGGTTTTGAACTTAAAGTCTAAAAACAATGTTTTGCAATGTAATATGATTTGTGCAGATAAACTTATTTGGAGGTTTCCTGTTTGATAGTATTTGGAGCATGTGTGTGGCCAGGATTTTCAAAAAGAAAAAAAGAGTTAAACTTTGATGAAAAAGGCATACGCCATGAAGTCGAAGGCACAGACATACAAGAGAGGGGGCATACCCCTCCCCCCAGGGGACGGAGGTCTCTTGTTGCTTTTTGGGGATTTCTTTGTGTACTGTGTTCTTGAAAAAATATGTGAACACCTATGAATGGGAGACATACTGAATGTGCCCGCCTGATCTCAATATGCCCATAAGCCTCTTTTGGAAAAGTACAGGCAATAATGGTTATGTAGGGTGATTTGATGTGTTTTGAATAACAATGTACTTTTATGTACATTTGATGGTTTATTGCAGTGACAAGTTACAGTTACTCTTATTTCTTCTCCAACAGATAGCATGAGTGTAGTGGTGTCCAAGAGTAAAAGAACCTATGTTACTTATTGATAAATCAGACAAATTTAACAATTTAATCACTATCAAATTGATGCATGGGATAAAAGGGGTTAAAGTGCAAGGGGTCTGTGAATATATTTGTTCAACAACAACGTATGACTTTGCAGTGCATTCTAGATAGGAGAATATCATAGTTTCTTTCCAAACCACCACAGTGACACATACATCTTTATATTGGGAGACACTCTTTTGTCCTTCCATACTTCTTCTAGTGGACTCCTTCAAGTTGACCTTTGATGAACCTCCCCAAATCAAAACATAAACGAAAGAAAATGTCTGCCTTCAATCAGTGAGCACTCCACTTATAACTTTTGGTGTAAATCTTTATTACTTTCAAGAATTAGGAAAAGATTTCTTGGAGTATGTACTTCAATGTTTATAGAATACAGCTGTTATTTTATTTTGATGTATTTTATTGTAAAAATTTTGTTCTCTTACTTATGCCATAGCAGACTTTCAGGCAGTACTATCTGCACATGGCAGCAGTTCCATGGCAAATACCAGCTTCCACATGTTCTATGTTTCATTCCAAGCATTTTGGTATATAATTTATTGTGGTTATTCATTTTGGGCCTTTTTTAGACTTGGAAGAAAATTACCTGAAATTTGACCAAAGTTAGGTTAGATGTTCCCTTAAAGAAAGTCATGGCTGCTGTAAGGCAGCCATGACTTGATTTGATGAAATAAGCAATATGATCTGGCGTCAAGAAACTATTGATAAGAGGACCATTCCTATTTGTAGGGGGTATATTTTGTTAACAAGTATAACACTATGTAACTGGGTATTTTTGTACAGGTAGGGTAAAAATACCTGTTGCAAGCAAAGAGTTCATCAGCATCTTTTAGCATATGAAGAACATGATTTTTTCCATGTAAAGAACAAAATTGAATATTACAACAGTCTGGCAGACAAATGATTGAATTAAAATCACATCCGAAATTGGATATTCACTCGCCGTGGATCAGTTATTAGGAACACACTTTCTTATTGTTTCTTCACATGTCACCTCACATTCAGAATATTGAAATAAATACTGGGAATGGAATTTGTTATTAAGGGCCCTCTTGAATGACCTGGACAATAATGCAGTGGAAAAAAAATACTTGAATGAAAGAAAAACAATCAGTCAATGCATGATACAACTGATGTGGATGATCTTATCTAAATAGTTATTCTTGAACTGTCAAAAAATATACTGATGTTATGTTCCTGAAAACTTCATATTCAAGACCTTGCATAAATGAGAGGAATATATATATTAAGGATGAGATGCATAAATGCAATGTAACACAGAACAATTTTTTTATATTTGGTTCCATAAGAGCCAGTTGCAAAATGTAAAAGAAAGGACTTCTATTTGGGAAATTCATAGTATTTATATCATTTAATTTTACAAGAGTGCATTCAAGAACATCATGTTTTTAAATCGACTTCTGCATACATCATTTTTCATTTTTGTTTTGGTAATTTGAGAGAAAAAAAACAACTTCACAAACATCACAAGTAAATGACACAGAAATGAACCAAACAGAATTCGACAAGAGGCTGCAACTAATTTCAAAAACAAGATGCATTTATTATGATACACACAATGTCAGTATCTGAACACAAAACTGCAGAATTTTAAAATCTAAGAGTTTGCTAGCTAGCAAGCAACATGCATTTGCCTAGTGAAAATACATCTGTAATTCAAAGTTAGGCCTTACGAAAAAAATTCTTGTTTCTTAGGGAATTTGTCCTCAATTTTAGGATGATGGAGGGATGCTTTTTAAAAAAAAAAAATTGTTAATCCACAAAACTGTCTGCAAAATAGTTGGAATTAAGTTGAACTACTTGCACTGTTATAGTGGAAACACAGATGTATCCCATAATACAGGTGCAAATTCAACCAAGAATATCATTTTTGACAGAGCTCTGTCAAACAAGATATAGTTGTTTAAATTTAAACAAAATAGTGCCATCAAAGAGATTTCCAGGTAAATAAAAGTGATGAGACAGGTTTTATGTGAGGAGCCTGATAAACAATAAATTTTTTGTTAATTGCTTTATCTCTACATTCACACTTATAATCGAGGGCTTGAAAGACATGTTTCAGATGAAATTAGAATAATAAAAAATATATCAACCTATAGAGTGCACAATTATATTTGGCCATCACAATTTAAAATGTCTTTGCCTTGGTAGAATTTGAGGGTTCCTTAGGGAACTCTTCCATATATTGTAACAAGGCTGATTGATAGATAAATATTATCATCAATATTTTTATGAACAAAATGTATCAAAGTCAAGCTCTGGTTTCTAAGGCCATATCTCAAATAGTTGGGTTTCTTAGGCCGTATCTCAAATTGTCTGGTTTCTTAGGCCATATCTCGAATAGTCTGGTTTCTGAGGACATATCCTGACAAGTTGAAAGACAAGTCAATATATAGTCTTAGAAACAAAAACAGCCTCTGATAAATTTTGTATATAAACATAATGGTGATGATAAATTTATCTTACAATTCTCAACTATAGCAATGACTTAGTAGCCTTTTTGTTTCATTTTCACACTCATAAAATGCGGGTCATTTCACTGTAAACTGCATATGACTGCCTTGAAGTTTCCCCAATTCCCGGATAAATTTAAAGAGTGTGTTTGCTTGACATTCTGAAAAGGCTGTGTTTTGTAAATGGTTTGTTGTTTCAAATTGAATGCTTCCAATGATTTAGATACAGAAACATAAAAGTAATGTATTTAATAATTAAATAATTATATTTTTGAAAAAGGTCTTCTCATATATAGAAATGTACACAGTCTAAAAGGTATGTCATGTTTCATAAATAGTAACATAAACAAATCATAAGCAAGCACTTGGTCATGTACTGCACTTGCAAGATACATATTTGTATCCGAGGACATTGATATATGATGTATTCAGGTAATATCATGCACTCAATACATTCTTACTGTAAGATAAAGACTAAATAATTTCATTTTTTAGAGAATTAGAAAATTCACATAATACAAAACCTTTTAATTATGATACCCACATTTTAAAAGAGAGCAAAAATATGGCTTTCCAGAACCAAACCAGTGATTGTTATGAACTGCAATGAGCATATTTAATAAAACAGTTCATCTTGCTAGGTTCACAGCTCAAAGACCTTTTTTCTCCAAAACTAGCGGCAGTAACTCTATCCTCAAATGGTGCTCATTGAACCCAAATTCTGCAGTGTTTAAAAACATTTTGCAATATTTCACAATACTGTTTAGGGCTTACCCATCTAACTAATATGAAGCAACCGATAAGCAAGTTTAATAAATCAGAGTCTGAAAGCAATCAGTGTCGACTGTATTATATATGACACTGTCCAAGCAAATTGCTTTCCACTGGTGAACTCTGTATCAACATGTTGTCGAGACTTGATATCTAATCTGTTTATATCTGTAGCATTTTTGAATTGAAAAATGTGTGCAACATAAGCTCCAGACGCAAAGGCAAGAATAGAGAGGGAGGCTCATAACAATGACAGCTTAGTCTATGTTTCTAAACAAAAGAAAATGAAAAGTAGTCGCAGCAGATGTCGAGAAAACAAAAATGAAAAGTAGTCAAAGCAGATGCCAAGAAGACAAAAGGATGGCACTTTTCTTTCCCATGGTGTGTTCTTGTCTACCGGTGTGTCGAAATTAAACATATCTAAAGGTCTGCAGTGCAATTCACAAAAGTTTTCCTTTTAAGATTATACTCAAGTCAATTTATTTATTCTTTAATTAATGATAAAACCATCACCAAAGAGAATCATTACTCAATCATTTACTGATATATTGTTTTATTCTGGTTTAATGGAGCTTGTACCATATACAGTTCTCCGAAAATAAGAAATCAAAAGCTTTCAGAGGCCTAAATCATTCACCTGAGAATAAATTGTATAACCAGAAATATGAAGTGATTGCTTTTAGTGTGAATTTTGAAGACAATTATGCACTGAATGGGGAAGGATTTTTATGGGCTGTGAGTACATGTTATGGCACAAGACCACTTGTAACTTCCACTGGAGGTATTTTGTTTTTGGGTCAATTGGGTGGAGGAAAGCAGACTACACAAAAAGAACTACCAGGCAGCAGTAATCAAGTTTTTGAATTTTCAACATAGAAACTGAGAAAAAACAAGGGGCATGAGGTCTGGTTACAATGGTTGAAATCACACTGTAACACCAAACTTTCAATACAGCAGGATGCACAAAACCTATTTAAAGTTTAAAGTTCTGGTACATTTTCTGGAAATCAAAGTCTGTCAGCAACCACTGCTAGGGTTATTTGCTTTTGTCAAGAGAACACGTCAATGACTGCATCTTGTTCCGAGATTGCAAAATTTAGCAGAGCTAAAAATAGGATACCACCAGACTGAGGAGCAACAGATATAAAAAAAAACAAACAGAAAAAAACAAGAGGCCCCAGGGGGCCTGAAGGCACTCACCTGACAAGGGACTTGACTTGAATAAGCTGCATACGCCCCTCCTAAGAAAAGCATATACCAACTAGATGAAGCGATTGTGCCCACACAATACACAGGACTTTTCCTTCTATTTTTAGTTCCTGCACTTTTACGTCCCAAAATTGAGATAAACTCATAAAAAACAGATTTTTTTCCCAAACAAAACATTTTCAAAAAACAAAAAACTAATTTCCGGATTTTGGTCGAAAATTTTCAAAGTCCCACCCGGACCCCAAATTTTCAGTGTAAAAAAAAAAAAATTTTTTGTCTTAAAATTTATCGAAATGCATAAAAAACAAAAAACAAAATTTCTCGATTTTGGTCCAAAATTTTCGAAGTCCCACCCGAACCCCAAATTTTCAGTGTAAAAAAAAAATTTTTTTTTGTCTTAAAATTGACCGAAACGCATTGGTCCAAAATTTCTAAGTCCGGAATGGGGCTCCAAATTTTCAGCCTAAATATGAACCCAGGGACTTGGCTTGAACAAACTTGAATCTCACCCCCTAAGGATGCTGCATACCAAATATCAAAAGATTCTTACTGGTAGATCTGAAGAAGATTTTTAAAGAATATTCCTCACACTGCACTAATTTAAACATTAGTGCAGTATGAGGAGTATGGACCCAGGCAACTGATTTCAATAAACATGTGAAACAATCTTCCAAAGATGTTATATGTGAAATTTGAAAGCTTTTGGGGCAGTGGTTTGGGAGAAAAGTAGTCTTACATGTTCTTCCCATTACCCACAAGTGTTAAAAAATGCTGACTCAGCACTTTTTCAAAGTCCCCAAAAAGTACCCCATGATAAAACTGATAGCAATTTTTTTTTACCATTCCATTCTGTTGGTCCTAAGGAAGCTTCACAACAAATAAGAATTCTCAGTGCCGTGTAGTTTTGGAGACATGGGCATTTTAATTTTTTTCTATTTTTAGCTCCTGCGGTTCCCATGGGAAAAAAAAATAAGCCCTCATATCAAATATGGTTCAAATCTACCTCTCGGTTTGGAAAATAGAAATTTTGGGACTGGCAAAAATTCTTTCCCCCCCCCCCCCCCCCCCCCCCCCCCCCCATAACAAAGGCAAATAATGCCCAACAAACTTCTCTTGAACAAACTTGATTCTAAAACTCAAAAGGACACCACATATCAAGTCTCTGCTACTGGTGGTTCATTAGAAGAAGATTTTCAAAAAATTTGGCCATTTTTTCCCCACACCTCTGCTCAATATGAGCCGAAACCTAATTTGCATAAAAATCAAAATGCCCCTATATAACCACTACTTACATGAAATTTAATTAAAATGTGGCCAGTGGTTTAGGAGAAAGAGGCTCAAACACCACCTTCATGCAGGACGATGGACAGATGGACGGACGACGGATGAAGAGTGACAAGAAAAGCTCACCCTGACTTTCAGTCAGGTGAGCTAACAAAAAAAACATAACGAAGTGAAATAACAGTTATTCAATCAAGAGAATCTCTGACTGTAATCAAACACTGAAAAATGAAAAAAAAAAAAAAATTAACCCTTATTGGCCCAATTCTGATTTTGATCACTTTTTACAGCAACAAAGCAGGTGCCCCAACATGCAGCCTTGAGGTAAACTTGCAAGTTAAATTCTGAGTACCTTGGTGATTGTTTTAGGCAAATCTTGGCTGCCTATATAGGCAGCCAAGGCTTGCCTAGAAACAACTGCCAAAGCCAAGACTGTTAAAGTGTAACAAAGAGGTATAATAAGAGGTGCACAGAGATGCAAGTGTCGAGTTGCGGGTGACCATTGGAGGGTGTTGTTGCACGTCCATAATGCGGTTATCAATCATATGCCAGTTGTCCAAATCTGGAACCTTTGTTCAAGTTATAATGCTAACAAGTTCAGAATTCGTAAAAATGTTTTAATTAAGGCTCATAACTCTAATGAAAAATCGGGCCGGGCCAGTTTTCGAACTTGCTTGAGATATTGCAAAAGATCTGCATGGCATATATTAGTCAAATCGGAGAACGTTTGTTTAAGTTATTGTGCTAACGAGCTCAAAATTCGTAAAATTTGACTAAGGCTCATAACTCTTTAACAAACAAGAGCCCCAAGCACTCACCTGACACTAACAACTATCAACAGAGGGTCCTGATTTGAACAAACTTGCATCTGCCCCATTAAGAAAACCATATACCAACTAGAGAATTGTAATTTGTAGGGCAAATTACGGGCTTTCCCAACTTTCCAATGTGAAAATGCAGACCACATATAGCAAAGCAAATTGTTTG